>JAQMRL010000008.1:5184882-6384882 GCA_035578175.1 Catonia carolina
TACTTCAATTCATCATCCAGGGGAAGATACACGGCAAGTGCAGCTCAAGGGGGAAGGAGAATTTCTTGGTTCCAGAACGTTAGGGCCACCACAGCCGGCCCGTGGTGTAGTAGTCAGCGCTACTGTGCTACTATGTTCGATTCCCGGTCAGGTCTGGCATTTTTTCATCTGTAAATCACCACATATCATTACCTACGCACAAGTCCAAGGCTTATGGAGGCATCATCACTCAATAAATAAATAAAAATAAAAAAAATCAGCAAATTGTTCAGAATTGCAGCCAACAGTGACAATAGCCATGCTGATCGGTAACATCCGCTGCACGAAGAAGAAGAATACATCTACAGTTTTCACCTATAAATTTCACTTAAAATTTCAGATCGAAATCATTTATCATATTTAAGCCCAGTCAGTCAGCTTGTAGAAAGATACTATTAATTGTTAAGCAACACTGGTTAGGCAAGCGACTTTGTATGGTGACTAGCTGACAGCCAGTACTGAACAAACTCTACTGGGGGTCCGTGCTCAAAAAAAAAAATCGTTCCGAATCACGTAAAAAATACAGAGAAAAGCATCGATCAAATTAGGTGGTTTTAAAAAAAGCACAATTCCCGATAACAAATAAAGGCTAAAAAATATCTATTTATAACTATCATATAACCATCATCTTATTTTTAGAAAAGGCAATGAAATTCAATATGCAGTGGATAGTAGATCACTAAACAAAATTTTAAATATTACCAGACTAGTTTTTATTGGTACAATAATCAACTAAAGATTTTTTTGATTACCTAGGCACGCTTAGTTTTTTTAATTTAAATGTTCTAAATTTTTTTGGGTATTCGGTATTATAAAATTGCCTGTACATATTATTATTATATTGTATTAATAAAAAAAACAACAAGATTTTTGTGTAGAATAAAAATAAATAAAAGTAAAAATAATAATAAAAAAGAAATAAGTATTTTTGTAAATACTTTATACATAATTATGTATATTATATACTTAAAAATATATATTATTAATTTTTTTTCATATTTGTGTATAAAAACCATTTTTGAAATAAATGAATAATAAAAAAAATTGAATTTTATACTTAAAATTTATAAAATTGATAAAATAATAATAATACATATTATATAATTATTATTATTATTATTATGAATAATAAAATAAATAAATAAATAAATAATGTTTGTATAATATTGTATTGTATTAATTACATAATATGTTATGTATAGTTGGAAAATCTTAAACCAAAAAAAAAACAAATATGTGATTTAGAATAACCATGTTCATACGGGTAAAAACTAAAAAAAAAAATAATATTAATGACTGAAATAAAAAATAAATAATATAAAAAATAAATTTAAATTGTTTTAATTTAAATCATGTGTATAAAACCTATATAAACTAAAAGTAAACGATGCATGTGCTTCGTTTTCGGTGAAATGAAAACTTTTTAATGCCTTCTTCATTGGAGAACTTGGTGAAAATTTGATCTTGTTGGTTTAAAAGAAATAATATATTTTTGTTATTGTTTATTTTAAAGGAAGAATCTTCTTCTGTCATTAACACGTTGGCTGCCGCACTAAATTTTATGACACTTAAAGCGAGGCCATCGTACTTTTTTTTTATTTTTCACATTTTATTCCTTTGTTTTCTTATTTTTCTTCATTTATTAATTAAAATAACAGTTTTTTTTTTGTAAAATTAAGTTAAGTTGTGACACACTTTTAGGTCACATGGTCTGCTGGAATGATTTTACATATCAGAGCCATGTGACCCATTTTTGCGTCACAATAAAAACAGTAATTAACATAATTGGAATTAGTTGCAAAGTATTTTAGACTTTCTTTCAACCAAAATAAGCAAAAAAAAATAATAAAATTTAAAATAATAGCAACATTCTAGTAGAGGACAACAAGGAAAACTACCTGTATACGAAATATCCTATTATTTGAAAAATATTAACTATTTAAACAGTCTTAAGTGTATAATGTCACTCTCTGAAGCTGTGGCTTTTGAAACCACAAAACACAGCTTAAAAATCAGTCATGTACTGTGACTCAGTTTTGATGCACATGGCCCATTTTTAAAGACAAGTGTGACATATATTTGGGTCACGTAGCAGTCAACGTGTTAAAGGGTTATGTCCCAGGACATGTTCAGGTATCTATAGGTATCAGATGACTTTATGTCCCATACCCGAGCAAGTGAGGGAGATATCATACGTCCCGGAGAAAACTGTCATAAGTCAAAAAAATGAAAAATCGTTTTATTGCATAATAATGTATTGAAATATTGAGTAGTATCTCCCGTGAAAAGAATATGAAAGTGATTTATTAAATTTACCACCAGACACCACTCAAGTACATATTTTTTCTTCCAAACTAATTGTTTAAAGATTTCGCTTATTGTTAGCAAGAAGTGTATTATTTCAAGTTGACTCGTTTTTGTCTGGAAACTTTTGTAGATGTTTTCGTTTAGTCTTAGTAGAAATGAGAATTATTTAGGCTTAGTACTTTTTTGTTAGGAATGTTATGGTTTGAGAAATTACTGCCGGGGAATAGGGGTTATTTTGAATTGCATCACTATTCTTCAAAAAATATGTTAATATTTATTAATATATATTTTGTAAATAGTGATGTATTTTATTCTGGCTACCCTCTTCTTCTAAAACATCATCAAGTAATTTTTATTTATTTTATATTATTATTTAAAAATTATTTGTAAAAACATTGTGGGCCTTTATAAAAAATATATAACTATATTCAGTAATCAGTATTCAGTATAGTCCATACTTTTGGAAATGCAGAAAGGAAAACACATTTAATTCTACATTTTTATTAAAATTCACAGATAGAAAAAGTGAAATCTGTTTTCGCTCTCCTAAAAATTTACATTTTTTTTGACTTTTTTTTGATTTTTTTTGACGACAGTTTTGTTCGGGACGTACGATATGTGGCATAACTATGCATGCACTCAAAGGTCTTCACCATTGTAATCCAAATCTGAAAACATACTACAGTCGTTATCTTGCTTGTTAGTTTACTGGGTGCAAAAACGCTTGCTCACAACAATGAGTAATGTTATTGGAATGGCACGTATGGCTTGTGCGAGTGAGAGCGTTATGCATTCTCTCACTCCCACGGCTAGGGGACTTTAGCTCATCTAAATACTGTACCTAGACACAAATCATACCAGATTACCCTTTCCACTTGGTTTGCAACTTTTGGCCAGTCTAGGAATTCTACGGAGACCTTCTTTAAAGATGATCCATCCATTTCTGATGATATTCCTTAAGAGAACAGTCGACAATTAAATTTCATCATATATTTTCATTTTTTGTAATTCAAATCTGAAAACATACTACAGTCGTTATCTTGCTTGTTAGTTTTACTGCATGGATAAACGCTTGCTCTCAACAATGAGTAATGTTATTGGAATGGCGCGTATGGCTTGTGCGAGTGAGAGCGTTATGCACTCTCTCACTCCCACGGCTAGGGGACTTTAGCTCATCTGAATACTGTACAGTTCAGCCGTTCTTAGTTTGCTCCTACTGTCAACAAACAAAAGCCACCTACTACAGGGTGCACGCTAGAGTCTGTGACTTTACGGATGTCATATTCCTATTAGTCAACTATTTTTTAAATTATAAGTAATTATATATATAGTGGCGACTATTTACAACTCTATGGGTCGTTTGTCGCAGTCAAAACGCCATTTTTGCCTGTCTTGCCATGACTCCTCCTCCATGTTTCTTCTCCCCATGGCTCTGTCAATACCTTCCATCCATCTCCCTCTCGGTCTTCCTCTTTTTCTATTTCGCTGCGGTCTCCAGTTCCATGCCTTCAGTGGGATTCGTACGTTGCTCATTCTTCGCATGTGACCATACCAGTGCAGTTGTTTTCTCTCAATACGGTCTATTATTGAGTCTCTCTTACTCTTATATTCGTTACCCTATCTCGTAACGTCAATCTGCAACATCTTCTCCAATATCTGTTCTCCACTGTACTGATTCTATTTTTCATGTTTTGTGTAATGGTCCACACTTCTGCCCCATATGTCACTGTACCTTCCACTATTGCTGAAAATATTCGTTTCTTTATGTCTTTTCTTATGTTGAGACTCCGCAGAATTGAGTTCAGTTGACCAGTTAATGCCTTTCCTTTCACAATTTTATTAGCTATGTCTTTTTCGTCCCTTCCATTTTTTGTAAACGTCACTCCTAAATATAAGTAATTAAAGTACTAAAAACATCAGTCATGATATGATGTAGGCCTAACAATTTCATTTATAAAAATACTTTTAAAAGTATTTTGTATTTAAATACTTTTGAAAGTATTTTGTTGTTACCTTTTAATCAGCGTGTAGGCTACACATTTTGATATAATGCGCATGCTCAGTGACGTCATTATTTGTTTGCATTCGGAGCAAACTAAGAGAGGCTGGACTGTACCTAGACACTAATCATACCAGATTACCCTTTCCACTTGGTTTGTAACTTTTGGCCAGTCTAGGAATTCTGTGGAGACCTTCTTTGAAGATGATCCATCCATTTCTGATGATATTTCTTAAGAGAACAGTCGACAATTAATTTTCATCGTATATTTTCATTTTTTGAACCGATCCTTAACTACAGCTCGTAATGTTTCTCAAAAAGTGTATCACTGCAGGAGCAGCAACTATTCAGGTGGCATAGGTGAAGAGCCTCCTCACATTTTTCTGGATAGTATCGAGATTTATTTCTCCTATTATTTATTTACATGTTTTGATATAAAATGGTAAGTTAAATATTATGAATCCGATCAAGGTTATAATCCGGTAGGTATTTGTTAAATAACCCACCGGGTTGGTCTAGAGGTAAAGTCGTCGCCAAAATCAGCTGTTTAACAGCTAATTTTCGGAGACGAAGGTTCCTGGTTCAAATCCTAGTAAAGGTAGTTACTTTTATACGGATTTGGATACTAGACAGTGGTTACCGGTGTACTTTGATGGTTAGGGTTTAATTAACCATACTTTCTCAGGAATGGTCGGCCTGGGTCTGTACAAGACTACACCTCATTTACACGTCATACACATCATCCTCATCTCATTGGGTCATGGGGTTGCTTATTGTTCTAAATTGAACAGATTGCAACGTACACAAATTAGGAATAAAAAAAATAAAAAAAAAATTTGTTAAATAAATGCGCCGGATGATAAGAATATGTTTTTAGTCTAGTTAGTACATGCTACCACTACAAATGCAGCAGCTGTGAAACACTACTAATTCATTCATACACTCATTCATTTTCCCATACTATAACAACGCACTGCATTCCTCCCAACTACACGGAGGGAGCTGGGACTCAAGCTGTACAAGGCATACACATTATCCTCATCTTATTGGGTGACAGGATTGCTTATGCTTATTGTTCTGAATTGAACAGAAAGCAACGTACACACATTAGGGGATACTGTTTTTAATATTATCAGCTGTTGTTTCAGCTCTCTAACCAACTATTGATGGAAAATATACTTGTTTGTATAATTTTTTTTTACATTTTCCCGTAAATTTAGATTTAAAACACTTAGATATATTTCTATTTCATATAATGAATTAATACAATAATTTCACTAACCTTCTTTTTAAACTGCGTCACCTTTATTTCAATTTTCACTTACACGTGTTTCGGTGGATCCACCATCATCAGAGTAAATAACATATAATTGAAACTAAAAACATTATTTATTAAAAATCTATAGAAGATGATACATCTTCAGTCACTTGTATAAAAGTTTTATACAAATTTATAAGAGTAAATTTATAAGAGTTTTATACAAGTGACTGAAGATGTATCATCTTCTATAGATTTTTAATAAATAATGTTTTTAGTTTCAATTATATGTTATTTACTCTGATGATGGTGGATCCACCGAAACACGTGTAAGTGAAAATTGAAATAAAGGTGACGCAGTTTAAAAAGAAGGTTAGTGAAATTATTGTATTAATTCATTATATGAAATAGAAATATTTAAAACTGCAGGATGCATTATAAAGATTTATTTTTGAACTTAGATATATTTTTCTTAAAAACTATTAACACTTCCAGGCTAAAATATTTACCAGTTATTCGACTTTTACATCCACATTTACCGACATTTTAAAATTCCCTAATGTTTGGGACAATATAAATTTTATGTTTAGTTTTATTCAAAATTCTTTAGTTGATTTTTTTGTACTATTGTAAGATATCATTTATCGGTCTCAACCAATTAGGATTCATTTCTACCTGAACTGGACAGTCGCCCGTTTACTAGATACGCGTACGCGAATAGACGCTACTTGTTATTAACGCTTTTCCATCCGGTCTTAACCGCGATCGCTACCGCTATACTTTAAAAACGCAATAATACTAATATTCCGCTACACAGATTAATAGTCTATTAATTCACGCACCGCAGTGATTTAACGCGCTGGAAACACTCCGAAAACTAACCGCGCAATTACAGTCCACTTCAAGATCTTCGGCAGCTCACCACTCATGGAAAAGCCACTGGTACCAGCTGATAAGTCACACGACTCCTAACGTGAGTAGAATTCAACTTTTATTTATCGACAGTAAGCTGCTATATGCTCCGCCACAGACCCTACCACCTAAGGTACTCCGAAAATTATTAATATACAAAAACGTAGAAATATCGTAAAAATTTTATTTTATTTTTTTACTTTCTCTTGCCTATATGAATATATAGGAAGGAAAGTATTGTTTTCATGTCGATTTTTCGAAATCGAGTTTTCACCGGATCTATACGTTTTCAGACCCCCTGAACCCAAAAAACATGTTTTTAGCTATTGGTCTGTGTGTGTGTGTGTGTGTGTCTGTCTGTGTGTGTGTGTGTGTGTGTGTGTGTGTGTGTGTGTGTGTGTGTATGTGAACAGAATATCTCAAGAACGGAACATCGTACGAACTTGAAACTTAAATTACATATCACTACCGGACCCGACACGAACATTTTCATCAAAATCGGTCAACCGGAAGTAGTAGTTTATTCGTATAATTTTTCACTTTTTTGCAATTTTCTCAAAAACTAGTCCTACGATTTTTTTTAAAATCAACTGATTTACTACATTTTTTATGCTCTACAATATAGGGTAGGCGCCATGTTTGCTGAAATTCTTCTTGAGGCTGTTTTTACGTAAAAACATTTTCTTTTTAAGATTGCGGCTTTAATATGCATTTTAGCGCAAAACGTTATATAATAAAAGTTGTAGAAAATGTAAAATTCTACAACTTTTATTTCAAACATTTTTTTGTATAACGCTTAGTTTAGCGGTAATTAGCGATTTTCTGTTTTTTTTTCTCACGAAAACGTGAGAAAAATCGATTTTTTTAACATTTCGGTCTTAGTATGCATTTTACGACAAAAGTGTATATAATTAAATTTATAGAAAATTAAAAGATCTACAACTTTTGTTTAGAGCATTTTTCTCTACAGAGCCTAGTTTAGCGTGAAAGCGTGATTTTCCGTATTTTTAAGCCAAACTGAGTTCGATTGTCATTTTGCGTCATTCACTCATGATTAAAATAAGGTTATGTTTTTGAGGTTAGTGTTTTGTTTATTTCTAATATATTTTTATTAATAATGTTAGGTTTATTATTAATTATTTGCATTGGCAAGAGAAAGTTGTGTGAGTGTTTCACACCAGATTTTTTTATTTTATGGTCTAACAGATGAAATTGAAAATTGTGAGTAACCAGGAAAAACCCGTCAAGTAAAAGTGTGTAAATTTTCATTTACCTCTTTTACAAACCCTATGTGAAAAATGTACCTAAAAATAACAAATTTAACATTGGTGGGATACAAAGTATAGTGTTTCCTTAAAAATTGTGTTTTATAAAAAAATTTGTACCATAAAAATTATTTTACCATGATTACCCCCTGGTAATTGACATAGTTGATAATCGGGAGTCTAACATGTACAGTGCTCAGATGAACTGCAGTCCCCTAGCCGTGGGAGTGAGAGAATGCCTAACGCTCTCACCCGCACAACCCATACGCGCCGTTCCAATAACATTGTCTTTAATTTTACTCATAGTTGTGAGCAAGCGTTTATGCATGCACTAAACTAACAAACAAGAACGACTGTAGTATGTTTACAGACATTGGCGGGATTTGGCGGGAGTCATTGGGGGGGGCAAATACCGGGGGGTCTGGGGGCCCCGGCCCCCCCCCCCAGCACAAGGGGGGGCCGGGGGACCTCCCCCGGAAAATTTTGAGATTTTTATTGCCTTCAACTCAATTTTAGGGCTGTTTTTAGGCTAAATTAAAAAGTAAATTTTGTTGGGATTTTAACGTTAAAACGTCATTTTAACTCCCAATTGATGTAAACCTAAAATTGATCTAAAATGGTCCAATAACAATGTTTTTAAATGTTAAAAAATAGTATTAACTTATTTAACCATTAACATATTTTTATTGGACCTTTTTTTTTATTGCACATACAAATTGATTGTGAAATATTCTTTAAGACGCCAAAATGTCAACTTCAAAATATTTTCCATGATAGCTAGACTAAAATTATTTTTTCGATACACTAACTTGGTTAAAAATGTATACCAGTAGAATATTGGGGGGGAAAGTGCCCCCCCTTGCCCCCCCCCCCCAGATCCCGCCCATGTTTACAGATTTGGATTATTACGGTAAAGACCTTTGAGGGCATGCGTAGTTATGCCACATATCTCCCTCTCACTCGCTCGGCTATGGGACATTAGTTCGTCTGATACGTATACAATTAAAATTCTAGTAAAGGAAATACGCTATCAGTTAGTTAGTTTATGAATGGGTAATTCATTTGTAGAATATAAATTTGATGCACGTAACTTTTAACAGTTGTGTTAAACGGTTAGAATACGTAAAGAGAATTATACAGCGAAAGGAAAGGTAAGTCTCTATAAATACCTCGAACTAAATGCGAAGATTTCTTTTGGCAACATTACCACGTTAAATCATCGAGAAATTTCTTTTTATTTTGTACATGATATTTATGTACGAATCACTTCGTAGAACTTTGAGAAAGTTCGAGGTTATATGAGTCTTATATTACGAAGCAACCTCTGTTCCTGAACAGTAGACAACAAGTCTATTGATTTTTTTATTTTTCATTGTGTGTAATATTTGATTCAATGGGTTTCATGACAAGCCTACTGAAGTAAGCAGTAGCAAAAACAATTTTTTGTGGTAAGTGATGAATTTATCATTAGTGATAAACTTTCAGTTTATCAGTTTTATCTTGACATGTCCTATACTCCCTTTGGAGTCTCCAGGATGAAAAGAAAAAAAAAGTGTTTGAAGGGACTTTTAGTCCCTAAAATATATCTTGCCGACAAAAGCTGTAGTGTAGGTTATTTTATTTTGTCTAGAAACAAAACATTATTTATAAACGGTAAGCGGAAAGTGCATTGCGCATTTGCTATGGCGGGCAAAGAGAGTCAAGTCATCAAAATACGTGACTTGATGCATTATTCATAATACCCGATAATAAAGGATGGTGAGAAAAAACTCCTCTTATTGTTGTTTAGGTCATCAGCCAAAAGGCTGGTTTGAACCTGTAGAGGTTTTACTAAGTAAATCGAGGAGTGAGGTGATTTACCATTGCCATTACTCACTGAGTGGAAAAATATGCTTATCAGCATGCCGGGCCCTCAGAAAAGCACATATTTCCCACTCTGCAAATGACACCTTCACTTTATTCACCACAGGGTCTGGCTGTATAATGAAATTCATTACTTTCAGAGGAGATAACTCTGATTAGTGTCTTTTGCACCTCTACCTCTTCTGTTCTTAAATGATTCAGTCATTTAATTGGCTGACCATGTGATAAGAAACAGAACTAAAGGGTGATTCAAAAAGAGCGCCGGTTTTTAAACGGCTGGTAAATTTTTGTTTATCGGTTGGCAACATTGTTTGACCTCATTCCTATTTTGGAGAACATTCCGATTGACGATTCAGTTGTAGTTTCTCTTGTATGCACAGTGAGTGACAGTTTGGTGCGGCTTTTGGTCGGGCGGTGTCATCGGCCCTTACTTTTTTGAAAGTCAAGAAGGACAAGCCGTGACAGTAAATGGAGACCGATACCGTAAGATGATTAGGGAGTTTTTGTGGCGTCATTTGGATGGAATGGACATTGATGAGTTGTGGTTTCAGCAGGATGGTGCCACCTGTCACGCTGCACGAGAAACAATGTTGTTGCTCCGTGAACGGTTCCAGGATCGCATCATTTCTCGTAATTCCGACCATCAATGGCCACCAAGGTCGTGTGACTTGACGCCTTGTAACTTTCATCTTTGGGGTCATCTGAAGTCATTGGTGTATGCCAATAAACCCCGAAACATCAATGACTTGAAGGAGGAAATTCGACGGGTTATCGGGCAAATGGAAGTCGAAACTTGTCGTGCAGTAATATCCAATTTCATGGACAGAGTTGATGCGTGCCAGCGCAGTAGAGGAGGACACATGCATGACATAATTTTTCATACATAAAATCGGAAGGAAAGATGAACTTGTTGATGTATTTATTTTCAGTTTTTCAATAAAATAAATCTCTTAATTTGATATATCAAAACCGGCGCTCTTTTTGAATCACCCTATATTTATTTTAGCCCTGCAATGAACAGATTGAGTGTAAATTATTTGACACTCCACCTATCTGTTATGGGCAATCATATATTAGCTTACAATAGGATTATGACTTAACCCGTTACAGGTCTGTGGTAAGTATACTTACCACTGGCAATAAGGTCGATTTTATTTAAGAATAAGCTCTGCAGTTGAACCCTATTGGCATTTTATGGTTTTATAGATGTTCTCTGGTAAGTAGGCTATCCACATTTTAAAATTAGTGCGCGATCATTAAATGGTCGCTGCTTCACGAATACTTTTGCTTCATTAGTTACACAAATGTGGTAAGGTAATTTTTCAATGGAAAAATTAAAAATGTTGGTAACTTCAAGTATCTCGCGAAGATAATACAACTGAAGATCAGCGAAAAGAAGCAGACGAGGAAAGATGGTCGGTGCACTCCGAGGAACTCACTTCTTGTATAGGATACACTCTCAAGATATTTTTTTTTAATGCGTCATGGAGACTCCAGGAGGAGTATAGGACATGTCTAGTTATAACACCTGAAATATATATAAGAATCACACAATGTATCACTACACTACTATCAAGAAAGAAATTCTTGTACGCTATAAAAAGTTTCACCAATCAATTAATTTTTCAGATTCTTTTTAAAGGAATGCAAATCCTCACAACATTTTAAAATTGGGATAATTTATTCATGAATTTTCTCTCTGCATAAGTAGGTTTTTGTTTCATACCATTTTGTTTTTGTTTCATACCAGCGTACGCGACCGTGTTGTTTTGATGTAACTTTTGTACAGTGTTTAGAGGTTCAAATTCAAAATGTAAAATTCAAAGTGTAAAGAGGCAAATTCGAGGTTTTTACGGGAAAGCAAGAATTCATGCTAATATAAAGTTGAGATAAGTTATTCTACTCATTTTTCTGTTATACAGGACTAAAAGTTGTTTTAATAATCATTCTTACCTCTAAACACTATGTGATACCCATTTCATTAAACGTTCCTTGGTAAGTATACTTAACAGGGCTTGACATAAAAAAGAGAAAAATCTTACTGTTCTGGCCGTAGAAATACATTATTCAACTCCCTATAAAACAAAATTTAACATTTTACAACGTGTATATTTTTCCTAGTAGTAATACCCTATAAAGGGTTAACACATTATACCCACGCGTAGCCCTGATTTTTCTCTATTCAGGCATAAAGTAAACACATTTGACGTTTTTTTTGACTTAACACACTTTATGCAACCACCACAGATATTTAATGCATGCTTATAACAGGCAAATAAAGTGTTAAATTATTTGCACTCGATCTGGTGGTTTCAGGGCTACAAAAAATAGTTTTGTTTCTTATCACATGATCACCCAACTATATGGTTCACGTATTTAAGAACAGAAGAGGTACAGGTGTAAAAGACATTAATCAGAGTTATCTCCTCTGAGAGTAATGAATTTCACTGCACAGCGAATGATCGGGAAGAGAAGCAGAGAAATTTGAGAGAAACAAAATGATGGATCCGAAGTTAGTAGACAATATAGACAATATAGGACAATATAGATAACGAGCCCGAGAAGAACTCTACAAGGAAAATGATCGATTAATGGAAACTATTAGAAAAAAAAGACTAAAGTTTTATGGTTACTGTACAGAATGGATGACAACCGGTTGACAAAACAAATTTTTACTTTCTCTTGCCTATATGAATATATAGGAAGGAAAGTATTGTTTTCATGTCGATTTTTCGAAATCGAGTTTTCACCGGATCTATACGTTTTCAGACCCCCTGAACCCAAAAAACTTGTTTTTAGCGATTGGTCTGTGCGTGCGTCTGTGTGTGTGTGTGTGTGTGCGTGCGTGTGTGTGTGTGTGTGTGTGTATGTGTGTGTGTGTGCGTGCGCGCGCGCGCGCGCGTGTGTGTGTGTGTGTGTGTGGGTGTGTGTGTGTGTGTGTGTGTGTGTGTGTGTGTGTGAGTGTGTGTGTGTGTTTTTTTTTGTTTTTTTTTGTGTGTGTGTGTGTGTAAGTGAGTGTGTGTGTGTGTGAACAGAATATCTCAAGAACGGAACATCGTACGAACTTGAAACTTGAAACTTAAGTTACATACCACTACCGGACGCGACACGAACATTTTCATCAAAATCGGTCAACCGAAAGTAGTAGTTTATTCGTATAATTTTTCAGTTTTTTGCGATTTTCTCAAAAACTGGTCCTACGATTTTTTTTTAAATCGCCTATTTTACTCAATTTTTTATTCTCTACAAGATAGGGTAGGCGCCATGTTTGCTGAAATTCTCGGTGAGGCTGTTTTCACGTAAAAACGTTGTTTTTTTAAGATTACGGCTTAAATATAAATTTTAGCGCAAAAACTTATATAATAAAAGTTGTAGAGAATGTAAACTTCTACAACTTTTATTTCAAACATTTTTTTGTATAACGCTTAGTTTAGCGGTAATTTGCGATTTTCTGTTTTTTTTCTCACGAAAACGTGAGAAAAATCGATTTTTTTAACATTTCGGTCTTAGTATGCATTTTACGACAAAAGTGTATATAATTAAATTTATAGAAAATTAAAAGATCTACAACTTTTGTTTAGAGCATTTTTCTCTACAGAGCCTAGTTTAGCGTGAAAGCGTGATTTTCCGTATTTTTAAGCCAAACTGAGTTCGATTGTCATTTTGCGTCATTCACTCATGATAAAAATTAGTTTAAATTTTTTGAGGTGAGTTTTTTGTTTATTTCTAATGTTTTATTACTAATGTTTGGTTACACTGGTCATTATTTGCATTGGCAAGAGAAAGTTGTGTGAGTGTTTCACACCAGATTTTTAAGATACTAAACAATATAGACCTAAGTTGTCAGATTTATGGTTAAAAGAAATCAGAAATGATATTGAGAAAACCGGAATAAACCAAGAAAAAATGAATGAACCGAACCAAATTCAGACCACTAATTACTGACTTTAAGAGCTTCTATGAAGAGCAAAATACAGAAGAAAGGAGAAAAGCTTACAATGAACGAATGCTGAGAATGTGGGCTGCAAAAAGAGCTTCCAAAAAAAGTTTAACATCTTTACAAACTGTACGTGGTCTTAAATTGACGAATAGGAGGAAACAAAATTCTTTTCTTCTTGCAGTGTTGGTCCGTCTTTAAATCTTTCAAATTCTCCCTCGTCTATTATCAACATTCTTAACATTTTCTTTATTAACTACATCCAGGAGACTCCTAAAATACTCAAAAAATACAGGATATGTGAAGACAAAAATTGGTAAGTATAAATTTTGACGATATGTTAAATTCATGTATTACTAGTACTTTTTTCAAGTGAAGTATCTTATAAAGTTTTTACCCAATAATATACGCTTCGCCTCACCGTTCATTGCATTTTTTTAGGTTTAAGATCTACATCTTCAAAATCTATTATTTTGGGTTCAAGAACAAAGGGTTTGAACTTGTAATAATTTTCGAAACCCCAGCCGGGAATCGAACCCGGGTATGATATATTCATGAAAATAGGAAATATTGAAAATAATAGGAATTTTTTTTTTTTATTATTTATTTAACGTCGCATCAACTGCAACGGTCATTAGCGACGACGTTGGGTAGGAACTTTATGCAATATAGGATGAAATGATTTTTTTTTGTAACGTACGAAAATATGCCGTGCCTGAGTGGGATTCGAACCCAGGACCGCATGATGAGAGGCGAGCACGTTACCAACTGCAATGCGACCGGCAATAGGAATTGTTTAGTGTTATCACCCGATTTTACCTTTAGACACAAGTCATCGAAATGTAAATAATATAGTTTTTTATATTCAACCCCTAAAGAAATTTTTTCTGAAATTCGGCTCTTTTGGTGATCTGGAAGCTAAAAAATTAGTGATTCGTGAATGATTCAATCACTCAGTCAGTGTGGGTTTTCACATTTATGTACAATATAACAGACCAATTGAATTCAAAATGTATAACTTTTCACGCTGCCCAAAACAGACAGGTGGAGTGTCAAATTATATACACTCAATCTGTTAGTTGCAGGGCTAAAATAAATAGTTCAGTTTCTTATCACATGGTCAGCCAATTAAATGACTGAATCATTTAAGAACAGAAGAGGCAGAGGTGTAAAAGACACTAATCAGAGTTATCTCCTCTGAAAGTAATGAATTTCATTAAACAGCCAGACCCTGTGGTGAATGAAGTGAAGGTATCATTTGCAGAGTGGAAAATATGTGCTTTTCAGAGAGCCTGGCATGCTGATAAGTGTACTTTTCCACTCAGTGAGGAAGGCAAGGGTAAACCACTTTACTCCTCGTTTTACTTAGTAAAACCTCTACAGGTTCAAACCAGCCTTTCGGCTGATGACCTAAACAACAACAACTTTTCACGATCACTACACATTATCTATTCAGATTCTAGATAGTTATAAAGGGAAAGTAAAAAAAATCGATTTTTTTTTGTAATTTATGAAAAGTGATTTCAAAAAATATAGTATTCTTAAATAAATTTTTTTAACAAAGAAATTGCAAAATATATCAACATATTTAACATGCCTCGGGTCCGAAAGAATATGAAGCAAAAAATTTACCAGGTAATTGTAGCCACAGAACAATTTCAGCAACAATAAAGAATGATTTACTTAGTTCATGATTTAGTACACGTGTGGAATTGCATACATAAATTTTGCGTGTGGCGTGTGTGAGCATATACCAATTTTATTGCTTGCCTACGGTAAATAATCGACTTTATCATTGGTCAACTAAATGCATTATTTGATAGATCGAAATAACTACTGAACGTCTAAAAAATATAGTAACTCCTATATAAAATTTCAAACCTTGGATATCGATTGTTGTTGTTTAGGTCATCAGCCGAAAGGCTGATTTGAACCTCTAGAGGTTTTAAGTAAAACGAGGAGTGTGGTGGTTTACAATTGCCTTCCTCACTGAATGGAAAAGTACGCTTATCAGCATGAAGGCCCTCTGAAGAGCACATATTTTCCATTCTGCAAATAACACTTTCACTTCATTCACCAAAGGGTCTGGCTGTATAATGAAATTCATTACTTTCAGAGGAGATAACTCTGATTAGTGTCTTTTACACCTCTACCTCTTCTGTTCTTAAATGATTCAGTCATTTAATTGACTGACCATGTGATAAGAAACAGAACTATTTAATTTAGCCCTGCAGTGAACAGATTGAGAGTAAATAATTTGACACTCCACCTGTCCGTTATGGGCAGTTATAGATATCGATTACAGAAAATATTTAAGTTTTTTCATAATCTTTATTTTTGCTCATAACAGGCAGGTAGAGTGTTAAATTATTTGCACTCGATCTGCTAGTTTCAGGGCTACGAAAAATAGTTTTGTGTCTTTTATCACATGGTCAGCCAATTACGAGATATGACTGAAGTAACGGGCGTTTTTTTAAGAACGCAACGCTGATTATAAGAAGATAGAAGAAGTAATACATCGGTAAATTTTCTGTCCACCAATCGGTATGTTGGCAACAGTGTACTCAAGGCCAACTACCTAAGACAGTTAAAATGTTCCAGTCAAGCATTAGTGTGGTGACAGCAGTCGTGTCGTAATATTGTGTCAGCAATGTTTTTTTCCAAGGAAGAACCGGGTGTTTTATTAAGAACGCAACCCTGATTATAAGAAGATAGAAATACAGTGGAACCTCTCTAATTCGTCTCGTTCGGGACCGAAGGAGTGACGAAATACAGAAAGTGACGAATTATGGAATTTGCTATGAACGGTTAATAAATAACATACTCGTACGTATATTAGTTCCATAAAAGTCGAATCACATAAATGAAACTTACATTAACGATAAACACAATAAGTAATTCTAAGTCCTATAACTACAGTAAATTTGTATTAGTCTACGTATCTAGTTTTATACTACTTCAGAAATTCTGTATATGGTTGTACTTACATTTTCTAATTTGTAGAACGCATAACACAGTACACGTTACCGAATATAAAATTACAATCGAAAAAGTATAAATTTGCAAAATCGATGAAACGAATCTTTAACTATGTATCACTTAACACTACAAAAAAATCACATTAAAATTTAGAAAACGTTACTTAATTATACTAATATGTATGTAAAATGCCAAATTTATTTCTTGAAAAAGTGGGTTATCTTCTTTTGTACCAACGAGTTCTTTTCTTTTTCCACAGCCAACTGGCGAATTTGTCGTATTACAATTAATTTTGATAACTCTGCTTCTTTCTGTCTTTCATACCATTCGATGCACTTCGTTAGCATTCCTTCTATTTCTCGATACGTACCAATATTTTCAGGGCTTGAAACATATTCTTCGTTGCTATCTTCCTCAACAGGTGAATCTTTGTTTTGAACGTAGGCCACAATTTCTTTGTCACTTAAAATCTCATACCCAAGTTCGTTAGTACAATACAACTTGCACAGGATGTTTTCCTTGTATATTACTAAAGATTAACAGTGTAAACAGGAGGCTATTAGTCATCAGCAGCGTTGATACGTGACTACGGCGCAAACACGTATCGCAGACACACACACACACAATGGTTGAACTGGGGAGGGCTGACGAATTATAGAAGGTGATGAATTAGAGAGTGACGAATTAGAGAGGTTTTACTGTAATACAATGTTTTCATTGCAATTTGCTATTCATTTGTAAAATAATAATTTAAATTAATTAATAATTCGTAAAGTACGGAAAATAAAAATATGCCGTAGATTGTGGCTTTTAACATAAGGTTGCGTTCTTAAATAAAACACCCGGTTCTTCCTTGGAAAAAACCATTGGTGACACAATATAACGAAACGACTGCTGTCACCACACTAATGCTTGACTGGAACATTTTAACTGTCTCAGGTAGTTGGCGTTGAGTACACTGTTGCCAACATACCGATTGGGGGACAGAAAATTTACCGATGTATTACTTCTATCTTCTTATAATCAGCGTTGCGTCCTTAATAAAACACTCATTATTTAACAACAGAACAGAAGAGGTAGAGGTGTATTGTGACACTAGTCACAGTTATCAATTTCATTACACAGCCAAACTCTGTGATGTATAAAATGAAGATATCATTTGCAGGGTGGAAAATATAGGGTGATTCAAAAAGAGCGCCGGTTTTGATATATCAAATTAAGAGATTTATTTTATTGAAAAACTGAAAATAAATACATCAACAAGTTCATCTTACCTTCCGATTTTATGTATGAAAAATGATGTCATGCATGTGTCCTCCTCTACTGCGCTGGCACGCATCAACTCTGTCCATGAAATTGGATATTACTGCACGACAAGTTTCGACTATGTGGGACAAGTTTCCGTATGTGGGGTTTTCTAAACCCCACGTACGGCGGTTCTGTTTATTAACAAAACCGTTTAAGTGGAAGTGCGCCTCATCACTGAAAATGATTTTGTTTGCGAAGGTGTCATCATCCTGCCGTTTTCTCAATACCCAGTCAACAAACTGTCGTCTCTTCTGGTGGTCTGCCACTTTCAAATGTTGCGTCAACTGAATTTTATACGGGTGATATTGGAGATCGTACCGAAGAATTCTCCGTACAGAAGAACATCTTAAACCCAATTGTTGAGAACGGCGACGTATTGATTTTGCTGGGCTAACAGCCACACTGTCACGAACCAACGCAACGTTCTGCTCAGTTCGGCCAGAACGACGACGTCCAGAACTTTTAAGGTCGACTGTTGAACCCGTCTCAAAAAAACTTTTTCATGAGCCTGCGAACTGTTGATTCATTCGGTGCTTCATACGTCCTAGAGTACCGCGAAGTCGCCTGACAGTAGCCGCATAACTCTCTCCACTCTGGTAAAATGTTTTGACGATTAACACTCGTTGTGCAATAGTAAACTTCTCCATGGTTAGACAGAGACTGCGAGAGTATTACACTGCGAACAAGAGAAAATACAACTGAATCGTCAATCGGAATGTTCTCCGAAATAGAAATGAGGTCAAACAATGTTGCCAACCGATAAACAAAAATTTACCAGCCGTTTAAAAACCGGCGCTCTTTTTGAATCACCCTATAGATGCTTTTCAGAAAGCCTGGCATGCTAATAAGCATACTTTTCCACTCAGTGAGGTTGACAATTATTGTAAACCACCTGACTCCTCGTTTTACTTAGTAAAGCCTTTACAGGTTCAAACCACCTTTTCAGCTGATGACCTAAACAACTCACAATAAATTTTATTTCGGGTAATACAATTATATGTTTAAGATAGGACTGTAGGATGGTTTTGACTGAAAATTTTGATTTTCGGTTTTTAATATTTTTCAATAGTTTAGACCTAGATCTACCACAAAAAAAATCTGGTGTGAAACACTCACACAACTTTCTCTTGCCCATGCAAATAATTAACAATAAACCTAACATTAGTAATAAAATATTAGAAATAAACAAAAAACTAACCTCAAAAAACATTAGTGAAATACGCAAAATTAAAATCGACCTCAGTTTGGCTTAAAAATACGGAAAATCGCTCATTCACGCTAAACTAGGCACTGTACAAAAAATGCTTAAAATAAAAGTTGTAGATCTCTTAATTTCCTATAAATTTTATTTTATGCACTTTTGTCGTAAAATGCATTCTAAGGCCGAAATCTTTAAAAAATCGATTTTTCTCACGTTTTCGTGAGAAAAAAACAGAAAATCGCTAATTACTGCTAAACTAAGCGTTATACAAAATAAATGTTCGAAATAAAAGTTGTAGAATTTTAAATTCTCTACAACTTTTAGTATATAACGTTTTGCGCTAAAATGCATATTAAAGCCGCAATCTTAAAAAGAAAATGTTTTTACGTATAAACAGCCTCACGCAGAATTTCAGCAAACATGGCGCCTACCCTATCTTGTAGAGAATAAAAAATTGAGTAAACCAGGCGATTTTAAAAAAAATCGTAGGACCAGTTTTTAAAAAAATCGCAAAAAAGTGAAAAATTATAGGAATAAACTAAGTTACTACTACTTCCGGTTGACCGATTTTGATGAAAATGTTCGTGTCGGGTCCGGTAGTGGTATGTAACTTGAGTTTCAAGTTTCAAGTTCGTACGATGTTCCGTTCTTGAGATATTCTGTTCACACACACACACACAGACACACACACAGACCAATCGCTAAAAACATGTTTTTTGGGTTCAGGGGGTCTGAAAACGTATAGATCCGGTGAAAACTCGATTTTGAAAAATCGACATGAAAACAATACTTTCCTTCCTATATATTCATATAGGCAAGAGAAAGTAAAAAAACATTAAATTACGACAAAAAAAATTTTTAATGAAAAAAAATTTAAGTTTTTATCGGGTTTATCCTAAAAAATTAACATGTCGCCAAGGACAAATATTTTTCATATTTATACATTGTTCGTTTTAGTGCAAAAAGAATTTTTAAGTTTTTTTTTTTATATCTGCTTTACTATTTTTAATATTCTCCGTTGTTGGTGCAGCTTTTTAACGAACTGTTGATGGGAAATTAAACATGTTTGTGTACATTTTGTTTTTCATTTTTGTCTTTTCCCGTAAATTTAGATTTTTAACACTTAGGTACGTTTTTCTCAGAAAAAATTTAGCCTACCAGGCTAAAATTTTTACCAGTTAATTATCATGTACATGCACATTCACCGACAGTTTTTTTTTTACTTTCTCAGGTGCTCAAAAAATTAGTAATATCCAAAAAAAACGCAGAAAAAAATTGTAAACATTTTATGTTATTCGTTATTTTTTTAAAAACTTTATGGTCCAACAGATTAAATTGAAAAAATGTCAGTAGCTAAAACCACCTTACAACTATATAAGTGTGTAAAGTTTAATTTTCACCAATCCTATGAAAAATCTACCGAAAAATAGCAAATTTAACATTGTTGTTGTTTAGGTCAACAGCCGAAAGGCTGGTTTGAACCTGTAGAGGTTTTACCAAGTAAAACGAGGAGTGAGGTGGTTTACCATTGCCAACACTCACTGAGTGGAAAAGTACGCTTAACAGCATGCCGGGCCCTCTGAAAAGCACATATTTTCCACTCTGCAAATGACACCTTCACTTCATTCACCACAGGGTCTGGCTGTATAGCGAAATTCATTACTTTCAGAGAAGATAACTCTGACTAGTGTCTTTTACACCTCTACCTCTTCTGTTCTTAAATGATTCAGTCATTTAATTGGCTGACCATGTGATAAGAAACAGAACTATTTATTTTAGCCCTGCAACAAACAGATTGAGTGTGAATAATTTGACACTCCACCTGTCTGTTATGGGCAGATTAACATATTGGGCAAATTTAACATTGGCGGGATACAAAGTACAGTCTTCCCTTAAATGACCATGGACTTAAAAATGCTCTATTTCGAGTAAAAGTAAAGCATCGAGGTAAACGTCATTGTTCAACCTAATTTCCGACTAACATTGTTTTTCATATTGATTTTAACATAGTTTTAACAGAGCCCTTCTCATGCCTCTGAAGAAGCAATAAAACCTTACGTAGAGCATTGAAAAGTACACTGTTCCTATACCTTCCAGTTACCAGTTATTCTTCTTTCTGAGCAATACATAAAAATAATTTACATTTTACGCAAGTTTTACACAATTTTAATATCGTTTTTTATTTTACACAAACATGACAATCATGTACAAATATGTTAAATAAAGTTCATGTACGATAATATCTTAAATAATAAAATTTTAAAATAAACAGAATTGTGTACATCAAATAATTTTGCAATTCAGAATTACTGTTTTTAAGTAGTGTATATTTTTCATGGGCAATATTTTACACCAATTGGACTAGAAAACCACTTTTGTGGTGTGGTAGACGACGCCTAATACAGATGACACGATCTGAGATGAAATCCGACCTTCTTTGTAAACCAGCCCCACTGTTTCATAATGTACTTTACAACAACAACTGTTCATTTCCACTCCATATTTTATTGTTTAACCGCAATTGCACGATACATTTATAAACAAATTCTTGAAATTCTTACTTAATCTAATTTAAATAAATTTCGATGAAATTTTTAACTTTTTACAAATATTGTTTGCCCATAGCAGTCAGGTGGAGTGTTAAATTATTTGCACTTGATCTGCTAGTCTACAGAAAATAGTTCTGTTTCTTATCTTTATAACAGAAAATATTATATTATAATAGCCTATATATATATATATATATATTGAAATATATATTTTCTAACCACCAGAATACGGTAACATAAAACACTTACCAATGTTTATAGCGCTTTCGTGTATCTTGTACACATCTTCAGTAAGTTAACATTTATTACAAGTCAAAATTTAAAACTTCCTGCTCCTACCATGGTAGATAAGGAATAGTCGATTCTTATATTTTCAAAAAATATAAGAAAATATATATATATATAAGAAAATATATAGAAAATATAAGAATCGACTATTCCTTATCTACCATGGTAGGAGCAGGAAGTTTTAAATTTTGACTTGTAATAAATGTTAACTTACTGAAGATGTGTACAAGATACACGAAAGCGCTATAAACATTGGTAAGTGTTTTATGTTACCGTATTCTGGTGGTTAGAAAATATATATTTCAATTTTAAATAATACGGCTGTTTAAGAGTCCTGCATAGGATGTTTAATAAAATAATATGAGAAAAGGTGGAGGTGTACAAGGCACTTGTGGCGATGTAATTAAATTGAAGTTAAATTTTATTTATAATGATGAGACGTTATTTATGAAGCACATGATGTTTATTTAAGATGATGACTTTTACTTTCTCTTGCCTATTTGAATATATAGGAAGGAAAGTATTGTTTTCATGTCGATTTTAAGAAATCGAGTTTTCACCGGATCTACACGTTTCAGACCCCCTGAACCCAAAAAAACATGATTTTAGCGATTGGTCTGTGTGTGTGTGTGTGTGTGTGTGTGTGTGTGTGTGTGTGTTTGTGAACAGAATATCTCAAGAATGGAACATCGTACGGACTTGAAACTTAAAACTTTAGTTACATACCACTACCGGACCCGACACGAACATTTTCATCAAAATCGGTCAACCGGAAGTAGTAGTTTATTCGTGTAATTTTTCACTTTTTTGCAATTTTCTCAAAAACTGGTCCTACAATTTTTTTTAAAATCGCCTGGTTTACTAAATTTTTGTGCTCTACAAGATAGGGTAGGTGCAATTGCACGATACATTTATAAACAAATTCATGAAATTCTTACTTAATCTAATTTTAATAAATTTTGATGAAATTTTTAATATTATATTTTAACTTTTTACAAATATTGTTTGTCCATAATAGCCAGGTGGAGTGTTAAATTATTTGCACTCGATTTGTTAGTTCCAGAGCTACAAAAAATAGTTCTGTTTCTTATCATATGACTAAAGTATTTAAGAACAGAAAAGGTGGAGGTGTACAAGACACTAGTCAAGAGTTATCTTCTCTGAGTGTAATGAATTTTGTCATTATACAGCCAGACCCTGCGGTGAATGAAGTGAAGGTGTCATTTGCAGGGTGGAAAATATGTGTTTTTTTTTGTTTTTCAGAGAGTCTGGCATACTGATAAGTATACTTTTCAACTCAGTGAGGAAGGAAATTGTAATCTACCTCACTCCTCGTTTTATTTAGTAAGACCTCTAGAGGTGCAAACCAGTCTTTTGGCTGAGGGCCTTAACAACAACAAATACTGTAGTTTTACTTTGTCTTTGAATCATTTAAGAACAGAAGAGGTAGAGGTGTAAAATACACTAATCAGAGTTATCTCCTCTGAAAGTAATGAATTTCATTATACAGCCAGACCCTGTGGTAAATGAAGTGAAGGTGTCATTAACAGGGCGGAAAATAAGATGCTTTTCAGAGGGCCCGGCACGCTGATAAGCATACTCTTCCACTCAGTAAGGAAGGCAATGGTAAACCACATCATTCCTCGTTTAACTTAGTTAATCCTGAACAGGTTCAAACCAGCCTTTCGGCTGATGACCTGAACAAGAAATAATTGTGTAGTAAATTCTGTGTTTTTCTTAACTGGTTCTCTATGCTAAAAACGTTTGGGATCTGATCGGGTAGTTACCATCTCCCTGTACAACAAGAATAAGGGAGAGGATTGGTGGCCAAGAAGGAAAAACGCAGAAGTGTGGGAGATTACCTGAAATATGGGATAAAGAAGTATGGGAGGATATGCTCTCTAGGGTCTGAAATATGGAGACTGGGAGTATAGAGATTGGAGGCTGTAGGGATGTCAAAGAATTCTGCAAGAAAACTTGCTTAAAAAAATTGTAATTTATAAACTCTTCGAACGTTACACAAAAATGTTTCTTTTACTCTGAAATTTTATCTTAGAATTATTTTAATTTATAAAAATCAGTGCAATAAAATAACAATCTTCATTATTTTTAATACACAACATGTCTTGGAGCTCACCCCCAATTACCGCTAAACTAAGCGTTATACAAAAAAAAGTTTAAAATAAAAGTTGTAGAATTTTAAATTCTCTACAACTTTTATTACCTATATAAATTTTTGCGCTAAAATTCATATTAAAGCCGCAATCATAAAAAAACAATTGTTTTACGTGAAAACAGCCTCACCCAGAATTTCAGCAAACATGGCGCCTACCCTATCGCGTAGAAAATAAAAAACTTAGTAAATCAGGCGATTTTTAAAAAAATTGTACAACCAGTTTTTGAGAAAATCGGAAAAAAGTGAAAAATTACACGAATAAACTACTACTTCCGGTTGACTGATTTTGATGAAAATGTTCGTGTCGGGTCCGGCAGTGGTACGTAACTTAAGTTTTAAGTTTCAAGTTAGTACGATGTTCCGTTCTTGAGATATTCTGTTCACACACGCGCGCGCGCACACACACACAGACCAATCGCTAAAAACATGATTTTTGGGTTCAGGGGGTCTGAAAACGTGTAGATCCGGTGAAGAGTGGATTTGTTAAAATCGACATGAAAACAATACTTTCCTTCCTATATGTTCATATAGGCAAGAGAAAGTAATTTTTCTGTAACGTTGAAAATTTGGGTGGCAATGGGAGGTTCACGCCTGCAAGTTTACGAAATAAGGGTTGGCACTTTTAAATATTGTATCGACACTGAAAGGATTAATACACAATATGTCTTGGAGGTCACCCCCCGATCCAAAGCAACTCGAACCGTTTCAGTTGGCCTATTCGTTTAACAGAGCCAGTCTTAATCGTTTGTTTAAAGAGAACGGACTGACTGACGACTGAAGAAAGCTCGAACGGAAGGCGCTGGCAACTAACTCTTAACAGCCTGACCAAGTCACCGTCACCGACTGGAACAACATTTCATACAGTAGTACTCAAGTCACTCTGCTAGCGCTTGAACGTGTACTCCACACTGCTTGTGTTTCATAATCACACCTGGAATTGCTTCTCCATTTGGAGGACTACCTCTAACTACTTCATATAAATTAATTGTTACAATATAAATTCTTTCAAGAAATAAAAATATGAATAACCAGTGCGTTTTCTTACTGGTAAGTTTTATTTTATTTATTTTTTTACTTATTTATTTATTTTTTATTGAGTGATGATGCCTGCATAAGCCTTGGGCTTGTGCGTAGGTAATGATATGTGGTAATTTACAGATGAAAAAAATGCCAGACCTGACCGGGAATCAAACCCGGGACCCCGGCATAGTAGCCAGTTGCGCTGACCACTACACCACGGGTCGGCCATTTACATATTTACATATTTATTTATATATTTATCATATCGTATAAATAATATTTTTATGTGACCTCTCTGTAGCGTAGTGATCAGTGCGTTAGCCTACCACGCGGAGGTCCCGGGTTCGATTCCCGGGATCTGAAAATTTTCAAAAGTCAAAATCCCACAGTTACAGTCAATAATCCAACGTAGGTGCTGATAAACAACCACTTGATGCCACTTTAAATAAATAAATAATACATTTTATCGTATTTTTATCACATAAATAATACTGCAAACCAGAATAATTTTCTTCTAAACCTTCAACTATTACTAAATTTTACTTATTTATTTACCGATTTTAATAATGTATTCTACCACAGGTGCAATTTTATTGGGTCAAAAATTTCGACGGCAAACCAGAATAATTTTCTTGTTAAACCTTCAACTATTACTAAATTTTACTTATTTATTTACCGATTTTAATAATGTTAGACAATAATTGTCAGGTACAATTTTATTGGGTCAAAAATTTCGAATGATCAGTATCGTTTTAATTGTTATAATTAAAATAGTAAAAATTTATTTCCAATTTTTTTTACTTTCTCTTGCCCTATTTGAATATATAGAGGGAAAGTATTGTTTTCAAGTCGATTTTTTAAATCAAATTTTTACCTAATATACACTTTTTCAGGTCCCCTGAACCCCAAAAAACATGTTTTAACGATTGGTCTGTGTGTGTGTGTGTGTGTGTGTGTGTGTGTGTGTGTGTGTGTGTGTGTGTGTTTGAACAGAATATCTCACAAAAGGAATATGGTACGAATTTGAAACTTGAAACTTAAGTTATGTATCGTAAGAGGACCTAATACGAATATTTTCATAAAAATCGGTTAACCAGCAGTGGTAGTTTTTAATTTTGACATGTTTACAAATTTTTGCAGTTTTCATAAAAACGGCTCTTATAATTTTTTTTACATATCCTCTCATTTACTATATTTTTAGGCTTAACACAATAGGGTAAGCGGCAAGTCTACTGAAATTCTTGGAGGGGGACTGTGATCTTGTGGTAAATTTTTTTAAAGATTACGGCCTTAATTTGCATTTTAGAGCAAAGTGTACAAAACCGAAGTTATAGAAAATTCAAAAACCGGCAACTTTTACATAATTTTTTCTTCAACGCTTAGTTTAACGTCAATTAGTTTTCTTGGTTTAACGTCCGACTGTTCTGCAATTACTGCTAATGCAGACGGTGAAGGATGAAATAATTTTTTTTTGTATCGTATGAAAATATGCAGTGCCTGAATGGGATTCGAACCCAAGACCGCATGATGGCGTCAATTAGTAATTTTCTGTATATTATTCATTAAAATTTGTAATAAAACTATATTTTTTAAGATTGCAGCTTTAACACGCATCTTACGACAAAAATGTTGCAAGAAATTAAAGTTTAAGAAACTTAAAAAACCTCAAATTTTATTTTAAGAATTCTTTTTAGATATGGAGCTTAATTTATATTTTTCAGAAATTATAATAATTAGTATGTATTTTACGATAAAATTTTATTTAAATAAATTTATAGGAAATAAAAAATGTACGGTACTTTTACTTTAAGAATTTTCTTCTACAGAGCTTAATTTAGCGTCAATTAGTAATTTCCGTATTTTTGAGTCGAAAAAGGTTGATTTTATTTAACGTCATTCACTCATGAATAAAATAGATTATTTATGTTTAGGACATCAGCTGAAAGGTTGGTTTGAACATAAAGAGGCTTACTAAGTAAATTGAGGAAGAAGGTAGTTTATCTTTGCCTTCTTTACTGAATTGAAAAGTATGCTTATCAGCATGCTAGGTCCTCTGAAAAGCACATATTTTCCACTCTGCAAATGACACCTTCACCACAGGGTCTGCTGTATAATAAAATTCATTACTTCTAGAGGAGATAAAATTGTAACTAGTGTCTTTTACACCTCTACTTCTTCTGTTGTAAAATGCTTCATCATTTAATTGGCTGACCATGTGATAAGAAACAGAACTATTTTTTATAGCCCTGGAACTGACAAATTGAGTGCGAATATAATTTTACACTGCCCATAACAGACAGGTGGAGTGTCAAATTAATTTACACTCAATCTGTTCGTTTCAGGGCTAAAATAAATAGTTTTGTTTCTTATCACATGGTCAGCCAATTAAATGACTGAATCATTTAAGAACAGAAGAGGTAGAGGTGTAAAAGACACTAATCAGAGTTATCTCCTCAGAATGTAATGAATTTCATTATACAGCCAGCACTGTGGTGAATGAAGTGAAGGTGTCATTTACAGAGTGGAAAATATGTGTTTTTCAGACGGCCCGGCATGCTGATGAGCGTACTTTTCCACTCAGTAAGGAAGGCAATGGTAAACCACCTCACTCCTCGTTTTACTTAGTAAAACCTCTATAGGTTCAAACCAGTCTTTCGGCTATGACCTAAACAACATAATTTTACACTCCCCTGTCTGTTATGGGCAGATTAATTCTATCTTTCTATCTATCTTTCTTCTTCATTTCATGGGTTAGGCAGTACTACCTGTTCCGGAAACCATCTTCCCCTCGGACAACCAACACCCCTTCGACCATCTGGCTTTTAATGTATTGCCAACCTAGGCAAACGTCTTCCCTCCATCCGCTCCAGATGACTACTCCAGTTAATTTTATACTCATCGATCTTCTTCTACAGGCTAAATATTTTTCTTCTAAAGTCTTCTGTCTTCTGATCTTGTCCTCAAGAGTGCAGCCCTTCACTGCTTGAAAAATTTCATTTCCGCAGCTCTACTTGGCTTCGTTCTCTGTTAGAAAGCACCCATGCCTCGCTGCCGTATGGCACCGCCATAAATTTATGGGGTTGGTTAAGTCATCAGCCGAAAGGCTGGTTTGAACTTCTAGAGGTTTTACTAAGTAAAACGAGGAGTGAAGTGGTTTACCATTGCCTTCCTCACTGAATGGAAAAGTAGGCTTATCAACATGCCGAGCCCTCTGAAAAGCACACATTTTCCACTCTGCAAATGACACCTTCACTTCATTCACCACAGGGTCCAACTTTCAGAGCAGATAACTCTGATTAGCGTCTTTTACACTTCTACCTCTTCTGTTATTAAATGATTCAGTCATTTAATTGGCTGACCATGTGATAAGAAATAGAACTATTTATTTTAGCCCTGCAACGAACAGATTGAGTGTAAATAATTTGACACTCCACCTGTCTGTTATGGGCAGCATAAATTTATATATCTTCCCAATTATTTACAGTTCTGAAAATCCGAACTTATATTTTGTGTGATTGATACCAAGGAGACATGTAGAATTTGAACTGTAATTATTAGTGACTAAGGGGTAAAAATAGAGGAAACTACCCTAAAGGTACAAATATTGTTCTCGTAGGGCTCCACAAAGGCTATAGTTGTGAACTCAGCATGGGTATAATGATTTGTATAGAATTATTATTTACAATTCATTCTCGATATTAATTTTGTTGTGTACGAATGGAGATTCCCGGAGGCTGCTGCGTTCCAATTGACCCTCTCCTTGCCTTTCATTATTTACTCGTATAAGAAGACATTGGCTATTTAAGTTACTTCAAAACTTATTCCCCACTAATTTTTTATTTTTTTCACTCTCTTTATTTCTCTTTCTGTCGCTTATCCTCCTTCACGTTCTACCCTCTCTTTCACTCTCCCCCTCATTCTTTCTTCTTTATATCTTCAGTATAGAGTGCGAAAAAATTGCGATGGTTCAAAATTTTCTTCAAAACTTATAACCTCTTCAGATAAAAGAATATGGTGTGAAATATATGAACGACTTTCTCTTACCAATGTAAATAATAAAAGTCCTAAATAAATAATAATAACCTATGTTCAATTATAATAACAATATAAAATGAAAAACAAAACCAATCATGAATCATTAATCATGAATGAATAACACAAAATGAAAATCAATCTCTGTATAACTTAAAAATACGGGAAATCACTAATTTTATTGATTTTTAAATTCTGTAGATAAAAATTCGTCGAAAAAAGTTGTAAATATTTTTATTTTTTATAATTTTAATTACATATACATTTGTTGTACCTTAGATACTTATCTACGGTCGCAATCTGTAAAAATCTCAGTTTTTTTCGGATTTTGATGAAAAAAATACAGAAAATCAATAATTGTCGCTTAACTAAGCATTGTACAAAAAAAATGTTTAAAGTAAAGTTGTAAGTATTTTAATGTTCTATAAATTTGATATACACTTTGAATACACTTTTGCTCTAGAATACAAATATTAAGGGTGAAATCTTAAAAAAAAATTCTACAAGAGCATAGTCCACCCAAAAATTTCAGCAGACATGACGTAGAGCATAAAAAATTTAGTGAATGAGAAGAATTTAAACAATTTCGGAGGAGCTGTTTATGAGAAAATTGCAATAAAAAGTGAAAAATTGCACGAATAAACTATTATTTTCGGTTAAATGATTTTAATAAAAATTTTCGTGCGTGGTTCATAGAGGTAGGGTACGGTATTCCGTACGTGAGATATTTTACTCACACATAGACATAGATTAATCGCTAAAATCATTTTCTCGGGCCTTTTTTGAATTTTGATTTTTTGAAAATTGAGACTCCCACTGCAAGAACGATCGAAGTAATTTTATCAAAATTTTCAAAATATACGAACTATCAAGAGATAATAAAGAGTGAGCAACATAAAACCGAACCCATAACGTAACCGTTGCATTTTTTGTTTTTTTTTTTTTTGTTTAACGTCCAACTGTTCTAAAATTACTGCTAATGCAGACAGTAAAGGATGAAATAACTTTTTGTAACGTATGAAAATATGCCGTTCCTGAATGGGATTCGAACCCAAGACCGCATGATGAGAAGCGAGCACATTACCAACTACGCCAATGCGACCGGCATAACCGCTGCAGAATCGGTAGGTTACTTCTTCTTCTTCACGTGCCATCTCCATGACGGAGGTCGGCTATCATAATGGCGATACGAATTTTGTTGACCGCTGCTTTAAAAAGTTCGTTTGAGGAACACCTGAACCACCTTCTCAAATTACACAGCCAGGATATCCTTCTCCTGCCCACCGATCTTTTTCCTAATATTTTGCCTTGAATGATGAGATGCAATATTTGATACTTTGGTCCCCTCATAACATGACCAAGGTACCTTAATTTTCGTGCCTTAACTTCCACCATGAGTTCCAGCTGCTTTCCCATTCTACTGAGGACCTCTTCATTCGTGACATGCTCAGTATATGAGATCCTCAACATTCTACGGTAGGTCCACAGCTCAAAAGCCTGTAGTTTCTTCTCACTGAATCTATTGAGAGTCCAAGCTTCCACACCGTACAACAGGACAGGGAACACGAAACATTTAAGGAGACGCATTCGTAATTCGAGATTTATATCTCGTGATGTTAGTACCTTCTTCATTCTGATAAAAGTAGCGCGTGCTTTCTCAATTCTAATTTTTATTTCAGCACAGTGATCACCACTGCAACACACTCGAGCTCCAAGGTACGTGTATGCATCCACTCGCTCTAGCACATCACTTCCCGCCAGAAGATCCCCCACAGGAGGTGGTGTGTCTTTGGTAATTACCATGTACTTGGTCTTTCTCGTATTAAGACTCAAACCACTCAATTCACTCTCAGCAATGACATGGCTGAGCATTCTCTGGAGATCTTCCATGTTTTCTGCCAGAAGGACAGTATCATCTGCATACCTCAGATTGTTGATGGATATGCCATTTATTTTTATTCCTCCTGTCTCCTCTTCTAGCGCTTTGCTTATCACTCTCTCGGAATAGATATTGAACAGGAGCGGCGAAAGCACACATCCCTGACGTACCCCACGCTTGATATTTAGCTCTTTACTGTACTCTGACTGCACCCGTACTGTGGCCTTTTGGTGGAAATATAGATTACTTATCAGACGAAAATCGCGTGCATCTATTTGAACTTCTTTTAAAATATCAAATAATTTTGTATGTTGCACCTTATCAAAAGCCTTATGGTAGTCAATAAAACAGGCAAATATTGGCTGATTTACATCCAGGCAACGCTGAGAAAGAATATTGAAAGCAAACAGAGCTTCTCGTGTGCCTAAGCCATTTCTGAAGCCGAATTGAGTATCTGACAGGTTTTCTTCCAGTTTTCTGTGTATTCTCCTGTGTATTATTTTGAGAAATGTCTTCAGTGTATGGCTCATGAGGCTTATGGTTCGGTAATCTTGACACTTCTTAGCATTCGCTTTCTTTGGAAGCGTTATAAATATTGACTTCAGCCATTCAGCAGGGATCACACCAGTCTTATATATCTGATTATATAAGTGAGTAAGTATTCTCACATAATCTTCGTCAATGAGTTTGAGAATATCTCCAGGGAGTTCGTCTGGGCCTACAGCTTTCCCACTTTTAATGTTTTTAATGGCAAATTCTACCTCACTTGTCAATATGTCTGGACCAGAGTTGTCATTACTATTGCAACAAAGAACTTTCCTTTCGTCATCAAAAAGCTCCTGGATGTAATCTTCCCACAGCTTCAACTGTTCCCCTGTATCAAGAATTATTCTCCCATTATCATCAGTCATGAAATAGCTTCTGTTACTTTGCTTGCCAGTAAATTCTCTTATTTTCTTGTGCATGTTATGAGAGTCGTTTAGGACTTGTAACCTTTCCATTTCCTCACATTTCTCCCTCAACCATGCTTCCTTTGCCCTTCTACATTTGTATCGGATCTGGTTATTGATTTCCTTATATGTTTGCCTGTTACTAGTTCTGAATTTACGGCGTTCCTCCATCAGATCTAGAATTTCCTCTGTCATCCAATGTTTACCTTTATTTGTTCTCTGGCACTTGAGATACTTCCTACACGGTTGCAGTAGCGCTGTCTTGAACTCCTTCCATATCAATTCAGGCTCATCAACTCCACAGACTTGATTACACATGAACTCCAGCTTTTCATTGATCTCACAAGAAACGTTTTCTCTTACTGTAGCATTCTTGAGCTTTTTGGTATCCAACTGAGTATGTATTTTCACTGGCTTTGCTCTCTTCAGTCTTACTTTCATTTCTGCCACTAGTAGATTGTGATCTGAGCTAATGTCAGCACCTGGGTATGTTTTAGCACTTTTTACAGCATTTCTATACCTCTGGTTGATCATGATATAATCAATCTGATTGCGAATGATTCTCACATTGGAGTCTTGAGGCGATTTCCAAGTATAAAGTCGTCTTTTCGGTAGCTCGAACAGAGTATTGGTGATGACCATGCTGTTTTCTTGGCAGAACTGAAGGAGACGGTCTCCTCTCTCATTCCTTTCACCCAATCCAAAACGACCAATGCATTGGTTACTTTGACCTTGTCCTATCTTTGCATTAAAGTCACCCATGACTATAGTAACATCTTGATGTTTGAACATATTCATCACAGTGTTGACATCTTCATAGAATCTCTCTATCAGTTCCTCCCCCCCGTCTGCTGTTGGAGCATAGACCTGAATCAGATTCAGTGTGCCAATGTCCAAATGGAACTGAAGAAGCATTACTCTGTCCGACAAAGGAAGAAAATTTTTCACTGCATTCTTGATGGATTTATCAATTATCACCGCTACACCATTCAAATTTGAATTTTCATTGCTACCCGAATAATAAATGGTACTACCATGTAGGTCTCTCTGTCCACTATCCTTCCATCTACACTCACTGATACCCATTATTTGTATATTTAACCTGTTCATTTCCTGGACAATATTGTGGGCCTTACCAAGTTCAAGCATGCTCCTCACATTCCAGGTGCCTATTCTTAATTTACTTCGAAGAGTTTTTATTTTAGAAGCATTCATCAAAACTGTCCCCCCCGGAGAACCGATTGGGAGACTTGAAACTCCGGATAATTTTGTCCTGATGCCTGCCATTCATGATTTTACTAGGGCAATCCCATGGGATCTTTAATGTAGCGGTTGCCCGTTGCCATCTACATTCTTATGCCGTTTACCAAATAAGCTGGTTTATCCGCCTTTGGGGCCAATTCCTCAACCCCAGGACAAAAGAGTGCCCTTCTCCTGGATATTCAGCCGCACCTCTGATGACAGACGCTGACCTACAAGCCGCTTGATGCAAGACAGACGCTGTAGGATTTCCTGTAATATTCCTGTATTAGTATAGGATTACGCGGTAGGTTACGTTGTACTGCAATTTAATGAATGATGCGAATAATTTAAATAACAAATTACATTAAGGGTACCCGGAAAGGAGAAATTGAAAATTTTCACATATCAGGTTTTTTTTCACATTATTAAAACTCAGAGTTTTCTGCATCCAATTATATATATAATTTGTTGGGGTTTTTGCAGTTTTTATCACTTGAAAAAAAATTAAAAATATGTTAAACCCTTGCGTTATTTTATAAATGTTACCAGTTTGCATTAACATATCTATTTTTGAATGACAAGTGATAAATTTATAATTTTCTTTTTGTTTTAAGACTTTAAGTTGGCATTAGACCAACTTTGATTGTAACAGTTGAGGAATTTCCAGATTATGATCGTGGAAAGTATTAAAGATAACTATTTTTCAGTATTTATAATGTGTTCTCTTTTAATTGTTTCGTGTTTCCCGTAAATAGCAATTTTTGACATGTAAGAAACATTTTTTCAGCCAACTGTGAATGGATTTTAATGAAATTTTGCACAGCCTTTTATATCATAATTGCAATATACTGAGTTAATATTACAGTAAAATAATGTATTTAATTTTCACTTAAATAAGCAAAAAATTATGCTTTTCAAAATTAGTGGTAATTTAAAAAAACATTTTCTTATCTTCCTAACAATATATAAAGATTCTACTAATTCTGAAGGTGTAGAATAGCCTGAAAAGTCACCACAAAAAATTTGGACAGGATAATAAAATTGTAATAGTTTTTGAAAAAATGTTTCTTAGATTAACATTACGGAGATATAGGCACAGAAATAGAAGTTATTTAAGGTATAAAATATGCAGTTACGCCCTTTTCTGTTCCTATAAACTGGTATTAGAGCTATTACAGCATTTTATTATACAGCTACTGACTGTAGTGATTTCAATCCAGGGGCATAAAAGGTGGAGTAATTGTTGTTAGGTAGCATTTGTTTCGAAATCCGAATAACAGATACGTTGATAAAGTAACACCAGAAGGAGGTCCACTATTGTTCAATGTTCCTTACCAGAATACCGATTTATGTTAAATGCGTATTTATCAACTAATTAGGCTTAGGCAACAAACAATTAATTATGAAATTATAACATACTATTTGCTAGTAGATACGATCTGCTAGTTCCAGGGCTATAAAAAATAGTTCTGTTTCTTATCACGTGGTTAGTTAATTACATGACTAAACTGTTTAAGAACAGAAGAGGTAGAGGTGTAAAAGACTCTAGTCAGAGTTATCTCCTTAGAGAATAATCAATTTCATTATACAGCCAGACCCTGTGGTGAATGATTAAAGGTGTCATTTGCAGGGTGAAAAGTAGATGCTTTTCAGAGGGCCTGGCATGCTGATAAGTATACTCTTTCAACTCAGTGAGTAAGGGGCAATAGTAAACCACCTGACTCCTCGTTTTAATTAGTAAAACCTCTACAGGTTCAAACCAGCCTTTCGGCTGTTAACCAAAACAACGAACATACATTAATAAATACTCCCCCTACCACCACCCCCTGGAGCCGGGCCCCATAAACCACCACCGCGATATTACCACTTAAAGGAGTAGTAGTAATAATTGACAGTGGTTCTGTCTTTAGGGGATAAGTTTTAATTTATTGTAACTTTACTTCCTTTTCATTATCAGCACATCACGACATCATTATTGTCTTATCGTGAAATGTTTAAGAAAAACAAAATTTTCACGTGATACACTCAAACAAGTTTTTCTCGCCAATGTAAATAATTAACTATATAATCTATATTTAACCAAAAGTAAATGATGTAGAATGAAAAACATAACCTAATTTTTACTAAATGTTTTTGGACTCACAATAAATAAATGTTTCAAACATATATTGAGGGTTCTGAGGAACAGAGACATGAGACAAGAGCTAAAAACATTTGAAAGAAAACAATACACCATAACTGGTGAAAAAAGGGCGGCCAGGTTGTTGAGATTGAACAAGTTCTGGGAGCAGAAGAGGAAGCGGAAAGCCAAATCTCTAGCTCGTACTTTGAGGACTTAAATGTGTATGGACTGATTCAAGTGACTCACAGACACACAGCTTTTATTACAGTATTATAATGTCTAATGTTGGCTTGTCTTCAGAGTGCTTTCTTCTTGTAGTGAGGTGAGATCCTTGAAGTTCACCGGTCATCTTTCCTCGTCTGTTGTTGTGTTGTTCACTTCCTTTTCGCTGGTCTTTGGTTGTATTATCTCCCACTAGGTACTTGAAATAATCAACTCTCTCAATTTTTCCGAGTAGTGTTTTCAGGTGAAGCGGGGTTGTTTTGATTTTGTTACGTACGCACGCGGTTTTGTTTGGTAACGCGCTATAAGTTGACGATTGCGCCTAACGTGGGGAGGGAGGACAGTATACTATCTATCCTACTTACATCGACCAACCCGAAAGCATAAAACATCTATCAAACGTGTAACTCAAAATGTAACCACCACAAACATTTAAGTAATAAAATTCAGTTCATGATCTATCACACTAAATAAATAAGGAGTAATGTAATTATTTAAAGAAAGTGAATTGTTTAAAATTCAGTTACAATTTAACATAACTTTACTGAAAATAATGAAATATGAAAACCCTAAAAATACAATAATATTTTGAAATTACCGTAAAACTAGTATTACTCACGATAATAAGCTCGCATCGACGGAACTCACGGACTAACTAGTCTATCACTACAAATGTCAGAATGCAGTAATTCAGTTAACTGTTGATGACCAAAAAGGATACAAAATATAGCTTAGGACTAGTATTATGGCTTATTTAGAATGAATGTTTATTATTTGGGATAACTTTTAAAAATCAATAAATAATACAATGGGATGTTTATAAAACTTATTAGTTATAAACATAATTTATCAATGTTGATTAAAACTACAACATGATGTCATGGTTAGAGCTGTCGCTATGATGTATTTAGAAAAGCACATATTGTAGCACTTCCACTCCCCGCATAGTCCAGTCTTACTCTCGCTGACAATCGTCAACTTATATTGCGTTACCAGTATTTAGTAGATTTTCCAATTTTTCCGCATTGTGTCTTCAGGTGAATCAGGGCTCTTTTGATGTTAGTTTCGTATTTAGTAGATTTTACAATTTTTCCGAATTTTCTCTTCAGGTGAAGCGGGCTTGTTTTACTGTTTGTTACATATTTAGTCTGCCCATGACAGACAGGTGGAGTGTCAAATTATTTATCTATTCGTTGCAGGGCTAAAATAAATAGTTCTGTTTCTTATCACATGGTCAGCCAATTAAATGACTGAATCATTTAAGAACAGAAGAGGTAAATGTGTACTGTGATACTAATCAGAGTTATCTCCTCTGAAAGTAATGAATGTCATTAAACAGCCACACCCTGTGGTGAATGAAGTGAAGGTGTCATTTGCAGAGTGGAAAATATGTGCTTTTCAGAGGGGCCTGGCATGCTGATAAGCGTACTTTTCCACTGAGTGAGGAAGGTATGGTAAACCACCTCACTCCTTGTTTTACTTAGCAAAGCCTCTGGATGTTCAAACCAGCTTTTCAGCTGATCACCTAAACATTATCACGTATTTAGTATATTTTCCAATTTTTCCGTATTGTGTATTCAGGTGAAGCTTTTTACTTTCTCTTGCCTATATGAATATATAGGAAGGAAAGTATTGTTTTCATGTCGATTTTTCGAAATCGAGTTTTCACCGGATCTATACGTTTTCAGACCCCCTGAACCAAAAAAACATGTTTTTAGCTATTGGTCTGTGTGTGTGTCTGTGTGTGTGTGTGTGTGTGTGTGTGTGTGTGTGTGTGTGTGTCTGTGTGTCTGTGTGTGTGTGTGTGTGTGTGTGTCTGTGTGTGAACAGAATATCTCAAGAACGGAACATCGTACGAACTTAAAACTTGAAACTTAAGTTACATACCACTACCGGACGCGACACGAACATTTTCATCAAAATCGGTCAACCGGAAGTAGTAGTTTATTCGTATAATTTTTCAGTTTTTTGCGATTTTCTCAAAAACTGGTCCTACGATTTTTTTTAAAATCGCCTATTTTACTCAATTTTTTATTCTCTACAAGATAGGGTAGGCGCCATGTTTGCTGAAATTCTCGGTGAGGCTGTTTTCACGTAAAAACGTTGTTTTTTTAATATTACGGCTTTAATATAAATTTTAGCGCAAAAACTTATATAATAAAAGTTGTAGAGAATTTAAAAACCTACAACTTCTGTTTCAAACATTTTTTTGTATAACGCTTAGTTTAGCGGTAATTTGCGATTTTCTGTTTTTTTCTCACGAAAACGTGAGAAAAATCGATTTTTTTAACATTTCGGTCTTAGTATGCATTTTACGAAAAAAGTGTATATAATTGAATTTATAGAAAATTAAAAGATCTACAACTTTTGTTTAGAGCATTTTTCTCTACAGAGCCTAGTTTAGCGTGAAAGCGTGATTTTCCGTATTTTTAAGCCTAATTAAGTTCGATTGTCATTTTGCGTCATTCACTCATGATTAAAATAAGGTTATGTTTTTGAGGTTAGTTTTTTGTTTATTTCTAATATTTTATTAATAATGTTAGGTTTATTGTTAATTATTTGCATTGGCAAGAGAAAGTTGTGTGAGTGTTTCACACCAGATTTTTTGAAGTTCGTTTCATATTTAGTAGATTTTCCAATTTTTCTTTATTGTGTCTTCAGGTGACACGGGGCTGTTTTTATATTCGTTAAGTATTTATTAAATTTTCCCTTGTTAATTATAATTTATTTATTTAAATTTTACTTCTACTGCCATCCGCCATCAGCAATTTTTTCGTGTACCCTAGATTGAAAACCGTTGCTCAATAATGAAACAATTTCATTAATACGTCACCGAATCAATATATAACGATTAATTAATTTAAAAATAAAAAATGTGACTTTCTTTTACATTATATTTAATATAAATACCAATCAGTCAGTCATTTGAGTCACTCATTGAGTAGGGTTAAAAAAGTAAAAGTGTTGCATAAAAGAGGAATGTAGGTTGTTGTTGTTTAGGTCATCAGCCGAAAGGCTGGTTTGAACCTCTAGAGGTCTTACTAAGTAAAACGAGGAGTGAGGTGGTTTACCATTGCCTTCCTCACTGAGTGGAAAAGTACGCGTATCAGCATGCCAGGCCCTCTGAAAAGCACATATTTTCCACTCTGTAAATGACACCTTCACTTCATTTACCACAGGGTCTAGCTGTATAATAAAATTCATTACTTTCAGAGAAGATAACTCTGATTAGTGTCACAGTACACCTCTACCTCTTCTGTTCTTAAATGATTCAGTCATTTAATTAGCTGACCATGTGATAAGAAACAGAACTATTTATTTTAGCCCTGCAACGAACAGATTGAGTGTAAATAATTTGACACTCCACCTGTCTGTTATGGGCAGATAACTAATGGTTAGGTTTATTGTTAATTATTTGCATTGACAAGAGAAAGTTGTGTGAGTGTTTCACACCAGATTTTTTTATTTTTAATTTACTTCTACTGTCATCCACTACCAATTTTTTTCGTGTACCCTAGATTGAAAACTGTTGCTCAAGAATGAAACAATTTCATGAATACGTCACCGAATCAATATATATAACGATTAATTTATTTAAAAATAGAAAATGTGACTTTCTTTTACATTATATTTAATATAAATACCAATCAGTCAGTCATTTGAGTCACTTATTGAGTAGGGTTAAGAAAGTAAAAGTGTTGCATAAAAGAGGAATGTAGGTTAGGCGACTAATAATAATTAATAAAGACCAACAAATAAGAAGAGGGAGACCGAGATGACGACCAAGACAAGGTAAACTAGTCCATTGGTCCATTACTCGACTTAACCATTCGATTGGTAACAGCTCGACGCTACATCTTGTCTGTTTCCAACCCACAGTCGCGCTTACATTAAACTAAAGCATATTATATTAGATGGGCGTGCCTGTCCACAATTCTCAATACTTACTCTAAAGAATACTTTAGATATATAGAAATTATTATTTATATATTTTGCTCAGTTATAATTTTTATAGGGTGCTCCACAAACTACACCCTTGTTCACTATCCCTTGTTCATTATTCATACTGCCCATAAGAGACAGGTGGAGTGTTAAATTATTTACACTCAATCTGTTTATTACAGGGCTAAAATAAATAGTTCTGTTTCTTATCACATGGTCAGCCAATTGAATGACTGAAACATTTAAGAACAGAAGAGGTACAGGTGTAAAAGACACTAATCAGTTATCTTCTCTGAAAGTAATGAATTTCATTATACAGCCAGACCCTGTGGTGAATGAAGTGAAGGTGTCATTTACAGAGTGAAAAATATGTGCTTTTCAGAGGGCCTGGCATGCTGATAAGCGTACTTTTCCACTCAGTGAGTTGTGGCAATGGTAAACCACCTCACTCCTCGTTTTACTAAGTAAAACCTCTACAGGTTCAAACCAGTCTTTTGGCTGATGACCTAAACAACAACACATTATTCATTCTATTTGTTTTTATCCGAGGCGGCGAGAAAAACTCATGTTTACTTCCTCACGATGGGGTAAGTAGTGTTGGACCCAATTGAGGCGTCCTCGTCCAGCCCCAAGGAGGCCGCAACCGCCTTACCAACCAAAAACCCACCGTCTGGCTACTTGATCCGACATCAGCAAACAACCCTTCACCTCCCTCGGAACTGTTTTTCAGTTCAGTTAGAAGTTATAAACTCTACAACTTATAAGTTATATTCGAGTTATAAACTCGATAAACATAACCTTATTGTAATCATGAGTGAATGATGCAAAATGAAAATCAATTTCAGTTCTGCTTAAAAAATACGGAAAATCATTCTTTCACGCTAAACTAGGCTCTGTAGAGAAAAACGCCTTAATTAAAAGTTTTAGATCTTTGAATTTCCTATAAATTTGATTATGTACACTTTTGTTGTAAAATGCATACTAGGGCCGAAATCTTAAAAAAATCGATTTTTCAAACGTTTTCGTGAGAAAAAAACAGAAAATTGCTAATTACCGCTAAACTAAGAGTTATACAAAAAATGTTTGAAATAAAAGTTGTAGGATTTTAAATTCTTTACAACTTTTATTATAAATTTTTGCGCTAAAATGCATATTAAAGCCGTAATCTTAAAAAAACAATTTTTTTACGTGAAAACAGCCTCACCAAGAATTTCAGCAAACATGGTGTCTACCCTATCTTGTAGAGCATAAAAAAATTTGTAAATCAGGCGATTTTAAAAAAAATCGTAGGACCAGTTTTATGAGAAAATCGCAAAAAAGTGAAAAGTTACACGAATAAACTACTACTTCCGGTTGACCGATTTTGATGAAAATGTTCGTGTCGGGTCCGGTAGTGGCATGTAACTTAAGTTTCAAGTTTCAAGTTCGTACGATGTTCCGTTCTTGAGATATTCTGTTCACACACACACACACACACACACAGAGAGAGATACAGACACAGACACACAGACCAATCACTGAAAAATAGAGCTCATCGGCCTTGAAAAATAGTACAGTAAAGGAAGTTACTTTTATAAACGGATTTGAATACTAAACAGTGGTTACCGGAGTACTTTGATGGTCGGAGTTCACTTAACTATACCCTCTCAGGAATGGTCGACCTGGGTCTGTACAAGACTACAACTCATTTACACGTCATACACATCATCTTCATCTAATTGGGTCATGGGGTTGCTTACTGTTCTGAATTGAATAGATTGCAACGTACACCCTTTAGAAATAAAAATATAAAAAACTCTTCGGAGACATCTCCTAAAAAATTGTTTTTTTTCCAAACCAATTAGATGAATATAGTAAATAACTTTGTTGACACCATATAACATTCCATAAAGAAATGATAATCGTCTACAAATAGAATGTAGAATGTATTAGAATATTTTTAACTAATATATATCGAATATAAACCGTGAATAATCGATAACAATAGGATCGATTGTAAGTGATATTTTAAATTTAGTGTATCGAAACCCACCTATTCTTTTTTTTGTATAAATTACTTAATAATTATTAGGTATCATAATACTGTAATTAGGTTTGCATTTGTTTTAGTTTGGTTTTAGTAAGCGTAGACTATGTGTTCAATAAAACTAGGCCAATGCTAAATATGTATTTGTATTTATACTTGTATGTATGAAAATACATAAGAGAGAAAATGTATTATTACCAATGAGAGAATTCAGTGACTCAAATTACTTAAATGACTTACTCTGTTATAGGTGATCAGAATATGTATTAATTTTAAGGTCATTATCCCCATATTTTTTGTTCATTAGATCTAATAGAAAATAATGAGTACTTCAAGGTTAAATACACTATCCTCTGTGCAATTTTATTTTTACTTTCTTTTGCCTATATGAATTTATCTTTATCCCTAATGTGTGAACGTTGCAATCTGTTCAATTCAGAACAATAAGCAACCCCATGACCCAATGAGATGAGGATGATATGTATGACGTGTATATGAGGTGTAGTCTTGTACATACCCAGGCCGACCATTCCTGAGAGAGTATGGTTAATTGAACCCCAACCATCAAAGTACAATGGTAACCACTGTCTAGTATTCAAATCCGTAAATAAGTAACTAACTTTACTAGGATTTCAACCAGGAAACAGCTGAAAATCAGCTGTTAAACAGCTGACTCGCAGCGACGACTTTTCCTCTAGGCCAATTATTATGAATATAAAAGGAAGGAAATAGTATTGTTTTCATATCGATTTTTAAAAAATTCGAGTTTTAACTAGAAATACACGTTTTCAGGCCACCTGAACCCAAGAAAACCATGTTTCTACAGATTGGTCTGTGTGTTCCGGTGTATTTTAATTTCATATATTTTATTTATTTTATTTTATTTTCAGATTTTTTTTTTGAAGGAATGCAAATTATCACAACATTTTATTAAAATTAAGATTTATTTTGTGTTATGAAATTGATATCAATCACAATTTATAAAAAAATTGAAAGATATGAAAGTATTGTTTCATACTGAAAACAAGTCAGATAGGTTACGAGGTCGAGAAGACTGTACAAGGACAATAAACGATTAGAAAAAGAAGATTAAAGTTTTACGGAAACCTTTATAGAATGGATGACAACCGGTTGACAAAACAATTTTTTAAGACACTTAACTATAGACCCTACGGTGTTGGATAAATGATTTAAGGAAGTAAAAAGGGATATTGAGAAAACTTTATGAACCAAACCAAATTCAGACTATTAATTACGGACTTAAAAGACTTTCATGAAGAACAAAAACAGAACACCGGGTGGTCAGAAGAAAAGAGAAAACCCTAAAATGAGCGACTGCTGAGAATGTGGGCCGGAAAAAGAGCTTCCAGAAACGTATAAAGTCACCTCACGTGGTCTAAAATTGGTCATATACTAGAAAAAAAAACCCAGAGAAGAATATTGTCCCCCCCACATTAAAATATCATACCGGATATGAAACAAAATTAGACAGGAATTAGAAAGAAATAGATCGTTCGTAATATTTTTTGTCATTTAATCTGGAAATTGGGTTTAGTTCAAATACCCCAGGAATTTTTCTATAGATTTTTATATTTTACTAGAGATTTTGTTATTTAACTAGAGATTTGATATTTAAATAAAGATTTGATATTTTACTAGAGATTTTGATATTTAACTAGAGATTTGATATTTAACTAAAGATCTGATATTTTACTGGAGATTTTGATATTTAACTAGAGATTTTGATATTTTACTATAGATTTGTATATTTTACCAGAGATTTTGATATTTAACTAAAGATTTTAATATTTTACTAGAGATTTTGATATTTGACTAGAGATTTGATATTTAACTAAAGATCTGATATTTTACTGAATATTTTGATATTTAACTAGAGATTTGATATTTTACTATAGATTTGTATATTTTACCAGAGATTTTGATATTTAACTAAAGATTTTAATATTTTACTAGAGATTTTGATATTTAACTAGAGATTTGATATTTAACTAAAGATCTGATATTTTACTAGAGATTTTGATATTTAACTAAAGATCTGATATTTTACTATAGATTTGTATATTTTACCAGAGATTTTGATATTTAACTAAAAATTTTAATATTTTACTAGAGATTTTGATATTTAACTAGAGATTTGATATTTAACTAAAGATCTGATATTTTACTGGAGATTTTGATATTTAACTAGAGATTTGGTATTTTACTATAGATTTGTATATTTTACCAGAGATTTTGATATTTAACTAAAGATTTTAATATTTTACTAGAGATTTTGATATTTAACTAGAGATTTGATATTTAACTAAAGATCTGATATTTTACTAGAGATTTTGATATTTAACTAAAGATCTGATATTTTACTATAGATTTGTATATTTTACCAGAGATTTTGATATTTAACTAAAAATTTTAATATTTTACTAGAGATTTTGATATTTAACTAGAGATTTGATATTTAACTAAAGATCTGATATTTTACTGGAGATTTTGATATTTAACTAGAGATTTGGTATTTTACTATAGATTTGTATATTTTACCAGAGATTTTGATGTTTAACTAAAGATTTTAATATTTTACTAGAGATTTTGATATTTAACTAGAGATTTGATATTTAACTAAAGATCTGATATTTTACTGGAGATTTTGATATTTAACTAGAGATTTGATATTTTACTATAGATTTGTATATTTTACCAGAGATTTTGATATTTAACTAAAGATTTTAATATTTTACTAGAGATTTTGATATTTTACTATAGATTTGTATATTTTACCAGAGATTTTGATATTTAACTAAAGATTTTAATATTTTACTAGAGATTTTTATATTTTACCAGAGATTTTGATATTTGACTAGAGATTTGATATTTAACTAAAGATTTGATATTTTACTGGAGATTTTGATATTTAACTAGAGATTTGATATTTTACTAGAGACTTTGATATTTGACTAGAGATTTGATAGTTTACAGATATTTTGATATTTAACTAAAGATTTGATATTTAACTAGAGATTTGATATTTTAATAGATATTTGATATTTTACTAAAGATTTTGATATTTAACTCGAGATTTGATATTTTACTAGAGATTTTGATATTTGACTAGAGATTTGATAGTTTACAGATATTTTGATATTTAACTAAAGATTTGATATTTAACTAGAGATTTGATATTTTACTAGAGATTTTGATATTTGACTAGAGATTTGATAGTTTACAGACATTTTGATATTTAACTAAAGATTTGATATATAACTAGAGATTTGGTATTTTAATAGATATTTGATATTTTACTAGAGATTTTGATATTTAACTAGAGATTTTGATATTTGACTAGAGATTTGATAGTTTACAGATATTTTGATATTTAACTAAAGATTTGATATTTAACTAGAGATTTGATATTTTAATAGATATTTGATATTTTACTAGAGATTTTGATATTTGACTAGAGATTTGATAGTTTACAGATATTTTGATATTTAACTAAAGATTTGATATTTAACTAGAGATTTGATATTTTACTAAAGATTTTGATATTTAACTAGAGATTTTGATATTTGACTAGAGATTTGATAGTTTACAGATATTTTGATATTTAACTAAAGATTTGATATTTAACTAGAGATTTGATATTTTAATAGATATTTGATATTTTACTAGAAATTTTGATTAAGAAATTTTTATTGTTTTTATTGAGTGATGGTGCCTACATAAGCCTTGGGCTTGTGCGTAGATAATGATATGCGGTAATTTACAGATGAAAAAATTCCAGACCTGACCGGGAATCGAACCCGGGACTCTGGCATAGTGGCCAGTTGCGCTGACCACTACACCACGGACCGGGCCGTAATGTAGTGATTTTTACTAAATATTTGATATTTTACTAGAGATTTCAGAGCAGCTTAATACAAAAATCCGATCGAAATCTTTTTAGATATTCATATTATAAAATACGGTAGAAGTTTCTTCATTTCTACGTGAGACAGATTAATCTATTATAGTAATATGGACAAAAGAATGATTCGTTTATAAGCCAATATAATATATTATGATGACAACAATGTTAAGACACAATGGCAGTAATTTTACGGTTGTTTGATAACCGCTACTTGTTATAATAAGACTAGATGACTTGTATTAAATATTTTCGGCGTGATTGAATCCATAAACAATGTAAAGTAAATAGCGACGCATATTTTACATCTTGTTGAATTATTCACAGTAGTAGTGTAGTTATCTATTTTGATGAAGAAGGGGGTGGAAAGGAGGGTGGGAGGGAGGTAAGGGAACTGGCGCTCATTCTTGTTCCTTCTGTTCCGTGCTAATTGCGGTCGGTGGTCTTTTGTTGAAAGTTCCAGCCTACCTATGCTTGTACCACATTGCGTAACTAGACAAAAATTACATCCAACTAAATTATTTCATTATTACTTTCTCGTACTATTTTTATAGTATTGAGAGAGAAAGTATAGCAATAGTAAAAAATTGGGTATTTCTATTATCCACCCTCAGCATAATTTTTCACATTTTGTGGACATTTCGTAGAATACCTTACAGTAGTACAGGTATCTTACTGTACGTTTAACGATAAAAACCGGGAAAATATTTAAAAAAAATTATATATCAATATTTTTCAAGTTTGCGTTAAACCTTTTCATTTTTCCTTTTTGAAATTAACCTTAAACTATTTATTGACAATACTATAATATTTAATAATATTTTATTTAATTATGTTAAATTTATTTATCGCCCAAAACAGGCAGGTGGAGTGTTAAATTATTTTCACTCGATCTGCTAGTTCCAGGGCTACAAAAAATAGTTCTGTTTCTTATTACATGATCAGTCAATTAAATGACTGAATCATTTAAGAACAGAAGAGGTAAAAGACACTAATCACAGTTATCTCCTCTGGAAGTAATGAATTTCATTACTCTCTCAGGAATGGTCGGCCTGGGTCTGTACAAGACTACACCTAATTTACACGTCATACATATCATCCTCATCTCATTGGGTCATGGGGTTGCTTATTGTTCTGAATTTAACAGATTGCAATGTACACACATTAGGGATAAAAAATAAAAACAATTATACAAACCTTGGCTTAAGTGTTACAATAATACAGAGTGATTTTTTAGTCCTATTACCCAATTGATAAACAACGTCTGGTAATTTTTTCTAAGAAAGGGAAATTTTGTTTTGTGACACAAAGTTGGTTGCTCTACACAACCGATATAGATAAGGCAGTGTCAGTTGATTCTCCTTGAGCTGTATAAAATTTTGTGCCGTTTACGGTCGTGTTATGAACACAATGTCTTTTATTCTAGAACGAGTTTTCATTCTTAAACAATATTTTGCTACGAAATCGTACGCGAGTATTGTTGCTTAGGTCAACAGCCGAAAGGCTGGTTTGAACTTCTAGAGGTTTTACTATTTAAAAACGAGAAGTGAGGTGGTTTACTAATGCCTTCCTCATTAAGTTGAAAGAGTATGCTTATCAGCATGTCAGGCCCTCCAAAAAGCACCCACTTTCCACCCTGTAAATGACACCTTAACTTCATTCACCACAGGGTCTGGCTATATAGTGAAATTCATTACTCTCAGAGGAGATAACTCTGATAGTGTCTTTTACACCTGTACCTCTTCTGTTCTTAAATAATTCAGTCATATAATCGGCTGATTATTTGATAAGAGACAGAACTATTTTTGATTGCTCTGGAACCAACAGATCGAGTGCAATTAATTTAACACTCCAACTGCCCGTTATGGGCATTATGCGAGTGTAAAGATTCATTTCAAATTAAATTTATTGGTTTTCCTCCACCAGAAAAAAATCTCGATTTCTAGGCTAACAAACTGATTTCGAGAAACAGGTAGTGTTTGCTACAGAAAACTTAGTGTTCGACCAACTCTCTTGACAGATGACGTTTTAGAGAATGTGAAAACAAGATTGCTCAGTTCTCCACGGAAAAGTTTAAGAAAAATTTCCTCGCAAATTAGTTTATCATATTCGAGTGTTCAGAAAGCTGCAAAAAATTGAAATTGAATCCGTATCGCGTACGATTAGTTCAAGAGCTTTGCCTCCAGATTTAAACAAGCGATTGTTCTAGGGTAAAAGACATTCTGTTCGTAAAACAACCGGAAACGGCAAAAAATTTTACACAGCTCTAAAAGAATCAACTCACACTGCCGTATCTATACCGGTTGTGTAGGGCTACCAATTTCGAGTCACAAAACAAAATTTACTTTTTTTAGAAAAAAAATTACCAGACATTAACAAATGGGTAGCAGGACTAAACAAATTACACTCTATAATAATAATTAATAAATTAGAATAACTTTGTTTTTTTATTCCTAATTTGTGTACGTTGCAATCTGTTCAATTTAGAACAATAAGCAACCCCATGACCCAATGAGATGAGGATGATGTGTATGACGTGAAAATGAGGTGTAGTCTTGTACAGACCCAGGCCGACCATTCCTGAGAGCGTATGGTTAATTGAACCCCAACCATCAAAGTACACCAGTAACCACTGTCTAGTATTCAAATCCTTATAAAAGTAACTAACTTTACTGGGATTTGAACCAGGAACCTTCGTCTCCGAAAATCAGCTGTTAAACAGCTAACAGAATAACTTAAACTTTGCTAATTGTGATTCCATTTTTTTTTTATTCCTAATTTGTGTACGTTGCAATCTGTTCAATTTAGAACAATAAGCAACCCCATGACCCAATGAGATGAGGATGATGTGTATGATGTGTAAATGGGGTGTAGTCTTGTACAGACCCAGGTCGACCATTCCTGAGAGAGTATGGTTAATTAAACCCCAACCATCAAAGTACACCGGTAACCACTGTCTAGTATTCAAATCCGTAAAAGTAACTACCTTAACTAGGATTTGAACCAGGAACCTTCATCTCCAAAAATCAGCTGTTAAACAGCTGATTTTGGTGACGACTTTACCTCTAGACCAACCCGGTGGGTTATTCCATTAACAGATTGTAGATCAACCCGGTGAGTTATTCCATTAACAGATTGTAAATAAACAAAATAAGTTTAAAAAAAACTCTTTACAATATATACGTAGACAGGAATCTATTTTTAAAACCGCATCTGAATTGCATAGCATTAGAAATAACGGTACAGAATTAGATTAAACCATATCAACCTGTAATGTAAACAAAAAAATATGTAAAACAAAAAAGTAATTGTTAGACGGCTAACGCATACAAAATGTATAACAGTTAATTTACAACAATAGACTGTAGCCTATAAGGTACAGGCTTCCTGCACGTACTTTGGTATACGGTAAACAATAATAAAATAATAACGCCTAGGAATGTGTAGCCGTTATGGTAAACAGAGTAAACAAGCAGTTCGGCCTTTTAGGCCTCTTAGGCATTGCCAAAGTCCTTGAGATTGAAATCTTTGTACTGTACAGGAATAATGAAATCGAATGAAATTATTACTGTAAGAAGACAATTATTAATGACACAATTACACGGTGGCCAAAAAGTTATTTAATTTTTTTTTTATTCCTAATTTGTGTACGTTGAAATCTGTTAAATTCATAACAATAAGCAACCCTATGACCCAATGAGATGAGGATGATGTGTATGACTTGTTAATGAGGTGAAGTCTTGTACAGACCCAGGTCGATCATTCCTGAGAGAGTATGGTTAATTGAACCCCAACCATCAAAGTACACCGGTAACCACTGTCTAGTATTCAAATCTGTATAAAAGTAATTAACTTTACTAGGATTTGAACCAGGAACCTTCGTCTCCGAAAAACAGCTGTTAAACAGCTGATTTTGGCGACGACTTTACCTCTAGACCAATTTTTACTTTCTCTTGCCTATATGAATATATAGGAAGGAAAGTATTGTTTTCATGTCGATTTTTCAAAATCGAGTTTTCACCGGATCTATACGTTTTCAGACCCCCTGAACCCAAAAAACATGTTTTTAGCGATTGGTCTGTGTGTGTGTCAGTTTTTTGCGATTTTCTCAAAAACTGGTCCTACGATTTTTTTTAAAATCGCCTGTTTTACTCAATTTTTTATTCTCTACAAGATAGGGTAGGCGCCATGTTTGCTGAAATTCTCGGTGAGGCTGTTTTCACGTAAAAACGTTGTTTTTTTAAGATTACGGCTTTAATATAAATTTTAGCGCAAAAACTTATATAATAAAAATTGTAGAGAATTTAAAAACCTACAACTTTTATTTCAAACATTTTTTTGTATAACGCTTAGTTTAGCGGTAATTAGCGATTTTCTTTTTTTTTTCTCACGAAAACGTGAGAAAAATCGATTTTTTTAACATTTCGGTCTTAGTATGCATTTTACGACAAAAGTGTATATAATTAAATTTACAGAAAATTAAAAGATCTACAACTTTTATTTAAAGCATTTTTCTCTACAGAGCCTAGTTTAGAGAGAAAGAGTGATTTTCCGTATTTCTAAGCCAAACTGAGGTTGATTTTCATTTTGCGTCTTTCATTCATGATTAAAATTAGGTTATGTTTGTTGAGGTTAGTTTTTTGCTTATTTCTTATGTTTTATTACTAATGTTAGGTTTATTGTTAATTATTTGCACTGGCAAGAGAAAGTTGTGTGAGTGTTTCACACCAGATTTTATCTTTTATTTGTTATCGCGAACTGTACATTTTTGACAACTACCTAATTTGATCGCTGTTTTGTGTATTATTTGACGTGAATTAGGCATGAGTTTGAACAGGGACCCCCAGTAGAGTTTGTTCACGGATGGCTGTCAGCTAGTCACCATACAAAAACGCTTGCCCAACCGGTGTTACTTAACAAATAATAGCGACTTACTACTAGCTGACTGACTGGGCTGGCCCGGAGGCCTTAAATATTTAAAAAAAATTAGTATCTACGGTCTGCAATTTAATGGCCTCCGGCAGAGGGGGAGCAATATGTGGATTGTAAAACCATTTCACAAAAAATTTATAATTCTTTAAGTAACTAAATCTTATCGGGATGACGTATTTTTATAAAACAAAGTATTTCGCATATTTTTGTTCTATAAAAATATTTTGAAAAACACGCTTAATGAGATAATGTATGTTGTTGTTTAGGTCATCAGCCAAAAAGCTGGTTTGAACCTGTAGAGGTTTTACTAAGTGAAAACGAGGAGTGAGGTGGTTTACCTATGCCTTCCTCACTGAGTAGAAAAGTACGCTTATCAGCATGCCGGGCCCTCTGAAAAGCACAAATTTTCCACTCTGCAAATGACACCTTCACTTCATTCACCACAGGGTCTGGCTGTATAATGAAATCCATTACTTTCAAACGAGATAACTCTGATTAGTGTTTTTTTACACCTGTACCTCTTCTGTTCTTAAATGATTCAGTCATTTAATTGGCTGACCATGTGATAAGAAACAGAACTATTTATTTTTGCCCTGCAACAAACAGATTGAGTGTAAATAATTTTACACTCCACCTGTCTGTTATGGGCAGGAGATAATGTAGCAAAAATTTTGTTTTTAAAGAAAAACTGTCCTTATGGCCACGTCACGTGGTCCTTATGTCACGTGGTGGTCCCGGGTTCGATTCCCGGCCCGGATCTGGAAATTTTCACGTGTCAAATTCCACTGATAATATTACATAATCCACCGTAGTCGCTAATGACCAAAACACTGCGAGTACATTGGGTTGAGAACGGTGGGAAAAATTATGCCAGGATGAAGCCGGGACAGGCAGCTAGTAATATAATTATTTACTTTCTCTTGCCTATATGATTATATAGGAAGGAAAGTATTGTTTTCATGACGATTTTAAGAAATCGAGTTTTCACCGGATCTACACGTAAACAGACCCCCTGACCCAAACAAACATGTTTTTAGCGATTGGTCTGTTGTGTGTGTGTGTGTGTGTGTGTGTGTGTGTGTGTGTGTGTACAAAATATCTCAAGAACGGAACATTGTACGAACTTGAAACTTAAATTACATGCCACTACTGGACCCGACACGAACATTTTCATCAAAATCGGTCAACCGGAAGTAGTAGTTTATTCGTGTAATTTTTCACTTTTTTGCGATTTTCTCAAAAACTGGTTCTACGATTTTTTTAAAAGTAGCCTCATTCACTGAATTTTTTATGCTCTACATGATAGGGTAGGCGCCATGTTTGCTGAAATTCTTGGTGAGGCTGTTTTTTTATCGTAAAAAAGTTGTTTTTTTAAGATAACGGCTTTATTATGCATTTTACCGCAAAAATTTGTATAATTAAAGTTGTAGAGAATTTAAAATTCTACAACTTTTATTTCAAACATTTTTTTGTATAACGCTTAGTTTAGCGGTAATTAGCGATTTTCTGTTTTTCTCACGAAAACGCGTGAAAAATCGATTTTTTTAAGATTTCGGCCTCAGAATGCATTTTACGACAAAAGTGTATATAATTAATTTTATAGGAAATTAAAATATCTACAGCTTTTATTTAAAACATTTTTCTCTACAGAGCCTAGTTTAGCGTGAAAGAGTGGTTTTCCGTATTTTTAAGCCAAACAGGTCGATTTTCATTTTACGTCTTTCACTCATGATTAAAATAAGGTTATATCTTTTGAGTTTAGTTTTTTGTTTATTACTAATGTTAAGTTATATTGGTCATTATTTTAATTGGCAAGAGAAAGTTGTGTGAGTGTTTCACACCAGATTTTTTTATAATGTATTGTTAATTTAATAGATTCATTAAAGAAATTATTTAAGTCCCTTTAATTACAATTCAACACTTCGGTTGCAATTACAATTACTGTATTATTATTTTGAGGCAGACATAAGTTTCAAGGTCGTCGTTGTCGTTCAAGGCATGGCCAATAAATAAATGTTTATAATAACTCTTCTAAGCAAAATTGTTATTGACAAACTATTTATTTGTTTTTATTTAAATGAATAACCGCTACAGGTATCATTAATTAAAACTAGGAGTCACGTGGTTTAAAATAGCCTTCCACAGGGTTGAAAAGTGGGGCTGTTTATCTTTATACTAAGCCTCCTGAAAGGTATTCGTTCTTAACCCTGAAATTGACACAACTGCTTTTCATTCTTCATAAACTTCTATATTATGTTAATCTATTGCCCATAACAGGCAGGTGGAGTGTTAAATTATTTACACTCGATCTGCTAATTGCAAGGCTAAAAAAATAGTTGTACAGTAAAACCTCACTAATTCGGACTAATTGAGGGGAAGTGAAGTCCGAATTATTGAAAGTCCGAATTATCGCGAATATTTGTTTACATCTAAAAATTGAATAATTTAGGCAATTAAAATTAAAAAATAAACGTTACTTGTCTGAAATATCGATGTTTAATGAATTTACAGTACAGTATATTGAAAAACAACAAAGTTAAAAGTATAGAAATAAAAATATTTACGGCAGTAAAAATATTGTTAAATAATTAATGTCCAGTGTAAAATGATATTTAATTAAAACACTGTACTTACGTACCGATTATTTGGCACTTGTTGAAGTAGAGGGTTGACAAATATCCTCAGGGATTATTTGAGGTTGCTTAGAAAAAAAACTTATTTTTTCTGTGATTTTTTACTACACTGTTTTCTTATAAATTGTTGGCGCATCTCTCTTAGGACAAGATACATTGAATTCCGGATTGAAGTCTGCAAATTCAATAAGTTCGTCTATGTGGTTTCTCACTTCACTAGCTTAAATTGTGGAACGTTTTCTTCACTGAGTAACCAATAATGTATTACAGGATGAAACAATTTTTATTAGACAGTTAAAAGCTATTATTTTTGAAGTAGCACTTTATTAATTTTTAACTAAAAAACTTCTAAAAAAATTTAAAAAGCTGCTCTTGTTGGAGTAGTCCGAAATATCGCGAATTTCGAATTAGTGAAGTGCGAATTAGTGAGGTTTTACTGTATTTCAAAACTACATTTTTGTTACATAGCACCTTCATCCAATAAGCCTTTCAATTATTTTAAAATTGTATTTTATTTTAATGGTTAATGAACTCAATGTTTAAGTAAAACAAATAATAGTTTTATGGTTCTTTTTTCAAAAATTACAAAGAAAATTATTACTCTGGGTGCTTTATTTAATTTCACGAATCATTTTTGAAACATACTTCGAATAAATTAAAACTTTTTCAATCGAAATTTTGATAGTGGCAATACAACTAAATTTTTTATACAACCCTGAATTTAAAAGATAAAATCGAATTAAACTAAAAAGCGGTGCCGACTGACTTTGATATGTAGTTGGTTATGTCATGGGCAAAATTTAAATTTATGGCATGATTTTAATAATATCACAAGACATAATAAAAAAATAAATATCGAAGACGTTCGCCTTGTAATGTCTACTGATCTATCTTATTCTTCTTCTTCAACTTCAAGTGACATTTAATGATCCGTGGAGGTGACCATTATAAAAAAGACAGAAGAAAAAGAAGAGATAGAGAAAGAGACGGACGATTTTTTTATATCTATATACAGGTAATTTATTGTCCACCATTCACTTTATTTTCTCTCTCTCTCGCACGTATAGTTTTTCTTTAAAAGAAATGAAGATGAGTCGATTTGGTGAAGGTCGAACAATAAGGAACACTTCATTTCGATTTTAACCTTCACCACCTGTTACTTTAATCTTTAATCTTTAAATTAGACGATTTTTAAAATAGATTTTTTTGTGAATTTCGTTTTCGATTTAATGAACGTACAATATCATCAATTTGTATTCAATATACAGGGTGTATAAAAAGTTTGGAACCGATTAATGTTTTGTCAAATATATATCTGTGCTAATACAATAAAGACAAAGCGTGTTTTTTTTTGTGCAGGCTTATTTCCAAAACTACTGAACGGATTCTCATGAAATTTTGATAGCATATTCATATTTTTATACAGATTGAGAGTAAATAATTTGACACTCCACTGTCTGTTATGGGCAAAAAAAGTAGTTGTAAAGTTGGTTAACTTTACTGGGATTTGAACCAGGAACCTTCGTCTCCGACAATCAGCTGTTAAACACCTGACTCGTGGTGACAACGTTCCTGGTTTAAATCCTTGTAAAGATAGTTACTTTTAAACGGATTTGAATCCTAGAGAGTTGTTACTGGTGTATTTTGATGAAAGGGTTTCAATTAATCATACTCTCTCAGGTATGATCGGTCTGAGTCTGTACAAGACAACACCTCATTTACACGTTATACAATATCATCATCTCATTAGGTGATGGGGTTGTTTATTTTTCTTAAATTGAACAGATTGCAACGTACACACCACTACGCCAATGCGGCCGGCAGAGAAGAAGATAGTCAGAGCTATCTTCTCTGAGAGTAATGAATTTTTATACATCCAGATCCTGTCGTTAATTAAGTAAATGTGTTATTTGCAGGGTGGAAAATAGATGCATTTCAGAAGGCCTGGCATGCTGATAAGCATATTTTTCCACTCAGTGAGGAAGGAATTGGTAAACTACAGCAATTCTCGTTTTACTTAGTAAAGCCTCTAGGGGTTGAAACCAGCCTTTCAGCTCATCACCTAAATAACACAACACGAGAGAAGTACGTAAGCTTCTCCGGAACATTTCTTCATACCTTAAGATCATTAATTTTTTTTTAGCTTTTATTTGTTATCGGGAACTGTACACTATTAACAACTACCCAATTTTTTTTTGTAATCCCTAATTTGTGTACGTTGCAATCTATTCAATTCAGAACAATAAGCAACCCCATGACCCAATGAGATGAGGATGATGTGTATGACGTGTAAATGAGGTGTAGTATTGTACAGACTCAGGTCGACCATTCCTGAGAGAGTATGGTTAATTGAACCCCAACCATTTAAGTACACCGGTAGCCACTGTCTAGTATTCAAATATTGATGAAAGGAACTACATTTACTAGGATTTGAACCAGGAACCTTCGTCTCCAAAAATCAGCTGTTAAACAGCTGATTTTGGCGATGACTTTACCTCTAGACCAACCCGGTGTGTTCACCCAATTTGATACCTGCTTTTCGCTCAATTTTTGAAGTGGATTAGACATGAGTTTGAACAGGGACCCCCAGTAGAGTTTGCTCATGGATGGCTGTCAGCTGGTCACCTTACAAAGTCGCTTGCCCAACCGGTGTTACTTAACAGATAGTAGCAATTTTCTACCAGCTGACTGACTGGGCTGGCCCGTAGGCCAAGATCATTAAATTAAATTAATGAAAATATTTATGAATGTATTTACGAGTGGGAATAGTTAGTTCATTTTGTATCTGAACAAAAGTCAATAAAATTTTATTACATAATAGGTAATAATAATAATAATAATAGTTGTAAAGAAATGCCAATTACTGTCCATACTGATCGTTAAATAGGCTTAAAATTATGAAACTATTACATTTTTATTACAATTATAACTTTCTTACGCCTAATTGTTACATTACATTTCAAACGAACTAAAAAATAATTTAAAAAAAAAATAAAAGATATAACAATATAATGATTAAAATGTAATGCTCTAATTAATAAATTATTCTTCAATTAATGTAATTGGTAATACTGTATATGTAATTAGGTATATATTACCGTATTTAAAATGGAATTTTTAAAAGAAATCTGTAAGAACGATTATGGTAGCTTAAAAAACAAATCACCTAACCTAACCTAACCTAACCAGTATGGTCGTGTTTGATTGATCGATAAAATAATACAAGTTGCTTGTTTAATAAACCACTAATAATGCAGAAAGGTATGTTTGGTTATACCAACTTCCATTAAATAGAATTATTACCGTAACGAGAAAATAATAATATTTATGAGGCGCTCACACACACACACACACGCGCGCGCGCGCGCGCGCACGCACACACAAGCACACATGCTCTCTCTCACTATCTCTCTCCCCCTCGCATTCTCTCCCTCTCCCTTACTCCCCCTCCTCTCTCTCTCCTCTCTCTCTCTCTCTCTCTCTCTCTCTCTCTCTCTCTCTCTCTCTCTCTCTCTCTCTCTCTCTATCTATCTATCTATCTATCTATCTATCTATCTATCTATCTATCTATCTATCTATCTATCTATATATCTATCTATCTATCTATCTATCTATCTATCTATCTATCTTATCCCACCCACCCACACACACACACAGACACACACACACACATACACACACAAACACACACACACACACACACATTACTAATAATAATATAATGCTTTATTCAATAAAAGAAAATACATCCGTTAAACAGAACTGGATTGTTTTCCACTTAGTTAGAATACCGTCGTCGCGGTCTTAATATTAAAATATGGTAATTTGTAAAAACATCGAAGCCGTTTTTGAAAAATTTGCAAAAATAATTAAAATTACCCGAATAAACTACTCGTCCGTGCAATTACAAAGGGGCGTATCTCGATTTTGTTGATTTTTCAGGAAAGCCATTTAAAGTTTGAAGTGAACCCTTCATGTAACTTAACACTTCATTGTTCACTCATTATTGTTCATACTTTCTTTATTTGTATAGATTATAATAAACAAATGTTCAGGTTTTGGATAAAACAATTAAAAAAAGATTTTTATCATTACAAAATAAATAAATGATGACTCAAAAACCCTTCTTACTGAGATACGCCAGTTTGTCATTGCTTTCGTAATTTTATTAATGCACGAATTTCAGTTACGCCCTTGAGAATACCAGTATGTTAAATAAATAATAACAAATAAAATAGAAGTAATTTGTTTTATTTAAAATATTTAAGCTAAGATAAAAACACGGGATCTTATAAACTAATCATTATAAATTTCTGATAAGCATAACGACATTTACTTGACGTTAAAAGACTATCTGTTAATGATAATAACCATTAGGTTTCTTTTGCAGTTTTATTGACTTTCCTAATTTGCTTTAGAAATGTGTATGATTTATCACAAATTAATTTGATCATTGAGTATATTAACGAGAACATTATTGAACTACAATATTTAAAAAAATACAGTATTACAAACACTTCCAAATACAATTCCACAAGGTGATACACATTTTAGAAAAATATAAGTTATAAAACTAAACACCTACCAACTAAGCCTAATAGAAACCATGTTGTAGTCAACATTTTTTTTAGTGTCAAAGATAATTAGGCCTACTTCCTGTTATAAAAGAAATAGTCGCATAAATACTATTATTTTGACAGCGGTAATAAAAATAATATGTACTGGACACATACTAAATACACTCAATGCGCTACCGGACTGAGAAGTAACATGAAAATGATTTATAAAATTAAACACTTACTAACTACACCTAAGATAATTGATTTAAGAAAAAAAATTACTTAAACAAGTTAAACAACACAAGTAATAAGACAAAATTTCTTATGAGGTAAATTTGTGTAAAATGTCGCAAATCCTGGATTTTTTATTACAAGAGTATCTCTTAAGCATAATTTCACAAAGTCATTATATTTTGCAGTGGCTATCAGTGGAGATTTCCCATTAAGTTTTTCTGGATAGCTAAATTCAGATTTTCGAAAAGTGAAATGCGATTGTACACGTTAGAACAATGGGTTTTTTTAAAATAATCTTTCTAGGCTGATATTTTATTACCATTAATCCTCTGAAGGTTGTCTAGTCAATCTTATCATTAGCATCATCCTTCCTAACCCTAACCCTGAGAATTCTAATACCTATTGAAAGTTTTTTGAAGTTAAGAAAATCATCAAAATTTAAAGAATAAGTAATGTAGAATTATTTGCTCGTGCTAAAAAAAAAATGGGTGTTAAATGTTTTGGTAAAATATTTCTCCAGACAACTTTAAAGTTGTTTGAATAGTTGAATGAGCAGATTTCTGCAGAAAAAATCTGCAGATACGCCTAATTGGTGCTTTAATTCAAAAACAAACACAACTACAAACAGGCGTATCTAAGATATGGCTGTATGTAACTGTTTTTCCACGTGAAAATATTAACTTACGCCCTTCATTTTTTTTAGTAACTAAGAAACTAACATGAATTGAGATACGCCAGTTTGTCACTTCACAGAACAGCACCAGATAAGTATGGAATCGGCCTTAACTCAAAACAGGCAAAAATCGAGATACGCCCCTTTGTGATTGCACAGACGTACTGCTTTCGGTTGTCAGATTTTGATTAAAATATGTGTCAGGTCCTCTTTTTGAACGTAGATTTAGTTCGGTAGCTAAGAAGCTGAGCACAGAGCTTCTTTCTGGATTTAGCTTCCAGTAGGTTGGCCATTTGCCCGTAACAGACAGGTAGAGTGTCAAATTATTTACACTTAATCTGTTAGTTGCAGGGCTAAAATAAATAGTTCTGTTTCTTATCACATGGTCAGCAAATTAAATGACTGAATCATTTAAGAACAGAAGAGGTAGACGTGTTCTCCGTAAGATGTGTTCTTCCCTTGCTTTATCTACCCCCTACAAGTTATCTTACTTACGTTTTTATAGATTTATTTTATTTGCTACCTACACATGGATTTATGTTTGCTAATAACGTAAAAGTAAACAATTTAATGTTTTTTTAGGTTTATTTTTGCCTGTTGTTATTATTATTATTATTATTATTATTATTATTATACACGTTGTAGACCCTTACGGATCACGTGAAGCTTCTACGGCTCTTCCTGCGGGTTCTCCATGACATCTGCATCTTCTCACTCATGGCTCTCTTCCTCTCCTCTCACCACGTAGTGCCAATCTTCTTGGCTCTGATCTCTGGCTGCACTTCCCACTCGTCTATTCTTTTTCTATACGTATCGTGGTCTGTCGCGTCTTCAGAAGTGAGTTGAGCGTTGTCAAAGTCTCTTCTTACTTGTTCGGCCCATGTCATGCCTTTAAGATTTTCTGTAGCAATAAGAATCTGGTGGGTAAGTCTGTGTTCAGGAAATCGTTGTATGTGTCCATAGAATTTAAGTCGTCTTTTTCTAATGTCTGCTGAAATGTTTGAAATTTTCTCTGTGGTTCTGTTGGTTTGTAGCCGGTATCCATCGTCAGTTTGCCTGTTGTAATATTATAATGTATTTCTTGTTTGTATTTTTCCATTTACTGTTACGATTTACGCGTAATTTATTATATAATTTAAACTACAAATAATGTATTTTTAAAGTAAATCCAAAAGTGTAAGCTATTTTGAATCGATACCTACAAAGATACTAAATTCACGGTTTCAACTGCACCCTAAAAACCCGTTAAAAATATTACGAGTATACTATACGAGGGTAGAAGATCGTATGACGAAAATTCAAAAACGAACTTCACGGTTACAAAGAAAAACCCTTTCTGAAGGCTATATAATAGCAAGAAACTGATATCCGACAGGCAGTGTCCCTCCGGAATTACTTAAAATGATAACAAAAGAGAACCCGCTAGGATTTAGACTAAATCCTTACTACAGTGTGTAGTTGTTGTTGTTTAGGTCAACAGCCGAGAAGCTGGTTTGAACTCTAGAGGTTTTACTAAGTAAAAACGAGGAGTGAGGTGGTTTACAATTGCCACAACTCACTGAGTTGAAAGAGTATGCTTATCAGCATGCCAGGCCCTCCGAAAAGCACCCACTTTCCACCCTGCAAATGACACCTTCACTTCATTCACCACAGGATCTGGCTGCATAGTGAAATTCATTACTATCAGAGGAGATAACTCTGACTAGTGTCTTTTACACCTCTACCTCTTCTGTTCTTAAATGATTCAGTCATATAATTGGCTGACTATGTGATAAGAAACAGAACTATTTTTTGTAGCCCTGGAACCAACAGATCGAGTGCAATTAATTTAACACTCCATCTGCCCGTTATGGGCAACATTGTGTAGTACAGAAATAATTTAGTCTAAATACAGGGTGATTCACGAAGATATGCAGAAACTTTAGGAGCCCATTGTACATGTAAAAATAATGAAAAAAGTTTATTTTAAACATGGGTCCGGAAATGCTTCGTTTCTGAGTTACGGCTAGCGAAAGTTACGCCCGGATTTCAGCTCACCAGGTGAAATGAGGTCTTCCTGGAATTCTGGTAAGGTAGATTAAGGGGCGAATTCAATCGTTTCTTATGGTTTTTGATCTGATAAATTGAATAAAACAGGTCCCAGAACTGTAAGTTAAATAGTTTTTAAGAAAACCAGTGTCAAATGTAAAAAATGGAGTGAAAAACACATTTTTTCATCTTTGGGCAAGAATAACGTTGTTATTTCACCAAGAAACAGTTAAAATTTTTCAATAAAACATGTAGAAAATTTTATTCTGAATAAACCGGTGTAAATTAAGTACACAGAAAGCGAATAGATGTTTGATTAAATGAAATTTTATTCATAAGAGTACAAAGTAAAATTAACCGGAAAAACTAAGATGAAAAAATGTGTTTTTTTCACTCCATTTTTTGCATTTGACACTGGTTTTCTCAAAAACTATTTAACTTACAGTTCTGGGACCTGTTTTATTCAATTTATCAGATCAAAAACCATAAGAAACGATTGAACTCGCCCCTTAACCTACTGTAATATACCAAATTTACTGGGCACCTGGAGTTGTTTATTTTTTGAGTCTATTAAAGTATAAACAAACTCCAGCTGATTATTATTTAAAAATTATTTAAAATTATTTCACATTGACAAAATTATTTAAAAAAAAAGTTATTTATTCTAGTTGCTAGGCGACTAGAGAAGAATAAGATGGATTTTGTACAAAATTATTTGAGTGAGGGACAATATGGCGAACGGAATAGGTAGGCGTCCCTCATTCATGCATTAAAAGTGGTTTTTCTAAAATGATATACTCAATTAAATTGTTTTATTTCTATTTTATGTATATATTTTGAGAAAGTTATTTCAGATTTACTAATAGATTGATAATACGATGAATAGATTCATAACTTGATTGAGATTTAGTTGATTGCTGTTTATGTAAACAGACTGTTGTTATTTGGTTCGTTTACTATTTTTATGCAGTTTAAAACTATTTTAGTTTTATTTTTATGAAGAGATATTTAGTCTTTCACAAATTTGTCATCCTAATGTGGGGAAACATCCACAATCTGTGGATTGGAATAACGTGAATAATAAGAAGAGTAAATATGAATAATAATAGCAATAACAATAATAATATGAAAATAGATAAGTCAGACGATAACATGCAGCTTATTTTGAACCTGTTGCAAGAGCAAGCTAGGAGATCTGAGGAGCAAGCTAGGAGATCTGGAGAGCAAGCTAGGAGATTGGAGGAGCAAGCTAGGAGATCTGAGGAGCAAACTAGGAGAATTGAAGAGCAAACTAGAAGATCTGAAGAGCAAGCTAGGAGATTTGAAGATATAATGAGTAAACTCGGTAGGGATTTAAGTAATAGAATAGATAGAATAGAACAAGTTTTTAAAATTAATGAAATGTTAAATGAAAATGTTAAACCAGATGAAAATAATGATATAGGAGAACCAAGAGAAAACATATTAAAAAATGAATCAGTAAATAGTAAAAATGATGAAATATTAATTGAAAATGTTGAACCAGTTGAAGGTAATCTTGAAGTAGAAACAGATACTTATGCCAATGCCAGTCAAAACGATTTAAAATCACCAGGAGGAAAGAGAAGTAGTGTAAATCGAAGGGTGTCAACCTTAGATGAAACAGAGGATGATGAAAAAATACCAGCACAAGTTAGTACCAGTAGCAGCTCAGCTTATAATCCGGATGAGATAGGGAAAGGAAACAGCCATTCAACCAAAAGTGATGTACAAAACAAGGAAAAAAGAAGTACCGTAAAAGTTAAACAAATACCTGGATTAATAGAGGAAATAGAATCTGAAATTGTATTACAAAATGTACTCTATAGTATAAAAACTGATGGACGGTATGAAGGAGGAGGTTTGTTGTATATGTATGTGTATGATGTTTATTTGAACTTTTATTTATTTTATGTATATGTATATTTGGTAGTTCACAGTTCCTATTTATCAGTTTATTAAGTTTTGTTCTATTAATCTTTTGTTTAATCACAATAAGTGTAAAAAAATTTGATGTACATTATGTTGGGTTATAGTTTGGTTATAGTTTGTTTATAGTTTGTTTATGGTTTGTTTATAGTTTGTTTATAGTTTGTTTGTAGCTTATAGTTTATAGTTTATTTGGTTAGTAGAATTGTAAGGTCGCTTAGTAACAATTTTTAAAACATTTTGGAATTAAATTTATCAAACAAATTCAAAATTTAGATTATCATAAAAATTTCTTTTTGTTTTCAAAATTGAATTGCGGGGATATTTGTAACGTAACAAATTTATGGGACATCTGGAATTGTTTATTTTTTGAGTCTATTAAAGTATAAACAAACTCCAGCTGATTATTATTTAAAAATTATTTAAAATTATTTCACATTGACAAAATTATTTAAAAAAAAAGTTATTTATTCTAGTTGCAAGGCGACTAGAGAAGAATAAGATGGATTTTGTATAAAATTATTTGCAGTGAGGGACAATATGGCGAACCGTATAGGAGGTCCCTCATTCAGTCACAATTTTAAAAGTTTACAATAAAAGTTTAAAAGTTTATTATCTTTTTAATTATTTTAAAGTAAAGTTATAATTTAAAGTTGGAGAAATTTAAGTATACCACAAATTTGGCGAATCCCTCGTGGGGAATATTTAATATTATTACACTACCTTACCAGAATTTCAGAAAGACCTCATTTCACCATGGTGAGCTGAAATCCGGGCGAAATCTTTCGCTAGCTGTAACTCGGTAACGAAGCATTTCCGGACCCATGTTTATATAAACTTGTTTCATTATTTTTACATGTACAATGGGCTCCCAAAGTTTCTGTATATCGTCGTGAATCACTCTGTATATCAAAGAACAGATATTTATCTAAGTAGTGACTTACAAATTTACGTAATACGTACAACAATTTATTTATTTATGTAAAATAGATGATCGTATTAGGTCGTGCACAAAATAAACTGGGTTAAACGACATGACAATAATATTGTAACCAGGAACAAACAAGTTGTGTTGGCAATAACAGAGTAATAATCGGTGGACACAATGGACAATTGGGCGCGATGGAGCGACGGCGGTCGATTCCTGGTTAACTTGGATCGGTTGGAACCAACCGGAGCAAAATACGAATACTACTTTCACTCAACATTCGACCGAGTTATTGCAGCTGGAGTACTTGAATGCACACTTGTCAAGTATTAGATAATATTTCTTTATATTAAAACACATTATGTGTACAGAAATAATTCGCGTTTGTGTTCCTTTTTTTACTACTTCTTAATACAGCTGAAGAAAACAAGTCCACCTTTCTTCCATATATGTTTGTGAGGTCTCTCTACTGGGTGGACTAAAATATATCTTAACACATTCATTGCTAGAATACAGCGTGATTCAATAAGATGGAAACAATTTCAATCAGCTATATATCCTAAACTGCATGTTATATTTTAATTCTGTAAATTACATTTGAAAGAGGAAATAACAAAGTTATAAATAACGACACCAGAGCTTACTGTAGCAAATGCTACAGGCTCTTCGCCGAGGCGATAAGATACGGCATGTAGAATTTTGTGACCGTATGCTCCAACACATGGAATATGAGTTGTTTCTGCCTCGAGTGATTTTTAGTGATGAAGCCACATTTCATTTTTTTTTTATTTTTTTTGTTTTAACGTCCGACTGTTCTGCAATTACTGCTAATGCAGACGGTGAAGGATGAAATTATTTTTTTGTAACGCATGAAAAGATGCCGTGCCTGAATGGGATTCGAACCCAAGACCGCATGATGAGAGGCCAGCACGTTACCAACTGCGCCAATGCGGCCGTTACATTTCATCTAAGTGGGAAAGTCAACAGGCATAGCCTAATGTTAGGGTCTGGGGGCTACAAAATCCCCATGTAACAGTGGGACATGAGCGGGACAGCCCGAAAGTTAATGTTTTTTGCGCCTTGTCGCTGACAAAAGTTTATGGGCCTTTCTTTTTTGATGAGAATACGGTTACTGGGGAAACGTATCTTAGAATGCTACAAAACTGGCTCGTTCCTCAAATGAATGAAGATTCAGGAGATTACATTTTCCAGCAGGACGGAGCTCCATCCCATTGGCATCGCAATGTTCGGCGTTTCCTAAATGAATCCATACGTCAACGATGGATAGGTCGCATGGCGAATGACGACTCTGCACTTCAGTTTTGGCCACCGAGGTCTCCAGATCTCACACCCTGTGACTTTTTCTTGTGGGGGTTCGTGAAAAGTGCAGTTTACATACCACCTCTTCCCACCAATTTGAATGAACTAAGGAATCGTATCACAGCTGCAGTCAACTCAGTGACCCAAGACATGCGTCAGAGAGTTTGGGATGAGTTCAGTTACCGTCTAGATGTTGTACGTGCAGCCGGAGGAGGACACATTGAACATCTATAAACTTTCATGTATGTAAATTAAAATTTAAAACTTTCTCTTTCAAAATGTAATTTACAGAATTAAAATATAACATGTAGTTCAGGAAATACAGCTTATTGAAATTGTTTCCATCTTATTGAATCACTCAGTATATACCATTATATATCGTCCACCCTCTCTTAGTTTGCTCCTAATGTAAACAAATAATGACGCCACTGAGCATGCGCATTATATCAAAATGTGTACACGCTGATTAAAAAGTAACAACAAAATACTTTCAAAAGTATTTAAATACTAAATACTTTTAAAAGTATTTTTATAAATGAAATTGTTAGGCCTACATCATATCATGACTGATGTTTTAGTACTTTAAGTACTTATAATTTAAAATATAGTTAAATTAATAGGAATACGACATCCATAAAGCCGCAGACTCTAGCGTGCACCCTGTAGTAGGTGGCTTTTGTTTGTTGACAGTAGGAGCAAACTAACAACGGCTCAACTGTATATGTGTATGTAATACAAACACATATAAATATGAACCATATGCGAACACCGCAAAGTATTTAGAAATGACTTAAGATACGAAACTGAAATAGAAGGAGCACATTAAGATAAAAAGAGCTGAGCTGGGCCTCAGATTCAGGAAAATATATTGATTACTGGGACGTCAATCACAGCTGCCGCTTCATAATAAAGTAACAATCTATAAACAAATTTTAAAACCCATCTCGATTTATGGTATACAACTTTGGTGTTGCGCCAGATAAAGTCAGATAAGGATTATACAGACGTTTCAGAACAAAGCACTAAGAGCGATGGTTAATGCCCCTCGATACATTAGGAATAGTGATCTGCATAGAGATCTTGACATCTCTTTTGTGTCCAGTGAGATAAGAAGATTTGCTGCCAAACATGAAGCTTGCCTAGATGGCCACATCAATCCTGAAGCAATTCAACTTCTTGATAATGAAAATGTTCCTAGAAGGGTCAGTAGGAAGAAGCCCTTCCTAGTGAACTAGTGTAACAGTGCAGTGTGATGTGTTAAAGCAGAGCAGTGTGAAGTCCAAAAGTAGTGAATAGTTTTGTGTATATTTTAGAGTTAAGATATAAAACATTGTTGAATGAATTATACAATTTAAGTTCGTTTTTGAATTTTCGCTACACGAAATCATTGTTCTGCATTTTTTTTTTTGCAAGCGGAGAACACGCTGCACCAGTAATCAGCCCAAAGGGAGAGAAACCTAATAATTGTTCAGCATTGAATATGTTAACGCTAAAGAAGCTGGTCCTTTTTGAGAAAACCTTCAGTTTTACTTTCTCTTGTCCTATATGAATATTTACCCATAACAGACAGGTGGAGGTCAAATTATTTACACTCGATCTGTTCGTTGCAGGGCTATAAAAAATAGTTCTGTTTCTTATCACATGGTCATATGTTTCTAAGATAATATGAACGAAAAATTAATGGTTGGTCTTTTAAACCAGTTTTAATCAATTTAAAAACAAAATTCATTGCTAGAGACTCGCCTACGTGGTCATGGGTAGATATTACTGCCTGACTGCCGTCTCAACTAGCGCGTTCTGGTTTGTTATAATTTTAAATAATTCCGGAGGGACATTGCCTTATCGGATATCAGTTTGTTGTTATTATATAGCCCTCAGAAAGGTGTTTTCTTTGTAACCGTGCAGTTCGTTTTTTAATTTTCGCTACATGATCTTCTACTCTCGTATAGTAAACTCGTTCAGTATTTTTAACGGGGTTTCAGGGTACAGTTGAGACCGTGAATTTAGCATCTTTGCAGGTACCGATCCAAATAGCTTACACTTTTGGATTTACTTTAAAAATATATTATTTGTAGTTTAAAATTATATAAGAAATTACGCGTAAATCGTAACAGTTTATTTTTTGTAATCCCTAATGTGTGTACGTTGCAATCTGTTCAATTCAGAACAATAAGCAACCCCATGACCCAATGAGATGAGGATGATGTGTATGACGTGTAAATGAGGTGTAGTCTTGTACAGACTCAGGCCGACCATTCCTGAGAGAGTATGGTTAATTGAACTCCAACCATCAAAGTACACCAACAACCACTGTCTAGTATTCAAATCCGTATAAAAGTAACTACCTTTACTAGGATTTGAACCAGGAACCTTCGTCTCCGAAAATCAAGCTGTTAAACAGCAGATTTTGGCGACGACTTTACCTCTAGACCAACCCGGTGGGTTAAAATATATCTTAACGCTAAAGTAGCTGGTTCTGTTTTAAAAAACCTTCAGTTTTACTTTCTCTTGTCCTATATGAATATTTGCCCATAACAGATAGGTGGAGTATCAAATTGTTTACACTCAATCCGTTCGTTGCAGGGCTAAAATAAATATAGTACTCAGATGAACTAATGTCCCCTAGCCGTGGGAGTGAGAGAATGCATAACGCTCTCACTCGCACAACCCATACGCGCCATTCCAATAACATTGCATAATTTTACTCATTGTTGTGAGCAAGTGTTTATGCACCCAGTAAACTAACAAGCAAGATAACGACTGTAGTATGTTTTCAGATTTGGATTATAACGGTAAAGATCTTTGAGCACATGCGTAGTTATGCCACATATCTCCCTCTCACTCGCTCGGCTATGGGACATTAGTTCGTCTGATACCTATAGTTCTGTTTCTTATCACATGGTCACCCAATTAAATGACTGAATCATTTAACAACTAAAGAGGTGGAGGTGGTCTACTGTGACACTATACTATTTTTCAAGGGTGATGAGCTCTGAACATCTGCATTGCCCCCCACCACCCACTTTATAGCTTGCCAACGACTTGCCAGCAACGTTGCCAATGCTTACTTATGTAGCTCTGTTAAATATTTCTTCGGCCAATGTTTTGGTCCTTCAATAATTTATAACCTACAAACATACAATCAGCTGATTATATTATAAAGTATTGCATGTTAATGCGCTCTATAATCGATGTGTTCAGTACGAGATACAAGACAAGACTTTTTGCTTTGTGTACAGGATAGACTAGCCCTATTTGAGAAAAGGTAGAGAAGGTTATGTTTTTAAAATCGATTTTCTTCTCCTCCTTCTTCTTTTCTCCTCTTCCTCCTCCTCCTCCTCCTCCTTCTCCTTCTCCTCCTCCTCCTACTCCTCCTCCTCCTCCTCCTCCTCCTCCTCCTCTTCCTCCTCCTCCTGGTCCTTCTACTTCTTCTTTTTCTTCAATTGTTCAGAGGTACATCTGCTTCGTTTTGACCTAATAAACATAACTTTGGTGACACCCTGTACAACCAACTTGTTAGTTTTAATATTGGCCAACATTTCATAAGCGCAGGTTGTATCTGAAATAAAAATAATAAAATAATATTACTTAAAATAAGTGATATAATTAATTCAAAAGACCTGCTTGACCTGATACTTCATGAGCTATAAAAGTAAGTGTATGATCAACCGCAATGAGTCGCTCGCAAATCTTCAACAAGTTTTACACTACACTAATTCTAACATCGATATACTTAAACCTCTCTTATTCCGGCACGCATCGGGCTCAGATCTAACATTCTGTAGAACTTTTTAATTTATGTGTAATAATTCGTAATGAATATAAAATTAAATTGTTTAGGATTCGCTGACAACTTAACATTTTTAACCCTTTCTGACCCAGTGTGTCACATTGGAGTGAAATAATAGCCATAAAAATGTTAGGTGTTAGTGACTTCTTTGGATGAAAAAACGCTAGGTGTAAAATTTAATAATTTTCTGTACCCTAGCCAGGAATCGAACCTAAGACCTCCGCTTTGAAGTGTAGCATGCTGACCATTGCGCCACGGAGGCGATCATGTTTTTTTTAAAATTAATTTTAGTTTCAAATATTCGTGTTCATTAACTAAAATAAAGTAGCATTTCTTCGAATTTATTGTATGTACTTATTCATATTTTTGGGAACTTCAAGGGACCATCAAGTCCCATGACGTAAGTGTCAAACTTTTTTGTCAGGCCATCAAAAGGGCTAAAGCACTAAAAGTGATTTTATTACTCTTAAATTTATGAAACAATGTACACATAATTTTTACTTTCTCTTGCCTATATGAATATATAGGAAGGAAAGTATTGTTTTCATGTCGATTTTTCGAAATCGAGTTTTCACCGGATCTATACGTTTTCAGACCCCCTGAACCCAAAAAACATGTTTTTAGCGATTGGTCTGTGTGTGTGTCTGTGTGTGTGTGTGTGTGTGTGTGTGTCTGTGTGTCTGTGTGTGAACAGAATATCTCAAGAACGGAACATCGTATGAACTTGAAACTTGAAACTTAAGTTACATACCACTACCGGACGCGACACGAACATTTTCATCAAAATCGGTCAACCGGAAGTAGTAGTTTACTCGTATAATTTTTCAGTTTTTTGCAATTTTCTCAAAAACTGGTCCTACGATTTTTTTTAAAATCGCCTATTTTACTCAATTTTTTATTCTCTACAAGATAGGGTAGGCGCCATGTTTGCTCAAATTCTCGGTGAGGCCGTTTTCACGTAAAAACGTTGTTTTTTTAAGATTACGGCTTTAATATAAATTTTAGCGCAAAAACTTATATAATAAAAATTGTAGAGAATTTAAAAACCTACAACTTTTATTTCAAACATTTTTTTGTATAACGCTTAGTTTAGCGGTAATTTGCGATTTTCTGTTTTTTTTCTCACGAAAACGTGAGAAAAATCGATTTTTTTAACATTTCGGTCTTAGTATGCATTTTACGACAAAAGTGTATATAATTAAATTTATAGAAAATTAAAAGATCTACAACTTTTGTTTAGAGCATTTTTCTCTACAGAGCCTAGTTTAGCGTGAAAGCGTGATTTTCCGTATTTTTAAGCCAAACTGAGTTCGATTGTCATTTTGCGTCATTCACTCATGATTAAAATAAGGTTATATTTTTGAGGTTAGTTTTTGTTCATTTCTAATGTTTTAATACTAATGTTAGGTTTATTGTTAATTATTTGCATTGGCAAGAGAAAGTTGTGTGAGTGTTTCACACCAGATTTTTTTATTTGTATATAGTTAAAAATTTTGGGATTGAAAGGGTTAATGTAGCCGAATGTAGAACCCAAAAAACTACACGAGAAAGAATAATTGCCCATAATGGGCAGGCGGAGTGTTAAATTAATTGCACTCGATTTATTGGTTCCAGGGCAACAAAAAATAGTTCTTCTTCTTCTTCTTACACTCAAGGATTAGGCTTTTGCCTGTTCCGACTCACATCAGCTTATCAACATTTATATCATTTAAATTACTATATTGTATCATTCAACTTGCATTAAGTCTTATTTTATTTCCCTTTATTACTGCCATCTTTTCCGCGGTCTACCAACATCCCTTTTACCTACGGGGTGGTAATTTAAGATATTTAGAGGGAATCTTTCTGCTGGCATCCGTTTAACATGCTCCTTCCACTGATTGCGGTATTGTAACACTCTTTCATTCAGGCTGTACACATTCAGCTCTTTCCGAATATCATCGTTCCTTATGTGGTCCCGTCTGTCACAGCCCTTTACCCTGCGTAGGAATCTCATTTCTGCCGCCTGCACTCTACTCTCTAGCGGTTTTGTAGTGACCCATGATTCACTTCCGTAGAGGAGGACCGGAGCAGCCATCACTTTATAAAACTTCATGGTAGTTTCTTTCCTCGCTTTTTTCCCCAGGGTTCTGCTGATATTACCACACAAAAAATAGTTCTGTTTCTTATTACATAGTCAGCCAATTATATGACTGAACTATTTAAGAACAGAAGAGGTAGAGGTGTCAAAGACACTAGTCAGAGTTATCTACTCTAAGAGTAATGGATTTCACTATACAGCCAGACCCTTTGGTGAATAAAGGGAAGGTGTCTTTCCAGGGTGAAAAGTAGATGCTTTTCGGAGGGCCTGGCATGCTGATAAGCATACTTTTTTGACAATCACTTAAGTTATAAAAAAATGTATTCCTAAATTCGAATTTTTGTTCCACGGCTCCTGTTCTGATATTTATTTTTCTTCTTTTTTTCTTTTATTTTCTTTTTTCTTTCTATCTTTAATCTTTTTTACTTTTCTTTCTAAACTATACTATAATTTATTTGTAAGTATATACAGTAAATGCTTCGTTTAAATTTTTATGTTTGTTTGTGTGTATTATATTCAATTTTATATCATTATATTATTACATAATTATATTATATTAAAATATTATATTCATCATGGTCATATTCATTATATTATTCATATTCATATGTTATAATCATTAGTACATTCATTATTATATTGTAGGTTATGAATATAAGGTTATAATATTGTAGGTTATAAGCATAATTATTGTATATATTATAAGCTAATTAAATTACGATTTTATTGTTATAATATGTTTTAAGAGAGCAGTATTGGATTTTACCTGTTGCTCTCACATGTAAAACTTTATTAAATAAATAAATACTCTTTCATTTTAGTGAGGAAGGCAATAGTAAACCACCTCACTTTTTGATTTTACTTAGTAAAACCACTAGAGTTTCAAACCAGCTTTTCGGCTGTTGACCTAAACAACAGAAAGAATAACAGGAAAAATAGGGCTAACAATTTCATATGGAAAAACAAAATTAATAATAATAGACCAAAAATATTCATAGACAAAGTTAAAATGAATGAACATTTGGTAAAAGAAGTCGAAAATCCTCGTTTTACTTATTAAAACCTGTAGAAATTCAAACCAGCCTTTCGGCTGATCACCTAAACAACAACAACGGCAGTTTGAAGTAAAAAGACAACGTGTAATAGTCTTTCCGATTGCAATACTTTGTCATATATTACTAAATCATCAAAGATACTTAGGAAATGATATTAGTCAATATTTTATTCAATAGATGTACTCTTTTAAAATTCCGTTAAAAACGGACCGCGGATGCATGCTGTTCACATAACTTCCGTCGGAATTCAAGTCAAACTACATAAAATGAACCACGGAAATTGCTTACATTTATGGAGTAACTTACATAATATTTAGTAGGTATCTTATACATATGGTAAACCGGAGTGAGTTTTTCACAATCTTCAAACTTAACTAAAATTTCCTCATCTTGTGAGTCATACGCATACTCTATTCACAACAATATGGTCGCCAATATCTCGGTTTTCAGTTGACGGTATTCCATTATTTATTGATGTTATTAAGTCAAATTGATCTTATAATTTATTTTGAGGTTAAAATTTATTGATCCAGTCGGTATTGTGTACTTAAAATATCAATTTACTGAACAGCAATGTGATAAAAGAGACACGGCAACTTACTGAAATCTTTTTTTTTTTTGGAAGTTCGGATTACCCAGGGTTCGGATTATCCAGGTTATCCAGTATTCATTATTGCTTTCTCTTGCCCTGTATAAATACAACTTATGTATAAATATATAGGGATGGTTTTCATGTCGAGTTTTCATCGTAAATACACGTTTTTCAGGCCCTCTGAACCCCCCAAAAAAACATGTTTTTAGCAATTGGTCTGTGTGTGTGTGCGTGCGTGCGTGCGCACGCGCGCGCGTGTGTGTGTATGTGTGTATGTGTGTGTATGTGTGTGTGTGTGTGTGTGTGTATGTGTGTGTGTGTGTGTGTGTGTGTGTGTGTGTACAAAAATGAAAATTGGAACTTAACTTAAGGGGACCCGGCATTCGTATCTTTCTCCATAATAAAGAACACTTTCTCAGCCTGTAGTAGAAATAATTAGCTCAATTTTTCCCACAAATTTATTGAACCTTGATACTCATTTTAACATGAGGGTTTCTCAAATTAATGTTTATTTCATCAAAAAAAGATTTTTTCTTTGGTAATGTCAATAATTTCCAAAAAATTAACATATTTGTCACTATAAAATCTGTTTTAGCTAGTAAGCTGTTAGACGGCTATGTCAAAATATGGATTTCTATATAATGAATGTACACTGAAAATCTCGTAACGTGTAAAAATATGCCGTGCCTGTGTGGGATTCGAAACCACGACCGCATGATGAGAGACGAGCACGTTACCAACTACGCCAATGCAGCCGGCAAAAGCCAAATTTCTATAAAAAATAAAAATTTTTCAAAACAAAGAGAATCAAAAATTATCCAAAAGTTTTTACAGATCTAAGAAAAAGTGTATAAAATCAATAAAAAGTACAAAACTTTATCAAAAGGTCACTTAGTGTACATCAGCTTACTCAGAAAATCCAGTAGAATTAAAAATAAGGAAATAAAAAAAGTGGTGAAATTCTTTTTGAGGACCGAGTTTCCTTAAGAATTACTAGAAGACCCGACATGAACATTTTTATCAAAATCGGTTAACCGAAAGTAGTAGTTTATTTGTGCGATTGTTCACTTTTTATGATTCTCAAAAATGGCGCCTACGTTTTTTTTAAAATCGCCTCATAAGCACCGTGTGTGCTGTAATTCTTCGGGAGGCTGTGCAATTGCGGTAAAAATTGCTTTTCTATGATTGCAACCTTCCAGGGCAAACGTCTGTATAATGAAAGTAATAGAACGTTTAAAAATCTACAACTTTTACTTCAAAATCTTTTTCTACAACGCTTAGTTTAGCGTCAATTAGTGATTTCCTCATTGTGCTCATCAAAATCGGAAAAAATATGGAAATTTTTTAAAATATTAGGCTGTAGTATATGGATTTTTACGACAAAGGTGTATACAATTAAAGTTATAGGAAATTTAAAAATTTGCAACTTTTATTTCACTCAATTTCTACTACAGAGCCTAGTTTATAGGCAATTAGCGGTTTTCTGTATTTTTACCTCGAACAGAAGTTGATATTTAATTACCGTCATTCACTCATGATTAAACATAAGTTTAATACGCCGGCCGCATTGGCGTAGTTGGTAATGTGCTCGCCTCTCATCATGCGGTCTTGGGTTCGAATCCCATTCAGGCACGGCATATTTTCATACGTTACAAAAAACATTTCATCCTTCACCGTCTGCATTAGCAGTAATTGCAGAACAGTCGGACGTTAAACCAAAATAAAAAATAAAAAAAAGTTGTTTTTCATTATTTAAATTGGCAAAAGAAAGTTGTGTGAGTAATTCACACCCGATTTTTTATATTATAAAATAAACTTACAGAAATATAAAAATATATTTTTGAGATAGTTGTTAGATTACGGAAGTTCAGGATAAAATAAATATCATATTTTTATAAAATGAACAGATGTAGTATGTCCAAGGCTTAGCTGAATAGAACAAAAAGTTGTTCTCTCTCTCTTTGAGAAACCTTTCTCTAGCGTTTCTTAAGAGCAATAGGAGAAAGTGAAATACAGTAGTACATAGGTAAGAACTAACAAAATAAAAATAATGTGAGTTTGATACTGATTTAAACTAAGTTCATATTTAGATTTAACAGGCAGTGATTGTACGAGTTACGTTCACTTTTCACTTTCTTGCCTTCCTATCTATGCCTAAGAATAATGATGGGGTGAGTCGTAGACGACTCGTACTAGAGGACCAGTTCAAGCGTTCATTAAGAACTAATATCGAGTACAATATGACTGTATCAGTTCAAGTTACCTATTACATGAGCTATCCAAGATAAAGAGTTACTAAAATAATTTAACGAGACAGATTGTTATTATTATTATTATTATTATTTTATAATCAGTCTCTCGACTGGTTTGATGCAGTTCTCCAAGCTGTTCAATGTTGCGCAAGTCGTTTTATATTTACATACCTGTAACACCCTACATCTTTTGCAACTTGGTTTAAATATTCTAACTTTTGCCTCCCCCTACAATTCAGGCCCTCAATATTAATATTATAATTATTGTTATTATTATTATTATTATTATTATTATTATTATTATTATTATGCCCTTAACGGACAGGTGGAATGTCAAATTATTTACACTCAATCTGTTCGTTGCAGGGCTAAAATAAATAGTTGTGTTTCTTATCACATGGTCAGCCAATTAAATGACTGAATCGTTTAAGAACAGAAGAGGTAGAGGTGTAAAAGACACTAATTAGAGTTGTTTCCTCTGAAAGTAATGAATTTCATTATACAGCCAGACCCTGTGGTGAATGAAGTGAAGGTGTCATTTGCAGAGTGGAAAATATGTGCTTTTCAGAGGGCCCGGCATGCTGATAAGCATACTTTTCCTCTCAGTGAGGAAGGCAACGGTAAACCACCTCACTCCTTGATTTACTTAGTAAAACCTAAGCTGGTTCAAACCAGCCTTTCGGCTGTTGACCTAAACGACAACAACATTAGTATTAGTATAGCGGCTGTTCTACATTATTACGCCATTTTCCGCAACCCAAAACGCCATTCATTATTTTTTTAACATCTGAGTTTATTTACAGTCGTTTCAAAAATAACTGTAAGTAAATACAGTAATATGAATATTTTTTTTATTTATTTATTTAACGTCTCATCAACTGCAATGGTCATTAGCGACGACGTTGGGGTGGAACTTTATGCAATTGAGGATGAAATGGTTTTTTTTATAAAGTATGAAAAAATGTCGTGCCTGAGTGGGATTCGTACCCAGGACCGCATGATGAGAGGCGAGCACGTTACCAACTACGTCAATGCTAGTAATATGAAATTATTTACATAACAAAGACAACATGCCCAAAACGGGCAGGTGGAGTGTTATTTTAATTGCACTCTATCTGTTTGGTCCAGGGCTAAAAAAAATAGTTCTGTTTCTTATCACGTGGTCAGTTAATTACATGACTAAACTGTTTAAGAACAGAAGAGGTAGAGGTGTAAAAGACACTAGTTAGAGTTATCTCCTCTGAGAGTAATGAATTTCACTATGCAGCCAGACCCTGTGGTGAATGAAGTGAAGGTGTCATTTACAGGGTGGAAAGTGAGTGCTTTTCGGAGGGCCTGGCATGCTGATAAGCATACTCTTTCAACTCAGTGAGGAAGGCAATGGTAAACCACCTTACTCCTCGTTTTTACTTAGTAAAACCTCTAGAGGTTCAAACCAGCCTTTTGGCTGTTGACCTAAACAACAACAACAACAAAGACAACATCCGGTACTAATCAAAGTACCCCGTTAACCACAGTCTAGTATTCAAACCCGTATAAAAGAGTTACTTTTATACGGGTAGTTTACCTTTACTAGGATTTCAACCACCGAACCTTCGTCTCCAAAAATCAGCTGTTAAACGGCTGACTCGATAATTTTATCTGTAGACCAACCCGGTGGGTCAGTTTAAACTTCGCACTCCATTGTGTTCTTGAGATATTTTGCTCACACACACACACATATTTTTTCCATATTTTGGGGCCATTGAGCCTGAAAACGTGTATTTCTGGGGAAAACTCGACATGAAAACCATCCCTATATATTTATACAGAGCAAGGAGAAAGAAATAATGAATACTAAATAACCTGGATAATCCGAACTCTGGGTAATCCGAATTCCCAAAAAAAATAATAAAACAGGTTTCAGTAAGGTGCCGTGTGTCTTATCACATTGCTGTTCAGTAAATTGATATTTTAAGTACTCGAATACTGGACTGGATCAATTAATTGTAAATTAAAAATAAAATAATAAGACCAATTTGACTTAAAACAACATCAATAAATAATAGAATACCGACAACTGAAAACCGACAATGACATTGTTGAAACAGTACAACAACGGTTCGCTGACAATGTTGAAAATGATTACGATGATGATGATGAAATTTAATTAAGCGCAAACAGCGTAAAACACAAAGGCACAATAAAATGTTTTAATATTTGTATTGAATGGGCAAGAAAGAATCACATTCCACCGCACAAACTTCTTTTATTCGTTCAAATACGAAAAGACGCTGTAGAAAAATCACTTATTTTTTAAAGAAACCATAATAATTTTTTTTAATACCTGATGTGTGTACGGTACAAACTGTTCAATTGAGAACAATAAACAACCCCATGACCCAATGAGATGAGGATGATGTGTATGACGTGTAAATGAGGTGTAGTATTGTACAGACCCAGGCCGACCATTTCAAAGAGAGTATGGTTAATTTAACCCCAACCATCAAAGTACACCGGTAACCACCGTCTAATATTGAAATCTGTACAAAAGTAACTACCTTTACTAGGATTTGAACCAGGAACCTTCGTATCCGAAAATCAGCTGTTAAACAGTGACTCGCGGCGACGACTTTACCTCTAGACCAACCCGGTGGGTTGCATATTTTCATACGTTACAAAAATAATTTCATCCTTCACAGTTACAACCCAACGTCGTCGCTAATGACCACTGTAGTTGATGCGACGTTAAATAAAACAAAGAAAAAAAGTGTTGTTCGCATAAAAATAGAACGAGTTAAGAGACTTATTTCGGCTTCCAAAACTACCCTTGATACTCTATCCTGTTCCTATAAATTAAACTCTTCATAATCCGAATTTTCCGTGATCCGAACAGCTGCGGATTTTATTAGTTTAGATTATCCAGGACCCACCGGGTTGGTCTAGCGGTAAAGTCGTCGCCAATATCAGGTGTTTAACGGCTGATTTTCGGAAACGAAGGTTCCTGGTTCAAATCCTAGTAAAGGTAGTTACTTTTATAAGGTGGTTACTTTTATACGGATTTAAATGCTAGACAGTGGTTACCGGTGTACTTTGACGGTTGGGGTTCAATTAACCATACTCTCTCAGGAATGGTCGGCCTGAGTCTGTACAAGACTACATCTCATTTACATGTCATACATATCATCCTCATCTCATTGGGTCATTGGGATTGCTTATTGTTCTGAATTGAATAGATTGCAACGTTCAACGTATAGGGATTAAAAAAAAAATAAGATTATCCAGGGCCTTCTGTACATAGTTGCGTTTACGGGAAAATTCAAACGCTTTACCAATCTTTATATTTTTATTTAAATGGCAGTGATTGTGGTTACGTTCAGTTGTGATTGTATACTGGCCTCTTCGTTCCTCATTTCAATAACAATAATCCACTCCACTGGTTCTGCTGTTGACTTCATTTTCAATTCTAACTAATATTTACTCATACTATCTCTCTCGCACACAAACAAACTCGTTATTTCTATCTCTCTCGCTCACTCACTCGCTGGCAATATATGCAAGGTTGGTTGTTTAAACTAGCTCAGTTTACTCAATCTGCATTTAATTACAGAAATATGGAACGCCGGCCATCATGGCGTTCCATATTTCCATTTCATATTCAAATATTGTCGTTTATTACATAACACGTCTCTATTGGTCGTAACTAAAGAATCTATTATAAATGATTTTCACTTTCTCATGATTCCATAACCGATTCATAAAGTGCTGCTATTGTGAAAAAAAAATATCTAGTGTTAAACAATCACACGACTTTCTCTTGCCAATGTAGATAATGACCAATGTAACCTCTGCTTAATAAGGAGTAAACAATTTAAAATGGAAAACGTAAACTTATTTTAAACATGAGTGAATGACGCTAAATGAAAATCAACCTCTGTTCGACTTTAAAATACGGAAAATCACTAATTGACGCTAAACTAGGCTCTGCAGATAAAATGCGTGGAAAAAAATTGTAGATATTTTTACCTATAATTTTGATTGCCGGCCGCATTGGCGTAGTTGGTAACGAGCTCGCATCTCATCATGCGGTCTTGGATTCGAATCCCATTAAGGCACGACATATTTTCATACATTTCATCCTTCACCGTCTGCATTAGCAGTAATTGCAGAACAGTCGGACGTTAAAAAAATTTAATTACATATACATTTGTTGTAAAGTGTATACTAAGACCGCAATCTTAAAAAATCCCATTTTTACCGATTTTGTTAGAAAAAAAATACATAAGTTTATCATATCGACCGTTCGATAGCAGGGTAAAACAATTTGAAGTGCAAAACGGAATGTTATTTTAAATATTATAAAGTGTTGTAAACCCACCGGGGAGGTCTAGAGGTAAAGTCGTCGCAAAAATCAGCTGTTTAACAGCTGATTTTCGGAGACAAAGGTTCCTGGTTCAAATCCTAGTAAAGGTAGTTACTTTTATACGGATCTGAATACTAGACAGTGGTTACCGGTGGACTTTGATGGTTGGGGTTCAATTAACCATACTTTTTCAGGAGTGGTCGACCTGGGTCTGCACAAGACTACACCTCATTTACACGTCATACACATAATCCTCATCTCATTGGGTCATGGGGTTGCTTATTGTTCTCAATTGAACAGATTGCAACGTACACACATTAGTAATTACAAAAAAAAACAATGTTATAAAGTGTTGTAAAGAAGGAGCAAAAAATAAACTATATATATATACTACACAGTTGGATGTTTTTAGAAATGTACGTACAACGCTAGCAGCAGCGCATTGCCCACACTGAGTCCCACACTGAGTTCATCTCGTCATTACATATCAGTAGGCCTACACAAATTAGAGATTAAAAGAAAATTAAAACTGAATGATTAAATTTTTAACATGGACCGAAACAAATGGTGTCCTTAACCCTTTCTTACCCAGTGTGGCATAGAAGTCACATTGGAGTGAAATAACAAAATTGGAGTGAAATTAAAGAGCGCTGGATGTGAAGTGTAATAATTTTCTGTACCCTAGCCAGGAATCGAACCTGAGACCTCCGCTTTGCAGTATGAGATACTGACCACTACGCCACGGACGCGACCATTAGTTTCTTTTTAAAGTTAATTTTAGTTTTAGATATTCGTGTTCATTTACTAAAATAAAGTAACATTTCTTCGAGTATGTTGAATGTATACATTAGAATGTATACAATAGTATATTTTTTAGGCTGTAAATAGTAACATTTTTTTAAGTCTTAAATAATGCTTTGATCTGCCCATAACAGACAGGTGGAGTGTCAAATTATTTACACCCAATCTGTTAGTTGCAGGGCTAAAATAAATAGTTCTGTTTCTTATCGCATGGTCAGCCAATTAAATGACTGAATCATTTAAGAACAGAAGAGGTAGAGGTGTATTGTGACACTAATCAGAGTTATCTCCTCTGAAAGTAATGAATTTCATTATACAGCCAGACCCTGTGATGAATGAAGTGAAGGTGTCATTTGCAGAGTGGAAAATTTATGCTTTTCAGAGGGCCCGGCATGCTGATAAGCGTACTTTTCCACTCAGTGAGGAAGGCAATGGTAAACCACCTCACTCCTCGTTTTACTTAGTAAAGCCTCTAGAGGTTCAAACCAGCTTTTCGGCTGATGACCTAAACAACAACAACAATGCTTTGATATAAAAATCATATTTAGTTTTTTTGCTACAAATTTAAGCAAGAGAATATTGTTTATGAAGCCTGCACATGATTTCACTTATTTATATTGTTGGGAACTTTGATACCATCAAACCCAATGTGACGTATCTGTCACATTTTTTTATCACGGCATCAAAAAGGCTGAAGGTCTAAAAGTGATTTTATTTCATTTAAATGTCAGTAAAGTGTATGAAACAATGTACACATATTTGTTTGTGCATAGTTAAAAAATCTGGTGTGAAACACTCACACAACTTTCTCTTGCCAATGCAAATAATTAACAATAAACCTAACATAATAATAAACAACATAGTAATAAAGCATTAGAAATTAAAAAAAACTAACCTCAAAAACATAACCTTATTTTAATCATGAGTGAAACACAAAATGAAAATCGAACTCAGTTTGGCTTAAAAATACGGAAAATCACTCTTTCACGCTAAACTACTCTCTGTAGAGAAAAATGCTTAAAATAAAAGTTGTAGATCTTTTAATTTTCTATAAATTTAATTATATACACTTTTGTCGTAAAATGCATACTAAAGCCGAAATCTTAAAAACATCAATTTTTCACAGTTTTCGTGAGAAAAAAATCAGAAAATCGCTAATTACTGCTAAACTAAGCGTTATACAAAAAAATGTTTAAAATAAAAGTTGTATAATTTTTAATTCTCTACAACTTTTATTATAGAAATTTTTGCGCTAAAATTCATATTAAAGCCGTAATCTTAAAAAAACAACGTTTTTACGTAAAAACAGCCTCACCAAGAATTTCAGCAAAAATGGCGCCTACCCTATCTTGTAGAGAATAAAAAATTGAATAAACCAGGCGATTTTAAAAAAAATCGTAGGACTAGTTTTTGAGAAAATCACAAAAAAGTGAAAAATTACACGAATTTTTACTACTTCCGGTTGACCGATTTTGATGAAAAAGTTCGTGTCGGGTCCGGTAGTTGTATGCAACTTAAGTTTTAAGTTTCAAGTTCGTACGATGTTCCGTTCTTGAGATATTTTACACACACACACACACACACACATACACACACACACACACACACACACACACGCACACTCACACACACACACACACACACACACACATACACACACACACACACACACAGACCAATCGCTAAAAACATGTTTTTTGGGTTCAGGGGGTCTGAAAACGTATAGATCCGGTGAAGAGTGGATTTCTTAAAATCGACATGAAAACAATACTTTCCTTCCTATATATTCATATAGGCAAGAGAAAGTAAAAATTTGGGATTGAACGGGTTAAGAAAACGGAAAATATATTATCAGATTCGGTAATTAGAAGTTACGTTAATGGAAATCCTAGATCTTTGATTCTAGATGGTAGATGTATTGCGATATGTAGATGTAGACATAAAAGGGACAAATTACTTTTCGTCATCGACCGTGAAATGAAGTATTTCACGGTCTATCGCTTCAGCTAAGAAAGTTCACGTAATACTAAATCGTAGGCCTTTCTTTTACATTCACTGTTTACATCACACACTGTCACTGCATTAGATCTACGTTACACCAGTACACGTGATGATTAAAATAATCATTCATTCTCTCTCTCTCTCTCTCTCTCTCCCTCCCTCCCTCCCACACTCAATCTGTGTACAAAGAGAGAAAGTAACGAAATCATTAGAAATATCCTTACTATACACAGATTTTTCAACGAAATTTTAATAACAATTACTCCCCTCAACTGAAGCATTTAGTGCACAAGATATTTGCCCATAAACAGGCAGGTGGAGTGTAAAATTATTTCATCTGTTGCCTATTGAAATTAAAAATAGCTTAAACATGTTCATTTTTCAAGAAAGGCTCAATTCATTGGCTCAATGAGATAACTGATGTTGATTCACTTGTAAGAATTGTTGGTTAGCGTTGCTGACTTGCAGTGCTTGCTATTCAGTCCTTGTAAAAATTTACTGATCTTGGTAAACAATATAACAATAATAACTGATTTTAGTGTTAGTCATGTACAGGTGAATATCTGCTGTGAAGACTGACGGCTTGGTTAATATTGTTGTTAAAAAATATAGTTAACATGCGCTGTAGCTGCCGCTACAATTTGAATTGTCATTTGTAGTGGATGACGACATTTGATTTGTAATTCATTTTTATAATTCATTTGATTTGTAATTCATTTGTAAACTTGTTTTTATGTTTTTTTTATATACCTATATAACAGCCGTTTACTTGAGTTGGTGGTTATTTATTCCTAGTAGATAAGATATAATTTTGTATTTGTATTAAGTGGAATAAATAAATATCATTAGTATTATTAGTCGTAAAGCTCCCGAAGTGGAAGACGCTAAGTAAATCTGGCTTGTTTTTGGGATTTCTTTTATATTTTATCCGCCCACCAGTTTTTCATTCTTTGTGAGAATTCAGCTTTTCTCTGTTCACTCCACTTTGTTCCGGTTCTTGGAGCTTTTGTCTCTGGTTTAACCTCCCATTTTTTAACTTTTGTTCTAAAACTGTCTCTTATGAGAATTTCTTCTTTGGTGATTTTGGCCAATTCTAAATCTTTTTTAACACTTTGCATCCATTCCCCCCCCCCCATTAACAAGTGATGATACATATTTTACTATTCTCTTTGTAAGTCTATTGTCAGGAAGCCTCATAATGTGGCCATAAAATTGAAGGCGTCTTTTCCTCATGTCTGTCTCTATGTTGGAATATTCTTCAATTTTCGACGTTCTCTGTAATCTGTACCCATTTTCGGTCCATCTTGGTCCAAGAATTTTCCTAATTATTTTCCTTTCTTCCTTTTTTAAGGTTTCAATGTCTGTTTTCCTGTTAAGTGTCAAGGTCTCACTGGCATATAAAATTGTTGGTTTAATTACTGTATTGTAATGTTTAATTTTGGCATTTAAAGATAAACATTTTTTATTATAAAGGTTTTGCACCAATCCTAGGCCTCTACGAGCTTTTTGTATTCTCTCCTGTTGTGAATATTTTTCAAAAATAAATAAATATTATTATTATTATTATATGACTGAATCATTTAACAACAGAAGAGGTGCAGGTGTAAAAAACACTAGTCACAGTTATCTCCTCTGAGAGTAATAAATTTCATTATACATCTAGACTCTGTGGTGAATTGAAATGAATGTGTCATTTGCAAGGTGGAAAGTAGATTCTTTCGATGGGCCTGGCATGCTGATAAGCATACTTTTCCACTCAGTTAGGAAGGTAATGGTAAACCACCTCACTCTTCATTTTTAACTTAGTAAAACCTCTAGGAGTTCAAGCCGGCCTTTCGGCTGATGACCTAATAAGATACAGTATTCAGATGAGCTAATGTCCCCTAGCCGTGGGAGTGAGAGAATCCCTAACGCTGTCATTCTCACAAGCCATACGCGTCATTCCAATAACATTGTCTTTAATTTTACTCATTGTTGTGAGCAAGCGTTTATGCAAGCAGTAAACTAACAAGCGAGATAACGACTGTAGTATGTTTCCAGATTTGGATAACGGTAAATACCTTTGAGCGCATGCGTAGTTATGCCACATATCTCCCTCTCACTCGCCCTGCTACGGGACATTAATTCATCTGATAGCTGTACACGTTGTACAATATCATCCTCATCTCATTAGGTGATGGGGTTGCTTATTGTTCTTAAATTGAACAGATTGCAACGTACACACATTAGGGATTAAAATAAAGATTGTTTCCTAATAAATTAAACAAGGTTATTTGTTTTATTACTTACATTGACAAGAGAAAGTCGTGTGAGCGTTTCATACCAGATTTTTACTTTCTCTTGCCTATATGAATATATAGGAAGGAAAGTATTGTTTTCATATCGATTTTTCGAAATCGAGTTTTCACCGTATCTATACGTTTTCAGACCCCCTGAGCCCAAAAAACATGTTTTTAGCGATTGGTCTGTGTGTGTGTGTGTGTGTGCGTGTGTGTGTGTGTGTGCGCGCGCGTGTGCGTGTGTGTGAGTGTGCGTGTGCGCGTGTGTGCGCGAGCGAGCGCGCGCGCGTGTGTGTGTGTGTGTGTACGTGCGTGTGTGTATGTGTGTGTGTGCGTGTGTGTGCGTGCGTGTGCGTGTGTGTGTGTGTGTGTGTGCGCGCGCGCGTGTGTGTGTGTGTGTGTGTGCGTGTGTGTGTGTGTGAACAGAATATCTCAAGAACGGAACATCGTACAAACTTGAAACTTAAGTTACATACCACTACTGGACCCGACATGAACATTTTCATCAAAATCGGTCAACCGGAAGTAGTATTCATTCAGTAGTTTATTCATGTAATTTTTCACTTTTTTGCGATTTTCTCAAAAATTACGATTTTTTTAAAAATCGCCTGATTTACTAAATTTTGTATGCTCTACAAGATAGGATAGGCGTCATGTTTGCTGAAATTCTTGGTGAGGCTGTTTTAACGTAAAGAAATTGTTTTTTTAAGATTGCGGCTTTATTATGCATTTCAGCGCAAAAATGTATATAATAAAGTTTGTAGAGAATTTGAAGTTCTACAACTTTTATTTCAAACATTTTTTGTGTAACGCTTAGTTTAGCGGTAATTAGCGATTTTCTGTTTTTTTCTCACGAAAACGTGTGAAAAATCGATTTTTTTTAACATTTCGGCCTTAGGACTCATTTTACGACAAAAGTGTTTCAACCAAATTTATAGAAAATTAAACGATCTACAACTTTTATTTAAAGCATTTTTCTCTACAGAGCCTAGTTTAGCGTGATTTTCCGTATTTCTAAGCCAAACTGAGGTCGATTTTCATTTTGCGTCTTTCACTCTTGATTAAAATAAGGTTATGTTTTTTGAGGTTAGTTTTTTGTAATGTTTTATTACTAGTTAAAAATAAATATCTGTAATGTTTTATTGTTAATAATTATTTGCATTGGCAAGAGAAAGTCGTATGAGTGTTTCATACCAGATTTTTTTAATATTGATTTATTGAACTATCTCCAAAGTTTTGGTACCTATTTTTGACTTCCTATAGAAAATGAATGATTAAAACGTAGGACGGTTGTCCGGTGGAAAACTTCCTTCTTTTAGTTGTTTATAATCAAGATAAATAATTTAATTGACTTTCTCTCAATTTTTAACATTCGTTATGTTGTTACTATTTTTTAATTACTGCCTCAACTTTTGTTATAACATTCATTGCCATTGTTATATATTCACAAAACATTTGTTACTATTTTTGTTAACTGAATTTCTGGGTAATTTAATTCAAGATTATTTTTTGTACATTACTTTCATGTTATTGAATTTGTTGTCCGTTATTCTTTCTTTCTTTTTTGTTTGTGTTTTTCTTTTGTTGATAATTACTTTTTATTCCCATCAGTTTTTATTACTTTTTAATTGTTTTTTCTCGCAGTCTGTCTAAGTGCAGGAACGTTGGAGTAGTGGTTAGCGCAACTGGCTTCTACGACGGGATCCCGGGTTCGATTCCCGGTCAGGTCTGGCATTTTTTCATCACTCATTTTCATTGTCGTCATTTTCCAACGTCTGCCATTAGCAGAAATTGTAAAACAGTCAGACATAAAACCAAAAAAAAGAAAAAAGAAAATGAACAGTCTAAATGAGGAAAGTAATACATTGTGGCCAAGTTTTTGATAAGAAATTTTAATTTTTTTTTTTTAATTTCAATTTCCCCTGAAGCCATAAATGTGTTTTTTGTCAATAACCTAATCTAATTTGTCGGTAATGACGTCTGAGTTTAGTAAAGATGGCCTAACTCCAGTCACAGGGGAAACCGGGGCAAGTTGAAAATTTTCACAATATTATTTTACTTTTTCTTTCCCTATATGAATCTAAAGGGAAAGTAAGTATAGACCTATTGCTTTTTTACTTTCTCTTGCCTGTATGAATATATAGGAAGGAAAGTATTGTTTTCATGTCGATTTTAAGAAATCGAGTTTTCACCGGATCTACACGTTTTCAAACCCCCTGAATCCAAAAAAACATGTTTTTAGCGATTGGTCTGTGTGTGTGTGTGTGTGTGAGTTACATACCCTTACCGGACCCGACACGAACATTTTCATCAAAATTTGTCAACCGGAAGTAGTAGTTTATTCGTGTAATTTTTCACTTTTTTGCGATTTTCTCAAAAACTGGTCCTACGATTTTTTTTAAAATCGCCTAGTTTACTAAATTTTTTATGCTCTACAAGATAGGGTAGGCGCCTTGTTTGCTGAAATTCTTGGTAAGGCTGTTTTTACTATAACAATAGTTTTTTTAAGATTTCGGCTTTAACATGCATTTTAGCGCAAAAATTTATGTAATAAAAAATGTAGAGAATTTAAAATCCTACACTTTTTATTTCAAACATTTTTTTGTATAACGCTTAGTTTAGCGGTAATTAGCAATTTTCTGTTTTTTTCTCACGAAAACGTGTGAATAATTGATTTTTTTAAGATTTCGGCCTTAGTATGCATTTTACGACAAAAGTGTATATAATAAAATTTATAGGAAATAAAACGATCTACAACTTTTATTTAAAGCATTTTTCTCTACAGAGCGAAGTTTAGCGTGAAAGAGTGATTTTCCGTATTTTTAAGCCAAACTGAGGTTGATTTTCATTTTGCGTCTTTCACTCATGATTAAAATAAGGCTATGTTTTTTGAGGTTAGTTTTTTGTTTATTTCTTATGTTTTTATGACAAATGTTACGTTATATTTTTAATTATCCATTGGCAAGAGAAAGTCGTGTGAATGTTTCACACCAGTTTTTTTTTTTTTAAATAGAAGCGTTCTAATCGATAGAATATAAGAAAGAATAATTCTAACAGTGTGCTTCAACATATTTAAGAAACAAGAAAAGTATTTGAATCAAGTTCATTGTTATAAAAGACCACGTCAAATAATCGTGCCGTTATTACATGCATGTATCTCTATCATAATAACATTGGCATTGACCATTCATGTGTTGACCTGGCGTCTCTTACTATTTGAACGTAGTTTACCTATGTACAAATAGGTTTTATAGCGCCTACTCACGATCGGTCTTTGTGATTGTTTAGGTTACATTTATAACTAACTACATGATACCTGCATTCATTATTTCATTTGCTTCCTGTTATATCATTTTTATAATTAACCTCAAAAAAAGGGGCGGAATTAAAATCGGGCACATAAATATTACTGCACGAGTAGAAATTAATTTTTATTCCTAATTTGTGTACATTGCAATCTGTTCAACATGAGAACAATAAGCAACCCCATGACCCAATGAGATGAGGATGATGTGTATGAAGTGTAAATGAGGTGTAGTATTGTGCAGACCCAGGCCGACCATTCCTGAAAGAGTATGGTTAATTAAACCCCAACCATCAAAGTACACCGGTAACCATTGTCTAGTATTCAAATCCGTATAAAAGTAACTACCTTTACTAGGATTTGAACCAGGAACTTTCATCTCCGAAAATCAGCTGTTAAACAGCTGATTTTGGCGACAACTTTACCTCTAGACCAACCCGGTGGGTTTAGAAATTAATGTCAGAATAAATTTACTAAATTATCACTTCAACGTGTTTTATCTTTTTATTACGCCCACTATCTTTGCCGTACTATTACGCGTATGAAAATTTATAAATAATATTTTTAAGTTCTACAAACCAGTTTGGATGTATAGGAGCCAAATTTATTTTAGTGCCAAACCGTAGGTCATTTTGAAAATACAACGCTTTCAGTCCAAACTATTAAGACAGATAACTAGTGCTCCCTTTTACATAACAAACGATACACTACACACAGACTTAAAACGTCCCATACATTAACAATGTGTTCCTACACACATACACATGATTTGACCCTTCATAGGTCTTTGGTAAGTATACTTACCATTGGCAGTAATGTTGATTTTTTTAAAGAATAAGCTATGCAGTTGAACCCTATTGAAATTTTATGGTTTTATTGATGTTCTCTGGCAAGTAGGGTATCCGCATTTTGGCATTAGTCCGCAGCGACCATTTGCTTCATGATTTACACGAATGTCGTAAGGATTCATAACAGCCTACGCAACCGTGTTGTTTTGTTGTTTCTTTTGTACAGTGTTTAGAAAACTCGAGTTTTTTACGGGGAAGCAAGCATTCATGCTAATATATAAAGTTAAGATAAGTTTTTCTTCACATTTTTCTGTTATATAGGACTACAAGTTATTTTATTAAGCATTCTTACCACTAAATATTATGTGATTCCCATTTCAATAAACGTTCCTTGGTAAGTATACTTACCAGGGCTTAACATCAAAACAAAGAAATATATCTTACTGTTCTGGCACTAGAAAGCAAGCACCATTATTCAAGTCCCTATAAAACAAAATTTAACATTTTACTACATGTATATTTTCCCCCGTAGTACTGCCCTATAAAGGGTTAAAAAGAAATTACCCAATAATCCGAAACAGCCCATTGTTGATCTAGACACACCAGATTTACCAACTGCCCCTTTATGAGCACTAAAATGACTCTGGAGTAAGAATATCATGAGACGTCAAAATTAAAGAAAAACAAAATGAAATTAAGTAAATTATGAACTAACTGATTACGGTTGGAGTACTGTCAATGGGCAGCGATCTCCTCAATATCTTAAAATTTATCAATATTTGTATCCTTTTTTTATCAAATTTGCTTGTTGTTAATTTTATACAGTTGCAAATAAAAATATCTTGTATAATCAAAAAATAAAGAGGTTCAATAGACCCAACGGGTTGGTCTAGAGGTAAAGTCGTCAACATAATCACTGTTTAACAGCTGATTTTTGGAGATGAAGGTTCCTGGTTCAAATCCTAGTTGTAAAGGTAGTTACTTTTATGCAGATTTGATTGCTAGACAGTGGTTATCGGTGTACTTTGATGGTTGGGGTTCAATTGACCATACTCTGTGAGTCTGTACAATACTACACTTCATTTGCACATCATACACATCATCCTCATCTCATTAGGTTATGGGGTTGCCTATTGTTCTGAATTGAACAGATTGCAATGTACACATGTTACGGATTAAAAGAAATAATAAGTTCTACAGAGGTGATTTTAATTTTGCTTCATTCAATCATGATTAAAATTAGATTATGTTTTTCATTTTATATTGCTCCTCACTATTGAACTTTTTTAAACGCTAATGTATACACGTTACAATCTGTTCAATTCAGAACAATAAGCAATCCCATGACCCAATGAGATGAGAATGATGTAAATGATGTCTAAATGAGTTGTAGTCTTGTACACACCCAGGTTGACCATTTCTGAGAGAGTATGGTTAATAGAACCCCAACTATCAAAGTACACCAGTAACCACTATCTTATTCCTAATTTGTGTACGTTGCAATCTGTTCAATTGAGAACAATAAGCAACCCCATGACCAAATGAGATGAGGATGATGTGTATGACATGTAAATGAGGTGTAGTCTTGTACAGACCCAGGCCGAACATTCCTGAGAGAGTATGGTTAATTGAACCCCAACCATCAAAGTACACCGGTAACCATTGTCTAGTATTCAAATCCGTATAAAAGTAAAACCACTATCTAATATTCAGATTCATATAAAAGTAACTACCTTTATTAGGATTTGAACTGAACTAGGAACATTCGTCTCCAAAAATCAGCTGATAAACAGCTGACTCGCAGCGACTTTACCTCTAACCCAACCTGGTGGGTCATTATTTTTACATAGGTTATATTTTTCATTATTTACATAGGCAAGAAAAAGTCATGTGAGTGTTTCACAACACATTTTTGTGATATAGTATTGTTCACTTTGTTTCAGGCTAACAAGCTTATGCTCTACCCTAAATTGTTGTTGTTGTTTAGGTCATCAGCCGAAAGGATGGTTTGAACCAGTAGAGGTTTTACTAAGTAAAATGAGGAGTGAGGTGGTTTACCATTGCCAACACTCACTCAGTCGAAAAGTACACTTATCAGCATGCCGGGCCCTCTGAAAAGCACATATTTTCCTCCTGCAAATGACACCTTCACTTTATTCACCAAAGGGTCTGGCTGTATAATGAAATTCATTACTTTCAGAGGAAATAACTGTGATTAGTGCCTTTTACACCTCTACCTCTTCTGTTCTTAAATGATTCAGTGATTTCATTTGCTGACCATGTGATAAGAAACAGAACTATTTATTTTAGCCCTGCAACGAACAGATTGAGTATAAATAATTTGACACCCAACCTGTCTGTAAGGGACAATATCTTAAATTAATAATAATAAAATATAAATACACTTAAACAATTACCGTACCCTTGTTTCAGGTCTGTGCATCATGCGCTGTATTAGTAACTGGACAATATTCAGATGATTTCGATCAATCACCAGTGCCTCCTAGATTGGCAATACCAGGAGCAGCTCCAGTTGGAAGGCCTCAATTCAGAGCTCAAGCAAGAAGATTTCCACCAAGCAGCCAATTGGTCTCTGATCCAGTACCACCACCTCCACCAATAAAAATAAGACGTCCTGTGGGAGGACGTGCTGGCCGATTAAACGCAGGACCATCCCAACTACCTCAACAATCACAACCTCGTCCAATACCGATCCAACCTCAACAACAACAACAATTAACTGAAGTATCAATACCTCCGAGACCAGTCATCGAAGATCCTGAAGAACAACAATCGATCGATCAACAATTAGATGCATTCCCAGATGCTTCACCCTCACCAGTTATAAATAATATTCCGAGTCAACTTCCTTCTCAGCAACAATCTCAACCGCAATTGCGACCAGCTTCACCTCGACCATCTCCAGCTGTTTTTAGACCAGAACGACCTCCATTCATTCCTACACCAACTCCAGATTTAGATTTCCCACAACCAACCAGACAACAAGTAAGTGAAACAACTTAATTTTCAATTATACAGGGTGATTTACGAAGATATGCAGAAACTTTGGGAGTGCATTGTACATGTAAAAATAATGAAAAAAGTTTATGTAAACATGGGTCCGGAAATGCTTCGTTTCCGAGTTACGGCTAGCAAAAGTTTCGCCTAGATTTCAGCTCACCAGGTGAAATGAGGTCTTCCTGAAATTCTGATTAAGGGGCGAATTCAATCATTTCTCATAGTTTTTGATCTGATAAATTGAATAAAACAGGTCCCAGAACTGTAAGTTAAATAGTTTTTAAGAAAAGCAGTGTCAAATGCAAAAAATGGAGTGAAAAACACAATTTTTCATCTTTGGGAAAGAATAACTTTGTTATTTCACCAAGAAACAGTTAAAATTTTTGAATAAAACATGTAGAAAATTTTATTCTGAACAAACCGGTGTAAATAAAGCACACAGAAAGCAAATAGATGTTTGATTAAATGAATTTTTATTCATAACAGTACAAAGAAAAAATTAACTGAAAAACAAAGATGAAAAAATGTGTTTTTTTTCACTCCATTTTTTGCATTTGACACTGGTTTTCTCAAAAACTATTTAACTTACAGTTCTGGGACGTGTTTTATTCAATTTATCAGGTCAAAAACCATAAGAAACGATTGAATTCGCCCTTTAATCTACCTTACCAGAATTTCAGGAAGACCTCATTTCACCTGATGAGCTGAAATCTGGGCGAAATCTTTCGCTAGCCGTAACTCGGTAACGAAGCATTTCCGAACCCATATTTATATAAACTTTTTTCATTATTTTTACATGTACAGTGAGCTCCCAAAGTTTCTGCATATCTTCGTGAATCACCCTGTATATAATAATATGTCTCTTCTGATTATTTTATGTCTGAAGAAAGAAAAATAATTGGGAAAATTCTTGGACCAAGATGGACCGAAAATGGGTACAGATTACAGAGAACGTCGAAAATTGAAGAATATTCCAACATAGAGACAGACATGAGGAAAAGACGCCTTCAATTTTATGGCCACATTATGAGGCTTCCTGACAATAGACTCACAAAGAGAATAGTAAAATATGTATCATCACTTGTTATTTGGGGGAGGGGGGAATGGATCCAAAATGTTAAAAAAGATTTAGAATTGGCCAAAATCACCAGAGAAGAAATTCTCATAAGAGACAATTTTAGAACAAAAGTTAAAAAACGGGAGGTTAAATCAGAGACAAAAGCTCTAAGAACCGGAACAAAGTGGAGTGAACAGAGAAAAGCTGAATTCTCACTAAGAATGAAAAACTGGTGAGCTGATAAAAAGGACAAGTGATCCCAAAAACAAACCAGATTTACTTAGCGTCTTCCACTTCGGGAGCTTTACGACTAAAAATAATAATAATATGTCTCTTCTTCTTCTTCTTACTATCAAGGATTAGGTATAAGCCTGTTCCGAACTCACAAACCATCCTGCTGTCTACAGAAACACGAGACATTCCAACCCTTACATCTCGACTACTGCTATCGTCTTCGAGGTGTTCCCACCTCCCTTCTTCCAACTAGAACATATTCCGTCACTTTTAGAGGTATTTTCTCCTCGAGCATTCGTTCCAAATGTTGCCGCCATTGATTCCGGTACTCCTCCACTTTTTCCTTCAAGTTAAATACACCCAACTCGGATCTAATTTCTTCGTTATGTATTAGATCCAGCGTCGAGCAGCCCTTCACCCTTCTTAAAAACCTCTTTTCAGCTGTTTGGATCCTACTTTCTTGGCGTTTTGTGGTAACCCATATACGAGGGCTATTCAGAAAGTAGGGAACGTTTTGTAAATAAACAAAAACTATGTAAAAGAAAAATTTTTTATTATATCCATCTGAAAGAGTGACTAAAATACTACTTTTCTACATAGTCACCAAGCAAATTGAGGCACTTGTCATAGCGGTGGACAAGCTTCAAAATTTCTTCGTCATAGAAATCCGCCGCCTGCGACCGCAGCCACTCAGTGACGCGCGCCCGTGTTTTGGGTGTGCTGCAAGGTGTGCTGCTCATTGACTTTCTCGAGCGTGGTGCAACAATAAACTCTGATCGGTACTGCCAAACATTGCGCAACCTTAGGAGAGCAGTTCAAAACAAGCGCCGAGGAAAGTTGTCGTCAAAAATTTTGTTTCTTCATGACAATGCCCGACCTCACACGACAAACCGCACAAAAGAACTCCTTGATTCATTCAAATGGGAGGTTTTCCCTCATCCACCCTATAGTCCTGATCTTGCACCGAGTGATTTTCACTTGCTTCCAAGAATGAAGAACTGGCTAGCAACACAGCGCTTCGACGACGACGAGGAACTCCGGGCGCGCGTCACTGAGTGGCTGCGGTCGCAGGCGGCGGATTTCTATGACGAAGGAATTTTGAAGCTTGTCCACTGCTATGACAAGTGCCTCAATTTGCTTGGTGACTATGTAGAAAAGTAGTATTTTAGTCACTCTTTCAGATGTATATAATAAAAAATTTTTCTTTTACATAGTTTTTGTTTATTTACAAAACGTTCCCTACTTTCTGAATAGCCCTCGTATATGTTGTGAACATTATTGGTGCCAAATTTTTAAAATTGGAAAAGTCAGCAAAATTCAGTGCTGTATGTGGTTCTATTCGCATAACAATAGGACAGAAAACAAGAAAGAACACCCAAATGAAATTTTATAGAAAAACTAGCATGCCCCGTCGCAGCTTTGCATGCGAAAAATGGTGTAATCACTTTTTTTTTAAATAAATTTAAAATAAATTTGGTGGTTGTTTAAAAAAACAACCACCAAAAAAATAATATTGTCAAAATCAAAAACTTAATCTATGTTGAATAAAATAAAAGTCAAAATAAAATATTAAAGCAATTGATCAATCACCAATTAAAAGAACATTAAAACAAATTAAATAAAGTGGGTACGGGGGGCAATGCATACGTTCAGAGCTCATGAGCCTTGAAAAATAGTATTACCCAGAATTGACTGTAGTCACAAATAACAAAACAGTTGACGTGACTTTGTTAAGGTCATCAGCCGAAAAGCTGGTTTGAACCTGTAGAGGTTTTGCTAAGTAAAATGAAGAGTGAGGTGGTTTACCATTGTCTTCCTCACTGAATAGAAAAGTATGCTTATCAGCATGCCGGGCCCTCTGAAAAGCACATATTTTCCACTCTGTAAATGACACCTTCACTTCATTCACCACAGGGTCTGGCTGTATAATGAAATCCATTACTTTCAGAGGATATAACTCTGATTAGTGTCTTTTACACCTCTACCTCTTCTGTTCTTAAATGATTCAGTGATTTAATTGGCTGACCATGTGGTAAGAAACCAAACTATTTATTTTAGCCCAGCAATGAACAGATTGAGAGTAAATAATTTGACTCTATCCATTACTTTCAGAGGATATAACTCTGATTAGTGTCTTTTACACCTCTACCTCTTCTATTCTTAAATGATTCAGTCATTTAATTGGCTGACCATGTGGTAAGAAACAGAACTATTTATTTTAGCCCAGCAATGAACAGATTGAGAGTAAATAATTTGACTCTATCCATTACTTTCAGAGGATATAACTCTGATTAGTGTCTTTTACACCTCTACCTCTTCTGTTCTTAAATGATTCAGTCATTTAATTGGCTGACCATGTGATAAGAAACAGAACTATTTATTTTAGCCCAGCAATGAACAGATTAAGAGTAAATAATTTGACACTCCACCTGTCTGTTATGGGCAGGACGTGACTTTATTAGCTCAAAAAAAAAAGTTAATATTCACGAATTTTTGAGCAATTGAATGATTAAATAATTATTTTTCCGTTACAGTTTAGAGCACAACAAGCAGCTCAACAACAATTCCAACCAACACCATCTCCTCCACAATTCACAAGACAACAACAACAACAACAACAACAAACAAGTAGCAGACAACAACAACAATTGGTTCGTAACCAACCTCAGAAACAACAACAAGTACAATATGTTAAGTATCAGGAAAGAGAAAAGGATAGGGATCGAGAAGCGCCTCCAAGGGAAAGGAAACCAGTTGCTCAGGTAAAACAAAACTCACAATAATTTAACTTAGACATCTAGATTAGGATTGTTATTGTTTAGGTCAGGGGTTCTCAACCTTTCAGGCTCTGTGCCTCCCTTAGTAGACTGACTTTTCGTCACGGCTCCCCTGTACTATTACCCCCTTATATGGTGAACACAAGTAGGCCTACTTAGTAGAATTTCAATTTGTAACTATAGCGAGTTTAGGGGTGGGGGTGGGATAAAGGTTATACCTACTTGCAGGTAATACAATTAAATATTTGATAACTTTTTACAAAATGTTTAATACTACCTTCAATACATTTTTGAACATAAAGTCAAATCACAGAACCAAAAACTTAAAATATAATTGTTTACGAAATCATCAAACTCTAACATTTAATGTTGTACAATAAAATAATGGTGTTTGAAATATAAAGGCAGGAACTAACCTGGGTTAATCATAGCTTTTTTTTCTATTCTAATACGATGACGCCTCCCTTGAAAATCTTCTACGCCCCCCCCCCCCCCCAGGTTGAGAACCCCTAGTTTAGGTGATCAGTCAAAAGGCTGGTTTGAACCTCTACATGCTTTACTAAGTTAAACGAGGAGTGAGGTGGTTTACCATTGACCTCCTTACTGAGTTGAAAGAGTATGCTTATCAGATTCCAGGTTCTTCAAAAAGCATCTAATTTCCACCCTGCAAATGATACCTTCACTTCATTCACATCAGGGTCTGTCTGAATAATAAAATTCATTATTCTCAGAGGAGATAACTATGTGTAATATAGTGAGATTGAGCGGGAATATGGAGAGAACGAGAAATATTTCTTTTTAACTTTATTAATATTAGATTAATACATTGTCTATGTAAAATATACACAGCAGTCAGAATTCCAGGAGAACCCACTATACATCTATATATTATAACCAAACTCACCCAACTGGCAAGCCGCAACAACGAACAACACCAACCCGAAATGAGCGAACCAGTGACACACCCTCATTCCACTAATCGAGCACCGGACAAAATGCTCTCACAATCCACTCAATTAAATAGAAATAAACTCATGAATTCACTGTTTCAATCCCACGTGGCCGCGGCATATATGCATTGCATTACACATAAAAAAAAAGAATTATATTATATCGAGCACAGTTTGGTATGGGAGTTCAATACTGACTGACTCCGTCTCCCCGCTCAGCTGAGTCGCCCGGCGGGGAGGCGCGCTCCTCCTCCTCCTCACCCCTCGCCGCACGGCTCAGCGGATGCAACACGAGACGAAGTTGCACTTTCCTGGAATTCTGACTGCTGTGTATATTTGACATAGACAATGTATTAATCTAATATTAATAAAGTTAAAAAGAAATATTTCTCGTTCTCTTCATAATCCCGCTCAATCTCACTATATTACATATGAATTGTGTATTTCACACCTGTATCTCTTCTTTTTTTTAAAAAAAAATAACATTATTTGCAATCAGTTTAAAAATAAACTATAAAAAAATCTTTTGAATTTACAAATTACAAGTTGAGGCCTCATTATCCTGAGTACCTCTCATTATATCAATTATTCATATGTTCAAAGAGAAAATTACTATGTACAAAGATATTTACATTTTACAATATGGAATACTTTTCACTATAATTTTATATACATTTAAACTCTTTCAGACAAGTCCAAAACATGGTAACGTTTCAGGCGCCAAACTTCTTCTGCATTGTTTAGAAAATTTATGGCTAATTCGTTTTCGTGACTTTCAAGTCTTGCCTGATATTTTCTATTAAAACGCCTGACCTCATCCAGTCCATTACATCAGGAAGGTTGCAATGATGTTGTATATCTGCATTCCTTGCAAACCATGGTGCCCTTGTAGTGCCCGAAGAACTTTATTCTGGAATCTTTGAATTACCTCAATGTTACTTCTGCTAGTAGTTCCCCAAAGTTGAACGCCGTACAACCAAACTGGTTTAAGTAACATTTTGTAAAGGAGCAACTTATTCTCAAGACAGAGTGAAGAGTTCCCTCCAATCAGCCAGTACATCCTTTTGTATTTTAGATTTAATTCATTCCTCTTCATTCTCACATGGGTTTTCCAAGTTAACCGCCTGTCAAGATGCATACCCAGGTACTTCACAACTTCACTTTGTGGTAAATCAACACCTCCAAGTTTTACTGGCGGACAAGTATTTCTCCGCATTGTAAATGTAACATGCTGCGATTTTGCAGTATTGATCTTCACTCTCCATTTTTTGAAGCCATGGCTGTAGTACCTCTTCTGTTGTTAAATTTTTCAGTCATATAATAGGCTGACCATGTGATAAGAAAGAGAACGATTTTTTGTAGCCCTGGAACTAGCAGATTGGGCGCAAATAATTTAACACTCCACCTGACTTTGTCTTATAGAACTTTAAGCATGCTTTAACATTTTTATCTACCATCCCAGAAATATTCTTGAACTTATTCAGTTTATTTGTCATGTTTTATTGTTAGAAAGACGCATCACATCCGAAAAATTTAATATTAGATATTTGCTTGTAAAAGAATACACCTATAGACCAATTTTTTTATATGTGGTCGTGGTGATATGATGTGATCTGATCAGTTAGTATTTATTTAATTTAAACGTATAGATCTGGTGAAAACTAGATTTTTTAAAATCGACATGAAAGCAATACTTTCCTTCCTATATATTCATATAGGCAAGAGAAAGTAAAAAGTACTTCTGAAAATTAGTCTGCACAATAAAACATTCTTTGTCCCTATAATATTAGTGTAGATACAAGTACAAAAGAATTTTCAATCAAAATGAATAAAATTTTATTTGAAATTATTTTTGTTAATAGGTACTAAGGCGATACAGAGAAGACAATGAAGATGGAAGTATCACTTGGGGTTTTGAAAATGATGATGGATCATTTAAAGAAGAAACAATCGGTGTTGATTGCGTTACACGAGGAAAATACGGATATATCGACCCAGATGGTGTAAGACGAGAATATTCATACTCGAGTGGTATTCCATGCGATAAAACTCGAGATGATAATCAAGAAGCAGCAACTAATGAAGGTTACATTGATTACCAAAATAATAGATATGTTTTTCCAAATGGTGATGCCATTGATTTAGACAAAATGGTTAAGAACCGAGCAAGAAAACCGGTTCAACTTTATAGAAATTAATAGTAAAGTACCAACAAAATTATTAATATATAGGTCCCGTATTTTTTTTTTTTTTTTTTAATTAAGTTCTTACTACAGTATAACGTCTTGTCACATCCGGACTTATATGGTGATATCACAAGACAATGAAGGGTTCAGTGGATGAAGGTGACATAAATACAGTTCTGAGCTATTGAGTATTAAAGTTCAAAAGCTGTAACTTTATTTACTGATTTCAGAAAGTTATATTTTTGGTGTCAGTATATTAAACAGACATAGGAAATTTATTTAAATATTCTAAACCTTGTTTAATTTAGTTGTTAAATTGAATTTAACTAATTTTTGTGTAGCTAACACCTTCTGTAACTAAATTATTTTTTAATAAAATGTTTATTTTAAAATGAATGAAGGTGTTAAGTTACAACTAGTTTACAAAAAAAAAAAATTAAAATATAACAAATTTATTTTAACAATACTGCCCTACTAAGAAAGAAGGCAGTAAGTGCAAAAAGCTAAAGTGTGTGAAAATTGCTTTATAGTATTTTCAACAGCTGTAACACAATTATTAATGTAACATGATTTTGTGATTATATAGTAAAAAGGGAAGTTTTTTAACTTTTTTTAAGTTAAAAATTGAAAAAGTTAGTTACAATTAAAAAAGCAGATACTGCTTTTTTGCCTGGTAAACATATCTGGTTGGTTGGTAGGAGAGGGAAACATAGTTTAATTTATTTAATTTTTTCAAGCTCTACAGGCTGCTAAGGCTTGTGCCCAATATTTTATTGTAATGTTTTTAAATCCATATTCAAGATTTTGTCCACAGATCAATATTTAAGGTGGTGCAACCTTAAACTTTTATGACTAATTGACAATGATATACAAAGCAGTAAATGAATTCAGTATCAAGTTCTACTACATAAAAAATCAGTATCTGTAGCATACTAAGAAATAAGGCAGTAACTATAGTGCAGATACTGCCTTTTCTCTTAGTATCTGAATATACTCTTCTTTTCCTTTGTAAGCCTGGCAAAAACATATCTACATGTTTTTGAATACCTCAATATCTAAGTAACCGTTGTAGGTAGGGCTTTTTTAGTAAGTTCGCTAGATTCCTTGTGCTCCAAAACATAAGAATACATATAAAACTCAAAATCAAGAAATTTGCAGTTACTACCTTTTTTCTTAGCAGGGCAGAATAGGCCTAACTAAATTGCGTTTTTACATTTTAAAGAAACTAATGAATAATGTATTATAAATGGAAATTTATTATTAGTATTACTTGACTTGTAGATAACACCTTCATCCTCTGGTATTTTCTTAATGGAAGCAGATAGAGATTTCTGTGTTAGTGTCATTGAAAAATATGCACATGAAAATTTCATTACCGATGAAAACTCAATTTTTGTGAAAAAGTCAGTTAACACCTTCATCCACTGACCCCTTTAAGGTGTTAACTGAGTCAAAGTCAGTTAACACCTTCATCCACTGACCCCTTTAAGGTGTTAACTGAGTCAAAGTCAGTTAACACCTTCATCCACTGACCCCTTTAAGGTGTTAACTGAGTCAAAGTCATTTAACACCTTCATCCACTGACCCCTTTAAGGTGTTAACTGAGTCAAAGTCAGTTAACACCTTCATCCACTGACCCCTTTAAGGTGTTAACTGAGTCAAAGTCAGTTAACACCTTCATCCACTGACCCCTTTAAGGTGTTAACTGAGTCAAAGTCATTTAACACCTTCATCCACTGACCCCTTTAAGGTGTTAACTGAGTCAAAGTCAGTTAACACCTTCATCCACTGACCCCTTTAAGGTGTTAACTGAGTCAAAGTCATTTAACACCTTCATCCACTGACCCCTTTAAGGTGTTAACTGAGTCAAAGTCATTTAACACCTTCATCCACTGACCCCTTTAAGGTGTTAACTGAGTCAAAGTCAGTTAACACCTTCATCCACTGACCCCTTTAAGGTGTTAACTGAGTCAAAGTCATTTAACACCTTCATCCACTGACCCCTTTAAGGTGTTAACTGAGTCAAAGTCAGTTAACACCTTCATCCACTGACCCCTTTAAGGTGTTAACTGAGTCAAAGTCAGTTAACACCTTCATCCACTGACCCCTTTAAGGTGTTAACTGACTTCATCCAGTGACCCCTTCAATCTTGGGTTCGAATCCCATTCAGGCACGGCATATTTTCATACTTCACCGTCTGCATTAGCAGTAATTGCAGTATAGTCAAACGTTAAACCAAAAAAAAAAAAAATGACCCCTTCAATTTATAAATCGCTAAGGACCGGAAATAATTAACAGTTTCTATTGGTTTAGCATTTGTATTTGTACACTGTAATATTTGATATATAAAAAGTAAAATTGGTTAAAAATATTTACTTACAATACACGTACGTCAGTAATACATACTAACTTGAAAAAATTCTGTGATGTTCGTCTGCTTCACACACTGGACATGTTTTTTTGAAAACCATGTTTCCCAACCTTTTTAACACGTTGACTGCCGTGTGACTCAAATATGTGTAACACCTTGTCTTTAACCCTTTCAGAGTCGAAACAATATTTAAAAGTTTGGTATAAAGCCATTTAATTTTAATAAGGGTGTACAAAAAGCCAGCACTTACTTCAAAAACTTGCAGATGTAAGCCTGCCATTGCCCACCAAAATTTCAACATCACAGAAAAATAAAATTTCCAATTAAAAATTAATTTTTATTATGTTCATAAAAGAAAGAAATCATTCTAACAATAAAAATATTCAAAATAGTTTTTTTTTAGTTTATTTAAAGTTAGCAACTACTGTGGGTTTTGGTACCTTAACGGTGGTTTTAACATGTTAAAATTTCCAGACCCTTACCGGGAATTGAATCTGGGACTTTTCGCTTTGCAGGCTAGCATGCTAGTCACTACGCCATGGACGCGGTTTCAAAATACATTATTCCATTAATTTTTGTTTAAAAGTTTTTTTTTTTGTAAATGTTCAGTTATCCAGACGTTGGCATGTTATGGATAATTTACGATCGTCCGGTAAACCGGATTTTGTCACTATGTAAAATATATCAACGTCCTATTTTCCGGACATTGGTACTGAAAGGGTTAAAAATGGACCACATGCATCGAAAATCAGCCGCAGTACGTTACTCATTATTTCTAAGCCACATGTTACTAATCTGGTTCATAGAACAATACTGTTATATATACGTATAAAGTACGTACTAATACCTCAGAAAGTAACTTTGTATACCTTAGCTTGTTCAAATAGTTAGTCTTTTTCAAATAATAGGATATTGCATTCACCATATGTCTTGTTGTAAAGATCATGTTCTTTTTTTATTATAATCAAAATCATAAAATAAAATGAGTAGTAAAATTACAAAATAGAGTAGAATATTTTGCAATTAAACTCAATTGTTTATTACATTCTTTTTTTTTATTTATTTATTTATTTAATGTCGCATCAACTGTAACGGTCATTAGCGACGATGTTGGGGTGTAACTATTGTACAATGAAGGATGAAATTATTTTTTGTAACGTATGAAAATATGCCGTGCCTGAGTGGGATTCAAACCCAGGACTGCATGATGATTACATTCTTTATTGTGGCTCAAAAATGGGTCACATGACTCTGAAATTTAAAATCATTTCAGCAGACAATTTTACTAAAAAAATTAGTATTAGTAATTAAATAAAATAAGTAAAGTAACAAGAAAAATGAATAAAATGTGAAAAAATAAAAAAGTACTATGGCCCCGCTGTATGATTCATAAAATTTAGCGTGGCAGTCAACATGTTAAAGGCATTACTCCAGTTTCACTTGTTTTGTCTTGATGTTGAACATTATAACTGATCAGATTTGATGGTCTTGAATGCCTCAAAGTGACTCATTATAGACTCATCATCCTCATCAGGTTCAGAGATTTTCTCATCACTATACCACATCATTTCTATGATGTCACTGTCTGTAATTTTGTTGACTCCATTTTCACTTAACCACTTCTTGACTTCATCGCCGCTAATTTCTTCACATTTAGGCAGGTTTTTTACAAGCTCTGCAATCTGACAAATAACATTCCAGGTGCATTTTTCTTTTTTACATCCCTAACTATTTCGCTACCTAACCAAAATTGAAAAATTAGTTTGGAGATACGTCCAGATATCACAGGTCCAGATGTGAAAGGTTGTACTATATTTAAAAAAATATTATACTTGAGTAAATATATTTTTCTGTAAGTTTTATTCAAAATCGATATAAATCTTATTTAATTTATCTTCTTCTTCTTCTTCCATAAAAAGATTAGGAATTAGTCTGTTTCATCCTCAATTGAACTATCACCTTTTTTAGGACTTCTTTTATTATTATCAACTAGTTTGTAATATCTTACCATCTTTGGAATGAAACAATTAGTATACCTCAGTTCACCAACGCATAAGTTAAAACACATTCCCCTAGAAACTATTAAATATATTCTTTAAATTTAAAAAAAAACACCAACATAAACTTGTTGAATGAACTAATATTATATAAAATTACAATGGTACCAACATTAGTATAGAAAATATCCTTGATACATATAAAAAAATTATCTTGTACTTAATTTTTTAAATGTTGGTAGCCTTGCAGTAAAAAGAAAATTCTAAAAAGTATGTTTAAATGAAATCTCTAAGTTTGATGTTAAATATTTTTGTTGTATAACAAAATGTATAGTAATTTTAAGTGTGTATTATATTTTAATAAAATACTTTTTATAATAATTTGTGTATTTTTTTTTAAATTATTCATTAAGGCGCATTTACACGTGTAATGATTTGTTGGTGCCAGTGAGAACTTAGTTGCGTGAAAGTTTCAACATACATGCAGAGAAAGAAACTTTCATGGAATTTTCTGCAGCCTTCTGAAATTTTGTTAGCCAGTAAGTGACTGACGCATCACTAAATAAACATTTGTATATATTTCTATTTCATATAATGAATTAATATAATAATTTCACCAACCTTCTTTTTAAACTGCGTCACCTTTATTTTTATTCTTACTTACACGTGTTTCGGTGGATCCACCATCATCAGAGTAAATAAAAAATTTGAAACTGAAAAAAATTGTTCTCACTTATTTAAAATTTACAGAAGATGATATATCTTCAGTCATTTGTATAAAACAGTTTTATACAAATGACTGAAGATGTATAAAACTTTTTCTATACAAATTACTGAAGATGTATCATCTTCTGTAAATTTTAAATAAGTGAGATAACAATTTTTTTATTAAAGCCTCTTTTTTATTAAAATGCAACTACACGGACATTCATTTTAAAACCGCAACTACACGGAGCTTGGACCCGATCTATACTTTCCACCCTGAAAATGACACCTTCACTTCATTCACCACAAGAACTGGCTTTATAATTTTGTTATAAAATATAAAATTTTATCTATAATTTTGATATATGATGTCATATTTTAGAAGGAAACAGAAATAATAAATGTGTTTAAAAAAATCACTGATGTTTTCGTATTATGTTATTCAATTTTGTAAATGTTATTGTGGCGTGGAGTCTGTACTTTCACTTAATATGCTTTTCACAGTTGATGAGCTCTGCTGTTCCACATTTTTAAACCAATCAGGACATTTGCCAACGTTGCCAGATTGTACCTGACAAACACTACGCACGCATGCGTATAAGAGCCACAATAGTTCACTCTCAACTTGCATCTCGTACTGAACACATCGATTATAGAGCGCTAAGTTAACATGCAATACTTTATAACATAATCAGCTGATTGTATGTTTATAGGTTATAATTGTTATTTATTCAAAAATAAATCTTTATAATGCATCCTGCAGTTTGAAATATTTCTATTTCATATAATGAATTAATATAATAATTTCACTAACCTTCTTTTTAAACTGTGTCACCTTTATTTTATTCCTACTTACACGTGTTTCGGTGGATCCACCATCATCAGAGTAAATGAAAAATTGAAACTAAAATTTTTTTTTCATTTATTTAAAATTTACAGAAGATGATACATCTTCAGTCACTTGTATAAAGCTGATACTCTGTCACTTTTATACATTTCAGTCACTTTTATACAAGTGACTGAAGATGTATCATCTTCTGTAAATTTTAAATAAATGAAAAAAAAAATTTAGTTTCAATTTTTCATTTACTCTGATGATGGTGGATCCACCGAAACACGTGTAAGTAGAAATTACAATAAAGGTGACGCAGTTTAAAAAGAAGGTTAGTGAAATTATTATATTAATTCATTATATGAAATAGAAATTGTTATTTAAAGACCAAAAAAATAACAGAGCTACAAGAGCAAGTATTGGCAATGTTGCTGGCAAGTGATTGGCTAGCTATAAAGTGGGTAGGGGGCAGTGCATACGTTCAGAGCTCATCACCCTCGAAAAATAGTATAGTGTGGTAGCGCTTAGGGGAGACCAGGGGAATCAAGCCACACTGGGTAATTCCGCCACCCCATGTATATCTCAAGCCTTGAGTCGGATATTCCCGGGATAGGTGCTGGAACCTAGCAGACAACGGCATAAGCACTATCTGTTGTGTCCACTGTTGAGTGAGAACTAAATTAGTGTGTAGAACAAATTTTAGTTTTTATTAAAAATTTCATCTAATTTTTACTTTCTCTTGCCTATATGAATATATAGGAAGGAAAGTATTGTTTTCATGTCGATTTTTCGAAATCGAGTTTTCACCGGATCTATACGTTTTCAGACCCCCCGAATCCAAAAAACATGTTTTTAGCGATTGGTCTGTGTGTGTGTCTGCGTGTCTGTGTGTCTGTGTGTGTGTGTGTGTGAACAGAATATCTCAAGAACGGAACATCGTACGAACTTGAAACTTGAAACTTGAAACTTAAGTGACATACTACTACCGTATCCGACACGAACATTTTCATCAAAATCGGTCAACTGGAAGTAGTAGTTTATTCGTGTAATTTTTCACTTTTTTGTGATTTTCTCAAAAACTGGTCCTACGATTTTTTTAAAAATCGCCTGGTTTACTCAATTTTTTATTCTCTGCAAGATAGGGTAGGCGCCATGTTTGCTGAAATTCTGCGTGAGGCTGTTTTTACGTAAAAACATTTTATTTTTAAGATTGCGGCTTTAATATGCATTTTAGCGCAAAACGTTATATAATATAAGTTGTAGAGAATTTAAAAACCTACAACTTTTATTTCAAACATTTTTTTGTATAACGCTTAGTTTAGCGGTAATTTGCAATTTTCTGTTTTTTTCTCATGAAAACGTGAGAAAAATCGATTTTTTTAACATTTCGGTCTTAGTATGCATTTTACGGACAAAAGTGTATATAATTAAATTTATAGAAAATTAAAAGATCTACAACTTTTATTTAAAGCATTTTTCTCTACAGAGCCTAGTTTAGAGAGAAAGAGTGATTTTCCGTATTTCTAAGCCAAACAACCGAGGTCGATTTTCATTTTGCGTCTTTCACTCATGATTAAAATTAGGTTATGTTTATTAAGGTTAGTTTTTTGTTTATTTCTAATGTTTTATTACTAATGTTAGGTTTATTGTTAATTATTTGCACTGGCAAGAGAAAGTTGTGTGAGTGTTTCACACCAGATTTTTCGCTTTCAAACTATTGAGATATGTAAAAATTACATTGATAATAGACTTGTATGAGTATTATATATGTATAGTGTATTTATTTAGCCACATGTTAACGTCGTTAGATCTGTTTGTTCTGATTCCTATTCGGTGCGGGTTACTTATGTTTGCCATGTTGTCAAGTCGGGGTAATGATGCCACCCTAAGTTGATGCGCTGCACTTATTACACATAGCGGTTTTCTAGGGCAAGTCGCTACCAACTTCGTAGCAGAGAGGGAAAATTTTAGATGTTGGAATGGTGTTTACAAAGTAGTTAGTATCATGTTGAACTGTCTGGATGATACCACCTTTATACATGGTTATAAACCGAGCAATAAAACCGGTTCAACTTTATATAAATTAATGGTAAAATATAGAAAACATTATTAATATAATAGGTCCCATAAATTTATTTTACATTAAGTACTTCATATTTACAAAATTTCCACCACTCATAACAACTAAAATTTTCCTAGTACTTAATATTACGTGTGAATCATGGTCTAAAAACAGTTTTCCCACCAAGAAAGAAGAAATGTGTTTGTTCAAAAAAATTACTTTTAAAGTGGAAAAGTTTTAACATACACATCAGTGATTCTGCTACAACTGGATGCTAAGGAATTTAGGAACTATCTTCTGATGGGTGAAACAACAAACAAGGATCTCTTACCATAACTGCTTGAACGACTAGTGAAGAATGACACTCAGATGAGAAGGACGATATCTCCACATGAAAAATTGGCAGCTACATTCTGGTTCTCAGCCACCTGCAGAAGCTGTAAGCTACAGATCTGAAGTATTGAACAGCTCTTTCACAACCTTCTCTCAGTGTTGTAATCCCAATAGTCATGGGACGGTGGCACAGTAAAATAGGTGATCTAGCACACCCCGCGCTCCACACACTTGAGTGAACGGTACAGAGCGTGCTGTACAATTGAACGATGAGATGGGGTGAACTATGAGAGAGAGCTAGTAGATTCTAATACGGACAGCACTGAGCTGAGCTATGTGAATAAACAGACAGTGAGTCGAGTCGAGGGTGACTTTCGCTCACTCCTTCGCACACAGCACGTTGTGTTTGCTCATGCATCAACCTGAACGTTCATGTATCCCTTTCCACAAACAAATTTTTGTCATGTATCTATCTAAATTTCACAAGTACGTGGTAAAATTGTTACAGTACAGTACAATGATATTTTTTACAACCACTTGTCTCAGGGTTGCTGTAGTATAGTATGAAAGAATAATGACCCCTCTCTGCACCCGTCTCCTGCACCCATACAAACAGAGGCAGAGTTTGATACAATATGTATACTTTCCATGCAGCGTTTAGGTATACAGGTAGCCCTTGCTATGATGCGACTAGAGAAAAGTGGTTTAGTCGTGGAGTGGAGTAGAGAAGAGACAAAAGAACTGTCACTGTGAACAAGTCACGGTTACTTATAAGTCACGGTGACCATAGTTATTCAGATAGGCGAGTAACCGTTCCCCAGTCACTGTTACATAGATCGCTTACTCTTCTGTCACTGGAGGACAGGACGACACGGCGAATGTTCACCGTACTATTCTACAATATAGCACAGCCTCTCGTTCCCCAGTCACAGTTACAAAGAACTCTCGTTCCCCAGTCACAGTTACAAAGATCGCTTACTCATTCACTGTTTAAGGCAGGACGACACGGCGACCGTAATTCTATAGTTCCTTCAATCACTTTTACAATAATCAGTTACTCATTCGCTGTTCACTGTCACTTTTAAGAGAGAACGAATTCTTTACCTTAGGAACTAGTGAACAAATTCACTCGCTCATTCGCTGTTCACAGTTAACAGACAAAACGACATAATATGCTTACTCTTCTTCAAGGCCCCTATGATAGCTACGTAAGACATGTTGGTCTGTTCACTGGGCTTGGTGCTCTCCTTGTGCCTCTCCTTTGATAACCGGCACGTCCATTATTTTTTTACTTCAATCTTTACGCACTCTTCTCTCTCTCTCTCTTTCTCTCTCCCTCTCTCAGTCTCTTCCCCTTGTTATGTTTGTCATCTACTAGACTAAACAAAACGAGGGTAGTTCATTTACATCTCTGATCGCGGCAACACAATTACATTACAGTATTATTTTTATTGCACGTCGCTTTCTACCTAGCTATTTTATTTATAATGTGCGTTTTTATTTTTCAGTTGTAAATATTGTTTCTTGTACTTTCTCTTTTTTATACAAAATGTTATTTTTATTACTATTTTAGGATACCTTGTGTTAATCAGTTTTAGGCTAAATTTTTATTTTAGTTATAGTATATGGATGTAGCCCATTTTTTTAATTTATCAAAACTTCATTTATCATGAAATAACAACTGAAAACATTATTATTGTTTCATGATAACAAATGAAAAATATACTAAGAAAATACAAAGTTATTGCTAAATCACAAGTAACTATTAAAAGTAACGGTGAACACAAAATCACTGTCACCGTGATCACGGTGACTGGTTGAAACAGTGAACGCTCTTCACTAGAGTGGAGGGGATGTACAAGTCAGCTCTGTGCGGAGAGCGAGCTGCATGGGGAGAAACGCTCGGTGTGCTAGTCGTTCAAAATAAAAGAGCTGGTAGCTCACCGCTCAGTTAAAAGAACTAGTTCTTTTGTGCGACTCGCTCATGAGCATCACATCACTAAATCCCAAAAACCTGCCAAGTGATTTATGCCGTGCTAACAAAGGATTTCTTGAAGGTTTGTAACTAGAAGACAATTTAACATTATTTTAATGCGCCGTGAGCGCATGCACTGTATTCTAAGATAGCGGTGACAAGCTAGGTAGTTATTACGCACGGTGGCTTGCGCATCAACTTGCTGAAAATATCAAACCAATCTGATATCCTTGGCTTGCTAGTGCTAGCGTACCACTGGCAATTGTTGTTGTTGTTGTTTAGGTCATCAGCCAAAAGGCTGGTTTAAACCTGTAGAGGTTTCTAAGTAAATCGAGGAGTGAGGTGGTTTACCATTGCCTTCCTCACTGAATGAAAAAAATACGCTTATCAGCATGCCGGGCTAAAAGGCTGGTTTAAACCTGTAGAGGTTTCTAAGTAAATCGAGGAGTGAGGTGGTTTACCATTGACTTCCTCACTGAATGAAAAAATACGCTTATCAGCATGCCGGGCTCTCTGAAAAGCATACATATTTTCTACTCTGCAAATGACACTTTCACTTCATTCACCACAGGGTCTGGCTGTATAATGAAATTCATTACTTTCAGAGGAGATAACTCTGATTAGTATCTTTTACACCTCTACCTCTTCTGTTCTTAAATGATTCAGACATTTAATTGGCTGACCATGTGATAAGAAACACAACTATTTATTTTAGCCCTGCAACGAACAGTTTGAGTGAACATAATTTGACACTCCACCTGTCTGTTTTGGGCAGTACTGGCAATTAAGAGGCCTATTACACAGGTATTTTTGTTCACAAGCTTCCTAGCAGCGGCTTGCTCGTAAGTAAGATATTGTCTGTAATACTCCCTTTACGACTGGCATATAATATGTTTTAAATGTTCAACATCCAAAATTTTAGTTTTAAACTGTCGTAGACCCTATACACTCTTGGCAGTTGGGTAGTTTTTAAGGGGAGTTCATTCCGAAAATCTGATTCTATAATCAATTTTTTGAATTTTATTGAATATTAATATTTGTAATTTTCTGTTTAATATGGTATATAATGTATATGTATTTTTGTATAGTGGTTGAAAAGAGAAAAGTTAGTTTTTTCTGTGTTTATTATATCTGAATACGAGGCGTATTTTTAAAGTAAGTACCGTTTGAAAATAAAAGGAAATTTGCAAAAACTAATTTTATTTTCGGAATCTACATACTTTTATCTATTTTTCTACATAGTTTCCAAGTTTTTGTAAACACTTATCATATCGCACAACTAAATTTTGGAAACCTTCTTCATAAAAACTTGCCGCCTGCTGTGATAACCAAGAATTCACGGCCGTTTTCAATTCGTCGTCATCGTCACAACGGCTGCCGCCCAAGTGATGTTTCAGATGACGGAAGAGATGAAAGTTGCTCGGCGCAAGGTCAGGGTTGTAGGGTGGGTGGTTCAAAACTTCCCAGCCAAAAAAGTCCAATGCAGCTCGGGTCTGAGCGGCAGTGTGAGGGCTTGCATTATCATGCAGAAACAAAATTCCTTTTGTGAGCATGCCACGTCTCTTGTTTTGAATTGCTCTGCGCAGCTTCCTCAGGATTTGGCAGTAGGCTTCTGCATTTATTGTCGTTCCTCGTTCCATAAAGTCGACCAGCAAAACACCATGCCTATCCCAAAACACGGACGCCATGATCTTGCGCTGTGACAAAGTCTGTTAGGCTTTGACCTTTACGGGAGAGTGCGTGTGTCTCCATTCCATGCTTTGTTGTTTCGATTCGGGAGTGAAATGCGAAATCCACGTTTCGTCTCCAGTTACGATCCGACTCAGGATGTCGTCACCATTTTCGTCATAACGTGTCAGAAAATTCAAGGAACTCTCGAGTCTTTTGTGTTTGTGCTCCTCCGTCAGGAGTTTAGGGACCCAACGCGAGCACAGTTTCTTAAAGTTTAATTTTTCATTAACAATTTTGTAAATCACAGACCTCGAAACGTCGGGAAATTCGTCATCTGAAACATCACTTGGGCGGCAACCGTTATGACGATGACGACGATTTGAAAACGGCCGTGAATTCTTGGTTATCACAGCAGGCGGCAAGTTTTTATGAAGAAGGTTTCCAAAATTTAGTTGGAAACCTATGATAAGGGTTTCCAACTATGATAAGGGTTGATAAGGGTTTACAAAAACTTGGAAACTATGTAGAAAAATAGATAAAAGTATGTAGATTCCGAAAATAAAATTAGTTTTTGCAAATTTCCTTTTATTTTTTTTTTATTTTCAAACGGTACTTACTTTAAAAATACGCCTCGTATTATTTATTTTAATTTGTAAACACGTTTTTTCTTATAAAAGACCCATTTTCTCAGAAACCACAAAACATAAGGAAATGAATTTTTTACTGTGTCTTTAGTAGGTTATAGTGGTACTCTGGTAACTCTTTCAGCATTGTAAAAATATTTATTAAATTGCAAAATATTTTATTAAATTGCAAAAATATTTTTAAAAAAATTGGCCCTGTCAAAAGAATTCATAACTTTTTTAAAAGTAGTTATATTTTAATGTCTGAGGATCAGTAGCCTTTTCTTGTATCCATAAATAATCCCTCAAAGTAACAGCTTTCAAATATTAATAGTTACTGAGATAATGGGTTTCAAATTTTGCTAATTTAAAATTGGCGGGATACGCGGTATGAACTCCCCTTAAGTCTGTATTCTAACTGATGAACCATAAGGGGTTATAATTTAAATACATTTGACAGCACTGGTTTTCCAGTCGCAGTAAGTTCCTTAGAATTTTGACAAGGGCTAACGACCATGGCAGTTAACGCCCAACAAACACAAAAAAGGGAGAATGATGCAAATGATGACCTGCCCCAAAAAGATAACATTACAAAATAAAAACACAGAAAAATACAAAATTAAATTTTAATAAACTAAAACAGCAAAAAAATAAGAAAATACAAAATTTCAATAACTCAAAATTCAATCTTACAGAATAAATAACCTGTTAATTTTTTTATATTTATTAATATAAATTATAAATTAATTAAACAAAAATGTAACGTTTCAAAAAATAATTCAAACAAAATATTAAAAATTTAAATTAATATGTTAACGTGAATTAGACAGCGTAAAAGTGTTAATTAAATGTTACAACATTTTTTAAGCAGAGTGATGGAATGTTGAATATAGATTGAAAAAGTAAACAATCGTCTATAACTGTTGTTTATAAGTAGTGTAATCGATTCATAATTCATCCTCTAAGTCCAATCCTTCTTCCGGGAAATCTCCAACTTTAATGTGAAGTGGTTTAATGAATCCGCCATATTTTGGAGGACACTCAAAATAACGGACTCCATTAATTCTGAAACAATTATCATAAAACTTTTTCTGAAACAATTATCATAAAAATATTTCTGAAACAATTATCATAAAACTTTTTCTGAAACAATTACCATAAAAAATTTTCTGAAACAATTATCACAAAAATTTTTCTGAAACAATTATCATAAAAATATTTCTGAAACAATTATCATAAAACTTTTTCTGAAACAATTACCATAAAAAATTTTCTGAAACAATTATCACAAAAATTTTTCTGAAACAATTATCATAAAACTTTTTCTGAAACAATTATCATAAAAATTTTTACAATCTGAATTTCTATCATACTCATTAAAGAAACATAATCGTTTCATTGTCGTAAAATGCGTACTAAAGTAGTGTACTCCCGGGGCGCATGAAACGCTCTCATGAAACATACTGTCAAGGAACACTACCCGTGTAAACGAAAGGACGAGTTTGATTTCCAGTCGTAAGTTTGCCTATTCTGGTGATATACGAGGGTCGTTTGAAAAGTTCGTGCAAAGTCAGATACATGGCACTACTGGCGCATATCGAGCATATGTCTAGTTAGTAGCATCTGTTGGAAAAACACATGTGTAGTTTCAGCCAGATCGGTCTATTTCTTTGTGTTTAACATTCGTTTTAATCGAGGAAGTCGAGTAATTTTCAAAAAATGGATGAAAAAGAATTTCGTTTGAAGTGTTGCAAGGATGGTTTGCAGCTGTTCCAGAAGAATTCGTAGGACTTTAAGCGTTGTTTCGTCACTGTGGATGAAACATGGATACATCACTACACTCCTAAGACCAAAGAACAATCTAAACAATGGGTTATGAAGGGGGAATCTGCGCCAAAAAAGGTGAAGACAGTTCCTTCGGCCGGAAAGATTATGGCCACTGTCTTTTGGGATTTACAAGGAATAATCTTCATCGATTATCTGGAAAAGGGTAAAACTATTACAGGTGCATATTATTATTCATCGTTATTGGACTGTTTGAAAAAGCTGCAAAAAAAACGCCCACGATTGCCCCACAAAAAAGTCCTTTTCCATCACGACAACGCACCAGCTCACGCCTCAGCAGTTGTGGTCGCAAAATTAATGGAAATAGGGTTCCAACTCGTTTCACATCCCCCCTATTCTCCAGACTTGGCTCCCTCGGACTACTATTTGTTTCCCAATTTGAAGAAATGGCTAGCGGGAAAAAGATTTTATTCAAACGAGGAGGTGATTGCAGGAACAAATGGCTATTTTTCAGACTTGGACAAATCCTATTATTCGGAAGGGATCAACAAACTAGAGCAGCGTTGGACGAAGTGCATAAGCCTAAAAGGAGACTATGTCAAAAAATAAAAAAGGTTTACCCCAAATAATTAAGTAGTTTTTATTTTTGCACGGACTTTTCAAACGACCCTCGTATGTGCACTGTACATTAACGACAAGATGACAACTAGTACCATTAAAAGTCGTGTCATCAAATTGCATGGCAGTGAAACTGTTTAATTTCTTGAACTTTATGCTGCTGAACAAGTTTTGTATGATAAGTAGCGAAGAGTACAACAACTGGATATGAGAAAGACAGCGGCTAAAAGAACCTCTGATGCGCTTCAAATTCCAGGATTCGGACCAAAAGAAGAACTCACTAAATTTAAAATCTTGAGTTCATATTGCCAAGAACTGAAAAAAATAGTCGATAGTAAAAGGTCTGGAGCTAGGACTGATGACATTTATAACTCAAAAGTACTCTAATTTTTTTCTTCCATTTTTCTTCCTGTTCGACCAGCCGATTCTTTTTCTGTGCTAAAATAGCAACAAAATCCAAACTCACCACAGCACAACTCTTGATGACAGGCTTGTTCACGGCCAACTTCTTGTGATCAACTGAATGACACTTTCGTTGACATTTCAATCTGTGTGAACTGTCCATGACCCACAAGAGTGAGCTCGCTTCAGTCGTGCCATCAACAGCAAGTACGAACGTGTGGCACACATTCATGTTTACGCCCCTTGGGAACCCTAATTAAGGGCTGAATATTAAAAAAAATCCTATTTCACCAATTTTTATGAGCTAAATACAGAAAATCACTGTTACTGTTGATTAGGTCATCAGCTGAAAGGCTAGTCTGAATTTAAAAAGAGTGTACTTTGATGGTTTGGATTTAATTGACTACACCTCATTTACACATCATATACAGGGTGATTCAAAACTATTTGGATTTAATTGACTACACCTCATTTACACATCATATACAGGGTGATTCAAAACTATACGAATCTCTTTGGATCTCATTCTATAACTAAAAATAAGAAAAAAAGTTCATATAAACATATGCCTGAAAACAGACGCACATTCTTAACTGCATAAAATATTAACTAATATTTAGGTTGGGAGTAACAGCTGATAATTTATCAGCAGTTAAGAATGTGCGTTTTATGTGCATCTGTTTTGATTTTAAATAAAGCGAAATTTTAAAATCTATTATTCATTTTTTCCTGAGTAATTCACATGAATCTTTTCAGAATTAAATTTTCTACAAGTTTATTTAAGAAAAAATACACCTTTATTTACCATTTATGGAAGTAATCTTACGTTAAACACAAAAATGTGTTATTTTTTTACACCAATTCTTGTGTTTTACGTAAGATATCTCTGAAAGTATTGCATTTACAGCTCTGGAACCAATTTTATTCAACTTTTCATATTAAAAAACATAAGAAACAATCGTATTTGTATCTTTGTAACTACCTTTAACATTTTTATATGGCCTTACTTCACCGAGGGTACAGAGTTCTACGTGAAATTTTTCGCTAGCCGTAATTCGCTAACTAAGCGTTTTCAGGCATATGTTTATATGAACTTTTTTTCTTATTTTTAGCAATAGAATGAGATCCCAAGAGATTACGGTATAGTTCTGAATCACCCTGTATATCATCCTCACCTTATTGAGTCATAGGGTTGCTTATTGTTCTCAAAATTGAACAGAATGCAACGTACACACATTAGGAATATAAATAAAAATGCTGAAAATACTCACGATCCATCATTCTTGCCCATCGGTTCATCGTATTTAACACCAATCCACCAACCTGGCTTAAATTGGGTTTTGCCTGGAAAACACAAAATATTATTTCTTTCTTAATTAAATCTATTGTGTAAACAGTATATCTCACTGTTCGATCTGTTTTGATTTAGATTTCAATCAAAAATTATTTTATTTACAATTTCATTTTTTTGTTCAAAATCATAAATATTTGGGTAAATTTTATTAACTTACAAATACAGCAGAGCCGCGGTTATCGGAGCCCCGACTAACCAAGTTCTGGGTTAACCGAAGTAGTCCCAAAAAGTCCCGTGCAAACCGTAACCGCATATAGCGCCAAATCAATTATAAACTGTATGTACTAGAACTCTTTTTTACTTTCTCTTGACTATATGAATATATAGGAAGGAAAGTATTGTTTTCATGTCGATTTTTCGAAATCGAGTTTTCACCGGATCTATACGTTTTCAGACCCCCTGAACCCAAAAAACATGTTTTTAGCGATTGGTCTGTGTGTGTGTCTGTGTGTGTGTGTGTGTGTGCGTGTGCGTGTGTGTGTGTGTGTGTGTGTGAACAGAATATCTCAAGAACAGAACATCGTAAGAACTTTTAACTTAAGTTACATACCACTACCGGACGCGACACGAACATTTTCATCAAAATCGGTCAACCGGAAGTAGTAGTTTATTCGTATAATTTTTCAGTTTTTTGCGATTTTCTCAAAAACTGGTCCTACGATTTTTTTAAAAATCGCCTATTTTACTCAATTTTTTATTCTCTACAAGATAGGGTAGGCGCCATGTTTGCTGAAATTCTCGGTGAGGCTGTTTTCACGTAAAAACGTTGTTTTTTTAAGATTACGGCTTTAATATAAATTTTAGCGCAAAAACTTAGACTATATAATAAAAGTTGTAGAGAATTTAAAAACCTACAACTTCTGTTTCAAACATTTTTTTGTATGACGCTTAGTTTAGCAGTAATTAGCGATTTTCTGATTTTTTCTCACGAAAACGTGTGAAAAATCGATTTTTTTAAGATTTTGGCCTTAGTATGCATTTTACGACAAAAGTGTATATTACCAAATTTATAGGAAATTTAAAGATCTACAACTTTTATTTAACGTATTTTTCTCTACAGAGCCTAGTTTAGCGTGAAATAGTGATTTTTCGTATTTTTAAGCCAGACAGAGGTCGATTTTCATTTTGAGTGTTTCACTCATGATTAAAATAAGGTTATGTTTATTGAGGTTAGTTTTTTGTTTATTTCTAATATTTTATTACTAATGTTAAATTATATTGTAAATTATTTGCATTGGCAAGAGAAAGTTGTGTGAGTGTTTCACAACAGATTTTTCATTTTGTATTTTTTTTTTAAAAAAAGCAGTGATTGCTAATTTGAAAGATGGAAGAGCGGCTGGTCCTCTTGGTGTGCCAAATGAACTCTTAAAGCATGGTTCAGAGACTCTGTTGAGATTACTAGCCTATGTATTCACCGTATTCTTTCGAGGTCAAGACCTACCACCTGAGTGGACAAAGTCTTATATCAGTAATCTTTATAAAAAAGGTGACCGTCGAGACTGCAATAATTATCGGGGTTTAAGTGTAACAAATTCATTGTCTCGCGTGTATGGGAAGGTCCTGAAGAACAGAATTGAGAAGGAAGTCATGGATGTGGAGGAGCAGAATGGCTTCAGAGCGGGAAGATCGTGTGTAGACAGCATTTTCTCTTTGAAACAGTTAACAGACAAAAGGATAGCTCATAATCAAGCTACTCATATTGTTTTTGTGGATCTTACTAAGGCTTATGATAGTGTCCCTCTCTCAAAGTTGTGGATGGCCATGAAAAATCAGGGCATAAGTGTGAAATACATTCATGCTGTCCAGCAACTATATAAGAATATGACATCAAATATCAAAGTGCGTGGAAAAATCACAGATGAAATTCCCATTACTAAAGGATTAAGACAAGGATGTTGCATTGCTCCTACACTGTTCAAAATATATTTGAATGAAGCATTGAAAGTCTGGAGAAGGAAATGTTGCAACATGGGTATCCTTGTTGGAGATAAAAGGTTGTACTCATTGCACTTTGCTGATGATCAGGTTATTATGGCTGAAGATGAACAAGACATTGACTACATGCTACGGAAACTGGATGAGGAGTACACAAACTGGGGTCTATCAATAAGCAGAATGAAAACAGAGTATATGGTTGTTGGAGGAAATGCTAAGGATTTGAGTCTTGGAGGTGAAATCATAAAGGCAACAAGAAGATTCAAATACCTCGGAGTTGTGCTATCGTCAAATGGGGGAAGCAATGAGGAAATAAATGCAAGAATTGGTCAAGCGCGGTCAGCAATAAGGCAGTTGAACAGTGTCCTATGGAATGGAAAAATAACAAAGAAAAATAAGATTCGCATTTACAGCACAGTCATTGAAACCATTGGAACATACGGTGCAGAAACTTGGGAGGTGAATAAAAGGTATGAAGCTAAGCTCAAGGCTTTGGAAATGGATTATTGGAGGCGATGTTGTGGATATACAAGAATGGACAGAGTGAGAAATGATGATATTCGAAGGAAGATGGGTCTGACTGAGAATATTGCCGATTGGATAGAGGCAAAGAGTTTGAAGTGGTATGGGCATGTGAAGAGAATGCCTCCTGAGAGATGGCCAAAGATATTATTGGACTGGGTCCCTGAGTCAAGCCGGAAAAGAGGAAGGCCGAAGCACTCCTGGCAGTATGGCATGGAGGTGGCGATGCAGGCGAGAGGACTGACAGACAATGACTGCTTGGACAGACAAATGTGGAGGGTATTAGGATGCGAGAGACGGCGACAGCTGTAAAACAAACTCGCTAATATATATATATATATATATATTTTTTTTTTTTTAATTTTTACTGGTATGTCATTTTTTATTTGATAATATAGTAGATTTTTTTTTTCACATCTTTGATCATGTTTTCATTTATTTCACCAGTTTACCGTACGTTTCCCTTCTCGATTTTTAACCGAGTCCTTGTTATCCGAGTTTTTAATTATCCGAGGTAACCTTGGTCCACATTACCTCGGATAATCGAGGCTTTACTGTACAGTATACAGGATAAGTAGGGCCGATCTGGTACTATTAAATTAGCCTGTACTAAAATCACAGCACTACTCAAATGGTTCAATTCCATCCATTATCTGTCCATCTTCGACTTCACTATCTGCAATTTTACTAATGCACTTACTAACAAAGATATGCTCGACAAAATCCATGATATATTGTTAGCAAACCGCCAAGTACAGGTCAGAGAGGTTTCTAACAGTGTAAACATCTTCAATGTTTACAAATGTGTACAAAATACTGTTTACAAAAAATTGGGCACGAGAAAGCTATCAGCAAAATGGATGCTGAGTTTGCTAACACTTGACCAAAAATGAAATCGCGTGTCTGTTTCAAAAACTGGCCAAGTTTAAGCACAATACGAATGAATTTTTACGGTGTTATGTGACAGTCGATGAAACATGGGTTCACCATTACACACTGGAAATGAAAGTTCAGTCAGCACAATGGGTTTTCCCTGGGTTTCCAAATATGACTAAGATCGATTAGTAGTTTCAATTGACTGTAAAGGTCACGGCCACCATTTTTTTGGGGATTCAAGAGGTGTAATTTTAATAAGACTATTTTTAGAAAAAGGAAAGACAATTACAGGTCAGTTCAATACTGATTTACTTCCTAGATTCGACACTCAATTAAAGAAAAAGCAACTCTATTTGGCAAAGAAAAGTTCTCATTCACCACGATCGTGTACCAGCTCACACATTTGCAATCACCACAGCAAAACTGGTAAAATTACTGTATGAATCTAAGCTTTGTGCAGCTGCGGGATGAAGGGGACAGATGAAGTACCAGACTACTGGTACGTCATTACATTGTACTAATAATCTCATTGCTCTTCGCTGGGCAGTAGGGTGCCTAGTGTGGTGACATACAGTACCGCTCAAATTAATTGGAACACACAGGGAATTTCACTCTTTTTATCATGCGACAGTTGGCATCACTGCTACATCACTTGTATTGAACAAACTAACAACCTAACCTCAAAAGCAGTTAGTGCACATGTGATTCTTTGTGTTGAACACATTTTCAGTGAAGTATTGTGTGAATTGTGTTATTGTTGCGCGTTTTTGTGTTTGTTAAACAAACTATTGTAGTTTTTCAATAACTCAACTGATGGATACCACACCTAGAAAACGTAGCAAGATTATTACACTACATCAGTATGGAAATATGTCTCAGAGGATGATATCTAAAGAATGTAAGGTGGGTCTAGCTACTGTTAACCGAATTGTTAAGCAATTTAATGATACTGGCTCCTTTTCTGTTAACAGAATAGGAAATTGTGGTCGTAAAAGGAAAACCACACCACAAACTGACCGCCAATTAATTAGGACTAGTAAGATCAACCCCAGGTTGTCGGCTGTAGATTTGGCACGAGAAATTAACAAAAAAGGGGTTAATATTCATGTTAGTACTGTTAAAAGAAGGCTGTCTGAAGTTGGGCGAAAAGCTTACCGACCTAAGAAAAAGCAGCTTCTTACTGTAGCAATGAAGAAGAAACGCTTGCAGTGGGCTAAAACCTACAAACAGTTCACTGTTGAACAGTGGAAAAATGTCCTTTTCTCTGATGAAACACATTTTTTGGTTCAGGGACATAAAGTAAACTTTGTCCGCAGAAGTGCGAATGAAGCTGAGACATCAGCTCACATCCTTCAACAACCAAAACATCCACCCAAAAAAATGTTTTGGGGCTGTATGTCCTATAATGGTCCAGGTCCATTAGTTCCCATAGAAGGTATGATGAACTCAGACAAATATATTGCTTTATTAGAAAGAAGAGTCGTTCCACTCCTTTTGCAAATGTTTCCAGAAAGCAATGGAATTTTTCAACAAGACTCGGCTCCATGCCATACATTTAAAAAATGCAAGAAATTTTTTTTTGAGAACAAAATAACGGTTCTGGAATGGCCTGGCAATTCACCCGATTTAAACCCAATCGAAAATCTATGGGCTATTACTAAAAAAAGGATTGCCAAAGACGATTGTACTACAAAAACATCCATGATTACTGCTGTAATCAAAATATGGTTCCACGATGAAGAAATAAAAAATATATGCAAAAAACTAATAGAATCAATGCCAAAACGCTGTGAAGAAGTTATAAAACACAAAGGAGGACATATTAATTATTAGGGAGCTGTTTGTAATTTTTTTGATCAATAAATTGTCTTTCATTTAAGAATCGTAGTCGTTTACCTGGTGTTCCAATTAATTTGAGCGGTACTGTACGTGGGTGTTGTTTTCACTATTCGCTGTAGACGGCGACACACAATATATGTAGTTTGGATAGTACCCTTGACTACTACAAACACAGTACTAGTAAAACGTTACTACTACTAACGTAATCTCTCACAGTAGTAGTGACGTAATGCATTCCTCTCAGCTGCACAAAGTTTGGCAACGGGCAGTACAATACAGAATTGCTACCCCAACCTCTGTATTCTCCAGAATTGGCCCTTAGTGATTTATTTTCGTTTCCAAATACGAAAAATGGCTTGGTGGAAAGCGGTTCAAGACTAACGAAGTGGTGATCTCAAAAACTGAGGCTTATTTTGGAGAGTTTGAGAAATTTTAATTTTGTAATGTTTAAAAAAGTTAAAACATCACTAGACTACGTATGTAGAACTCAAAAGATATTATGTTGAGAAATAAATTTAAAATTTTTCCAAATTTTTTCCTATCATGTTTTATTCTAAAACACGGGTACTTATCATGTAGTTTAGGTCATCAGTTGAAAGGCTGATTTGAACCTCTAGAGGCTTTACTAAGTAAAACGAGGAGTGAGGTGGTTTACCAATGCCTTCTTCACTGAGTAAAAAAGTATGTTAATCAGCATGCCAGGCCCTCTGAAAAGCATCTACATTCCACATTGCAAATGACACCTTCACTTCGTCCACCACAGTGTCTGGCTGTATAATGAAATTCATAACTCTCAGAGGAGATAACTGTGACTATTGTCTTTTACACCTGTACCTGTCCTGTAGTAAAACGCTTCAGTCATATAAGTGGCTGATCATGTGATAAGAAACAGAACTATTTTTTGTAGCCCTGGAACTAGCAGATCGCGTGCAAATAATTTAAGACCCCACCTGCCTGTTATGTGCAAGTACCTAAACTAGCCTCATACTTATGAAATGGAAATCCTAAACGTCATCAAACTTTAATCATGAACCATTCAAATTATTTAAGTTTATTTCCATTTTTCTGTACCTGTAATGGATTTTAAAAAATTAACAAACAAAATGATTATTGTAATAAAACTCGACTTACCGACAAACATGACTTCTGCCCTCCGTGTCGGTTGACCAGGAACGGAAACTTCGCAACGATTTCCAACGCTAATACTTTTAACAGCTAATTCTTCAGCCTCTTCCTCCTGTTTCTTTTCTGCGTCTCGTTTCGCTTGTTCTTCGGGATTGTATTTACCCAACTTGTTCTTTTCCAGATAAGCTTTTAAAGTATCTGCTCAATTTAATAATACATTCACTTGATAAATACATAACTAGCAACGTATTTAACTAAACTTGGCAATCAATAAACAATTTGAATAAAAAGAAAATGATCATGATTTTTATATTTCATCGACATTTCCTTTAAATGTACAACAAATTCAGCTGTAAATCTTAGAGACATTAATTTTCAAAAATTTATAAATTGCTGCTAAAGTAAATGTTGGACAAATAATTGCAATTACAGTAACAAACCCCCCACCCCCCGCTTAACTGAAATATAGGGGATGGACCCGACTTCAGATAATTAAAATTCCTGATAATAAGCTGAGTCATAATTTTAGGATTCAAAAGTAGTAAAAATGATTATACTATTTTCCAAGGGTGATGAGCTCTGAACGTGTATATTGCCCCCTACCCAATTTTATAGCTAGCCAATGGCTTGCCAGCAACGTTGCCAATACTTGCTCTTGTAGCTCTATTAAATATTTCGCCAGCCATTTTTTTTTTTGGTTTTTTAATATCAATTATAACCAATAAACATACAATCAGCTGATTATATTATAAAGTATTGCATGTTAACGCGCTCTATAATCGATGTGTTCAGTACGAGATGCAAGACAAGAGTGAACTATTGCGGCTCTTATACGCATCGCATGCGCGCGTAATGTTTACAAAAATATAGATAGGGCATGAAAAAGTAAAATCCTTATTTAATACAATTTTCTACAGTAAAGATTAACACATACAACCATCCTTAGCTTGTAGACAATTCAAAACATCACCTCAAGAACCACAAAAAAATCCTTTATTTTAAGTTACTTAAAAATATGCACGAAAAATTTAAAAAAAAACCCCGCTTATTACTACAGTTCAGCCGTTGTTAGTTTGCTCTTAGTGTCAACAAACAAAAGCCACCTACTACAGGGTGCATGCTAGAGTCTGCGACTTTACAGATGTTGTATTCCTATAAAGTTAACTATTTTTTAAATTATAAGTACTTAAAGTACTAAAAACATTAGTCATGATATGATGTAGGCCTAACAATTTCATTTATAAAAATACTTTTAAATGTATTTAGTTGTTACTTTGTAATCAGCGTGTGCACATTTTGATATAATGCGCATGCTCAGTGACGTCATTATTTGTTTACATTAGGAGCAAACTAAGAGAGGCTGGACTGTAAGTAATTTTAGAGATAGGCTACATGGTGATGAGTCAGTCAGTCAATGAGAGCTTTCACTTCTAAATACTGAAAAAAATTGAAAATACTTAAAAGAAAAACACATTTTATTAACCTAACTATTTTACTGCATCCATTAAAAATAAAATGTTACAGCACTACAGCAAAAGAAAGCGATTTACTCCTAAAAAGTATCCTAAATTAATCTTAAATCTCTGATTAACCTTTATTACGTATAACAGTAGTGAACATCAAACAAATCAGAACGAGTTGTGTTCAAGAAAAATCAGACCATAGTTACTTAAACAAGGGTAATTTTTACAACCACAGATAGGTCATAACAGCCCATAACAGACAGGTAGAGTGTCAAATTATTTACACTCAATCTGTTAGTTACAGGGCTAAAATAAATAGTTCTGTTTGTTATCACATGGTCAGCCAATTAAATGACTGAATCATTTAAGAACAGAAGAGGTAGAGGTGTAAAAGACACTAATCAGAGTTATCTCCTCTGAAAGTAATGAATTTCATTATACAGCCAGACCCTGTATTGAATGAAGTGAAGGTGTCATTTGCAGAATGGAAAATATATGCTTTTCACTGGGCCTGGCATGCTGATAAGCGTACTTTTCCAATCAGTGAGGAAGGCAATGGTAAACCACCTCACTCCTCGTTTCACTTGGTAAAGCCTCTAGAGGTTCAAACCAGCCTTTCGGCTGATGACCTAAACAACAACATAGGTCATAAATAAAAGACAAGTGATTATAAAAAAAAAATGTTTTATTACTAAAAGTTACGTATTGTGCGGCGGTTCCAAGCTCCGTGTAGTTGTGGGGTGAAGGGGGTACGGGTGTGGTATAATGAATGAGTGACGCATGCTGGGAGAACGATTGTTCTATTACTCTGATACAAAACATTCGTTTTCAAACTTTCCGTATTTAACATATTTGTATGTATTTATTACATTTATTTATTAATATATTTTGACATAAATTGGTAAGTTAAATATTATGAATCCGACCAAGTTAATAACCCGGTAGGTATTTGTTAAATTAATGCGCCGGATGATAAGAATACTTTTTAGTCTAGTTAGTACACGCTACCACTACAAATGCATCAGCTGTGAAACACTACTAACACTCATTCATTCTCCCACTACTATAACAACGCACTCCATTCCACAACAACTACACACAGCTTGGACTAAAGCAATACGTATCACTTTATTTTGACATGATCATTTTGATGATTGAGGCATTTGTCATACCTATGGACCACGGACTTAGTATGATAGGGACGGAGCGTAAATTCAAAAATCTGTGTCTAGAGAGGGGATACGGAAAAAAGAGAAACAGAGAAAAGTGAGCTAGGCCCAACTCCCACTCCATAGCAAAGACTGAGCTATATTTAATAAGATGCGCGCAGCAGGTATATACTATATAAGCAGATAGAGATAGAGAGTGTAAGGAGTGGGAGGCGACCCTAGCTCGATTTTTAAATTTATACAACCTTCTCTTTTCTCCAAGTGGCCGGAGTTGGACACAGTTTCGTTGCGTGTATTAAGATACGTACGCTCCATCCCTATCATACTAAGTCCGTGCTATGGACAAGCTTTTGGACACCCTCTTCAAAAATGTTGTTGCCAATGAATTTAAAGTAGTCTTGAATCTCCATATTATGTTTCTTGTGTGGAGTTCATGCAGCCCGGAACCACGATTTATGCAAGTGTTTTTCGTGAAACTTTAATAAACATTGTGGAAAGCCCTTCAAAACAAAAAATGCTGACGTCAGGAATTGTTCTAATCCATAACAACGCCTATCCAAAAAGCTCCTTGAGCAATTTCAATGGGACTTTTTAATAACCCGACATACAGTCCCAAACAAGCACTGAGTATATACGTTAAGATACATTTAAAATCATTGGCGGAAACATTTTATGAAGAGGATATTGAAAAACTTGTCCACAGGCACGAAAAATGCCCCAATCGTAACATGATTATGTCGAAATGTAGCCATAAACGTGTTGTTGTTTACATCATCATCAGCTGAAAGGCTGGTTTGAACCTGTAGAGGTTTTACTACGTAAAACGACAAGTGAGGAGGTTTACCTTGCCTTCCTTACAGAGTGGAAAAGCTTATCAGCATCCCAGGCCCTGTGTAAATCATGTACTTTCCACTCTGCAAACGTTTTTGGACTGAATGCTTAATGAAGTGACCAAGTAAGTTAGCGGTAATAAATGAATTGGTAATTAATTTAACATCTTTGTTTTCTTCTGCTTTTCAACAATTAGGCATCTCTGCCTGTTCCGAACCCCTCAAATCTACCTATCTCTTTTTCCGGCATTCTTGTTCTCTCTTTTTCTCCAGTTTACTGTTTGGTGTTCACTTAGGTATCCTAAGCAGTTAGGTATCCTCCAGTGGTTGGAGCATGTGAGCAGAATGAGGGAGAATAGAATTACATAATTTATCATATTGTTAAAATTTAGACTTATCAGTTTTATATTGACATGAGCCTCCCTTCTGAAGACTTCTGAATGCAGTTATAAAAAAAGTATATTTTTTTAACAAGTACTCTCTGCAATAAAATATTCAAAATCAATGCGAAACTAATTATAAAAATTCCATGCAATCATTCATTGTATGATGTATAAAATTACTATCAATAAACCAAGAACATGTTAAATCTATCAGTGGCATGCAGTGAACGGAATAAATCAAATGAAAACCAGTTCAGTAATGATGAGATGAGAATTACTAAAAATTATTCAATACTATTGTTACAGGTATGAGGTCAAGAATAACCTGAACACGGAAACTAAATGAGTAGAAAGAAAAAGACTAAAATTTTAAGGGGGTAGTCAACTCAAGATGATGATTTTTTTTAAATTTCGATCGTTTCTTGCATTTATTTGAAGTTTAAAATTTTCTGAATCACAACATTTGTTTACTTTGTTTGTACATTGACAGAGAGTTATAAAAACATCTGTTTAAAATGAAGGTCACTAGCAAGGCTTATGAAATTATTCCTTCAACTTTAACTTTTCCAGAAATGTAATTTTGGCACGATTGTACATTCTTGGGAATTAAATATTTTAGTTTGTATTGAACGTATTTGGATGATTTTTTTTTTTAATGTTCATAATTTCTTGCTCTATTATCTGTAGAATGATTATTACAAAAACCGTAATAGGAATTTAGTTGAAAAATAATTTGTGAATACATAAAATAAATGTTTTTGAAAATATGGTTTTTCTTCAATAAATTTCTTGTAAGAAAAACTAAATACAAGCGCATAAAACAGATAATAGACAACAATTTTCTGTATTTTGTAGCATAATAATCATGTTGATATCTTTATTGGTTCCCGAGGTATTTGATTCCCTGTAAAAGCCCGCTTTTCCAACCTCACCATTATACCGTGCGTTCGGAAAGTCGCTGTGCACTGGAATTGTGACTATGGATTTATGAAAATATGTATAAAGAAATGACTAAGCATTTTGGAAAAAATTTATTCAATACCTTAATTACATTGTTAAACCGTGATTACATTGTTTATAGAAGGTGTTCGAAATGACCTCCATTGGCATCAATACAGCATTGCACTCGTTTCATTTTGTTTGCAAACACCTTTCGCAACTGTATAAAACGTTATGCAACGTGTTTGGTGAACGAATAATTTTAAAGAATTTGTGGCCTGCAAGATCTCCTGATCTGACTCCCCCCGATTTCTTTTTATGGGGTGCGGCGAAACAAACTGTGTATCGGAACAGACCACACACGATTGACGAACTTAAAGCCGCAATAACGGCATACATTCAAGGAATCACTGTTCTTCAGTTGCGAAAGGTGTTTGCAAACAAAATGAAACGAGTGCAATGCTGTATTGATGCCAATGGAGGTCATTTCGAACACCTTCTATAAACAATGTAATCACGGTTTAACAATGTAATTAAGGTATTGAATAAATTTTTTTCCAAAATGCTTAGTCATTTCTTTATACATATTTTCATAAATCCATAGTCACAATTCCAGTGCACAGCGACTTTCCGAACGCACGGTATTAGGGGCTGTAGTTAATTCTTTGGCTTGGTTCAAATGGTAGATCATTACTAGTAAATTACTCTTTCATTTAAAATAATTAATGATAAATTATACCCAGAAGTTTTCATTTTCATTTTCTGGGTTGACTACCTCCTTAAGGATACCTACATAAAATGGATGACAATTGGTTGACAAAACCAATTTTTAAATGCTAAACAAAAGACAAAAGGTATCGGAAAATTCGTTAAAAAAGTCAGAAAGGAGAAAACTTAGTGAACTGAACCAAACCAAATTCAGACATTTAATTACGGACTTTAAGGGCTCCCATGAAGAGCAAAAACAGAAAACCAAGTGAAGAAAATTGTAGAGTGAATGACCGCTGAGAATGTGGGCTGCAAAAAAAAGCTTCCAAAAACATCTAATATCACCTCACATGGTCTAAAACTGGTCATATACGGAAAAAAACTAATGTTACAGGTTAATTTGAATTAAGATAAGTAAATTGTCAATCACAATGAGTTTTCATAGTACAAGAACCATGCTTAATTAAAAAAATCTGGTGTGAAACACTTACACAACTTTCTCTTGCCAATGCAAATAATGACAAATGTAATGTAACATTAGTAATAAACAAAAAGCTATCCTCGATAAACAAAACCTAATTTTACTCATGAGTGAAAGACGCAAAATGAAAATCGACCTCAGTTTGGCTAAATAATATGGAAAATCACTCTTTCACTCTAAACTAGGCTCTGTAGAGAAAACTGCTCTAAACTAAAGTTGTAGATCTTTTAATTTCCTATAGATTTTAATATATACATTTTTGTCGTAAAATGCATACTGAAGCCAAAATCTTAAAAAAATCAATTTTTTATACGTTTTCATGAGAAAAAACAGAAAATTGCTAATTACTGCTAAACTAAGCAGTATACAAAAAAAATTGTTGAAATGAAAGTTGTAGGATTTTTAATACTCTACATTTTTTACTATATAAATTTTAGTGCTATAATGCATATTAAAAGCGTAATCTTAAAAAAACACTTTCTTTACGTGAAAACAGCCTCACCAAGAATTTCAGCAAACATGGCGCCTATGTCTTGTAGAGCATAAAAAATTGAGTAAACCAGGCGATTTTAAGAAAAATCGTAGGACCAGTTTTTGAGAAAATCGCAAAAAAGTGAAAAATTACACGAATAAACTACTACTTCCGGTTGACCGATTTTGATGAAAATGTTCGTGTCGGGTCCGGTAGTGGTATGTAACTTAAGTTTCAAGTTTCAAGTTCGTACGAAGTTCCGTTCTTGAAATATTTTGTATACACACACACACACACACACACACACACACACACACACACACACACACACAGACCTATCGCTAAACATGTTTTTTGGGTTCAGGAGGTCTGAAAACGTGTAGATCCAGTGAAGAGTGTATTTGTTAAGAATTGTTTTCCACACGAAAACAATACTTTCCTTCCTATATATTCATATAGGCAAGAGAAAGTAAAAATAACATGCAATGTGAGCACATTACACATAAAACTATCGATTTAATTCAGTTACATTAATGTGGATGAATGCCTGTATAACTTGAAAGGCAATGGTATTTCCTATCAAAAAACTAAACACCCAAATTACGCCTTATCAGATCTGAATTGCCTACTGTACAGTGTGCTTAAACTTTATACATGAAACCCTATTCACAGTTCAATATTACTTTTTCTTGCAACATACGAATATATTAAATGATGGAACGTATTGTATTCATGTTGATTTTTCAAAATCCGAAATTTACACAGGAAATAAAACGATTTCAGACCCACCAAAACCAAAAAAATTATATTTTTACCTATTTGTCAGTGTGTTGTATGTGTGTGTATGTATGTATGTGCTTTACAAACACCTAAATCAAAAAAATCTGGTGTGAAACACTCACATACTTTCTCTTGCCAATATAAATAAAACATATAACACCAATGGCTAAATCATTAGTAAACAATGTAAAAATGAAAAACATGACTTTTTTTGTTGTTTATTTAACATCGCATCGAGACTACAATGGTCATTAGCGACAACGTTGGGTTCTAACTGTGAAAGATGAAATTATTTTTTTTGTTAACGTATAAAAATATGCCGTGCCTGAGTGGGATTCGAACCCAAGACCACATGATGAGAGGCGAGCACATTACCAACAACGCCAATGCGGCCGGAATAACCTAGTTGTTTTAATCATGCATGAATGACGCAAAATGAAAAACAAACTCTGTTCAATTTAAAAATACAGAAAATCACTAATTAACACTAAACTAAGCTCTGTAGAAGAAAACGCTTGGAATAAAAGTTGCAGGTTTTTTTAATTTCCATTAATTTAGTACTTCCCGTGTTACCTCATATTTTTCAGTTTACACTTTTTCTCACTTATTATTGTTTTCCAAAATTGGGTATTGTGAATTATAACCCACAATATATATATATATATATTGAAATATATATTTTCTAACCACCAGAATACGGTAACATAAAACACTTACCAATGTTTAAAAATGTTCAAAAACATTAAACATTGGTAAGTGTTTTATGTTACCGTATTCTGGTGGTTACAAAATATATATTTCAATTTTAAATAATATGGCTGTTTAAAAATCCTACATAGGATGTTTAATAAAATAATATATATATAAAATTAAACAATTTATATACCTTAAAAACTTTTAACTAATTATATTTATAATTAAATAATAATCGATTCCATTTAATTGGATATAATTATTAATAACTATTTAATTAACTAGATACATAAAACCGTTGATAGACTCACTGACTGACTAAGACTCATCAACAATCATCCTAAACTACTGAACATAGAAACGAGACTTAAAATTATTTGGTGTGTATAATCTGTTTAGGGCTGTAATTAATAATCTATTACAATCCTTGTACTTAAATGGTGTCCTTAGAATGTCCTTAGCCAATAAGTTTCAATATTCATAAACAAAAACATTAATTGGTAAATTAAATCAAACCTGAAGAACCGTAGAGTAATTTTTGGAATGTAATTCCCTTGCAGAGGAGATTAATGAAGAAAGAATCACTAGACAAATACAGGGTGATTCATTTAAAAGTAGCCCGCCGCTCGAATAATTTTCATATGCTGTATTGGCAGCACTGATCACGATGTGATCGACTGGCCTTGAACAGACAGGCACGTCAGTCTGTTGTAAAGTTTTAGTGAGATTAGTAGTATACAACGCCTAGTTTACTTATTCTGTTATTAAAATGCCATTTTCACTACAAGAAAGAATTGTGTTAGTTCAGGGTTACGTGCACACAAATTACATTAAACGAACACGCGCATATTTTTCTGAAAGGTTTCCTAATGCTACAGTACCAGCAAAGAGAAGTATACAACAACTTGTCACAAAATGGCGAAAAACTGGATCAGTAGCGAATTGTAAACGGGAACGTACACCAACAATCAGGACGCCAGAGGCGATCGCGAATATTGAACAAAGAATCACTTTAAGCCCAAAGAAGTCGGTACAAAAGTTATCTCAACAAAGCGGTATGAAATATTCTTCATGCTTGCGTGTTCTTAAGTCTTTAAAATTGAAACCTTATCGTGTAACATGTGTACAAGAAATCAGGGAGCCAGACAAAGAGAAGCGTTTGAACTACTGTTTCTGGTTTTTTAACAAAATTACGGACGGTGAATTAGATCCTACGCGATATTTCATGAGTGATGAAGCTTGGTTTCATTTGTCTGGTCATGTAAATTCACAGAACACTAGATATTGGTCAGTTGAAAATCCTCATGTGTTACATGAATCTCCACTACATGACAAAAAAATTGGTGTATGGTGTGCTATTTATGGACATCGTATTGTAGGGCCCATATTTTTTCATGAAACTGTAAATAGCGATGTGTACGTCATAATTTTTAATGAATTTCATGAACAGTTAACAGACGATGAATGCGAGTACAATTTTTTCCAGCAAGATGGTGCAACATATCACAAGTCTCGCCAGTCCCTATCTCATATCAATCAGGCTTTTCCCATGCGAGTTGTTAGTAAAGATTTGTGGCCTCCTTGTTCACCCGATTTGAGTATGTGCGATTTTTTTCTATGGGGTTATTTAAAAGGAACTGTTTACCAAACAAACCCCCGCAATATACATGAGCTAAAGAATAACATTGTGGCAGCCATTCAAGCTATAGACGTTTCCGTATTGTGTCGTGTGTGCATTAATAACATTGAACGAGCGCAAAAATGTGTAAGCGTTCAAAAGGACGCCACTTTCAGCATCTACTGTAAAGGTGAAGTTGAAATTTGTATATAAATTTTAAATAAATATGTAAAATTATGTATTAAGTAATTCTAATTATTCATTTACTATTTGAATCCAATTGAGTGCTGAAGGCCGCTATTAAATGCAGTGGGCTACTTTTAAATGATCTACCCTGTACTATTTGTTGTTTAGGTCATCAGCTGAAGAAAGGCTGGTTTGAGCATCCTAAGACTTTACTAAGTAAAACAAGGAGTAAGGTGATTTACCAGTGCTTTCCTCACTGAGCATAAAAGTACGGTTATCAGCATGCCAGGCGCTCTGAAAAGCATTTACAGTCCATTCAAAATAGCATGATAGTGTTAATTAAATGAAATAAAGGACAGAGAGAATTTTGTAAAGTGCTACCCATTTAGAATAATAAGAATAATTAAAAGGGAAATTTTACTTTTGAAAAGGGAATTTTTATTCAGAAATGTTACCACCATTCAGAGACTTACTATCATGCTATTTCAAATTGACTTAACCGGCCCATTGGCGTAGTGGTTAGCGCAACTGGGTTCTACACCGGGGTCCCGGGTTCGATTCCGGTACAGTCTGGCATTTTTCATCACTCATTTTTTCATTATCATCATTCGCCACTGTCTGTACTAGCAGAAATTGCATAACAGTCAAATATATAAAACAAAAAAAAAGTACTTTCTATGAATGATACCTTCACTTCATTCACTACAGGGTCTGGCTGTATAATGATGAAATTCAATACTCTGGGAGGAGATAACTGTGACTAGTGTCTTTTATATCTCAACTATTTCTGTTGTTAAATGTGTCAGTCATATAATTGGCTGACCAAGTGATAAGAAACACAACTTTTTTTTGTAGCTCTGGAACTACCAGATAGAATGCAAATAATTTAACCCTCCACCTGCCTGTTATGGACAAACACAAATACTAGATGCTTTTGAATTAAGATTATGGAAATAGCAAGAGAAAATCAAATCCTCGACAGAGTGAGGAATGTAAAAGTATTACAAAGAATGCATAGTGATTTTAAAAAAACAAGTAGCACGAGAAAAAAGTGTAGACAATAAAAAAAGGGTACGATACAATCAATCAAGACAATTTTGGAGAAAATTGGATGTTTGTAATTTTTCACAAAAATGAAGCACCCTTTATTTTGGATTCTCAGATACTTAGTTAAAAGTTTGCCCATAACAGGCCGATGGAGTGCTTAATTATTTGCACTTAATCTGGTAGTTCTACGGCAAAAAATATAGTTCAGTTACAAATCATACGGTCACCCAATTATAAAACTGAAACATTTAACAACAGAAGAGGTACAGTCGTAAAAGACACTAGTCACAGTTATCTCCTCTTAGAAAAAACAATTTTATCATTATTAACACACCTTGTGGTGAACGAAGTGAAGGTGTCATTAGCAGAGTGGAAAGTAGATGTTTTTCAGTGGGCCTGGCATGCTGATAAGCATACTTTTCCGCTCAGTGAGGTAGGCATGGTAAACCACTTCACTCCTAGTTTTACTTAAATAAAGCCTCTAGAGGTTCAAACTAACCATTTGGCTGATGACCTAAACAACAACATTTCTGTATTGTAACTAGGATACAAAAAACATAAATTATGTTGTATCAGTTACATACTGTTCAGTACTCTCGAGTTGTACTAGGAACACGAAAATCCTACTCCAACCCTAGACAAGAACTGTACTCAGCACATCATCAGTATTGTTTCAAGGACAGAGCCACCATTCTGAGACTTATATTACACACCAGGTTGAGAACCAATCGAAATGCATTATCCAGAATGATTCAAAATTGAACTACAATCGCTCTGAAGCTGATTTTACTGATAAGAAAATTACCTAATAAGATAAGAAAATCCGTAATAAATACAGAAAAACTTTGTTAAAGAGTTACAGCCGGCAAAAGATTTTGCTAACAATTCAATTACCTCAATCAAATGAGGCCACATTGAAATTTTTAAAGCTCTAATTACAAGAAAAATGTAAATAACGTTCTTAACTTGAAAATAGGATAAAATAAAACTTAGAAATGTTATCACCCACAGTTTTAAAGATATCACATAAAACACAAAAATTAGGGATTGAAAATAATATTTAAATAATTTTCTACTTACTTAAATTTGTATGTACAGTATTTAATAACAAAAAAAAAATGATTTAATTAATCATTTAACAAAGTTATTACGTATTAAACAAAAAAAAAATGATTTAATTAATCATTTAACATCATTTAACAAAGTTATTACGTATTAAACAAAAAAAAAAATGATTTTATTAATCATTTAACAAAGTTATTACGTATTAAACAAAAAAAAATGATTTAATTAATCATTTAACAAAGTTATTACGTATTAAACAAAAAAAAATGATTTAATTAATCATTTAACAAAGTTATTACGTATTAAACAAAAAAAAATGATTTAATTAATCATTTAACAAAGTTATTACGTATTAAACAAAAAAAAAATGATTTAATTAATCATTTAACAAAGTTATTACGTATTAAACAAAAAAAAAAATGTTTTTTAACCCATAATTTTTGTAGGACAATTCAGGGACATATTTTACACAATTTTCTAACAATCAACAAGATGCAACCAAGTTAGGGTTTTAATTAAATACTTAAAAATTGAAGACCTCAGTGTAAGAGGACAGCTCCAATTTTTTACAATTTTGAGGTTTCCATACATAAATATGAAGAAAAAAATTATTTAATTTTTTTTTTTTTTAAAAAGCCACATAGGACTGCATAAGTTCATCAAACTAAAAAAAAGCTCATTTCAATTTTTGCGGTTCAATTTTTCAGTTTTTGGAGTCCTTTCCTGATGTTTCCTTTCTTGAACTTTCTCCAGTATTCCTTCAATCCATCCGATCTTCTTTGCCGTTCCTTGTCAGAATACACAACTTTCTGTCGTTTCGTCGGTTTCTGATTTATATTTTGTATAATGAATTTATATAATAAATTTCACTAACCTTCCTTTTTAACTGCGTCAACTTTTATTTTCACTTACACATGTTTCGGTAGATCCACCATCATCAAAGTAAATACATATAATTGACATTAACATATAATTGAAACTTAAAACTTTATTTATTAAAAATCTATAGAAAATGATACATCTTCAGTCATTTGTATAAAATAAAGAGTTTTATACAAATGACTGAAGATGTATCATCTTCTATAGATTTTAAATAACATTTTTTAGTTTCAATTATGTTATTTACTCTGTTGATGATTGATCCACCGAAACATGTGTAAGTAAAGATAAAAGTTGACGCAGTTTAAAAAGGAAGGTTAGTGAAATTTATTATATACATAAATTCATTAAATAAAATAGAATTAATTTAAAACTGCAGGATGCATTATATAAAGATTAATTTTAGAATAAAACAATTATTCTAATATATCGTCAGAATTATTAATAATAATTACTTATGTAAAGTGACTGTACGTGAGAAGGGTGAGGGACAGGGAGAGGAGGATATCAACTGCTCTTCTGTAGGGGCCACAAGTAATAAAATAAAAATTAGGGGCCACAAGGGGCCCAGTAATCGGCCTCTATCAATATTTACTTTGAGGCAAAAATGAGACAACTCAAAAGATTTTTTCAATTCCTAAAAATTTTGTAAAATGGGAACAGTCCCCTTTTTGCAACGAGCTCTTCAATTTCAGAATGACCTTATTTCACACTAACACAACAACTAGCATCCAGAAACACTTCACCATTTCTGAACCTATATTTATATCAAATTTTTTCTTACTTTTAAGCTACATAATCGACTCCCAAGAGATAGCCGTTCAATTTTGAATCAACCCGTACTTAACAATATAAAATACACTAACAAGAAAACAAGTAACGATTTCACTTATAATAAACCATTTTATTCAATCATATTTATATACAATCAAAATAATAATACAATAATTACATATAAAAAAAACAATAAAAATATTAATAATATAATATTTAAGAAAACAGAAGAATTAAATAACAAAGAATAATATTGTATAATTAAAAAAAAAATTGTTGTTTAATAATATTATTTTTAATAATTATAATTTGTTTTCAATCGATTATAATCAATTAAAAACCATTGTATAAATTATATCATTTTTATACAATAAAAATAATAATAAAATAAATAATAAAAACTAATTCAGTAACTCAGTGGTTCACAACCGGGGTGCCACGGCACCTTGGGGTGTCACAAGTAAGAGGTACGGATGCCACAGTAGTCTCTGACTACGCGACAATTTATTACAGCAGCTATTTAAAAATAAGTCCATAACAGATTAAAAAAATAAGGTAGCAAACACATTTAAAAAATTTCCAAAAAAAAAACATGAAGGACAAATTTCTCATTAATTGCAAGTCATTTTATTAGAAATACTTATATAACTAAAAATAATTTAAACATTTTATTACAACTTTTTAAAGCTTTATTAAACTCTTTCTTTTAAACCATTATTAAAACCTAAAATAGCTAATTAACAATATACCGGGTGATTCATTTAAAAGTAGCCCGCCGCTCAAGTAATTTAATTTATAGCCATATTGTAGGGCCCATATTTTTTCATGAAACTGTAAATAGCGATGTGTACGTCAAAATTTTTAATGAATTTCATGAACAGTTAACCGATGATGAACGCGAGTACAATTTTTTCCAGCAAGATGGTGCAACATGTCACACATCTCGCCAGTCCCTATCTCATATCAATCAGGCTTTTCCCATGCATGTTGTTAGTAAAGATTTGTGGCCTCCTCGTTCACCCGATTTGAGTATGTGCAATTTTTTTCTATGGGGTTATTTAAAAGGAACTGTTTACCAAACAAACCCCCGCAGTATACATGAGCTAAAGAATAACATCGTGGCAGCCATTCAAGCTATAGATGTTTCTGTATTGCGTCGTGTGTGCATTAATAACATTGAACGAGCGCAAAAATGTGTAAGTGTTCAAGGACGCCACTTTCAGCATCTACTGTAAAGGTGAAGTTGAAATTTGTATATAAATTTTAAATAAATATGTAAAATTATGTATTAAGTAATTCTATTTATTAATTTACTATTTGAATCCAATTGAGTGCCGAAGGCCGCTGTTAAATGCAGCGGGCTACTTTTAAATGAATCACCCGGTATTACAGGAAGGAAGTATTAGGGTGCAGTTATGAGTTAGTTCCATTGGTAAAAGGTACTGCAAAAAAAAATTGTTGCACACCACTGCAGTATAACTGATATAAGATGGTACATATAATTGGTGAAATTGATTTACAAATTACAAAAAAAATCAATTTTAAAAAGTTTCTTTGTTTAATCTCAAACATTGAATAAATTATTAAAAAAACAGTTTTGTTGACCAATTAAAAATCAATGTATAGCTACATTAATAAAATTTAACCATACAGTAGAATCTCGCTTAAGCCTAGTTTAGACAAGTCGAGTATTTTAGTTAAGTAAATTAGTAATTTAGTTCTAGGCTTGTTTGGACACGTCATTTTAGTCGAGTAGTTTAGTTGTAGTCGAGTAGAACAGTCGAGCACACAGTAAACTGTGTGCTCGACACCTTACCCCTCAACTTTTAGTACCTTACCCCTCCACCACTCACAACTTACTTTATGAATAAGATCCCGCCTCCGTGAAGCTGTGACAAGACACTAAATTAGCTATCTACGTTACATGTACGAACAGTTACTAAATTACTCGACTGTTGCTACTCAAGTAAAATACTCGACCTGTGTAAACTCGACTTAACACTGCCCTCAATAGCATGACTTCCTTGATAACACATGCATTTTTCTAATCCCCTTGAAATTGGCGTAACACGTAATGTTAATTAAGGTATCTCTAAAGTATGTCTATTATTATTTTAAAACCTTTATAGCACAAAGCTCTAACCATCTATAGCACATCTTTTAGTGAAACCAAACCTTTATAGCAGCGGTTTTCAAACTTTTTTGGTGATATACCACTTAATATGTCTTGACATGTTCACCAGTGGTATTGTCTCAAAATAATTATGTATAAACGTGGTCAAGGGCACAGAAGAAGGGGAGGTGCGCGCATATCATACACTTTTAACACTACTATAAATAAATAATACACAGTGATTAGTTGGTGACCACTTTTTATTTATACAAATTCGTATCCAATCAAATTAATTTTTTGAATTGACTTGAAACACTTCAAACAAAACCTAGTTCATTATGGTAAAATCAAACAATTAAATAACGTTCAAACAATTATATTTAAAACTCATACATGAAAATGAAACATTATAAGAGGATGTTGCTGTTCAGAAATTCTCGGCTCACAATCACAGAGCGTTCACTGATTTAACAGTTTTATTTTATTTTTTCTTTTGCCCTAGAAAGAATGAATGAAAGAATGAAAGAAGAATGAAGGCTGTGTGACGTGTAAATCTCACACACAAGCACAAATTTTGCATTATATATATTGTGACAATATCGAAGAAAATGATGGTTCGCGAAGGTTCTAGAATTCCATTCATGAGAATAGTAAAGAGAGGATAAGAGAGTGAAATAGTAACAATAAGTGACAATAGGACAATAGTGACAATAAAAGTATGTCTATTCATGAAAATTGTTTGAAATAACTGCGCTATTGTGTAGGATAAAAGGTCGGGTATTGTTAAACAACTATTTATGAAAGGGACCCGTAACAACTTTTATTCTATTTACAATAAGACCTATTGTTGGCTTGTTTACAGTAGATTTTTCTAGCACTCACTTATAAAGGGTTATTTTTTGTCCTTTATTATTTACGTGGAGTTTCTCTGCTTTGCTAGAATTATCTTTTTGAATGAGTATATAAAGAGACCAATGAGCGTGGTCAAGTCAGTATTCGTTTGATCTTTGACGAGTGGCTACGGGCGTTATTCAGGTTAATGGTTCCAAGCATTGTGTTAGTCAACGATTGTTATACTGTCTGTTTGTGTGTGTTTTGTGATTAAATTCAGTTTTGTGTATTCAGTTTTCATTTTGTATGTGTATTCTAGAAAATTGATTGTAAGTAGTGCTAAGTAAATTATTAAGTTATTAATTTTTTTTATTATTTATTTTAAGTAAATTATTAACTCATTTATTGTATTACTTCGTTATAATTAGTTAATTATTTATTTTGTAATCTTTTAAAGTAATAAATATTTGTAATTGTAAACTTTAGTGTAATAATTATTTAATAACCTAGATCCCGAAACGGACCTTAGCAATAAGTGTCACAATATATATCTCGAAAATAAATTATCAGAAAGATACAAAACTAAATCAATCAAATGCAAATACTTGGACTTGCATACCACCGGCCTTGATCCTGGGTACCACTGGGGTACGCATACCATACTTTGAAAACCGCTGCTTTATAGCACGAGTTTAACCTCAGAAGTACCTCGTTTTACCTTATGGAACCTTTATAACACAATTTCAACCTTTCCAGACCTTGAAAGCTTAACTTTTAGCCTACAAAACCTTGAACGAATGAACTCAACTATACTATTTTTCAAAGTTGATGAGCTATGAATATACGCACTGCCCCCTACCCACTTCAAAATTAGCCAATGACTTACCAGCAACGTTGCCAATGCTCTCATAGCTCTGTTACACATTTTGAGACCCATTTTTTTTTTTTTTTGGTCTTTTAATAACAATTACAACCTATGAAGATACAACCAGCTGATTATATTATTAAGTATCGAATGTTAACGCGCTCTATAATCGATGGGTTCAGTATGAGATGCGCGACACCAGTGAACTATTGCGTCTCTTATATGTATACAAGTGTAATGTTTAACCCCTTCAGTGCCAACGTCCTGAAAATAGGACATCGATATCTTATACGTAGTTATGATATTCGGTTTACCGGGCGTCCGTAAATTACCAATGTCCGGTTAACCGAACGTTTCCAAAAAAACTTTTAATCAAAAATTAATAGAAACATGTATTTTTAAACCACCTCCGTGGCGTAGTGCGCTAGCCTCACGGACTTAGTATGATAGGGACGGAGCGTACGTATCTTAATACACGCAACGAAACTGTGTCCAACTCCGGCCACTTGGAGAAAAGAGAAGGTTGTATAAATTTAAAAATCGAGCTAGGGTCGCCTCCCACTCCTTACACTCTCGGTTACATGTATATGTTGTATATACCTGCTGCGCGCATCTTATTAAATATAGCTCAGTCTTTGCTTTGGAGTGGGAGTTGGGCCTAGCTCACTTTTCTCTGTTTCTCTTTTTTCCGTATCCCCTCTTTAGACACAGATTTTTGAATTTACGCTCCATCCCTATCATACTAAGTCCGTGGCTAGCCTACAAAGCGAAATGTCCCAGGTTCGATTCCCGGCTAGGGTCTGGAAATTTTAACACATTAAAACCACCGTTCAGGTATGATTGACCAAGCTGTTGTCGATGCGACTTTAATTAAACTAAAAAAAAATTATTTTCAATATTTTTAGTATTAGAACGATTTCTGTTCTTTTCAACATAATAAAAATTAATTTTTTACAGGAGATTTTATTTTTCTGTCACGTTGAAATTTTGCGTCGAAAATTTCAGGCTTACGCCTGCAAGTTTTCAAAATAAGGGCTGGCACTTTTTGTACACCCTTATTCAAAGTAAGCGAGACTGAAGATCAAACTTTTAAATATTGTTTCGGCACTGAAAGGGTTAATAAATTCGTACAATCTGACAACGCTGGAAAACGTTCTGATTGGTCTAAATGCATGGAACAGTAGAGCTCATCAACGGTGAAAAACATTATACCGTGCGTTCGGAAAGTCGCTGTGCACTGGAATTGTGACTATGGATTTATGAAAATATGTATAAAGAAATGACTAAGCGTTTTGGAAAAAAATTTATTCAATACCTTAATTACATTGTTAAACCGTGATTACATTGTTTATAGAAGGTGTTCGAAATGACCTCCATTGGCATCAATACAGCATTGCACTCGTTTCATTTTGTTTGCAAACACCTTTCGCAACTGTATAAAACGTTATGCAACGTGTTTGGTGAACGAATAATTTCAAAGAGTTTGTGGCCTGCAAGATCTCCTGATCTGACTCCCCCCGATTTCTTTTTATGGGGTGCGGCGAAACAAACTGTGTATCGGAACAGACCACACACGATTGACGAACTTTAAGCCGCAATAACGGCATACATTCAAGGAATCACTGTTCTTCAGTTGCGAAAGGTGTTTGCAAACAAAATGAAACGAGTGCAATGCTGTATTGATGCCAATGGAGGTCATTTCGAACACCTTCTATAAACAATGTAATCACGGTTTAACAATGTAATTAAGGTATTGAATAAATTTTTTTCCAAAATGCTTAGTCATTTCTTTATACATATTTTCATAAATCCATAGTCACAATTCCAGTGCACAGCGACTTTCCGAACGCACGGTAGAAGAATCCCTAAATAACAAGACCATTTCCCAAACCGTCTACAGACTCTTGCTATAGAGTTTCTACTGTAATTAAAAGTTATCGAGATGTACAAAGAAAAAGAAAAGTAAATAAAAGCTACTTCAATTGTACAAACTCACCAATAATAATGAACAAACTTACTATATAACAAAATAGACGGGTCATCTAACAAAAAAAATTTAAAAAAAATAAAATCATCCAAGTAGATAATCAATTTTAAACAATTTTTTTTGCATAAATTCATCTTTTGTTGTTTTTCTTTATGACCACCCTACATAATAATAAACACATAATAAAAATAAACATAAAAATCATGTTATTTACAACATTACCAGCAGTTATATCACTGGGTGTCTACAAAAGAATGTCGGAGTTTAAATCGTTCATATCACCAGATAACCAATTGCAGACTTTCCAAAAATTATGGAAATAAATTAAAAACAAACACTTTCGTACCAAGGATATCAGGAATTTTGTTTCATAATTTTTTACTTAAATTTAGTGTTGTTGTTTAGGTCATCAGCCAAAAGGCTGGTTTGAACCTGTAGAGGTTTTACTAAGTAAAACGAGGAGTGAGGTGGTTTACCATTGCCTTCCTCACTGAGTGGAAAAATACGCTTATCAGCATGCCGGGCCCTCTGAAAAGCACAAATTTTCCACTCTGCAAATGATACCTTCACTTCATTTATCACAGGGTCTGGCTGTATAATAAAATTCATTACTTTCAGAGGAGATAACTCTGATTAGTGTCTTTTACACCTCTACCTCTTCTGTTCTTAAATGATTCAGTCATTTAATTGGCTGACCATGTGATAAGAAACAGAACTATTTATTTTAGCCCTGCAACGAACAGATTGAGTAAATTTAGTATTAAGACTTAAATTCGTTATTTTGGAAATTTGGTGGACATGTAAGTTAATAGTGCTATACTGTGAACAATTCGAAATGGCACAACTCTTGCTCTACGTGTACACACAGTTCCGCATAACATATATCCTACACCTATTCTTTCAACAAGGTCTACAAATTTTAACGTAAGCAAATGCCTACAACCTTATTCCAATTTACAAACATACAAATAATTATTTCATTTTAAAATATGTATTTAATTCGCCCCAGAAAAAAATTTAAATTATAAATTAAAAGAACTAATCAGCAAAAACTCACTAAACTATATTCTACAGACGCACGCAACTAACTAAACAAATTGGTCTGAATATATATAACGAACAGAAAATCATCTATGAAAACAAATTAGTCACCTCATTATGTCTGACAGATTATTAATAACAACGGTAAAAACAAACCGTAGAGACCGTGCGTGAGTCGCACATTAGAGTAGCGATTGTATACTTTTGTGACTGTACCGTCGTTGCATGGCGAGGGGCGAAGAGTGAAGTAGATAAACACCGAAGCTGCTTGTGCCAAATCGAATTGTCCAAGACATACATACATATTTCAGCATATATAATCATTTGGTATAACAAACAAATAATGCCGGTCCCTGTATTTTTTACTTTCTCTTGCCTATATGAATACATAGGAAGGAAAGTATTGTTTTCATGTCGATTTTTAGAAATCGAGTTTTCACTGGATCTACACGTTTTCAGACCTCCTGAACCCACACAAACATGTTTTTAGCGATTGGTCTGTGTGTGTGTATCTGTGAACAGAATATCTCAAGAACGGAACATCGTACAAACATAGGAAATTAAAAGATCTACAACTTTTATTTAGAGAATTTTTCTGTACAGAGCCTAGTTTAGAGTGAAAAAGTGATTTTCCGTATTTTTAAGCAAAACTGAGGTTGATTTTCATTTTGCGTCTTTCACTCATGATTAAAATAAAGTTATGTTTTTAAGGTTAGTTTATTTCTAATGTTTTATTACTAAATTTAGGTTATATTGGCCATTATTTGCATTGGCAAGAGAAAGTTGTGTGAGTGTTTCACACGAGATTTTTTTAACGGTCAATTACTTATTTTTATCAGTTCTTTTAATTATAGTTGTAACTGGCATGTAACAGTTCTATCTGGCTTAGAAAGCGTAAATTTTATAAAACCAGCTTGTACACAGAAAAAAATTTAAAATCTCCATCACAATTATCCAACCATCAGTTCAGCCGTTCTTAGTTTGCTCCTACTGTCAACAAACAAAAACCAGCTACTACAAGGTGCACGCTAGAGTCCGCGACTTTACGGATCTCGTATTCCTATTAAGTTAACTATTTTTTAAATTATAAGCACTTAAAGTACTTAAAACATCAGTCATGATATGATGTAGGCCTCACAATTTCATTTAGAAAAATATTTTTAAAAGTATTTTGTTGTTACTTTTTAATCAGCGTGCACACATTTTGATATAATGCGCATGCTTAGTGACGTCATTATTTGTTTACATTAGGAGCAAACTAACAGAGGCTGGACTGTATATAGACAATCAATGTAAGCCACATAAAAAAATTGTTTACAATTGAATCGGTGAGTGGAAAAAGGGTAATATTCCAAAATCCTTATTTTCAAGAAATTAAAAAAAACTGTTTTGTGACTGTTTTTGGTTTAATGGTAAAATGTTCAATTGGTCATTTGTAGTACGATATTAAACCTTTTTAATGGTGACTTTAGAATTTGTTTTACAATAATCATGGGATTGATTTTTGATTATTAATATGTTGACCATTCACCGTTTTCTAGATTTAGTACAAGTGAATGGGAAAAATTAAGTTGAAAAAACAATATAATGTGCCAATACGCTACAAAACTTTAATTTAATTTTAAATAATTTACAGTTACATTTTGAAAATAATAACATAAAAACCAGTGGTCCAACAGCTGTTCGCTATTGAATGGAAGAAGGGTAATATTCCTGGAATATTATCCTTTTTCCACTCTCCTAAATTTTTAATGTAGCTTCGCTGCTTGAAGATACAAGGAATATTTCCCTTTTATCAACCAATACATGCGCCGAAGTAAACTTAACAAAACTGCTATCTTCGTTCATTTTCGCATTTTTTTGGAATATTATCCTTTTTCCACTCACCGATTCAATTTAAAACTCCAACATTCTTCAACGGACAATCCATATTATATTAAACAAGATACGGATGTAAATAAAATATAATCTTACATTATACAATACAATATTACCAACCGTTATAATATCACGATCCAAATAGATTACAACAATTAAATATACAATATTTTTATTACAATATTACATAATCACAAAATAAAAACCCTCTTTTACCCGCAACATATAATATATGTTCAAAACATGATTACCCGCAATATATGTTCAGAACATAAATAACCCGTATTGTATTATAATATGTTCAAAACATGAATACCCGCAACATGTTCATCCATTATACAGGGTGTTTCATAATGTACTTCAGCGTTACGAAAATTCAGTACAAAAAAATCTATTTCACTTACCGAAATGAAAGTTATACGAGCCGATGCAGGGACTCAAAACAGTTATTTTTAAACATCTATAAATGTTCAATGTATGTTCCTTTGGTGACACGGCACACATAAACACAAAAGTCTAGCTCTTGTCAAACATGTTCTAACATGTCCCTTTCGATAGAGTTGATTGCATTGATTATACGATCCTTCAGCGATATCATTCGGCATTGGTGGGATAAACAGTCTTTCACATAACTTTAGAGAAAGAAGTCACATGGCATGACATCTGGTGATTTCGGTGGCCATAGCATAATTGAAATTCATGAAATTCTAACATACAAAATGACTTCTCGCTTCCCACGGCAGCCATTTTCTCTACTGTTTACAACTAGCGAGCAAACGGTTAACTGAACATGTGGAAAAAACTATTTCAAGTGCCCTTTCATACAGTACTTGTTTTATTCTTATAAGTTTTTTTTTTATTCCTAATTTGTGTACGTTGCAATCTGTTCAATTTAGAACAATAAGCAACCCCATGATCCAATGAGATGAGGATGATGTGTATGACATGTAAATGAGGTGTAGTCTTGTACAGACCCAGGCCGACCATTCCTGAGAGAGTATGGTTAATTAAACCCCAACCATCAAAGTACACCGGCAACCACTGTCTAGTATTCAAATCCGTATAAACGTAACTACCTTTACTAGGATTTGAACCAGGAACCTTCGTCTCCAAAAATCAGCTGTTAAACAACTGATTTTGGCGACGACTTTACCTCTAGACCAACCCAGTGGGTCATTCTTATAAGTGAAATACTTTTTTTGCAATGAATTTTCGTAACCCCGAAGTGAATAATGAAACGCCCTGTAGTGATTCACAAAATTATTAGTTTCAAAAACATATTTTTCCAGAATTTGTATATTTACGGGAGGAGAAGTAATAATAAAATATTACCTCTTCCCCTTAAATATACAAAATGTAATTGGTCTGTATATGAACAGAATATTTCAAGAACGGAATATTGTACGAAGTTGAAACTTAGAAATTAAGTTAAATATCATTAGGGAACCCGATAGGAACATTTTCAACAATATCGTTCACCCGTTAAGTAGTAGTTTATCCAAATTTTTTTTTTCAATTTTCTCAAAAAACAGTTCCTACAATTTCTTTAAAAAAATTGCCTTATCTACTCCAATTTTTTTTTGTTTTACAAGATACCAGGTAGCGCACATGAAAGTAGCCCCATAACTTAGCCGAGATTGTATAATGTTTATGCCGAGTCAAGGAAAATTCCCCCCATTTTCCCCTTCCCGTGTACAACCTGCATGTTTAACCAGATTTTTGATCAATTTATTAATTAGCACCACACGAAATTACATATTCTTTTTTCCAACAAGACAGGGTGACTTTGTCACACATCTCGCAGATCACTGGTTTGTATGCGTAGTGTTTTTACCGATGAGAGGACTATCTCTTTAGGGTTATGACCACCGCAATCACCGGATTTGTCTCCTTGTGATTATTACTTATGGGGAAATGTAAAGAATAAAGTATATGCCAGCAATCCAAAATCCATTGAAGACCTAAAGATCTCAATCACGAACGTCATACACACCATTAAAGCTCCTGAACTCCAGTTTGTATTTCAGAATATGCTACGCCGCGCTATCTTATGTGTACAAGCTGACGGTGATCACTTTCAACAGATCGTGAAATAACGTAACAATATTAGACCATTGAATAAAATAATAAAAAAAATTATTGGTATTTGTAAATGAACACATTTCATTTCAATTGTGTTGCACTTTATTTACGGGGCTAATTTTATGTGCGCCACCCATTACGTAAGCATCATGTCTGCTCAAATTCTTAAGGGAGTCTACGCTCTTGTATAAGGAATGGTTTTTTTAAATATTGCAACCTAAAATGCATAAATATAATCAAAGTTGTAGAGAAATAACAAAACCAACAACTTTTATTTCAAAAACTTTTTTCAACAGAACTTAAGTTTAGTATTTTTAGTAATTTTCCATATTTTTAAGTCGAACAGAGGAAATTTTTACTTTCTCTTTGTTTAACCATGATTAAAATTAGGTTATACATATTTCATTATTTACATTGAGAAGAGAAAGACGTTTGAATGTTTCACATCATTTTTTTATTGTTTATTACATAGTTACAGTACACAAATTAATAAAATGCAGAACCCCACTTGTTTTTAAAGGACAGAAAAATGCTGTGAAGTTAAAGCTAAACAAAAATGCGTTTCCCTGTCTCTTGACAAAAGCCATGAGCGAGGGGCTAACTACTGTGATGTTTCTCTTTCCACAATTCAAAAAATAAATAAGGAAATTAAAGACACAAAGAAGCTATTCTTTAACAGTTTTGTTGACATCTAGTAAAAAAAGAAACAGTTAGGTAGATACCCCTCCTAGGGAGTACAGGACCTTGTAGATGGTGGAGGGGCTTGCGTGCTCCCAAGACCCGGAGAGCTATGCCGGCCGGCGGTAGTCTAACTACCAGCAGGGCCTCCCAAGCCGGACAGGTCAAAGGGTAGGAGCCAGACGAAGAAGTACTCCAAAAACGACGTCGTTGGGCCAATCACCCACACGTTGAAAAAGCGGATTCAAAGTCACATAAATAGCCTCGGACAGGACAGGAATTTTCGGAATAAAAGACTGGACAAACCTAATTTACGATTGGGAGAGGAAAGAGGCATGGCCCTAGGGCAAATGAGACGATTGGCGGCGGATAGAGTACAATGGAGGAAGTTGTCCGAAACTACCCCGACGCTGTAAGGCACATGGGGAGAGAGAAAGAAGAAAGAAGTAGTTAGGTAGATACTAGTGAGACTGTCAGTGAAGACGCCCGCTGGTGACAGCGATAGTAAAAAGAAGCGATTAATTCGTAGAAAATTTAGTTCCAATGGAATAAGGTAGCTGTTAATTACAGTAAATCAAACATTTCTAGTCATGTAATTAAGCTATAGCCAATATTACAGGTCACATTTATTTCTTATAAGGTTTATGAAGAAAACATTTTCTCAGAAAAAACCACAGCTTACGAAATATGTATACTCAGTGTATCGTAAGAACGATACGTCAAGTAAACAAACAACAGTTACCGAATCAGCTACTAAAACGGTAATTTAGAAAATTGTACAAGTAGTGTCTTATTATTGAGGTTGGCAGCACTGTCAAATTGTCATTTCCCTTCTTCACAGCCCATCCAAACGCAAAAGGCAATTTTGTGACTTCCGTATCTATACTTAGTTGTACAAGAAATAACCCACCGGGTTGGTCTAGAGGTAAAGTCGTCGCCAAAATCAGCTGTTTTAACAGCTGATTTTCGAAGACGAAGGTTCCTGGTTCAAATCCTAGCAAAGGCAGTTACTTTTATACGGATTTGAATAAGACAGTGGTTACCGGTGTACTTTTTTTTTTTTTTTTTTTTTGGTTTAACGTCTGACTGTTTTGCAATTACTGCTAATGCAGACAGTGAAGGACGAAATGATTTTTTGTTATATATGAAAATATGCCATGCCTGAGTAGGATTCGAACCCAAGACTGTATGATGAGAGGCAAGCACGTTACCAACTGCGCCAAAGCGGCCGGCCGGCCAGTGTACTTTGATGGTTGGGGTTCAATTAACCATACTCTCTCAGGAATGGTCGGCCTGAGTCTGTACAAGGCTACACACAATTTACCCGTCATATATATCATCCTCATCTCATTGGGTCATGGGGTTGCTTACTGTTCTGAATTTGAACAGATTTCAACGTACACACATTAGGAATTAAAAAAAAAGGAAAGAAACATTCTAGTACAACCCCAGACTTTAGTACAAGATCTTAAAGAACCAACGTACTTATTTCTGATAAGAGGGGAATGGAGTATAATTATTTTCCCACTTATATCGTAAACAGGTTATGGGCATAACTTAAACCAGAAATGCTACTGAGAACTTATGTCAAAGTAAAAAGTGGAATCCAGTTGGTTCTAGTAAAGGAGAAATATCTTTTTTTTTAGGTTACGAGGGTCGTTTGAAAAGTTCGTGCAAAGACAGATATATGGCACTACTGGGGCATATGTTTAGTTAGTAGCATCTGTCGGAAAAACACATGTGTAGTTTCAGCCAAATCAGTCTATTTCTTTGTGTTTGAAATTCGTTTTAATCGAGGAAGTCAAGTGATTTTCAAAAAATGGATGAAAAAGAATTTCGTGTGAAGTGTTGCAAGGACGGTTTGCAGCTGTTCCAGAAGAATTCACAGGACTTTAAGCGTCGTTTCGTCGCTGTGGATGAAACATGGATACATCACTACACTCCTGAGACCAAAGAACAGTCTAAACAATGGGTTATGAAGAGGGAATCTGCGCCAAAAAAGGCGAATACAGTTCCTTCGGCCGGAAAGATCATGGCGACTGTCTTTTGGGATTCACAAGGAATAATCTTCATCGATTATCTGGAAAAGGTTTAAACTATTACAGGTGCATATCATTCATCGTTATTCGACCGTTTGAAAACCGAGCTGCAAAAATAAAAGCCCATGATTGCCCCACAAAAGTCCTTTTCCATCACGACAACGCACCAGCTCACGCCTCAGCAGTTGTGGTCGCAAAATTAATGGAAATAGGGTTCCAACTCGTTTCACATCCCCCTTATTCTCCAGACTTGGCTCCCTCGGACTACTATTTGTTTCCCAATTTGAAGAAATGGCTAGCGGGAAAAAGATTTTATTCAAACGAGGAGGTGATTGCAGGAACGAATGGCTATTTTTCAGACTTGGACAAATCCTATTATTCGGAAGGGATCAACAAACTAGAGCAGCGTTGGACGAAGCGTATAAGCCTAAAAGGAGACTATTGTGAAAAATAAAAAAGGTTTATCCCAAACAATTAAGTAGTTTTTATTTTTGCACGGACTTTTCAAACAACCCTCGTACTATCTGTTCCTGATGTTGGCCACCATATTACAAATCACCCTTATCCACTGCTTTTCGAAACAACAGCTGTTTTTTCATTTTCGAGTACCACATTCTCAGACTTTTCAACCAGGAAACACGTCTTCTCCCCACATGACATTCTGTAGCAATATTTTTCCTTGCAATATAGATTGCAGCAACCCATGTCTTTTTAACACGTTGACTGCCACGTTTTGAGACACTTACAGCAAGGCCATTGTACTTTATTTAACTTTTTTACATTTTATCCATTTTTCTTGTTATTTTACTTATTTTATTTAATAACAATTACTATTTTTTTATGTACAATAAAGTTGTGACACACTTTTGGATCACATGGCCTGCTAGAATGATTTTACATTTCAGAGCCATGTGACCCATTTTTGCGTTACAATAAAAAATGTACAACTGGGTTTAGTCGTAAAGTATTCTAGACTATTTCAATTAACCAAAATAAGCAAAAAAATAAATAAAATTACAAATAATACCAGCATTCTAGTACAGGACAACAAGAAAAACTACTTTTACATGCAAATATCTTATTATTTAAAAAAGGCCAACTATTTGAACAGGCTGTGTACAATGTCACTCACTGAAACCATAACTTTTGAAACCCATTAGTAATAAACGACTTAAAAATGAGTAATGTACTGTGACTCGTTTTTGATGCACGTGGCCCATTTTAAAAGACAACGGTGACACATATTTGGGGTCACATAGCAGTCAACGTGTTAAGTAAAAATATAAAATTGTTAATTGTAAGTGTGTGGGTACATGTGTATGAAATGGGCGTGTCATGATTTTAAAATTCTTCATTCACTAACAAGGAAAGTTAACATAAAGAAAAATTTCTAAAGTGGTAGCATTGATGCATGAGCAAATTACAAAATTCCCTCTGTCCTTTATTCCATTTAAGTAATACTATCATCCTATTTCAAATGGACTGTACGCTTAAATGGATGGACTTCACCAGAAGAAACTCTTCCTTGGAATGGGTAATCAATCAATTGATCAACACCAGCTACCCAATACATCATATCAGAAAAAAACTGACAACCATAATATATTTTTCAAATTAAATATCGCATAAAATTAAATAATGAAAAAGTATAATTATTTATTTGAAAATATGTTATTATACAGAAACAAGTTATATTATATTTTACTATAATACTTTTTTTTTAATTGCATAATTACTATATTATAAAGGTACTTAATAGAAATATACTATATAATAATCATTAATTAATTAATTAATTAATTAAAAATAATTACAACTTGATAGACGACGTCAATTAAATTTACATGCGTGAAGCGATTGATACGATGATATCACTGTTTGACAAACAACAATAACATGGGGGGGGGGAGCGTTCGACAAAATAAATGCTTACTTATTTTTCATTTTAATCGTTTAAAAAACGAAAACGAAATTTTATTTTTTGACGCGATTCGAATTGGGAACGGTTAATAAGAACTGTTCGTACGCTTCGCATACTTCATCATCAAGATCATCGCTGACTAAATCCTCTTCGTTGAGATCGAACCCTTCGTAATCTTCAAAATCTTCACCATCAAAATCAGACTGCAATTTATAATTATCGTTCAGAAATTTCAATTCTTCTTCGGTCAATATTATGCCATCTGCGTTGTAAATTCCATCGCCTGAGTTATTACCGTCTGTATTAGTTTTATGTTGATTTGACGTCCCGGTGTTAGAACGCGATGAACTACTCGAGCTGCTTTTATTATTGTTTACATTATTATTTACATTCCGCCCCCATGATGACGTAGACAGATTTATCACGCTGTTCAACATGTTCACCGTTAACGTATCGAAGCGATTGGAATTTTTTAACCGGCTTAGATCGCCGATTAACTTCTTCAATTTTTCAGAATGATCTTCGTCAATGGCCCAGCCGCTCAATTTCAAAATTTTACAAAGGCAACAAATGTTAGACGGAGTCGGATTCGATAGTAAAATGGTCAATCCGTCGAGTAAACCAAGACCGAGAGGTTGGATTCTTGCTTTCACCTCTTGCCGAACGATTTCCAATTGGATATACAATTCGGCGAAGAACATAACAATAGCGTGCGCTTTTTTTTCCTCGGTGGTTACTAATTGTTCCAATTGTTTGTGTACAGTTTCGCATTCAGTCAATATATAATTTCTGAAAGACGGATGTCGACCGATCGAGATCGTTATTTTATCTAACTCGGAGCAAATTTTCGCGCCGAAATACGAGAAACTCGTCGTCAATGAAGTCGATTGTTTTAGTATTTTCTGCGCAACCACTTTCAACGTTAAATCGAAACCGGCCCATCGATAGAATATATCAATCGCTGAAGGTGCTTCCATGATGGTAGAAAACAAACCAGGATTGTTTGTCAACAGGTTTTCCATTAATTCTAATATATCATTCACTTCTTGTTCATATTTCACAGCGGCCGGGTTACTCTCAATGGAAAGTGCAGCCGCCGATACTGCTTTGATCGCTTTGTCCACTTTGCATTCGCTATCGTCTTCAAATCCATCACTGCCAAACGAATCTGTTGAACAATCGTCTAAGGAAACCGGTTTTCCAGTGCGAGGATCGATAATTTCAATTTCCGATCGTTTCTTGTTGACTGTTGACGGACTATTGCTGACGAAACTCGGGATAAATTCTTTCGCGTCCGGATTTAAATCCGATTCGATATTTTTGCCAAATGAACTACTTAAAGATTTATTTTCTACGTTGGTTTTATTGGCGTCAACGTGTTCACTTGACGATAATGTCCTGTTCGGAAGCACGTCCAACGACGAAGCACCGTCTTCCGTTTTATACCTCATCGCCTCCACAATTTCACCAGGTTCATGCGTCGGTCTTCTTAAGTTAGTCTGGATGGTGGACGAAGACGATAAGCTGTCCGAAAATACATCGTCATCACTCTGTGAAATACTTTTCGCGGACGTATTTTCATCCGAGATGCACTGTTTGACAACCACATTCGGGGGAAGAATCGGTCTTCTCAACGCTTTCACTTCGACGGAATTTAAACGTTCCACGCTGTTCTTATTATGACCTCGACCTCTTGAGAGGGCAACGCCACGTTGGGTGGGCGTCGAACTACTCACGCTGACAGCCGGTGACGACGTTTGATTGTTGAGGTACAGCACTACAAAACCCACCAATTAATTCATATAAGTTATACACAGGCATTCAGAATTTTCAATAGAAATTATTCTACATGTTTTATTTCAGATGGCAAAGCCTTGCACTGCTCTCTTACTTCTCGAATAACTACGCTAACACTCACTTAGGGTTGCCGTACGCACGATAACTATCGTATTTATAAAATCATTTTATTTACGATAAAACTTAATATCGTACACGAAAACGAACGACAAATTTCTGTAACACTTAACAGAAAGATGTGTGAGATTATTCACATACATTTTAATAGATACTACTTGTACACAAAAGGGTAATTACACAAATAGATATAATAAAGAGTTTGAAAAACGAAACAAGGTACACTCTAAGGCTTGATTACACGTAACAAGTACAGAGACAAGAGTGCTCTCAGTCAAGGGTTCGGTTGGTATTGTCTCCGCCTGCCCTTCCAATATTAGCATCTACACACAGCCCCACTACGTGCCTGACGCAGAGAGCCTACAGCCTCTTTCCACCACCTTGTTGACTCGACGGAGAGGTATTCAAGAGAAGGCCCTCGTCCGCGAGAGTCACTCTTCTTTCAACTCGCAAGTGGAGAACCAAGAAAAGAAGAGCGTCCGAGACCGGACGCACCATCCCTGGTCTACGCTACCGGTGGCGGACGCTACATTCCCGCACCGGTCAGCCTTCGCCGGCCCGGAGAGAGCCGCCTCGGCCGCGCTACCGGCAGACGGCCTACGCCGACCCGACACTGCGAGGCTCTGGGGGCCTTCACTGCCACGCTGCAGTGGGGACCCAACTGCCGCTGAGGGAAGGCTAGGCCTGAACCCGGTAGCCGAGCCGTCACTCTTCGGGCTCCGCTTCCATCACGCCGGCTCGCCGCTTCAGACCGCCAACAACGGCCCTTTTCAGGGCCACCAATTTTATAAACAAGGTTTCGCCACGTGTCATTGGCCCAAGTCGGCAACAGTATAAACATATTACAAAGCGTTCGACTGAGTAGAATAGTGAGACAGTCATTCAAACCCTCGTCTATTTACTAGACTGAGGGCTTAACCCCCCCCCCCCACCCTACCGGCACTGACTCGCATGTTAGCCCGCTCGGCATGTTTAAACACACACTCGTTTCAAATCAACTTTGTCATTATTTCTTAATACCTCATGTTTTGATGTTACAAATGGCAAATAATAAATCGGACTGTGATAAAACAACAAAATTCATTCAAGTGTACACAGGGTCCATTATAAAATTAATGTGCATGGTTTTATTGTGAAGCGGCGATCCATCAAAGCCCGGTAAAACTGGTCGGGAAATGCGGTGGGGGAGTCTGTCCTTCCAACATAACCGGTCACTAATTTTCTCCGAACTGCCTGTGTGGAAAGACATGTTTTCGCGTGAATTGCGTTTTTCGACTTTGTAACATGGTGTAATGACGCGTTCGCTTGAACAGCGTTATGTCATCAAGTTTTGCTGGCAGCTTGGAAAGAATGCAACCAAAACATTCCAGACGCTTCAAGGGGCCTTCAAGGATGACTGCATTTCAAGGTCAGTCCGGGAGGTGGCTGGTGAAGCCCGTTCTGGATGCCCAACAGCGGCCAGAACCGACAACATGAGCACAAAGATTTGCATTCCAATTGTCGATTGAGCATCCAGCACATCGCTGACACCCTAAGCAGTACATGGAATAGTGATCGAAGATCTATGTGATCGAGGAATAGTGAATCGTGGATCTATGTGATCGAGGAATAGTGATCATGAATAGTGGATCTATGTGATCGAGGAATAGTGAATCATGAATAGTGGATCTATATGATCGAGGAATAGTGAATCGTGAATAGTGGATCTATGTGATCGAGGAATAGTGAATCATGAATAGTGGATCTATGTGATTGAGGAATAGTGAATCGTGAATAGTGGATCTACGTGATCGAGGGATATTGAATAGTGGATCTATATGATCGAGGAATAGCGAATCGTAAATCTATGTGATTGAGGAATAGTGAATCGTGAATAGTGGATCTATGTGATCGAGAAATAGTGAATAGTGGATCTATGTGATCGATGAATAGTAAATAGTGGATCTATGTGATCGAGGAATAGTGGAATAGTGATCAAGGATGCTTAAGGGCTGAGCGAAGCTTGTTCCGAACGTGTTGACGAAAGATTAACTTCCTGGCCCGAAGCAACACCTCGGTGGTCCCCCAGCCCCCTTACAGTCCTGACTTGGCTCTGTGCAACTTTTTTTTGTTTACCCGACTGAAGAGAGAGCTGAAAGGAAAGCATTGGGAGTCCGTGGAAAACATCCAAAAGCATGTTACAAGGTCCCTGACAAACATTCCTGTTGAGTAGTTTCAGAGAGTGCATTCCAGGCGCGCCCGACAACGTTTCCGCAAGTGTATTGATGCAGGGGTAGAGTATTTCGAAGAATTTTAAGCATCTGTACCAGTACGATCAATAAATCTATTTTTCATAGAAAATGCGCATTACTTTTATAATGGACCTTGTAAATTACATTCATGTTTGTGGAACTTCGGACTACAACAATAAACAAAAACGTAACACATCACTCGTTCCAATTGTGCAAGAAATTAATATAGCTAGTTCTGGCCGGCCCGTAGTGTAGTGGTCAGTGCAACTGGCTACTATGCCGGGGTCCCAGGTTCGATTCCCGGTCAGGTCTGGCATTTTTTTCATCTGTAAATCACCACTATCATTACCTACGCACAAGCCCAAGGCTTATGTAGGCATCATCACTCAAAAAAAAAAAAAAAAAGAGAGGTTAACATAAAATCAAAAATTTAACAATGATATACAACTAACCAAATAAGTTACAGTACAAACTAAACTCGCCGTGCTTTTTGATCGCAACTAAACTGACTCGCCCGCAAAAGTTGAAAAGAGAAGAATATGTATAAAAATGTAAAAATATGTATACGTATTTTCCTATGTATATTTCTACGAAAAATACGTATTAACACTCTCTTGCCCACACCAATCTCTCCAATGTTTTGCGGTCTCGCCACTGAACTCATTACGTGTAATCAAGGCTTAAAGAGAAATAGAAAACGAATAAAAGGTAACCTGTTATTCGGTCAATTTTAACACATTTAGGCTGCAGTGCAAGCCTTGGCAATTAGAACTGTTCACATAGATGGACAAAACAATAAATACCGATATAATAATAATAATAATAATAATAATAATAATATAGTAAGCACACATATACACAGACATTGTATAATACACGGTTAGCCTAAATGATGTTCACAATTTTAAAGAAATAAATAGGGGCCTACTACTGGATATTCCCCACATCAGGCACGTGGAGTGTTATATTATTTGGACTGCGTTACATTATCAGCTAGTTCCAGGGCTGCAAAAAATACTTCTCTCTCTTATCATATGCTCACCCAATTATATGACTGAAGCATTTAAGAACAGAAGAGGTACAGGTGTAAAAGACACTACTGTCCATTTCTTTATTATAGATACCAGAGTACGGAGCATTGTTTCTTCAAAACCGCTTGTTCAATTTTAACGTCCTATACACCAAAATTTAGCTCATTTTAAAATGCGTTGTTACATGTAAGTTTCATATTTTTAGCGTTTTTTTTTTTTGATATTCCGATATCAGGATGAGAAGAAAAAAAAGAGCCGGTTTTTTTGTTGCTCCAACACATCGGATGCATTTAAAAGCTTATAACTCAAAAACCGCTCGGCCGATTTATTTGAGATTTTCCCGGAATATACACTTGTATGTTGTTATTTTACGTACAAAATTTCAGATTTGTAGCATATATATATTTTGAGTTATTAGTGAAATTATGAACGCCTGTTAACTCCATAACCGCTCATCAATTCGGAAATTTCAAAAAATCATTGTATTCAGTATAGAAAAATTAATACAAATTCATTAATGTTATGGAACAGGGATTGGCCAGTTATTCGTTAAGAATTTTTTAAATATTTAAATACAGGTAGATTGCTGCGGGGGTGGAAGGAACGGTTTTGTTGCTTATTAGTCGTTCGGTGAAGTGATGACAACAATGATACGTGTCACCACCCCTAACACAACGCATAGAACATTTAAGATACTAAGTGTCGGATATCAAACTTTTTAAGTTTTTCTTTCATTGTAACTACAGTTATTATTTCATATGATAAACAGACGCCCATAACAGACGGGTGGAGTCTCAAATTGTTTACACTCAATCTGTTCGTTGCAGGGCTAAAATAAATAGTTCTGTTTCTTATCATGTCATCAGCCAATTAAATGACTGAATCATTCAAGAACAGAGGAGGTAGAGGTGTACTGTGACACTAATCAGAGTTATCTCCTCTGAAAGTAATGAATTTCATTATACAGCCAGACCCTGTCGTGAATGAAATGAAGGTGTCATTTGCAGAGAAGAAAATATGTGCTTTTCAGAGGGCCCGGGGCATGCTGATAAGCGTAATTTTCCACTCAGTGAGTTGTGGCAATGGTAAACCACGTCACTCCTCGATTTACTTAGTAAAACCTCTACAGGTTCAAACCAGCCTTTCGGCTGATGACATAAACAACAAGAACATGATAAACAGATTCAGAATCATGTATTTTTTAAATCGTGAACATCATTTACGCTAACTCTGTATATTAAACCAATAATTTTTATTACGGCTGGTACAAAGTATTTTAAGCATTTGAATGCGGAGAAGAACCATTTTTGTGTTTTTCTCCACGTTCACAAAGCCAGCCGGAATTTCAACACTTAAAAATTTACAACTGCTCAGAATTTACCAGTTGCAGTTGTCGTAAAAATAACTATAAAGAACAATCAGTAAGGTACTTAAGAATAACAGTCGATTTTTTTTGCGACAATGGGAGGAACACCTTAATTGACTATGTCTGCGTCTGAGGAAACCCATAATTTATTTTAAAAACTTAGAAAAGTCACTGAAATTAAAACCCTGAAATGTGTAGGTTTAAATGTTTTTTTACTCTTTATGACATAATCCAGAGTTCTATTGATTCATTAATTTTGTTTTTATTATTTTTAAATCGTCGTTAACATGTTAAGGTAGCATTTTGTTCCTATACTATTTTTCCAAGGGTGATGAGCTGTGAACGTATGCATTGCCCCCAACCCACTTTATTGCCAGCCAATGACTTGTCAGCAATGTTGCCAATACTTGCTCTCGTAGCTGTTATACAGTAAAACGTCACTAATTCGGAATTCGCGATATTTCGGACTACTCCAAGAAGAGCAGCTTTTTTTAATTTTTTTTAGTTAAAAATTAATAAAGTGCTACTTCAAAAAATAATAGCTTTTAACTGTCTAATAAAAATTGTTTCATCCTGTAATATATTATTGGTTACTCAGTGAAGAAAACGTTCCACAAATTAAGCTAGTGAAGTGAGAAACCACATACACAAACTTATTGAATTTGCAGACTTCAATCCGAAATTCAATGAATATTATCTTATCCTAAGAGAGATGCGCCAACAAGTTATAAGAAAACAGTGTAGCAAAGAATCACAGAAAAAAATAACAAGTTTTTTTTCTAAGCAACCTCAAATGATCCCTGAGGATATTTGTCAACCCTCTACTTCAACAAGTGCCAAATAATCGGTACATAAGTACAGTGTTTTAATTAAATATCATTTTACACTGGACATTTATTATTTAACAATATTTTTACTGCCGTAAATATTTTTATTTCTATACTTTTAACTTTGTTGTTTTTCAATATACTGTACTGTAAATTCATTAAACATCGATATTTCAGACAAGTAACGTTTATTTTTTAATTTTAATTACCTAAATTATTCAATTTTTAGATGTAAACAAATATTCGCGATAATTCGGACTTTCAATAATTCGGACTTCACTTCCCCCCAATTAGTCCGAATTAGTGAGGTTTTACTGTATATTTCGACAGCCATTTTTTTTTTATCTTTCAAAAACAATTTTATAACCTATAAACATACAATCATCTGATTATATAATAAAGTATTGCATGTTAACGCGCTCTATAATCGATGTGTTCAGTACGAGATGCAAGACTTGAGTGAACACTATTGCGGCTCTTATACGCATCGCATGCGCGCGTAATGTTTGTCAGGCACAATCTGACAACGCTGGCAAACGTTCTGATTGGTCTAAAAGTGTGGAACAGCAGAGCTCATCAACCGTGAAAACCATATTAGTGACCACAACCAGCGACCGGGATCCATTGCCTCAATGGTTTAACACGAAAGACTGATGGATGCAAGCAACTACGGGGGGGGGGGGGGGGGCAATGAGTAGCATCAATTGCTCTTGAAGCAGTACAGTCGAAGAGACCGGCCTGTTTGTTTGTTCACCATGTCTTTTAATACAGAAGAGGATGGAATTTTAGTGTAATTTCTTCCTCATCATGCAAATATCTTTTTATGAGGGTTTAACCTTTTGAGGACTATGCACGATTTTGGTCCAAAAAACTACAAACGTACTAGTTAGTACATTTGCTTCAATTTTTGTACTAATGCATGTAAATACAAGTTCTAAATAAATGTATTATTATATGGGCTTTACTCGATGGAGAAAGCATATGCATTAACCTTGCTAATGTGTTCAGAAAATTTGTAGACTATAAATTGTGTTAGCTTCTTGCCACCATTTGTTTACTAATATAGAATTTTTCTTACCCTGGGAAAATAAATGTTTTACAATAATGTAAATCTTGCATTATGTACATATTTGTTTTATTTTAAACGTTTGTTTATTTTATAAAAATACGAGTGGAAATGGTTGGATTTAGTGGCAAGCGTCTCTGGGATGAAGATATATTATAGTAGCTCTACGAAACATATTTAGTTCCAGGGATGGAGGGTTGAGAAAAAAATAGGTGAATAATAAATACGGAAAGAAGAAATAAATTAATAATCTAAAAAGAACTCAAACTGTGGGCTAAGTTATAGGTTAAAATACATAAGTCCTCAAAAGGTTAAAAACAGCCTTCTTCTTCTTCTTCTCGTTATGTAAAAATTGAGTCGGTCGCTACCATCGCCTTCTGCTTCATCCACGAAAAACAGTTGTACAAGTCTTTTACTAGTCGAAATGAAATTATCTAACATAATACACAAAAATACACAACTGTTTGAATAGACAATTACCGAAAAACTGAGTAGTATCTTAGGTCGCGGTCACTGGTCGCTAGGAACCGAATTCCACCTTAAGAAAGTAAAAATTGAGTCTGTCACTACCATCGTCTTCTGCTTCATCCACGAAAAACAGTTGTACAAGTCTTTTTCTAGTCGAAATGAAATTATCTGACATAATACACAAAAATACACAACCGTTTGAATAGACAATTACCAAAAAACTGAGTAGTATCTTCGGTCGCGGTTCCCGGTCACTGGTCGCTAGGAACCGAATTCTACCTTAAGAAAGTAAAAATTGAGTCTGTCACTACCACCGTCTTCTGCTTCATCCACGAAAAACTGCTGTATAAATCTTTTTCTAGTCGAAATGAAATTATCTGACATAATGCACAAAAATACACAACCGTTTGAATAGACAATTACCGAAAAACTGAGTAGTATCTTGGGTCGCGGTTCCCGGTCACTGGTCGCTAGGAACCGAATTCTACCTTAAGAAAGTAAAAATTGAGTCTGTCGCTACCACCGTCTTCTGCTTCATCCACGAAAAACTGCTGTATAAATCTTTTTCTAGTCGAAATGAAATTATCTGACATAATGCACAAAAATACACAACCGTTTGAATAGACAATTACCGAAAAACTGAGTAGTATCTTGGGTCGCGGTTCCCGGTCACTGGTCGCTAGGAACCGAATTCTACCTTAAGAAAGTAAAAATTGAGTCTGTCACTACCACCGTCTTCTGCTTCATCCACGAAAAACTGCTGTATAAATCTTTTTCTAGTCGAAATGAAATTATCTGACATAATGCACAAAAATACACAACCGTTTGAATAGACAATTACCGAAAAACTGAGTAGTATCTTGGGTCGCGGTTCCCGGTCACTGGTCGCTAGGAACCAAATTCTACCTTAATAAAGTATGCCACATACCAGAGCAATGTACTAGTTCCTTTCAAAACCTTTCTCTGCTTCCTTTACGATTGTAAAGCTACTATGTCCTGATCGTTAAACTTTTTCAACTACGTTTAGACATGATACAGTCAAAATTACACAAAAAATACATCAACCAAATTAAACACACATTAGAAAACAAGGACAAACAAAAAAAGAATTCAGACATTTTTAAAATCTCAAACAACAAATTTGAGTTGTAGATGTTGACTTTGATGTAAATTAACAAGTAAATTCTACGGAAACCAAATTTCATTCAAAATAAACAAAATTTGAGTTCAGAAAATAGAGAAAATTTGATAAAAGTTCAACTGTATTAATTTTTATTCACTTGGAGAAATTTAAACACCCAATTTTCTTAACCCTTTCAGTGCCAACGTCCGGGAAAACAGGACGTCGATATTTTATACATAGTTATAACATCCGATTTACCAGACGTCCGGTTAACCGAACGTTTCCGATAAAACTTTTAAACAAAAATTAATGGAAACATGTATTTTGAAACCACCTCTGTGGCGTAGTGACTAGTGCCCTAGCCTACAAAGCGATAGGTCCCAGGTTCGATTCCCGGCTAGGGTTTGAAAATTTAACACGTTAAAACCACCGTTAAGGTACCAAAACCGACAGTAGTTACTAATGACCAAGCTGTCGATGCGACTTTAAATAAACTAAAAAAAATTATTTTAAATATTTTTAGTGTTAAAACGATTTCTGTTCTTTTTATAACACAATAAAAATTAATTTTTTTATAGGAAATTTTATTTTTCTGTAACATTGAAATTTTGTTCGGCAACGGCAGGCTTACACCCGCAAGTTTTCAAAATAAGGGCTGGCACTTTTTGTACACCCTTATTCAAAATAAATGGCACTGAAGATCATACTTTTAAATATTCTTTCGGCACTGAAAGGGTTAAAGCAACGACCATAACTGTAAATCCATAACTGTAAATTAACTGTAAATTAACTGTAAATCCATAACTGTAAATTGCTAGCGTATTTACAATAAAGTGAAAGGTTCTCAACCTGGCATGGAAACACTCTTCGTGGAGGCTACGGGAGATTTCAAGGGAAACGATAAGCAATAAAATAAACAAAATAAACAAACCCAGACCGAAATACGTCGGGAAAAAGATAAACAACTAACAACACCTTCAGAGTATACTTAATACAGTAAGTACACTCTCATTCTACAGGGTGATTCATAAAGATATGCAGAAATTTTAGGAGCTCATTGTACATGTAAAAATAATGAAAAAAGTTTATATAAACATGGGTCCGGAAATGCTTTGTTACAGAGTTACGGCTAGTGAAAGATTTCGCCCGGATTTCAGATCACCAGGTGAAATGAGGTCTTCCTGGAATTCTGGTAAGGTAGGGGCGAATTCAATCGTTTCTTATGGTTTTTGACATGAAAAATTGAATAAAATAGGTCCCAGAACTGTAAGTTAAATAGTATTTGAGAAAACCAGTGTCAAATGCAAAAAAAAAATGGAGTGAAAAAAACACATTTTTTTCATCTTAGTTTTTCCGGTTAATTTTACTTTGTACTCTTATGAATAAAAATTCATTTAATCAAACATCTATTCGCTTTCTGTGTACTTAATTTACACCAGCTTGTTCAGAATAAAATTGTATATATGTTTTAATCAAAAATTTTAACTGTTTCTTGGTGAAATAACAAAATTATTCTTGCCCAAAGATGAAAAAATGTGTTTTTAACTCCATTTTTTGCATTTGACACTGGTTTTCTTAAAAACTATTTAACTTACAGTTCTGGGACCTGTTTTATTCAATTTATCAGATCAAAAACCATAAGAAATGATTGAATTCGCCCCTTAATCTACCTTACCAGAATTCCAGGAAGACCTCATTTCACCTGGTGAGCTGAAATCCGGGCGAAACTTTCGCTAGCCGTAACTCGGAAACGAAGCATTTCCGGACCAATGTTTATATAAACTTTTTTCATTATTTTTACATGTACAATGAGCTCCTAAAGTTTCTGCATATCTTCATGAATCGCCCTGTATTAAGCAACGTTTGTTCGTACAAGATAACCTTAAAAACAACCAACTGATTCCATAAGTTCTTTCACAGTTGGAAAGCTTACAGCTTCTCGAACACAATAAAGCTACATGGGGTATAATTACACGAGTCACGAGTTTGCCTTCATTTTTAACGAGGCGTAAAGAAGGGAAAGTATCAGAGCACTTTCTTTATATTTCAAATTGTGGAAAGAGAAACATCACAATAGTTAGCTGCTCACTCACAACTTTTGTTAAGAGGCACGTAAAGATATTTTTGTTTAGCATTTTACTTCACAGCATTTTATTACATTGCATATTAGATTTCGTTCAGCAATGTAAATAGTTCGACCAAGTTTTCAAGAAACCGACATTTCTGTTTACGGGTAACAAACAGTTATATTCGTACAGTTAACCTATATAAGGTTCTGTAATTGACTGTATGTGCTCTAAGTATAGTTTACGTTGTTGTGGTGGCAAACTGATACAAAAGCAATCGCACAAGCGCATTGATGCTTTACCCTCTTTACCCTTTGTTAAAACCGAAGCCAAACTCGGGACTCGAGTAACTAGTTACATGCAGTACCCCTACAGTACAAATCGTATCTGCATGCTGAAAATGAGTTACTCGCCGATTGATAATTAACCCTTTCCACTCGACTGTCGGATCTGATCCGACACGATAGTTTTACCGTTCCACTCGTATGTCGGACCCCATCCGACTCCGTTTTCACAGCTGATTTTGTATGAAAATACGCAGTTAACAATGTTGCTGTAATGTGCTGGCCTCTACGGGATGTTTTAAAAATTAATTCTTGTAGTTTTCGATAGTTGACTACTACCGATTATCGATATAAACAAAATTAATTGAATTGAGGTCGCCGTACCAAACTAGTAAACAAACTAACCTAATCATGAACGTGCTTCGTTTGGTTTGCGGTATTTCGTGTCGCTTTAAGATCGGTTAATGTTTTTAGGTAACTAATTCACACAAAAATAATATTCAGATTATTTTTCATGCTTTTATTAGGTTTTAGTTATCAATTTCTAGTTACATAGTTTATTTTATCTTAGTTTTTACAACAACAGTGTATGTTTTGCAGGTTATATTTTAAAAGTTTTTAGGTGAGAAAAAGCATTTTTGATGTATCATTATTAACATTAAAGTAATTACAAACGTAAAAAGTATTGGATGCTCTTAAAACTAATAACAACACATTACACGTATGATTACTGTAATAGGGTATAAACAGATCATAAAATAAATACAAGTTGAGGGGAATCACAGTGGAAACATAATTCGAGTGAAAAGGGTTAACTTTAGTTTATTTATTTTTTTTAATTTTCCCAGGCAGCGTCTTTTAGCTCGCTAAATTTTCATTCATTTGTTTAGAGAACAGATTTTTTTTTAAATAGTAAGCAATGAGGGGAATAGTAAATTCGGTAAACTGGAGAAAACACTTTAAAGAGGCGACAAAGGTCATTTAATATTTTATTTCATAATATAAATTTCACAAACCTTTTCAGCTGCCTTCATTTTTACTGTCCACTTACACAAGTTGCGGTGTGCCCACATACATCCGAAGATAGAAAACATCATCTGAAATTTTTAAATTGTTCATTTAAAAACCTACAGAAGATATTGCATCTTCAGTCATCTTTTATATAGATGACTGTAGATGCAATATGTTCTAAAGGTTTTAAATAAACATTTTAAAGTTTCAGATGATATTTTCTATACTCTGATGTAAGTGGGCACACCGAAACTCGTGTAAGTGGACAGTAAAAATGAAGGCAGCTGAAAAGGTTTGTGAAATTTGTAATATATACATTACAATTAATTTCAAACATTACAAAGATTCATTTTTGAATGAAAACGTAATTTAATATATACGAGGGCTGTTCAAAAAGTATCGGACCTTCTGTCCTCCCGCTGAAATGAATGAAGCGCTGGCGGCCAAGCTTAGTGGGGATGTGGAGGGGACTGTCATGCGCGCGCATCCACTGTTTCGTGTCATGACAAAGGTTCCGTCGCTAGCAGTCGGCCTAGTAGTGTAGACCTCTCTGTTGTGCTCGGCGATTTTTATCAAGTTATAAAATGACAGAAAAACTTGAGCAGCATTACTGCATTAAATTTTGACAAAAGCTTGGCGATTCGCAAGTGGAAACAATTCGTAAGATTCAACAGGCTTTTGGGGAATCTGCCATGAGCTGTACTCGAATAAAAGAGTGGTACAATCAATTCAAAAAATGGTCAAATGTCAGTGGAAAGTGAATCGCGTTCAGCCAGACCATCGACAAGCCAGAATGAGAATTTTATTGAACAAGTGCGAACTCACCGAGGACCAAAAGAATACTATCTTGAGGTTCTTCGTCGCCTACGTGATGCTGTGCGGCGCAAACGACCAAATCTGTGGGCAACAAAAACTTGGCAGCTCCATCACAACAATGCACCTGCCCACTCTTCACATCTACTTCAGAGTTTTCTCGCTAAAAACAACACTCCTCTGATTCGCCAAGCTCCGTACTACCCCGACATGGCTCCCTGCGACTTCTGCCTATTTCGTAAGCTGAAAATGCCCCTGAAAGGAACTCAATTTCAAGAAAGAGAAGACATTAAACAGAATATGACAGTCGAGCTTAACAGCATTCTAAAAGATGCCTTCCAGAAATGTTTTGAACAGTGGCAGAAGCGCTGGGAGAAGTGTGTGCATCACCAAGGAGACTACTTTGAAGGGGATTACAAGTTTGTAGCTCTAGTTCAATAAATGCACTTTTAACTAACAATAGTCTGATACTTTTTGAACAGCCCTCGTATAATGTGTAAATGTTTTCTTTAAAAGCAACTATTTCTTTTTGGGTTCCATGAAAATTTGATATTCTGAGTGTTGTTGTTGTTTAGGTCATCAGCCGAAAGGCTGGTTTGAACCTGTAGAGGTTTTACTAAGTAAAACGAGGAGTGAGGTGGTTTACCATTGCCTTCCTCACTGAATGGAAAAGTACACTTATCAGCATGCCAGGCCCTCTGAAAAGCACATATTTTCCACTCTGCAGATGACACCTTCACTTCATTCACCACAGGGTCTGGCTGTATAATGAAATTCATTACTTTCAGAGGAGATAACTCTGATTAGTGTCTTTTACACCACTACCTCTTCTGTTCTTAAATGATTCAGTCATTTAATTGGCTGACCATGTGACAAAAAACAGAACTATTTATTTTAGCCCTGCAACTAACAGATTGAGTGTAAATAATTTGACACTCCACCTGTCTGTTATGGGCAGCGATATTCTGAGTACCAACTCAAAAGTTCACACGCAACTGGTGTTTCAGAAAGAACTATAACCAGTATTTTGAAAGAAGTTAAAATGACAGCTAATAGAGATAACCAAGTGAATTTCAGCACTTTCAGAAAGGAAAGAAAACAAAGACCGAAAATAACTGGGCTAGACGATTTGTTATTTCAGACAATTATGTGAAACAAAATTATCACTTAACACAGAGAAATAACAATGATATGCATAGGTAATATATTTTATATAAATTGATAACAAAAGGTTAAAAAATATTCAATGCATTGTAGTAAAAAATAATTTTCTCAAAAAATAGCAGTTGAAAAACAATTATGAATGAAATTTTATCTTATCTACAAAAAAAAACATTTTTAAATAGAAAAATTAATTGACTTTTACACATTGATTACATGCAGACGAAAAAAATTTCCCGTTCAAGCTTAATAAAAAAAATGTAGGCAATTGTGTCCAGATGTTTATGTCAATGCTAACGGTTTCATGTTTTTCTCAAGAACTATTTAACATAAATTCCTGATTTCAAATTTTAAATAGACACGTTTAATATTTTTTAATTTTAATAAAAATTGTATTCGTGCAGCAACAAAAAAAATTTAGCTCGTAAATATTTGGTGAACATATTTTTTTTACATTGATTATAAAGCTTTAAGGAAAATCCATTAAGTATCATCTACACACATGTGCTGCCACCCGTGGAAGACTGACAAAAAGTCAGCTGGAGTTCGGTGGAGCAAAGTGTGACCTCACAACCCGACCTAGGCTGTTATTGGCTAGATCTTATCTGCAGTCTTTAGTTCATAGCAGTATAGTCTTTATTTTAAAACCTATTTTAAACACAAAATGTTAAAAAAAAATTGAAGAAATCAGTTCGGATTATGCGACATTTCAGATTACTAGGGTTCAGATCAGCAAGGTCGTTGTGTAGCTTACAATTCTCAAATGAAACGTTAACACGCAAACTTTTTTGAAACACAACCAAAACGATTTCTCAATGATTTCACCATTACAATAATATAAACTATGAGGGCGCAGTCCAGAAAGTCTGTCACGTTTTGCGTTGTAGCCGCTAGGGGCGGAGCTATCGCGGCCATTTTGGTGCTGCGGCGTTTCTCCGTTCAGTTGGTATCCAGCCGTGCTAGCGAGAGGTCTGAGTCGCTCTTCGTTGTTTTTCAACAACAATTTAAAATGTGTGCCGGAATTCAAAATCCCGCCAGTTGTGAATAACGGTCGGTACAGAAAAGGAGATCTTCTTATCGATTTCTTGGATCATGGCACAACAATAATCTCTGCGAGGTACTGTGAAACACTTGAAAAGTTAAGAAGAGCGATCCAAAACAAGCGCAGAGGAAAAATGACTGGAAAAATTCTCGTTTTGCATGACAACGCCCGACCACACACGGCAAATCGAACACGAGAAGTCCTGGTGCTTTCAAATGGGAGGTTTTCCCACATCTGCCATACAGTCCGGACCTTGCGCCCAGCAATTATCACTTGTTCCCGACAATGAAGACATGGCTTGCGACGCAGCGCTTTGACAACGACGTGGAGTTGCAGGAGGGTGTAACTAACTGGTTAAAATCACAGGCGGTAGACTTTTATGACGCTGGCATTTCAAAATTAGTTCACCGCTATGATAAGTGTCTTAATTTGTTTGGTGATTATGTAGAAAAATAGCATTTTAGTTGCACTTTCAAATGTACATAATAAAATTTTTTTCTTGTACTTAGTTTTTTTTTTATATCAAAACGTTACAGACTTTCTGGACTGCCCTTGTATTAATTACTGCAAAGAGGTTGCACAATATCATCTTGGAGGTTGCAAAGAGGTTACAAAGTATCACTGACTGACTCAACACCATAAGCTACGTTTACAACACCTACAAACTTAAAACCTGATACACATATATTCAATTTCAGTTAGAGAAAATCGCTACAAAAGGATTTTTTTATTTCCACTTGTTGTTTAGGTCATAAGCCGAAAGGCTGGTTTGAACCTGTAGAAGTTTTACTAAGTAAACCGAGGAGTAAGAAGGTTTACCATTGGCCACCTCACTGAGTGGGAAAGAACGCTTATCAGCATGCCGGGCCCTCTAAAGAGCACATATTTTCCACTCTGCAAATAACACCATCACTTAATTCATCACAGAGTCTGACCGTATAATGAAATTCATTACTCTCACAGGAAATAACTATGATTAGTGTCTTTTACACCTCTACCTCTTCTGTTCTTAAATGATTCAGTTATTTAATCGGCTGACCATATGATAAGAAACAGAACTATTTTTTTTTAACCCTGCAACTAACAGACTGAGTGTAAATAATCTGACATTTTACCTGCCCTATTGTTAACAGTAAATAATTTCTACTTATACAGGCAGAAAATTCAGAAACTTGTAATATTGTTGTAAAATGTTTTTAATAATTACAAATTTCACGGTTTTCTTTTTTTACACTGAAAATGAATTAATAAGAAATTGAAGAAAACCAAAAAGAAACTGCTAAAAATTTTTGTATTCAATGCATTTTCAACCAAGACTTAATCAACAATTTACCATTTGTAAGCTAGTCAGCATTAATGTACAGGTCATTTGTTGTAGCTAGAAGCTTTCCGTCCAACGCTGTGTGCCGCTGAGCTGTTCTGTTTAGTGGTGGCGGAAGCACCTCGTAGTTGTAACATAGTATATGGGTAGAAAGAGAGGGAATGGTCATTACGTGAGAAGGAGAAAACACTTGCCCCCTTTGAAACTATCCCTACTCTACCTACTCGCCCTCCCTTACAAGCTTCTTCCTAAAACAAACGTACTATAAAATGTACAGTTATTAATACTTTAGAATAAATTTCAAGGTTCTACGAACAACAACAACACTGTCTATTATATTTATTATAGCCAACCCTGCTTTTACTGTACATTAAGCTTAATCTCCCGTTTACTAATTCCTTTAACTACGCATAAAAAGAAAACCCAAATTACTGTGCCCAACAAACTATCATATTATTCAGTTATCACTCTTCTTCTTCATGTAGCATCTCCATTACGAAGGTGTGCTAGCATCATGGCAATCCTGACCTTGGAAACTGTAGCTCTAAAATAGGTCGATGGATGACAAATTAAACCACTCTCGCAGGTTCCGTAGCCAGGAGGTTCTTCTTCTTCCAACCGATCGTTTGCCCATAATCTTTCCCTGGATGACAAGATGAAGGATTTCATATTTTGGACCTCTCAAGACATGGCCGAGGTACACCAGCTTTCTCTTCTTGATTTCGATCATCACTTCCATTCCCTTCTGCATCCTCCTTAGGACTTCCATGTTTGTGACTCTCTCTGTCCAAGATATTTTGTGCATCCTTCTGTAAACCCACATCTCAAAGGCCTCAAGTCTTCGTTCACATTGCCTATTGGTAGTCCAGGCCTCTGCACCATAGTACAGCACCGGAAAGATGTAACACCTCAGCACACGAATTCTCAAGTCCAGACTCAGATTGTGGTTGCACAGCATCCTCTTCATTTTCACAAATGCGGCCCGGGCAGTTATCACTAATCAGTGTCAATTACTACACATTAATTCTTTATCCATGTTAGACCGGATAGTCGCGAGCCTAGTGTAGAGTAATCCCTCGTTATCCGTGGGGGGGTTACGTTCCGGAGGGTTACCGCGTATAATGATACCCCTTATATGAACGAAAAGATGACGGTTAGGTTCAGAAGAAGGAAAAGTCCTGTAATCGTTTTAAGTGTTTAATAGTTTTAAAAACATTTTACCACTATTATAATCTGTTAATATTTAATAAATACCCCTTTAATTACACCCCCCTTTAATTACACCTCGACCTCTTCTGTTCTTAAATGATTCAGTTATTTAATCGGCTGACCATATGATAAGAAACAGAACTATTTTTTTTTTTTTAACCCTGCAACTAACAGGCTGAGTAAAAATAGTAGGCCTACTGTACGCATAAAAAAATTAAGTCGCTTTGAAAAAGTTAGTTATGGCTGTTTGCTTCTTCTTCTTCTTCTTCTTTTCAAACTCCTTGTAGACTTCTTCGTATGGTATCATCAGCTACTGGAGTCCTCTTTTGAATTGAAGGGCCCTTTCCGTGACGGGATCCGTCTTCAATTTGTAATCAGCGAGCTGCGTTGCCATGCTGAAGATCTCGTTGATGGTTTGTGAAGAAATGCTTGGCTTCATTTCAGGATCGTCAAACAAACAAAGAAAGTACGTACGTACGAAGAAGTTGGACGGACGCATGGAAAGAAAAACGTGCGGAGAAATTACAGTATGGCATCTGGTCGTACATACTGGGTGATTCATTTAAAAGTAGCCTGCCGCTCGAGTAATTTTCATATGCTGTATTGGCAGCAATGATCACGATTTGATCGATTAGCCTTTATAGTACAATTTATATTATTATTTAATTATTATATTATTATAGAGTACAATTTTTTCCAGCAAGATGCTGCAACATGTCACACGTCTCGCCAGTCCCTATCTCATACCAATCAGGCTTTTCCCATGCGAGTTGTTAGTAAAGATTTGTGGCCCTCCTCGTTCACCCGATTTGAGTATGCTGTTATTTAAATGGAACTGTTTACCAAACAAACCCCTGCAGTATACATGAGCTAAAGAATAACATCATGGCAGCCATTCAAGCTATAGACGTTTCCGTATTGCATCGTATGTGCATTAATAACATTGAACGAGCGCAAAAATGTGTAAGCGTTCAAGGATGCCACTTTCAGCATCTACTGTAAAGGTGAAGTTGAAATTTGTATATAAATTTTAAATAAATAAGTAAAATTAAGTGTTAAGTAATTCTATTTATTCATTTACTATTTGAATCCAATTGAGTGCCGAAGGCCACTGTTAAATGCAGCGGGCTACTTTTAAATGAATCACTCTGTATAATGGTTGGGGATGGGGGTTGTATTGGCAGGGCCCGGAACCCAGTGACGCGCTCACTACGTACAGTACGTCGAAATCTAGCTTCGCACATGTCGGCCGTCGCCATACTAGTGTGTGACTCAACATGATGCGAACGCCAAAACATTTATTCAAACACGAAGGGTGACACATGTTTTCGGAATTTTATGACTTCCCCACCTCCCCCACCAAGTACGGCATACACAAGGTGAGATTACATACATGTATTTTAAGTTTTTAGGCCCACGGATAACCGAAACCCGCGGATACCATGGGATTACTGTACTTAACACATTGAAACCTACCGTTTTTCACAAAGTAATGACAACCACAGACACGCTAGCCATTTTTAGCTATTTTCAAACGATCGTAGTAATAAATTACCTACAAAATGTATCTCTTTAACACCCGACATCTATTTAAAGCTCTAAATCTACTCTTTCATTTCATTTAAAATATTACCACAAAAAATTAACCAGAAAACAAAATATTCATTTGTAAATAACAGCAGATTTGAGTACAAAATAAGTTTTTGTAAAATAATTACAATAAAAATAATTGTAAGTAGTAATATCACAATAACAACACTAAATAAAACCCTAATATTTACACATTATAAACAATACATACACTTTGAAACCAAAACAGAACAATAGAACTAAATGACAACAAAGAAGAACAATGAAAGAAGGAGTAGGTATATGGAAACAGTTACCCAAAGAAGGGATATGCTAGTACGGCATATCTTAACCCTTTAAGTGCCACGGCTTGCGGTGGAGAACTGGTTAAAAATGCAAAAATTAATTTCATCACAATTAATAACATAATTAGCTTGATTCTTTCACAGAAATCTGCATAAACCCTTACTCTATAAATAGCACCGTTTTACCAAATTTATTCGTTAATAAATTCATCTTCATTTAAAAATAAATCTTTATAATGCATCCTGCAGTTTGAAATTATTTCTATTTCATATAATGAATTTGTTGTTTAGGTCATCAGCCGAAAGGCTGGTTTGAACATGTAGAGGTTTTACTAAGTAAAACGAGGAGCAAGGTGGTTTACCATTGCCTTCCTCACTGAGTGGAAAATTACACTTATCAGCATGCTGAGCCCTCTGAAAAGCACATATTTTCCACTCTGCAAATGACACCTTCATTTCATTCACCACAGGGTCTGGCTGTATACTGATGAAATTCATTACTTTCAGAGGAGATAACTGTGATTAGTGTCACAGTACACCTCTAACTCTTCTGTTTCTAAACGATTCAGTCATTTAATTGGCTGACCATGTGATAAGAAACAGAACTATTTATTTTAGCCCTGCATGAACAATGAAAGAAAGAGTACATAATATGGAAACAGTTACCCAAAGAAGGGATATGCTAGTATGGCATATCTTAGCCCTTTGAGTGCCACGGCTTGTAGTGGAGAACTGGTGAAAAATGCAAAAATGAATTTCATCACAACTAATAACATTATTGTTATGAATTTATATAATAATTTCACTAACCTTCTTTTTACACTGCGTCACATTTATTTTTATTCTTACATGTTTCAATGGATCTACCATCATCAGAGTAAATAAAAAAAATTTAAACTAAAAAAATGTTTAAATATGAGATAAAAATTTTTTTAGTTTCAATTTTTTTATTTACTCTGATGATGGTGGATCCACCAAAACACGTGTAAGTAAGAATAAAAATAAAGGTGACGCAGTTTAAAAAGAACGTTGGTGAAATTATCATATAAATTCATTAAATGAAATAGAAATATCTTCATTTACTTACCAGAATTTTATGTTTACGTAATATTCTTCAACCGTTATGATTTAAACTAAAAATATTTTTACTATAGCGTGTCATTTCATTTTATAGACAATTTCGTTCTGAATAGATTGATATATAAAACAACACTATTTAAAATTACTAACATAACCAAAAATAACATCGCCATTGCATCCGTACGACGACAAAGTCGCCATTTGACAAGTGTGTTTACAAAGAAATACATATAGGGGAAGGGAGCCATATATGAAATAGGGTTTTATTATGGAATACTTGTGTTTTTCCAGGTAGGACGTTGGAAATCCTGATCTTCTTGCACGATTGGTTATGCCGACAGAACCAACTACCAGATTCAAACAGGCCAAAATACAGCGTGTTTTGTCAAGGTGATTATAATGAAGATAAAAAAGGTGAAAAATTAATAAGAACAAAATGAAAGTGTTGTGCAGCAGCAAGAGTGGTTTAGAAGAGATGGGAAATTTAAAAGTAGGCAAAGAAAACATACAGGAAGTTAGGGAATTCTGCTATCTAGGGAGTAAAATAACAAAGGATTGTAGAAGCACAAGTGATATCAGAAGTAGAATTGCTCAAGCCAGAAAAGCCTTTGAAATGAAAAACAGCTTACTGACTACAAACATTGGAAGTGAAACATGGAAGTGAAACGTGGGTGATAGGGGCTGTAGAAAAGAAGAGGATGGAAGCTTTTCAAATGTGGTGTTATAGGAAAATGTTAAAGATTAGGTGGGTGGACAAAATAAGTAATTTAGAGGTTGTTAGGCGAGTGGATGAAAAAAGAAGTATATGGAAGCATCTTACCAAAAGAAGGGATAGGCTAGTGGGGCATATCCTAAGACATCCAGGTATTCGGCTATTAATAATGAAGGGTAACATTGAGGGAGTAAATTGTAGAGGGAGGCAAAGATTAGAATATATAAAACAAATTACAAAAGATGTAGGGTGTTAAAGGTATGTAGATATGAAACGACTTGCGCAAGATAGAACAGCTTGGAGAACTGCATCAAACCAGTCGAGAGACTGATAACAAAAAAAAAGGTGAAAAGTGGATTCAATGCTCGAGGTGTAACAATTGATATCATGAACAATGCACTAACGCTGAAAGGTTGTATTTTGTCTGCAATTACTGTGAATAAACTGTGATGGGACTAATACTTTGGTGCTTTAAAAACTATGTAGGCAAATTATGTATCTGTTCCAAGTATTCCAAATTATAACCCTAGGTATTCTATATTAAGATCCTATTTTGTGAATTGTAAAAATCATGTCGCTACAGAAAACTTTTTAAAAAAATTTATAATTGTAAATTTAAGATTTTGTATATTCTAGTCGTGAAATAAACTATTTCTACTATGATATAAAATTCAAATAATTTCAAAACGTCATAGAAAACCAGAAAAATCAAAAAATGCAAATGGTTCTATTTCATATAATGAATTAATATAATAATTTCACTAACCTTCTTTTTAAACTGCGTCACCTTTATTTTATTCCTACTTACACGTGTTTCGGTGGATCCACCATCATCAGAGTAAATGAAAAATTGAAACTAAAAATTTTTTTCATTTATTTAAAATTTACAGAAGATGATACATCTTCAGTCACTTGTATAAAAGTCACTTTTATACAAGTGACTGAAGATGTATCATCTTCTGTAAATTTTAAATAAATGAAAAAAATTTTTAGTTTCAATTTTTCATTTACTCTGATGATGGTGGATCCACCGAAACACGTGTAAGTAGGAATAAAATAAAGGTGACGCAGTTTAAAAAGAAGGTTAGTGAAATTATTATATTAATTCATTATACGAAATAGAAATATTTCAAACTGCAGGATGCATTATAAAGATTTATTTTTGAATGCAAATGGTATTCCATATTTGGTTCCTCTTCCCTACTAAACTCTTTGCAAAATAGATGTAACCAAAAAAACAGCGAAATCTATTGACATACAATGAAAGTTCATACTTTACACTATTGATAAAGCAAAAATTCAATGCATTCTACTGGTGTATACGGAAGTTATAGCCATCTACGCAACAGTTTATTGATATCCGATCTGAACGGATCTGGAATTTTTCAGAAGACCCTCACATCCGACATTATCGGATCCTGGCATTCAAAGGGTTAAGACATCCACGTATTATTAGACACCTTTCAAATGCAAACACTGGAAAATAGGCGTCGATTAGCTTCACTAATGTATTTGAAACAGTTATTGTGTGGTGAAATAAATGATCCTTATACGCTTAGAAAAATTCCTTTTCGCGTCCCAAGTTTTTGTAACCGTTCAAAATATATGTTTTATCAGAAATCTTCTTCCACTAATTATGCACCTTATTCGCCGGTTAACTGCATGATAGTCAATTATAATATCATGGACAAAATTGCGGCAATAGATCCATTTTGCCAGAGCCGAGCATCGTATAGGTCAGCCATTCTTAAGTCTTTCAAGATGTAAGTTTCCAAGCAATTCCACATTATGTGTGTGTGTTAAATTTTTTTTTTTTTTTTTGTTTTTGTTTTGGACCTCTATCATGATTGTTAATCAGTAAATTATTTGTAAAATTTTAGTATATAATACTGTTTTAGTTATATTTAATTCTGTTTGCATTATTGACTATTTCTGATTGTATTTTTCTATCCTTTTATTTGCTTTTTACTTTTGTATTGTCTTTTGCTCTGTAATGAAATATTGTTTCTATAATTGGGCCATGTTCGGCCTGTTGCAAACAATTAAATGAAATAAATAAATAAATAAATAAATAAATAAATATTGCTCCAACAATAATGCAGGGTAATAATGAGGGAGTGCATTGTAGAGGGAGGCAAAGTTTACAACATTTAACCCTTTCAGTGCTGAAACAACATTTAAAATTTTGATCTAAAGCCATTTAATTTGAGTAAGGGTGTACAAAAAGTACCAACCCTTATTCCGAAAACTTCCAGGTGTAAGCCTACCATTGCCGACCAAAATTTCAATGTTAAAGAAAAATATAATTTCCTGTTAAAAATTAATTTTTATCATGTTCATAAAAAAAATAAAACGTTCTAACACTAAAAATATTCAAAATAGTTTTTTTTTTAGTTTATTTAAAGTCGCATCGACAGCTTGGGTCATTAGCAACTGACATGTGTTTAATACAATTAATTTTATCAGCTGATCAGCTGTTTCTGAATGTTATTGTTGGAACTGTTTTGTTTACAGTTTGTGATGGTAATAAAAGCATTATGGAAGTGTAATATAATTGTGCAGTATTTATTAGTTGGCGACGAGCCAAATTATTATTTTTATTAATTTATTTATTTTTGTTGTTTTTGTATATTTATTTACTTTGAACAAGATGAGTAACCACGATTGTGAAAGTATTTCTGATTTAAAAAAAGTCCAGGTCAGTAGTAAAGCGGCAGTTGACTATGGCAGACAGATTATTGGAAAACCTACATACACTATCAAAACACGTTATCAAAACAAGAATAAACATGTTAGAAGAATATTGGGAACGATTTAATTATGCACAAGGATTAATAGAAATCAAAACTAAAGAAGAGGAACTAGACAAGGAGTCGGATTACAGAATGGAAACGGAAGACAAGTACTATAATCTGATGGACCAGTTACAGGAGAGATTGGGACAGCTTACAGCAGAAACTCAAATGAACATACAGGACAAGGCCCATAGCAATATAGAATTGTCGACACCAGCACAGCATTCTCGAGCTCTTACTTCAACAATTTCATTTATCCCTTTTCAAGAAGATGAAACTTTCAAAAACTTTATTCGACGTCTTGAAGTATTTCTTCATCTACATGGTCACGGAATGCAGCCAAAGGACCAAGTGTACACACTGCTCCATGCTCTGACACCTCAATTACACCAGAAGCTGTACGACCTTTGTGCTCCTGAAAGTCCTCTGAACCAAACATATACAGATTTAGTTCAGATTTTAATGGACTATGTTGACCTGAAACCTAGCATATGGGGTTTACAGCACCAATTTTTATCAAGAATGCAAGAAACTGAAGAAACAGTGAAAATGTATTCTGTTGAGCTTCAGAAGTTGACATCAGACTGTGAAAACTGCAGTAAATCTATTGCAAATACACTACTGCGTATGCAATTTATTAGAGGCCTTAAAGACAGCGAGGTAAGAACCAGACTACTTCAAGAAAAACCTACAAAATGTTTTCAAGATGTAGTGAAAGTTGCTTCTACACTGGAACTGGCCAAGACCGAAAGTAACTTAGTTGAGGAATATAAGTCGAATAGGTCTACCAATACCAAAATCAATCAGGTGTTGAATACAAATCAAGTGAAACCAGGTCGTTATCAGCCTAATGCAAGCAAAATGTCACCCTTGGATCGATTGAAAGGTAAATGCTACCGTTGTGGATCACCTAACCACAGAGCTAGACAATGTAAATTGATCAAAGAAATGTGTAGAAAATGCAATAAGCAAGGACATATTGCAAGTGTATGTCTGGGCACAAGCAGTTCAAAAGTTCACTCCGCTGAAATTGATTTGGGAGATGTACACGAAAAACAACACGACATTTACAAGATACAGACTCAAGCAAGTGACAAGTTTCTTGTCAACATACTAATAGAAGGTCAGCCTGTCCACATGGAGTTGGATACTGGAGCAGCAATCAGCATTTAACCTTACAGTACTTTTAAAAGGCTTAACATAACTAAGAAAATCTTCCACACCAACGTAGAACTACGAACCTATACAAATGAACTGATAAAACCCAGAGGAGTTGTTTTTGTAAAATGTTCCTACAAAAACCAAATGTTCGTAGGTAAACTGTACATCGTAAACCAAGACCTAGATGCAATATTTGGAAGAGACTGGATGAGAGAAGTACTGTTAGATTGGGCCGAACTGAAGAAGATCAACAACACCACTACAACTTCTGAACTTGATGAACTTTTAAATGAGTTCAAGGATTTGTTTGAACCTGGAATCGGAAAAATACCAGATACAAACGGACATCTCCAACTTATTGAGGAAGCTAGACCAATATTCATCAAGGCTCGCCCTATACCATTTGCCCTAAAGGAAAAGGTTGAAAAAGAACCGGACCGTCTGGAGGAAGCTGGTATCATTTCAAAGACAGAGAAATCTGAATGGGGTACTCCAATTGTCCCTGTTGTAAAGCCAAACGGTGACGTAAGGATATGCGCTGATTTTAAGGTCACAGTTAATAAGCAAATTAAGGATGAACATCACCCTATACCACGAATTGAAGACATATTTGCCCAGATGAACGGAGGCCAATTGTTTTGTACACTAGATTTAAGTAATGCATATCTTCACTTGGAAATGGACAATGAAAGTGCAGAAATCCAGACTTTAAGCACTCACAAAGGACAATATAATGTAAACAGGCTTATGTTTGGTGTTAAAGTTGCTCCAGCAATCTGGCAGAAAGTGATGGATGGAGTCCTTCAAGGTTTCGAAGGGGTTCAGTGCTTTTTTGATGATATTACGCGTATTTGCAAGGAAGATCCGAAGATGAACTACTCACTCGACTCAGAAAAGTGTTTGAAGGTCTGAGAAGAAAGAATTTAAGGTTGAACCGGGACAAATGTAAATTCTTTCAAAAGAAAATACAATACCTAGGACATGTGATTGATGAGCATGGAATACACAAAAGCAAAGTAAAGGTAACAGCGATTACAGATGCAAGAAGACCTCAGAACATAAATGAGCTTCGTTCATTTTTAGGACTTGTGAACTACTACAACCGATTTATTAAGGATCTAGCAACCGTGCTTCACCCACTGCATCACTTACTGCAGAAAGGAAAACCATACAGATGGAACAGTAACTGTGAACAGAGTTTTCAAACTATCAAGGAGGTAATAACAGGTGACACAGTACTTAGTCACTTTAAACCAGAGTATCCTAAATAAATGTGGAACAAAAGACAAAACTACAGCTCCATTCCACCCGTCATCTAATGGTCAAGCAGAACGGTTTGTCCAAACTGTTAAAAAGTCTTTGAAAAGCATGCTAGAAGAACCAGGATCTCTTGAAACAAAGCTCCATCGAATACTCATGCAACTCCGTCAAGTTCCAAACTCAACTGGAAACTCGGCATACTTCCTCATGTTTAATAGGAAAGTAAGAACTTACATCAGTTTACTAGTGCCACCTCAAGGAGAACAGATAAAACAACGCCCAAGGGGCATAGTACGCCAATTTATGGTTGGGGATCGTGTGCAAGTAAGAAATTACAGTGGCCAAGGGAAATGGAGTCTTGGGCAAGTTCAATCTAGAGACGGTAATTTAAACTACTATATAAAGCTAGACAGTGGTCAAGTTTGCAGGCGACACGTCGATCAGATGCTACGGTCAAGACTTTAAAGGGGGAGAATTGACATGTGTTTAATACAATTAATTTTATCAGCTGATCAGCTGTTTCTGAATGTTATTGTTGGAACTGTTTTGTTTACAGTTTGTGATGGTAATAAAAACATTATGGAAGTGTAATATAATTGTGCAGTATTTATTAGCAACTATTGTGGGTTTTGGTACCGTAACGGTGGTTTTAAAGTGTTAAAATTTCCAGACCCTAGCTGGGAATCGAACCTGGGACCTTTCGCTTTGTAGGCTAGTGCATTAGTCACTACGCCACGGAGGCGGTTTCAAAATAAATTATTCCATTAATTTTTGTTTAAAAGTATTTTTCGTAAATGTTCGGTTATCCGGACGTTGGCACTTTATGGATAAGTTACAGACGTCCGGTAAACCGGATTGTTATAACTTAGTAAACTAAATAGACGTTTTCCGGATGTTAGCACTGAAAGGGTTAAAGCAAATCACAAAAGACGTACGGTGTTGCAGGTACGTAGATATGAAACGACTTGCGCACGATAGAACCGGTTGAAGAACTGCATTAAACTACTCGAAAGACTGATATAAAAAAAAACTAAAATCCAAAAAAACAATACAAAAAACAACAAACACAAAACTTAGTAAACAATAACACCGTTACACAACTTGTTGATTTTAAACTGATAGAAACTATTACATTTAATAGTTAGCGCGCTTCTATACCCATACAAACTAAAGACGGCAGATGAGATCTAGCCAATAACCGCCAAGGTCTGATAAGAGGTAACTACTTTGTTTTGTCACACTTCAAGAAATAAGTTGGGATTCCCTTAAGCTTGACATGAAACTTGCACTAAAATCTTCGTCTCGATTTTCTGTTTAATTCTTCAACTTACGGATTAAAAGATTTCAAAAATTCATGTAAACTAGCGATTCCCAACCATCTTTACGTTGCAGGACACTAACTGAAATCCATATTTAGTCACGGCACACTTATTTTCGTAATCAACATAATTAACCCGACGAGAACGGCAATTTTAACGATCACGCGGACTGTCATTTTACGCCTAATAAAAACGACATTAGAAAAAGATGACTTAAATTCTATGGACACATACAACGACTTCCTGAACACAGACTTACCCACCAGATTCTTATTGCTACAGAAAAATATCTTAAAGGCATGACATGGGCCGAACAAGAAAGAAGAGACCTTGAAAACGCTCAACTCACTTCTGAAGACGCGACAGACTGCGATACGTATAGAAAAAGAATAGACGAGTGGGAAGTGCAGCCAGAGATCAGAGCCAAGAAGACCGGCGTTACGTGGACAGAGGAGAGGAAGAGAGCCATGAGTGAGAAGATGTGGATGTCATGGAGAACCCACAGGAAGAACCGTAGAAGCTTCACGTGATCCATAAGGGTCTACACGTGTATAATAATAATAATAATAAAGAATTTGTTTTCAGAACAACGCTTGAACCAAATTTTTCCGTTTTCATTTACGACCAGAATAAAAATTGAAAATTAAAAAAAAAATTCCTTTTTTGGAATATTAATATTCCAGACAAATCCTTAAGTAATGTGTGCATCTAGTTTTTAGACTTATAGTTTTCCTAAAAATACATGTGTACATTACTCGAATAAATACAGTATTTTAACCCTACAGCCACCAATAACATTTTTCTAGACCGGCATAGAATTTCTAGTCATTGAACTGTAAAGAAATCATGAAAATATTTGCTATAAATCACAAATTTTGTGTGACAAAAATGTCTTTGTTTTTCACGCGACATAAAAGTAACAAGAAAACTTAGGAAAAGAGAATAAATAATTACTGAAATTCTAATCTGACAGTAAGGGATACTGAAACTATTTGAAAATAATTTTTAGACAAAAATTTTTCTAAAATTTCAGATGACACTACTGATTAAACCTTTCTTATGCTCTACTTTCAAAATTCATTATATACGAATCATTGCTTTTAACGTTTATTTCAAAATAAAACCAAAAATAAACCAATCTATGTTCAAATTTGAAGAAAATATATACAAAAAACACATCATGTAAACCAAAAAATAAGCAACTTCAGCTTTAGGACAGCTGAAGTGGTTTCAACAGAGCAACACAAGTAAAGTATCCAACTAAAACTATTGTATTATACGTAAAAATTTACTTTAAACATTACTAAAGTATTGTACAAAACAACAACGCTATCTGTAGATGAAATTAAAACTAAAATGATAACATTGCAATGCTATGAAGCAAATCCGATTTAGCGACATGACCGGTTCAAGGAGCGTTAACATTGTCTCAAAATCGACGATTGCCGGCTCTAGAGTTAAAGATTGCGTGAAATTTCGCAGCAGACTGGTTGGGAATTGTTGTTGTGACATTCAAGAAGATCGAATCGCAAACTTTTAGTAACATGAACTGTGTGGTACAGAGACAACACAATGTGGCAAAGCAGAATACAGTCGACAAAAACCAATTGGCTCTGTGGTGTGTTTTAGGCAAGTATGCTCTGCCTTCATCTGCAGTCTTTAGCTTGTCAACGTTTAGTGACGAATTTGAGAACCGAAAAATTATAAAAAGAGCTTAAAACGTATCTAGAAAAAAAACCAGCCTTTCTATTCCACTTAAATCAATGCACCAAGTGAGAATGAGCAACACTCGTCCAAAAGATTTTAGAGCCGTTTTTTAGTACACAAGCTGGACTTGTCCATGGGCTCCAATGTGTTATAAAAAAACCCCCAACAAATACGCTTTCCGTACACAAATTCTACATCTACTTTATACAATTAGCCTATCACAAAATTATTAAGAGACAAATTTTAATAATAAATACAGATAGCACTATTACAAACTATACAATGATTTTTTTATAACAAAGCTGACTCACCTGATCGTTTTTCGTACTCTTCGGGTGGCATCGTATATTTTTCCACATTCGATTCATCCTCCAATGACTTCTTGAACGCAAACGAATCTTCTACCTACACCGCAAACCAACAGAAATGTATCCATGATGAAACGAGAAATCAAATTTAACGACTCATTAAAAATTCAATCGGTCATTTCACAGAAAGCCCATTAGTCAAAATTTTACATTTTCTTCTTAAGTACAGTAAAATCTCTCTATAGCGGAATTGAAGGGACCATGAGGTACCGCCGCTATAAAGAGAGTTCCGTTATAGAGAGAGCGAGTAATTAACGGTGGGAGGAAAGTTGGAGTACTAATTTTTCTGTACAAAATAACTTATATACGTATGTAAATGGTGCATGGAATAAGTTTTTGAAAAACTACTGAATAGATAACTTTATGACGAATGTTTAATACAGTAGATTACTTCAATACAGTGAGATATTTAAATTAATTACATAAAGTGTAGGTTATTAACTTAGCAAGAAATTTGGATACAAACTGGTTTTATTAGATGTTTTGTTACTAATGTTTAACAATAGAATTTCACTTTTCGTATTGAACTTTTTTCAATAATCATTAATACAGTACATACCGTAATAGATAGCCTAAAATTAATTAGCACTGAAACTCGTTTTTCACTGAACAGTAATAGACATACATACATACAATTAAAATCTAATAAAACATAGGCTACACAAACACAAAAAATACACAGTACAGTATATTTTTTTTGTTATTAAGGAAACAATAACTGTGAAGTACATTTCATTTCGTAAAATAAGTTGTAAATTTTGTTTCGTTTTCAATTCATAAAACATGTCTTCAATCTCATTTTCAATGATTAAAACTTGTAAATTTTCATTTACATATTGGCAATGACAGTACGTGGAAACAACAAGAATAGCATCTAGTGCCTGTTTACTTGAAGGGACAACATTTCTGTTTCCATTTCATCGTCATCTTCACTTTCTTGCTCGTTGTTTTGGGCTAAGACATTTTCGATTATTGCATCATTGCTAACATCTGCTGAAGTGGCTAAATCCATATCCTGAAGATATTGTTTTGCCGCTATAGAGAGATTTTTGTGCCGCTATAACGAGAGTTAAATACATTATCGTAGTATACGAAAGGGTCGGGGTCGGCAAATAATGCCGCTAAAGAGAGATTTCCGCTATAAAGAGTTCCGCAATAGAGAGATTTTACTGTATATTTTATGACAAACTGAATACAAACACAGCATCCCTATTGAGCTGGCGCCCAATTTTTTTTATTATCTTTTTCAATTCACACAAAGTATTTGCTCACCGGTACATAGATTTTAGGTGGTGAATACTGAATGAATACATCTGAAATGGTGATAGTAAAAATAAATTGATTAGTAAATAAAAGTCAAGTAACTTATAAAACTTATCCTGGTTTAATTGAATATAATCAAGTACCTATTTGATAAACTCTATCAAGTATCTTGTTATAATCGATTTATATTTAATGTATTTAAATATTTATACCTCAGGCAGGTATACCTAAGACAGGTGGAGTGTCAAATTATTTACACTCAATCTGTTCGTTGCAGGGCTAAAATAAATAGTTCTGTTTCTTATCACATGGTCAGTCAATTAAATGACTGGATCATTTAAGAACAGAAGAGGTAGAGGTGTAAAAGACACTAATCAGAGTTATCTGCTCTGAAAGTAATGAATTTCATTGTACAGCCAGACCCTGTGGTGAATGAAGTGAAGGTGTCATTTACAGAGTGGAAAATATGTGCTTTTCAGAGGGCCCGGCATGCTGATAAGCGTACTTTTCCACTCAGTGAGGAAGGCAATGGTAAACCACCTCATTCCTCGATTTACTTAGTAAAACCTCTAGAGGTTCAAACCAGCCTTTCGGCTGTTGACCTAAACAACAAAACAACAACACCTCAGGCAATTCTAACCGGATAAAGGCCAAGCCAATTGCTGTGAGAGCGCTGGGCTACGCATCGCGCATACTTGACTTGGACCCAGCATACCCCTCCCCCCTACAGTTAGATGATCAATTTCTGAATGAATTAATGTTAACAGTTAATGGGAAAAAGTGTCAGTACTTACAGTTCAAAAACAAACATAATGTAAGGGAAAACAGAGAGGTGGATGTCTTTATACAAAATAATATCTAATAATATCATATGCAAACTGTGAAGTTTCTAGGAGTGTCACTAGATAGGACCCTATCATGGGATTATTACACCGATCAAATTTGTGGTAAAATATCATCTGGGGTATTTGCATTAAAACAAATTGCCAGATTAAATGATAAAAAATTGCTTATAGCAGCTTATCATGGTTTAATTTTATCTCATATCAGGTATGCCATATTAGTATGGGGTAATTCATCACGGGGTAACACGGAAAGAGTTTTTAAAATACAGAAAAAAGCTATTAGGTGTATGATGGGAGTCAACCACCTTACCTCATGCAGATCACTATTTAAAGAGCTGCAATTGCTCACAGTTCCTTCTTTGTACGTTTTTGAAGTGATAATGTACGTAAAGAAAAATACCTTTTTACAGAATTTAGATGTTCACAACCACTCCACAAGAAACAGAATCGATTATTATGTTGCTAATCACAACACTAAATTGTTTGAACAAAAACCAACTATGCAGGTAGAAAATACATCAATAAATTGCCACAAGTTTTAAAAAGTTGTGACAATTAAGTTATTTTAAAAAAAAGCTAAAACAATATTTGATTGATGAAACATTTTACAGTGTGCACGAATTCCTTTCTAAATAGTTTTGATTGAAAAATATTAAACTTCTAATTAAACAAATATTGTGTACTATTTGATACAAAGGGGTTCATGACAAGCCTACTGAGTTAAGCAGTAGCAGGAAAAAATTATTGGTAAGTGATGAATTTATCACTGTGTTTAATTTTTTTATTTTTGTGTGATATTTGATTCAATGGGGTTCATGACAAGCCTACTGAAGTAAGCAGTAGCTAAAACAATTTTCTGGTGGTAAGTGATGAATTTATCATTGGTGATAAACTTCCAGTTTATCAGTTTTATCTTGACATGTCTTATACTCCCTTTGGAGTCTCTTGGATGCAAGGGGAAAAAAATGTACACACGTATTTATCTATTCTATTCTTCTGCCGACCACGCCCATTCCGGAGGATTTTAAGTAGCTAGTACCTAGGAGGGGAAACCACAACCCCTGAAAGGTCAACCCAAATGAGTGGGTGCAGTCTCTCCCCTCACTACTCGTGTAAACATCGGACGAGTAGCCATCGAGCTTGTTACGCCATTAATGTTTTGCACATGCCTCTTCCATACATGGATGTACTGCGCACAACCATATAACGGGTGATTCAAAAAGAGCGCCGGTTTTTAAACGGCTGTTAAATTTTTGTATATCGGTTGGCAACATTGTTAGACCTCATTTCTATTTCGGAGAACATTCCGATTGACGATTCAGTTGCAGTTTCTCTTGTTAGCAGTGTAGGACTCTCGCAGTCTGTATCTAACCATGGAGAAGTTTACTATTGCACAACGAGTGTTAATCGTCAAAACATTTTACCAGAGTGGAGAGAGTTATGCGGCTACTGTCAGGCGACTTCACATTACTCTAGGACGTAATGAAGCACCGTATGAATCAACAGTTCGCAGGCTCATGAAAAAGTTTTTTGAGACGGGTTCAACAGTCGACCTTAAAAGTTCTGGACGTCGTCGTTCTGGCCGAACTGAGCAGAACGTTGCGTTGGTTCATGACAGTGTGGCTGTTAGCCCAGCAAAATCAATACGTCGCCGTTCTCAACAATTGGGTTTACGATGTTCTTCTGTACGGAGAATTCTTCGGTACGATCTCCAATATCACCCGTATAAAATTCAGTTGCTGCACGAGAAACAATGTTGTTGCTCCGTGAACGGTTCCAGGATCGCATCATTTCTCGTAATTCCGACCATCAATGGCCACCAAGGTCGTGTGACTTGACACCTTGTGACTTTCATCTTTGGGGTCATCTGAAGTCATTGGTGTATGCCAATAAACCCCGAAACATCAATGACTTGAAGGAGGAAATTCGACAGGTTATCGGGCAAATGGAAGTCGAAACTTGTCGTGCAGTAATATCCAATTTCATGGGACAGAGTTGATGCGTGCCAGCGCAGTAGAGGAGGACACATGCATGACACCATTTTTCATACATGAAATTGGAAGGTAAGACGAACTTGTTGATGTATTTATTTTCAGTTTTTCAATAAAATAAATCTCTTAATTTGATATATCAAAATTAGTGCTCTTTTTGAATCACCCTATACTACGAATAGCACAGGGAGGTGCAACGGCCAGCGCCCATTACCTTAAAAGCATGCAAGGATACGGTAGCTAAACCGCAGTTTTATGGGCAGCACGCTCTGTATGGTCTGGGGCGTGACCCCAGTTTGATGCACAGTCAGTGTTGTTGAAAATTGACAACACCCATTTTGTATTTTGTACCCATGCAGTTCCATTGTTGATTACGTACGCTGCACTATTGCAGTACGTACAAGACTATACTAATGCAGACGCACGTTTTGCCCAGCGCACTCCTTACGAAAATCAAGCTATACTAACTATGTTATTTGAGCTCTGGATAATAAGCCACCGTACACGGTTCTACTTCTTCATAAACAAACAACTTCAAACAATACTTAAGTTTTTAAAAATGAATAAATACAGGATAGAAATATGCTAGCTCCACCAGTAGCACAGTAAACAGTAACAAAACAACTAACAGTAACACTAACCAATTATAGCGCTTTCGTGCACAAAATTCACATTTTCAGTAATTTTTCAAGTTATTAAAAATTTAGAAACATCCTACCACCTTCCACCATGGTCGATAAGGATCCCTGTATCTACCATGGTGGAAGCAGGATGTTTTAAATTATAAATAGTATACAAAATTACTGAAGATGTCCATTTTATGCACGAAAGCACTGTAATTGGCAAGTGTTAACTGTTTACTGGGTCATTCCATGTCAAATCAACACAGTGATTTTCCCTGACCAATTCCAATTTCCATAAAATTTCACAGGGAGGTTGCCTACGTATAGACTAAGAATAATACCAATTTTTATTAAATTTTATCAACCGGTTCTTGAATTACAGCTGTATAAAATTACCAAAAAAGGCCTAAAAACGTGCGTACGGAAAGTTTTTAAATTCAAATTGTGCCTCTCCTAATTAAGATACAGAGCTGAAAAAGGTGTCATTTTAAAGCATTTTTCATCGTCTTTCATTTAATGTGCAACACAACATGTGTTAAGAGGAAAAATTTATTTTTTAAATCTGTTTCAAAATTTTGATTTTAAATTTTTCAAAATGCGCCGCTTCAAAAAATTTGAAAAAAATTTAAAACAACCTGTATATGTTTATAAACAAACACTGTAAGTTTAAACATGGGATCATTATGGGTTCTGTCAAAAAGCTATCTACAAGAATACGTTCAATGAGTTTTTTGTAAAATTTTAGTCATACATGACTATATAACATACATGAATACAATCAGTCATACATGAATAACATAAATGCATTTGTTATTGCAGTTTTGTTCAAATGCAGCTTAGCTTAAATTTAAACTTAACCAAACTGTTTTGAAGGACAATCATAACTGCAGATCATTGATATAGTCGTTATATGCTACAGTTGCTTGATGTGTTTCTAGTTCAGCGATACTGTAAACTTTTCCTGTTAAGAGCAAGTATATTATGAATAGACTCAAAGATAACCTAAAGGACTCAGAATAACTTGTGATTATCTGAAAACTATGGTTTTCTTCTGCAAGATGAAATGCAGAGCTACCAGTGGATAAGCAACAGTCTGCCCATTTGTAATGTACTACAAAAAAAAAAGACTGAATATGTACGTGTTATAATATCTGAATGTTTAGAGCATACTAGAGCACTATTTTGCTTTCAAAAAAACTTAAGACTTAATTGAATGTACGTTTGGTGACAGTATCAGAAAAAAATACTACTTCTTTGATGAATCTGTGGCCCAATACAAGAATAGAAATTTTTTTATTAACTTGTGTTTCCATAAAGATGACTTCAATATTGAAGCTGAATGGCATTTTTCTGCAACACCACATCGAAAAGGTCTTTGTGATGGTGTTGGCAGTTAAGTAAAAAGGTTGACTGCTCCCGCCAACATACAGTGTCCTTGTGAAAACCGAATTCAAACACCACTTCAGCTGTATGAGTGGGCAAGATAATTTTTGTGGCAAACAAGAATAAGTAGAAACCAAACAGTTTATAGAAAACCACCTAAGCAACTCCCAAACAACACAAGGTACCAATAAACTACTTGCGTTTATTTCTGTACCATAAAGCAAATCAAAAATAAAATTGAAGATCTTTTCTGAAGTAAATGATTTAACAACTGAAAAAGTAACTGAAAAGTAACAAGACCGACTTCAAATCATGGGAATTAGTGTTTATGTAGCCTAACTATAATACATGAAAATGATTGGTGACTAGCTTATGTTTTGGCAATAGAAGAACCAAGTGATTATGTTAGTCTTTTTCTTGCATACACCTGGTCAATCAACTTCCTTCTCTTACCCTAGAAGACAAGATGTTCTGTGGCTTCTTGTCCGTCATGTCTCATGCAATGTTAATCCAGTGACCCTAACAAGAAGAGTTCACAATATCATTGAACAAGAAACACATCAAACAACTGAAGCATGTAACGACTATATCAATGATCTGCAGTTATGATTGTCCTTCAAACAGTTTGGTAAATTTAGATTTAAGCTAAGCTCCATTTAAACAAAACTTCAATAATAAATATATGTATGTTATTCATGTGTGACTGTACTTTTCAACCAAATTGTACAAAAAACCTCATTGAATGTTTTTTTGTAGATAGCTTTTTGACAGAACCCATTATGATCCCATGTTTAAACTTACAGTGTTTGTTTATAAACATATACAGGTTGTTTTAAATTTTTTTCAAATTTTTTGAAGCGGCGCATTTTGAAAAATTTAAAATCAAAATTTTGAAATAGATTTAAAAAATAAATTTTTCCTCTTAACATAATATGTTGTGTTGCACATCAAATGAAAGACGATGAAAAATGCTTTAAAATGACACCTTTTTCAGCTCTGTATCTTAATTAGAAGAGGCACAATTTGAATTTAAAAACTTTCCGTACGCGCGTTTTTAGACCTTTTTTGGTAATTTTATACAGCTGTAATTCAAGAACCGGTTGATAAAATTTAATGAAAATTGGTATTATTCTTAGTATACATGTAGGCAACCTCCCTGTGAAATTTTATCGAAATCTGAGATGGTAAGGTAAAAAATGTGCTGAAATTGTGTTGATTTGACACGGAATGACCCTACTGTATTACTGGTAGTTTAAAGAAATAATATATATTTTGATTACCAATATAATACGGCTGTTAAATATACCTGTATAGGATATTTGATAAGATAAAATACGAGGTGTGGCTATTGAATAACGAGACTGACGTTGTAAAACTTTTATTTTAATTTTATACATAATCACTTATTGTCAACTTCTATATACACTCCTTATCTATCCCTACGACGCTCCATGCGAATTTTCCATTGTTGGAAACAGCACTGGAAGTCATCTTTTGTCAGCTCCTTCTGGACAAGTGCCGCTTTCTCTTTTTCAGCTTCTACAGACTCAAATCTTGTCCCTTTTAATGCAAATTTCACCTTAGGGAACAGGTAGAAGTCACATGGTGCAAGATCTGGTGAATAAGGTGGATGTTCTAACGCTGAGATGGTGTACTTGGCTAGGAACCTCTTGACAGATAATGCGGAATGAGCTGGTGCATTGTCTTAGTGGAGAACCCATGATTTGTCCTTCCACATTTCGGGGTGTTTTTCCTTACTCTTTGACATAGTTTAGAAAGTACCTCAAGGTAGCAATATTGATTAATTGTTTGACCTTCAGGAACCCAGTGAAGGTACTTTCTAAACTACATCAAAGAGTAAGGAAAAACGCCTCGAAATGTGGAAGGACAAATCATGGGTTCTCCACTAAGTCAATGCACCAGCTCATTCCGCATTATCTGTCAAGAGGTTCCTAGCCAATTACAGCATCTCACTGTTAGAACATCCACCTTATTCACCAGATGCACCATGTGACTTTTACCTGTTCCCTAAGGTGAAATCTGTATTAAAAGGGACAAGATTTGAGTCTGTGGAAGCTGTAGAAGAGAAAGCGGCACATGTCCTGAAAGAGCTGACAGAAGATGACTTCCAGCGCTGTTTCCAACTATGGAAAATTCGTATGGAGCGTGGTAGGGATAGAGAAGGAGTGTATATTGAAGGTGACAATAAGTGATTATGTTTACAATAGAAATAAAATTCACTCATTTCGTGTTATCTGTCAAGAGGTTCTTAGCCAAGTACAACATTTCAGTGTTAGAACATCCACCTTATTCACCAAATCTTGCACCATGTGACTTCTACCTGTTCCCTAAGGTGAAATCTGTATTAAAAGGGACAAGATTTGAGTCTGTGGAAGCTGTAAAAGAGAAAGCAGCACGTGTCCTGAAGGAGCTGACAGAAGATGACTTCCAGCACTGTTTCCAACAATGGAAAATTCGCATGGAGCGTTGTAGGGATAGAGAAGGAGTGTATATTGAAGGTGACAATAAGTGATTATATGTATAAAATTAAAATAATTTTTTTACGTGTCTCATTATTTAATAGCCACACCTCGTACACTACAGGCGTACATATCTGCATTGATATGCATATCCTGTATATGTATGGAATATGGCTATGGAGGGGGTAAATGTGGGAGAACCACATTACATTATGCTGTATTACCGCTACGTCATAAATGAAAATTTACTCCTTTTCATTTCATAAAATGACGCTCATATTAGCATAAATTTCAAGTTTAGAACTTTCGGGTAAATTGGGAAAGAATACTCTCTTTAAAACCATTTAAAAAATTATAAAAATCCATTCGGTAGAATTCTGTATTTAAGATTTAATAGAATTCCCATTTAAAATACATTGGAAGTGATTTTGCATTTTAAATATACAGATATTATGAACCCAAACATTTAACAAAATTAACAAAATACCGTATTTCACCACATAATGGTCACACCCCTAATTATATATTCATGCAAGGATTTATAGCCCCAGCCGTATCTCGCTTCCTAAGCACCACCTCTCTCTCTCTCTGTCTCGCCAGCCCCCATTGAAGAGCTGTTGTAAAGACATTTCCTCCTGCACCCTGTCCAACCAACCACGTCACTTCCAGCCTACCCCTCCTTCTTCTACCGGCTGGCGTCCACTCCCATACCCTCTTTGGCCACCTACCATCCTTCACTTTCTGCAAATAGCCAAACCATTTTAACTGCTTCCAAGATATGGTATCCATGATATTTCCTTGAACGCCGATTCTTCTCCTAATTTCATAATTTAGAATTCGATCGATCCGCGATACACCCCTAATTTTGAAGGTAAACTAAATCATGGTATAGAAAGACAAATCCTCCTGCACCCTATCCAAACCATGTCACTTCCAGCCTACCCCTCCTTCTACCAGCTGGCGTCCACTTCCATACCTTCTTAGGCCACCTACCGTCCTCCACCCTCTGCAAATAGCCAAACCATTTTAATTGCTTCCGGGATATAGTATCCATGATATTTCCTTGAACGCTGATTCTTTTCCTAATTTCATAATTCGGAATTCGGTCGATCCGCGACACACCCCTAATTCTGAAGGTAAAATAAATCATGGTATTGAAAGACAAATCCTCCTGCACCCTATCCAACCATGTCACTTCCAGCCTACCCCTCCTTCTTCTACTTGGCTAGCGTCCACTCCCATACCCACTTTGGCCACCTACCATCCTTCACCCTCTGCAAATAGCCAAACCATTATAACTGCTTCCAAGATATGGTATTCATGATATTTCCTTGAATGCCGATTCTTCTCCTAATTTCAGAATTCGGAATTCGATGGATCCCTGACACACCCCTAATTCCGAAGGTAAAAAATGGTATTGAAAATTTTTATTGTAAATAATTTACTTTTCTCAGAACTGAACATCAAACCCAATCCACGCCTACTAACTTTCTTTGTACATTACGTATCCGAAAACTGGTTGTTGCTATCTGTCGTAGTTTCTGACCAGAGGATATGATGGGACGGACAAGATATCGGAAAAGGATAGATGGCAAAAATTGCCACCAATCTCGACTTTAGTACGGTAAAAAGATAAAACAAGAGCAACAACAGTACCAAGAATTATTTGAAAACTTACATGAAGTCGCATTCCATTATCAATTGGATACGATCCAATTAGGGCTTGATTATTATCTAACACGCAGACTAATTGGTTTTCATTATCATACGCTTTCACTGTCATTGACGTTGAACTGGCCGCAGTCAGAAACTCTAATTTATCCTGTCAACAAGAAACACTAAATATTAGAAATTGATAAGTACATGATGCGTTTACAATTAATTTTTGCTTGCTTACTAACCCATATAAAGTCCTGCCTCTCTTAGTTTGCTCCTAATGTAAACAAATAATGACATTACTGAGCATGCGCATTATATCAAAATGTGTACACGGTGATTACAAAGTAACAACAAAACACTTTCAAAAGTATTTAAATACAAAATACTTTTTAAAAGTATTTTTATAAATGCAATTGTTACGCCTACATCATATCATGACTGATGTTTTTAGTACTTTAAGTACTTAAAATTTAAAAAATAGTTAACTTAATAGGAATACGACATCCGTAAAGTCGCAGACTCTAGCGTGCACCCTGTAGTAGGTGGCTTTTGTTTGTTGACAGTAGGAGCAAACTAACAACGGCTCAACTGTACATTGACGTAACCATAATGTAATTCAAAAATGATAAGAGAAAAATTGTTTACCCGTTAATTTTTAGGATAAATATAAGCATAATTTGCCCATCATAAGCACGTGAAGTGTTAAATTATATGCACTCAATCTTCCAGTTTCATGGCTACAAAAAATAATTCTGTTTCTTAGTGCATCGTCAGTCACTTACATGACTGAAGAAGCATTTTAGTGACGACAGAAGAGGTACACGGTTGATGAGCTCTGCTGTCTGTTCCACGTGCGTTTAGACCGATCAGAACGTTTTCCAGCGCTGTCAAATTGTAGGAATGTATCATCAGCATGACAAACATGACGTGCGCATGCGTATAAGAGCTGCAGTAGTCCACTCGTGTCTTGCATCTCGTACTGAACACATCGATTATAGAGCGCGTTAACATGCAATACTTTATAATATAATCAGCTGGTTGTATGTTTATAGGTTATAAATTGTTATTAAAAGACCAAAAAAATAGCTGATAAAATATATAACAGAGCTACGAAAGCAATTATTAGCAACGTTGCTGGCAAGTCATTGGCTAGCTATAAAGTGGATAGGGGGCAGTGCATACGTTCAGAGCTCATCAGCTTTGAAAAATAGTACAGTCAATTTCATCATACTACAGCCAGACCCTGAGGTGAATGAAGTGAAGATGTCATTAGCAAGGTGGAAAGTAGATGCTTTTCAGAGGGCCTGGCATGCGCTCATACACATAGGGTATTTTTGCATTACGTGAGGGAAGGCACTAGTAAACCACCTGACTCCTCACTTTACTTAGTAAAGCCTCTAGAGGTTCAAAATAAGTCTTTCAGCTGATGACCTAAACAACAACAATATGTATTTGTGGAATAAAATATTATTATTATTATTGTTCTTGTTTAATTTTGTTCACTGCAGTCATCACATGCAGTGAAATTTCTTCCCCTTCTGAGCTAATACTCATGATGCAACTTGCTAAACTGCTGCTATCCACTCTCAATCGAACTATAAATACGAGGGCTATTCAGAAAGTAGATTACGTTTTCGTCTGTTGCCGCAAGGGGCGGGGCAATCGCGGACATTTTGGTATGTGGGCGTTCTGCCGTTCAGTGGCTATCCAGCCGTGCTAGTGAGAGGGTGATCGCGCTGCTCGTTCCGTTTTTATAAGCTTTTGAAATGTGTGCTGCAATCGCAAATCCCGCGAGTTGTGAAGTACGATCTGTGATAAGGTTTTTGTTGGCAAGCAACCATAAACCAATAGAAATTTACCGGAAACTGTGTGCAGTGTATGGAAATGACATTATCACTGAAGGTGGAGTTCGTCAGTGGTGCATTCGCTTTAAGAATGGCCGAACTAATGTCCATGACGAAGAGAAGAGTGGTCGACCGAGCATTGTGACTGATGAACTGACTGAGAAAGTCAATGAAAAGGTGCGTGAAAACCGCCGTTTCACAATAACGGAGCTTTCCCTTTGTTTCCCACAAATTTCAAGAACTTTGCTGTACAAGATTGTTACACAAAAGCTAGGCTACCACAAATTCTGTGCAAGATGGGTGCCAAAACTCCTTACAGAACACCACAAGGATCAGCGCATGGCTGCATCATTAACATTTCTTGATGGTTACGACAAAGCTGGTGAGTCATTTCTTGACCGAATCGTAACGGGAGACGAGATGTGGGTAAAACATGTTACCTGCGAGACAAAATTACAGTCTATGGAGTGGGGACACACACATTCCCCTAAAAAACCAAGAAAATGTCTCCAAACATTGTCTGCAAGGAAGATTATGGCGACTGTTTTTTGGGATAGGAAAGGTGTTATTCTTATCGATTTTTTGGAGCGTGGTACAACAATCAACTCTGAGAGGTATTGTCAAACGTTGCAAAACTTAAGAAGAGCGATTCAAAACAAACGTCGGGGAAAGCTGACGAACAAAATTTTGTTTTTGCATGACAATGCCAGACCTCATACGGCAAATCGCACTCAAGGTGTCCTTGATGGATTCCAATGGGAGATTTTTCCTCATCCGGCTTATAGTCCCGACCTTGCACCCAGCGACTTCCACTTGTTTCCAAAGATGAAGAACTGGCTTGCAACACAACGTTTTGATGACGACGTGGAACTGCAGGCGGGCGTGACTAACTGGCTGACATCTCAGGCGGCTGAATTTTACGATGAAGGCATTTCAAAACTTGTTCACCGCTACGACAAGTGCCTCAATTTGTTTGGTGACTATGTAGAAAAGTAGTGTTTAAGTTGCTCTTTCAGATGTACATAATAAATTTTTTTTTCTGTAATTTGTTATTTTCTTATTCCAAAACGTAATCTACTTTCTGAATAGCCCTCGTACATGGATGGTTCCAAAAATAACAGTGCCTTGTTAAACAGGCCCACGGCCACTCACCTTCGGTTGCTTTTTGCCTGGACCAAAAAAAAGCAAGTGTACAGGAAATGACACCCCAACATTCTCTCAACAAAACAAATTTTATTTATTTATTCATTCAAAATTTTAATCCACACAAAACTCGATAAGAGTATAGGATAAATCAGTATCAAAACATTTTATCTCTTAAAAAGCATTAAAAAGAAACATCAAATAAAACAAATCGTCAACATCAGTCACATATAAAAATAATATACAATAAATATTATACAATAACAATAAATAAACAATTATACAATACAAAACACAAATTTAGACTTCCATCGTTTATAAATTCCTGGATTGTATAATACGACTTACCAATCAGGTAAGACTTTTAACTCCATCTTAAATCTTTTCTCACATTCAATCATAAACAACCTTTGTGGAAGATGGGACATCATCAATTTTGATCCAGTAGATGATGGTTTTTTCATATGTTTTTAACTGGTTCTAATATCCCTAGTGTAGTACATACCAGCGGTTCTCAAACTTTTTTGGTGGCATACCACTTAATATGTCTTGGCATGTTCACATACTACATAGTATGCCACATTTTGAGTGGTTCTATCTCAAAATAATTACGTATAAACGTGGTCAAGGGCACAGAAGAAGGGGAGCTGCGAACGTATCATACACTTTTAATACTACTAGGGGAAGGGTGCCATATATGGAATAGGGTCTTATTATGGAATACTAGTGTTTATCCAGACAGGACGTTGGAAATCCTGATCTTCTCGCACCATTGGTTATACCGACAGAAACAACTACCAGAGTCAAACGGACCAAATACAGCATGTTTTATCAAAATGATTATAATGAAGATCAAAAAGGTGAAAAGTGGATTAATTGCTTGAGGGGTAATAATTAATATCATGAACAAATGCACTAGTACTGAAAGGTTGTATTTTGTCTGCAATTACTGTGAATAAACTGATTGGACTAATACTTTGGCGCTTTGAAAACTACGTAGGCAAATTATGTATCTATTCCAAGTATTCCAAATTATAACCCTATGTATTCCATATTAAGATCCTATTTTGTGAATTGTAAAAATCATGTCGCTAAAGAAAATTTTTAAAAAAATTATATTTGTAAATTTAAGATTTTGTATTTTTTAGTTGTGAAATAAACTATTTCTACTATTGATATAAAATACAAATAATTTCAAAAAAGTCATAGAAACCCAGAAAATTCAAAAAATGAAAATGGTATTCTATATTTGGTTCCTCTCCCCTATAAATAAATCATACAGACTGATTAGTCGGTAACCACTTTTTATTTATACAAATTAGTGTCCAATCAAATTAATTTTTTGAACTGGCTTAAAACAATTCAAACAAAACCTAGTTCATTATGGTAAAATCAAACAAAAATATAAGTACTTTATGAAAAAAACATTCAATTATATTTAAAACTCGTACATGAAAATGAAACATTATAAAAGGATGTTGCTGTTCGGAAATTCACAGCTTGCAACCACAGAGCATTCACTGATTTAACGGTTTTATTTTCTTTTTCGTTTGCTCTAGAAAGAATGAATGCAGGAATGATTCCATACAGGCTGTGTGACATGTAAATCTCGCACACAAACACAAATTTGGCATTCTCCTTTTCTCGAAAATAAATGATTAGCAAGATACAAAACGAAATCAATCAAACACAAATACTCGCGTACCACCGGCCACGATTCCACGTACCACACTTTGAAAACCGCTGGTATATACTACACTAATCCACCCAAGAAATAGCCCCGTATATCAGTGATTTGGTCCCGCAAACCATCATACAGACTCTAAATCAAGTTAGCGCACGGTATGTAGAGAGACGGTATAAGAAAGACTAGTGATGTGCAGTAGTCAACCAAGTTTTGTGACGTCACCCGCACCACTTCGTCCGATGGTAAATGCAATGACAGGAGTAAACAAAATTAATAACAAAATTTAATTTTCTGAGAAATTATTCATAATTTTTGTTTTATCTAATATACTATCATTTTACTTTGAACATTTTTTCAAAAGTAACAATTACACAGTGTTACTCTATTTCTGTGTATTATCAACAAAAAAAAATTAACTCATAAAATGAAATTATTTATTTAACATTTGATCTTGTATAAGGTGTTTTTTTTTAGAGGTGTATAGAACTTTAAAATGAAATAAAACACAGAATAATTATTGAACAATTGACGTGGAATTGGTTTTATTTTAAAGATAATTATTTGCTATTTTTTTTTTTAAATAATTTCCGGCATGTGGCCGCCGCGGCTGGCTCGGACATGGTCCAATCGAGACGTCCAATTTGTGACCACTTGTATATTGGTAATAACGCGGCAAATGTTGCCTTCCAAGTCGTCAATTGTCTGTGGCTTATTGGCATAGACTAGCGACTTCACACAGCCCCACACAAAATAGTCCAGCAGTGTTAGATCGCATGACGTTTGAGGCCAATTTACAGGTCCAGAACGTGAAATTATGCGTTCACCAAACGTTTCCTTCAGTAAATAGATTGTGGCACGCGCTGTGTGACATGTTGCACCATCTTGTTGAAACCACAGCTCTCCAACATTAAGGCGATTCAATTCAGGAACAAAAAGTCATTGATCATGGCTCTGTAGTGGTCACCATTGACTGTAACATTCTGCCCGGCATCATTTTTGAAGAAGTAAGGACCAATGACTCCACCAGCCCATAAAGCACACCAAACAGTCACTTTTCCTAAATGTAAAGGCTTCTCAGCAATATATCGAGGATTACCTTCACTCCAAGTGCGGCAGTTTTGTTTATTCACGTAGCCATTCAACCAAAAATGGGCTTCATCACTGAACAAAATGCTCTGATGGATGATTATGTCCATCATAAAACGGACATAGTGCGCGATAAGTTTCACGAACCGAACCATGATTTCCAAAATAAATCTGCACAATTTGCAAGCGTTGTTCAGGCCTCAGTCTATTCATTATAAAATGGCAAACCATGTTTTCAAAATGGCCGCCATGGAAATCGGTACTGCCAACTTAAAGATTTATACCTCTAAAAAAAACACCCTTTAAAATGGTAATCAGTGTTTGGTGTTTGTTATTAAGTATACAATGAAAACAAGTAAGAATATAAACAGAGAGCATTTACTTCTGGGTTGGGTATATCTAGACATGAGTGGAGCGTACGACGTAGGCAACTGCAAACGACAACATCCTTACGGCACATACCATCTCTCAACATATTGTGAGCAAGAGTATCTACAAACTGTAATATTAAACCACGTCCATTGTCGTGCACATTGACACGCATATTTATCTGTTCACTCCTCGACCGACCACGCCCACTCCAAGAAATTTAAGCAGCCCGGTGGCTTTAGAGCGCTACCTAGGAACCCACAACCCCTGAGAGGCCAACCCAAATGAGTGGGTGCGGTGGTCACTCCCCTCAGTACTCGTCTAAATGTTGGACAAGTCACCGTCGAGCTCATTACGCAGCTAATGCTTTGCACATGGCTCTACCACACATGGATGTACTACGAATAGCACACGCAGGTGCTACACCCAGTGCCCGCCCCTAACCTCAAAAGCAAGTAAGGATAGGGTAGCTAAACCGCAGTTCTATGGGCACGCTCTGTGTTAACCCCTTAACGGTTTATGACGAGATATCTCGCAACGTAAATGTTGTAGAAAAGTGCCCCTGACAAGATAACTCGCAACTGAATTTGTCTCGATTTATTCTGTTGTCTGTCGAAATATCTCACCGTAACATTAAAAGTAGTTTATCTTATATCCGTAACTTTATTATTAGCGCTAGTAAAGGTTCCTTTCTACAGGTTAGATGACTATGTTATTTGTTTACGTCGTACTCTCCAATGTTGCGTAAAAGGTTATGTTTTGGTTAGTTCAGTGCATTTCATTGTAAAGTTATAAGTTTGTTATAAGTGTTTACGAAAAGAAATTGTAAGCTATTCGATATTGTTTATAGTTTTTTAGTAGTAGGTTTAATTTCATACATAGTATTTAGTCCGGTATTTCAACTCCGTTTATTGTAGAAGGATTGTTTATTATTTATTCGTAAGTGATGGCCGGTACCTCTTTTTTTTAAAAAAAATGATGTTTTTGAGCATGGAAATTGATCTATATGTCTTTATTCAGCCATATTATACAAAATTATGAAAAAAAAAATTGAGCAGGATATGAACATTTTTGGCTAAAAAAATGAATCGTTAAGGGGTTAATGCACATGGACAGCAAACATATTCCAAGAGGTAATTTTCAAGGTACTGGGGATGCAACCTTAGGACCTTACAATCCGTGAAAGAGTGGAGCATTATCACAGGATAGAGAGTACAGTGTCGAAAGCAGAAGCGTTTGGTTAATGCCAAGTGAGATGAGGCGAGGCAACGGTCGTTGCCTCGCAGGTGGATGCACTGGTTAATACTGAATGTACAAATGTGGTGTGGTAGGGCCCATGGAGAAGTATCATATGAGATCCTGACCAGCCAAGGTGCTTTACATCGTTTTTTTTGCACAGGCATTAAGTGATGACAATTTTTGTATCTATTGTGGGAAGATAGACATGGGGGAGCATATTACGGAAAGCGTAACACAAAGATGGTTGCAAATCACAATTATTACACTTAATGTTTAAAATCTAAATTTACGGGAAAAGGTAAGAAACAAGAAGTCACAAATCAAAAACAATATGTACACAAACAAGTAAATTTCCGATCAACAGTTGTTTAGAAAGCTGAACCAACAGCTGAGAATATTAAAAACCATGATGCACATATTTTAAAAACTAAAATTCTCTTTGCACTAAAACGAGCAGTATAAAATTATGAAAAATATTCGCTCTTTGTAACATGATATTTTTCTGTGTAAACCTAATAAAAACTTCATTTTTTCATAAAAAATGTTTTTTTTGACATAATTTAATGTTTTTCTGGTCAATCTAGGCATAAACTATTGAAAAACATAAAAAACCAAAAATTGAAATTTTGAGTTAAAACCATCGTGCAATCTCCCATTAAATACTGTACTTTACCAGTTTCTCTACTATTTTCCACTATACGCCTCCTTCTTAAAAGAAAACAGTGATTTATTTATTTAACAATTACAAGCACAGAAGTGATCACGTTCATTTTTTTTTGGTCACTAATATAAATTATATTCTAACACTTTTTTAAAAATGCACAATTCCAAGGCCTAAAAAAATTTTATTTTCTTTCAGAATATAATTTTATTTCCCCTTTACACCTTTAAAAATTAAAGGTAATTCAAAAATTATAGTATTAGATATAGTATAATAGACTATAGTATTACAGGGAAATACTAACCAAAAACACCAATTTTTGTGCAATATGGATCAGGTACAATCTTTGGTTACAGAAAGACAAAGCATTTCTTAATAAATCTGTTTGGAAACTGGCTTTTTGTAGGTATTCATTTTTCTAAATAAAACAATGGTTCTGTACTGCCTATTCGACACTTCCATAGACAATTTCAGTTTTGTAAAAATTCCTTTTAGCCACTGTACATATGCTTAAGCTACAGGCTTCAGCTGCAACTCTAAGGTAAAAGGATTTCTTCAGTTTTAATTTTTAGAGAGCCTCTCGAAAAACTCCAAGTCAAAAACTATTTTAATTGAAAACTACACACTAGCTCAAAAAGGAGTGGGGATTGCAGGGAGGCATAAGCCTTGCTATCAGATTTAATTACCCACAATCCATCTGTAATCCAGCATCCACACCAAGTATTGGTATCAGACAAACTAATGTCCCATAGCCGAACGAGTGAGAGGGAGATATGTGGCATAACTACGCATGCGCTCAAAGGTCTTTACCGTTATAATCCAAATCTGAAAACATACTACAGTCTTTATCTCGCTTGTTAGTTTACTGCATGCATAAACGCTTGCTCACAACAATGAGTAAAATTATACGACAATGTTATTGGAATGGCGCGTATGGCTTGTGCGAGTGAGAGCGTTATGCATTCTCTCACTCCCACGGCTAGGGGACTTCAATTCATCTGAATACTGTTACCATTTTAGAGAGATCCAAAGTTATATGGTTTCCTTACTTATGTAGTCAAGCAGAAAACCTATATATGTAAGAGCAACATCTTATTTATCCTAAAATCCTGAAATTTAGCTTGTCAATTTAACATGCTGTAATTAATTTTTATCTGACATCTGTCAAACAAATAACACAACTTCCATTCTAAAAACATTTCAGATCCACGAGGTATAAATTGATATAGGTTTTATTCTTCATAAACCACGTCTTGTTTTATTATAATATATTTACAAAAATTCCAACATGTATTTTCAATTCATGACTACAGGCATGTATTTCATACCCAGAACAATAATTAGTTTTTAAAAATTATTTTTATAAAATAATTCTTTTTACCGTTATAATATTTAATTCTATATAATCATACATTCATGAAACAAGCTGTCTAAAATTTTTATAGTTAAGGGGGCCTACTGAAATGATCGTAATTTTTAGTAGCCTACGATATTCGTTGGCAACATAAATGGTCCGACCCTGTTAAAAACGGGCTGGCAGAATTTACAAAAATATGGAGATCAAAGGATTATAAAATATTAACTAAAATAATCTACAAAAAAATAAAATATAATTATTTACTGTAATTCATAATGCATTGACCCTAACCTTCAATCCCTTCACTGTTAATGTTTTCGGGAAATGCTTCTCCACCGGAATACATTTTTCTTCATTTGAAGTTGTAATAGATACAGACAACGTATCACCAGTCACAACGTTGTATCTATTTTCCATGATTACTTGGAAACAATAATTAGATAATACAATGTGTTCTACATTAATAAACAACAGATTAAAACACAAAATTCTAATACAGTACAAAAATTAACAATATGGACGATTTCAATTCCAAAGAGATTAGAGAAAAATAATATCATGATAAAATTCCCTTCTACATCTAAATTTTACCAACATTATTACTTGGGTCGAAACTAGAAAAAACTGATTATTGTGAATTTTTTATTTATTATTTCTTACTTATATTTTTATTTATATAATATAATATTATAGATGTTTTCGCCTTCAAGAACCGTATTTTGAAGTTGCTTTTAGCGTAATTACGTCGGAATGCATAACTAAACCTTTGATTAGCGGCAAATACATATTTATTTGATTATGAGCTTTTCAATTTTTTGAACAATTTCTTAGTTAATTAAAGTAATAAATATGCTACTAAAACTGTCACCTGTAGAATAAAATTATAAAATTATTTTATTATAACTGTATTCTATTCAAATCTTTGAAATTTCCTGAATGACTGTAATTGTAACAAAAGTGTGAGAGATAATATATAAATTATTAATATGGCTGTTTAGGCTTGATTATAAAATGGTAATATGGCACAACTAGACCAATTTATTTCCATTTTGATTTTACATCATATTTTTGCCCAGACAGTTAAGTAAAAAATTATGTCTCTGGTACAGACATAACATTCCTTTGTTTTCTTTATCAGTATAATACTAGTTTATCTGTTGTTAATCTACACATAGAAGTGTTTAGCTGTGTCTTAAAATATTCATTTAAGAACAACAAGCAAGTTTACATGGTGTAGTTGTGGTAGAAGCATCATAAAAACACCACTATAGTTCATTATGAATTTTGTGTCTAGTTTTTAAGTGTTCTTTTACCATTAGCAACTTTTACAAATGCCCATAACAGGCAGGTGGGATGTTAAATTATTGGTACTCGATCTGCCAGTTCTAGGGCTTCAAAAAATAGTTCTGTTTCTTGTTACATGGCCAGCCAATTATATGACTGAACCATTTAATAACAGAAGATGTAGAGCTGAAAATGACACTAGTCACAGTTATCTCCTTTGAGAGTAATGAACTCCATCACTATATAGCCAGACCTTCGGGTGACTGAAGTGAAGATGTCATTTACAGGGTGGAAAGTTGGTACTTTTCAGAGGGCCTGGCATGCTGATAAGCATACTCTTTCAACTCAGTGAGGAAGGCAATAGTAAACCACCTCACTCCTCATTTTTACTTTCTCTTGCCTATATGAATATACAGGAGGGAAAGTATTGTTTTCATGTCGATTTTAACAAATCCACTCTTCACCAGATTTAATCCTTTTCAGACCCCCTGAACCCAAAAAACATGTTTTCAGCGATTGGTCCGTGTGTGTGTGAACAGAATATCTCAAGAACGGAACATCGTACGAACTTGAAACTTAAAACTTAAGTTTAATACCACTACCGGACCCGACACGAACATTTAAACAAAAAAAAAAAAAAAATTCATTAAAATTGGTCGAACGGTCCAATAGTAGTTTATTCGTGTAATTTTTCACTTTTTTGCGATTTTCTCTAACACTGGCCCTACGATTTTTTTTTAAATTGTCTGGTTTACTCAATTTTTTATTCTCTACAAGATAGGGTAGGCGCCATGTTTGCTGAAATTCTTGGTGAGGCTGTTTTCACGTAAAAAAAGTGTTTTTTTTAAGATTACAGCTTTAATATGTATTATAGCGCAAAAATGTATATAATAAAAAATGTAGAGAATTTAAAATTCTACAACTTTTATTACAAACATTTCTTTGTGTAACGATTAGTTTAGCGGTAATTAGCGATTTTCTGTTTTGTTCTCACGAAAACGTGTGAAAAAACGATTTTTTTAAGATTTCGGCCTTAGTATGCATTTTACGACAAATGTGTAGATAATAAAATTTATAGGAAATTAAAAGATGTACAACTTTTATTTAGAGCATTTTTTTACAGTTCCTAGTTTATTGTGAAAGAGAATTTTCCGTATTTTAAAGCCAAACTGAGGTTAATTTTCATTTTGCGTTTTTCATATATGATTAAAATTAGGTTATGTTTATTGAGGTTAGTTTTTTGTTTATTTTAAATGTTTTATAACTAATGTTAGGTTTATTGTTAATTATTTGCATTGGCAAGAGAAAGTTGTGAGTGTTTCACACCAGATTTTTACTTAGTAAAACCTCTAGAGTTTCGAACCAGCCCTTCAGCTGTTAACGTAAACAACATTGAATGTGACTGATATTGACAATTTTCTTTATGTGATGATTCATTTTAATGCTTTTTCAGAGATGAAATTACCCTGTATTGGGTTATTACCCTATGACCCATGACTTACCCTATACTCTTTGAGTTTATTTAAAGTCACATCAACAGCTAGGTCATTAGTGACTACGGTGGGTTTTGGCATGAAAAATTTCAGACTTTAGCCGGGAATCGAACCCGGAACCTCCGCTTAATAGCTAGCGCGCTAACCACTACACCATGAAGGCAGCCTTTTTTGAGTTTTATATAAATTAAAATTTTAAATAAAAATAAATTAAATCTAATATACGAGGCATGTTCAGAAAGTAAGTACCGTTTTAAAAAAAAAAACAAGTAAAACAATTTTTTTCAACACAATTTTATTTCTACATGAAAGCCCAAACCTTAAACTATTTTTCGACATAGTTTCCACCAATGTTCAAACACTTGTCATAGCGGGTGATCAATTTGTCTATACCCTCTTCGTAGAAGGTTCCCGCCACTGACGTGTAAAAAACCAAGAGACTTGGAAGTGCTTTGACTTTTCTCACACGGTACAGTGATGATGGTGAGGATTTTTTAAACAAAATTGTGACAGGTGATGAAAATTGGGTCCGTCACGTCACACCGGAATCAAAACAGCAATCAATGGAGTGGCGACACACGCAATCCCCGAAGAAACAAAAATTCAAGACAACAATGTCTGCACAAAAAAATCATGTGCAATGTCTTTTGGTATCGGAAAGGTGTTTTGCTGATTGATTTTCTCCCAAGAGGTGAAACCATTAATGCAGCAAGGTATGAAACCTTAAGAAAACTAAGGCAGGCAATTCAAAACAAACGGAGAGGAATGCTCAGTAATGGAATTGTGTTGCTCCATGACAATGCACACTGATGGTTTCCCCCTTTACCCCTCATTGCAAATAAGAGCAAACTCATGACTCAAGTGACTACAACATGTGATGAAACGTGGTTTTTTACTTTTGATCCGGAAACAAAGCGCCAATCCATGCACTGGAAGAGCCCAACTTCACCGAGAGCCAAAAAAGCTTGAATGAGCAAGTCAAAATTTAAAGCAATGATGATTGTTTTTTGTGATATCCATGGGATTGTGTACCTTCACTTGGTTCCTGAAGGTCAAACAATTAATCAATATTACTACCTCGACGTACTTTCTAAACTACGTCAAAGAGTAAGGAAAAAATGATGCCCTGAAATGTGGAAGGACAAATCATGGGTTCTCTACCAAGACAATGCGCCAGCTCATTCCGTGTTATCTGTCAAGAGGTTCTTAGCCAAGTACAGCATTTCAGTGTTAGAACATCCACCTTATTCACCAGATCTTGCACCATGTGACTTCTACCTGTGAAATCTGCATTATAAGGGACAAGATTTGAGTCTGTGGAAGCTGTAAAAGAGAAAGCAGCACGTGTCCTGAAAAAGCTGCATGGAGCGTTGTAGGGATAGAGAAGGAGTGTACATTGAAGTGTTGACAAAAAGTGATTATGTATAAAATTAAAATTAAATTTGTTACGTCAGTCTTGTAATTTAATAGCCACACCTCGTACTTTTCAGAGGCCCCAGCACGCTGATAAACGTACTTTTCCACTCAATGAGGAAGGCCTTTGTAAACTACGAGGCGTGTTTTTTAAGTAAGTACCGTTTTGCGATTCCGCCGCCGCAGCGCTACGGTTGGCGTTCCGCGCATGCGCGCTGGTTACCTACATCTCTTGTCTACGCACTGACGCCATTACAGTCTGATTCTTCATTGTATACGTTGTTTACTGAGTGTTTAAGATGCCTCCGACAATCGTGAGTCCCGCTGATTGTGAAGTACGGGCTGTTATACGATTTCTTAGTGCTAAAGGCGTAAAACCGATCGATATTCATCGTGAGATCGTTGAAGTTTACGGACAAAACATTATGAGTGATGGAATGGTAAGGAAATGGGTGAGAGCATTTAAAGATGGCCGCACAAATGTGCAACAATTTCTGCCCGGAAAATCATGTGCACAGTTTTTTGGGACAGAAAAGGAGTATTGCTAGTGGAGTTTCTGCCTCGTAATGAGACAATCAATGCAGCGTCTTATTGTGAGACATTGAAAAATCTGCGTCATGCAATCCAGAACAAAAGACGTGGCAAGTTGAGTAAGGGTATCGTTTTGCTGCATGACAATGCCCGTCCACATGTGGCTAATCAGACCAAAGATCTCATCAAATCATTTAAATGGGAAACTCTAGATCATCCTCCATACAGCCCTGATTTGGCGCCCAGCGACTACCATTTGTTCCTGCACTTGAAGAAACACCTGGGCGGTCGGCGTCTTCAAGACGATAACGAAGTCAAAACATTTGTGATGCAGTGGTTAACAAATCAGGCGGCAGAATTTTATCAGGAGGGTATTCAAAAACTGGTGCCTCGTTATGACAAGTGCCTCAATATTCACGGAAATTATGTAGAAAAGTAGATTAAGGTACAGGCTTTCATGTAAAAATAAAATTATTGCGATATCTTTGCACGTCTTTTTTTAATTCCAAAATGGTACTTACTTAAAAAACACACCTCGTACTTCACTACTCATTTTACTTAGTAAAACCTCTACAGGTTCAAACCAATCTATCGGCTGATGACCTAAACAACAAATACATATTTATTTAAAATTCTAAATGATAGTTTGTTAATTTTTTTTTACCCAGATCCCTAAACAGACCTTTGTAATAAGTGTCACAAAATGTTTAATTAATTATTTTTATGTTACTGCTTACTTACTACAAATGTTTCCTTCAATCCATAAAGTATTTTACTTTACTGTATAATATTGTAATTAGAAAAGGAGGTTGGATATTATAAAAATTCACTGTGAGCATTTTTATAAAAATTGAATGGATTTCAGGTTATATTTGTTTTTTTGACAAATTGGTTTACAATAATTTTTTCACGGTTCAGCTTTATAATATGTAGATCAGCATTTTTGTAACTATGTAACAATTTATTAAAAATGTAATACAGGGTGGCGCAAAAGTCACTGCACACTACAGTAAACAATGACCGATTTATTTTTTATTACAAAAAACTTACAATTTACAACTTATAATTATTTTTTATGTTCAAATTGTTTTCCGTCTTCAGTAATACATCTTTCAAGTCTCTCTCGAACACTGTTACACACTCTATGGCATAGTCTGGTATTACTGTCCAAATCTTTAAATGATACGATATCTTAAATCGTGTATGTAGTCTTTCATTTCGTCGATGGTCTGAGGCTTTCTAGAATAAACAAGAGTCCTTGACGACACCCCATACGAAAAATCCATGGGCGTGATATCTGGTGAACGTGGAGACATGTCAATATCTGCCCTTCGTCCAATAATATGTCTTCGGAAAGTTTCGTTTAATTAATCGCGGACTTCAGTGGCATAATGTGGTGGAGTACAATCGTGTTGAAAGTACAGTTCTTGAAAGTTTTCAGCAAATGTCACGAGTCCTGGTACCACGTAATTTTGAAGCTTATCCAAGTATTTTTCTCCTGTCACAGTTCCTTAAAAAAAATATGGTCCAAGTATGCCAAATGATAATATTGCCCCCCAGACACTCACACCAGGTTGATTTAGTTGATTTTCTAACGAAACATTTTGATTGTCAGTATACCAGTAAGTACAGTTATGTCTGTTAACTTGTCCGCTTAACTTAAAATTAGCCTCATCAGACCACACAATTTTATTGAACAAGTTAGGATCGAGTTTCTGTTGGTTAAGCATCAATTCAAAAAATTGAAGACGTCGATCTGGATCATCTTCAAGTAACCCATGTAGCAAATGTGGAATGTAAACTTTGTAATTGTGTTTGTGTAACATTCTTTGCACAGACCTTCATGATAAATCCAGCTCAGATGCTAATTGTCTGGTTGATTTTCGTGGACTTTTGGTAATAGCTAAACATACCCGCAATTCATTTTCCTCAGTTGAGACCGTTGTTGGGCAGCCAGATCTTGGTGCATCCATAACAGATCCATGTTGTTCAAATCTATCTCGTATGTCATACACAGTTCGTCTAGACGGTGGGTTTGATATAAAGGGTCCAGCCCATTCATTAACAACTGCAGTAGCACTACTTTTATAAAATGTTTTTACAGCAAAAATTCTTTCTTCTTTCGTTAACATCATGACAACTATAAAAACATCTAACAGATACAAAAATGTCTCACAGATCACGCTTTCAAGAACTCACTGGATCTATTGTTGTGTTTGTCCTTGACGAGGCGTATTGCCAACTTGACGCGGCGTAATTATCAGCATTTTGTAATACCATCATCACGGGCTAAAATTATTGTACTATTTCTTCTTGTAATTTTAATTTTTTTTTTTAACCAACTGTGCAGTGACTTTTGCGCCACCCTGTATATTAACGAATTTTTGCTGACTGTATTCGATGACCTGACACAATTTAATACAGTCGGATATCGTTTAACTGTTTTTAATCATTTCTTATTTTTCTTGAAGTGCCTATCAGTTACAAATGTTCACGATCATCATGTATATTGCACTTTGTCAATAACAATACGAAACAGTTGTAAGGAGGTTTTGTTGAAGAACCAGGTCCTAAGATGTTTTAACCACAATATCCTTCTTCTTTTAGGGCTCTTTCTCTGAAGATCTTCCCTGAACAATACACTGAAGCAATCCAATCCTTTGTTTGCGAAACAAAGGCATCAGGATTCCCTGAAATAAAAGATGTAGGATTTTAAATTTTCTACAATTTTATCATACATTTTTGTGCTGAAATGCATATTAAAGTCGCAATCTTAAAAAACAATTTTTTTACAAGAAAACAACCACCCCAAGAATTTCAGCAAACATGGCACCTACACTATCCTGTAGAGCATAAAAAATGTAGTAAATGATGCGATTTTTAAAAAAATCGTAGGAGTCATTTGTGAGAAAATTTCAAGAAAGTGAAAAATGACACGAATAAATTAGGTACTACTTCCGGTTGACCGATTTCGATGAAAATGTTTGTGTTGGGTCTTCTAATGGTACCTAACTTAAGTTTCAAGTTTGTACGATGTTCCGCTCTTGAGATATTCCGTTCACAGACACGTGCGCAGGCGTGCACGCACACACACACACACAGACCAATCGCTAAAAACATGTTTTTTTGGGTTCATGGGGTCTGAAAACGTGTAGATCCGGTGAAAACTCAATTTTGAAAAATCGACATGAAAACAATACTTTCCTTTCTATATATTCATACAGGCAAGAGAAAGTAAAAAAAGCTTCAAAAGACAGCATTAAGACTCGTTTAAATTCAATAGCAGTAAAATTTTATCAAGAGTGTATTAGAAAACTCATCCACCAGGACAACAAATGCGTCAATCGTCAATTTCTATAAAAGTAGCCATAAGTGTACATTACTTTTAAGAAACAAAACATTTTTTCTGAATCCTGAATCCTGGTTGAGAGGGCTAAGAAGCCCTATGATGGCGACATCGTGTTAAGGAACACCTGGTCGCTCGGGGAACAATATAACAGAATAATTGCAACCTCAAGAAATTTAGGGGGAATTTTATAGTTTAAATAGGAAATAGGATTCTGGTTCGTAGGACATTGGAACTGGGACTTGAAAGGAGGTAATTTATTTTTAGAAGTTATTTGTGGAAAATTTAAATTAAGGGACAAGTGGGTTTAAGAGCAGCTCTTTTATTTTTCAGTGGCCTTTTTTCAGTTTTGTGGGAGGCCTATTATCTTGGTGAGGGGAAGGCATGCATTTTACTGAACGTAGACTTAAGGTATAATTTAAGGTAGGGGTTAGTTTATGATTTCAGGGGAGACGGAAAGGGTAGAGGTTGGCATAATCACCGGCCTTTTTTTCTTCTGAGTGTTTATTAATTTAAAATGGCGGCTCTTTTCACCGTAGTGGAGTGATTATGCATAGGAACATGGGGACAACTACCAACTGGGGGGAGTGAGTCATACAAGTAGGAGGGGCATGGGCAAATAAGAGGAATACAGGGCAGAATAAAAATGTGGCAACTCTAAATTTTGTTAAGTGGGTCATACTAAAATTTAGATAAAGTCGTGGAATGGTAATGGGATAGAGACTTCAGACATTTTTTCTATATTCACATGTCTTTTATTTACAACCTATCGGAGGCAGAAAAAAACAACCCTCATATATTCATGTCATCTAAAAATAAGTTGTGCCCTTTTAGAAACACCCAATATTTTAGAACAAGGAAAGGAATTTCTCTAAAAAAAATTACAAATAAAACAATTTTTATTTCAATGTTTTAATAAAAGAAAAAAATGGAAATATTAAAAATAAAAATGTCATTGTTACTCTTTACATTTTTACTTATTCTTCTTTTTCTTCCTAGGTATTTTATTTTTAGTCGTTTCTTTCCTTTTACCAGACACTGATGAATCATTAGAATTATTATCTGCATCTAAATCCTTGACGTTTTCTTCGGTGTTACCGGTTTGTTGTTCTGGTTGAGATGAGGAACCGTCATCATTCTGCACATTTTTCGAAACCGGTGGCACACTGAACCCGTTTATTACAGGATGAACCAGTTTGAACACTAATTTCTCATGCTGCACGTTAGTTTGATCCAGACTTAATTGTACGGTGACTGGATCGAATGCATGGAATACAATGTTGCCACACCTTTGCGTTTGATCCTGAAATCAATGAAACGGGAATAAGTTATACTCAAATTTTTGCATTCAATACAATCACAATTTGACTATAACAGACAGGTAGTGTCAATTATTTGCACTTAAGAACAGAAGAGGTAGAGGTGTAAAAGACACTAATCACAGTTATCTCCTCTCAGAGAAATGAATTTTATTATATCGCCAGACCCTGTGGTGAATGAAGTGAAGGTGTCATTTGCAGAATGAAGAGTACGAGGGCTGTTCAAAAAGTATCAGACCTTTTGTCCTCCCGCTGAAACAAATGAAGCGCTGGCGACCAAGTTTAGTGGGGATAAAGAGGGGACTGTCATGCGCACGCATCCACTGTTTCGTGTCATGGCAAAGCTTCCATCACCGGCAGTCAGCCTAGTAGTGTAGACCTCTCTGTTGTGCTCGTCGATTTTTATCAAGTTATAAAATGACAGAAAAACTTGAGCAGCGTTACTGCATTAAATTTTGCCAAAAGCTTAGTGATTCGCAAGTGGAAACAATTCGCACGATTCAACAGGCTTTTTGGGAGTCTGCCATGAGCTGTACTCAAATAAAAGAGTGGTACAATCGATTTAAAAATGGTCAAACATCAGTGGAAAGTGAATCGCGTTCAGGCAAGCCATCGACAAGCTGGAATGAGAATGTTATTGAACAATTGGGAACTTTAGTCACCGAGGACCAAAAGAATAATATCTTGAGAGGTTCTTCGTCGCCTACGTGATGATGCTGTGCGGCGCAAACAACCGAATCTGTGGGCAACAAAAACTTGGCAGCTCCATTACGACAATGCACCTGCCCACTCTGCACATCTAATTCAAAGTTTTCTCGCTAAAAAGAACACTCCTCTGATTCGCCAAGCTCTGTACTCCCCGACATGGCTCCCTGTGACTTCTGGCTATTTCCTAAGCTGAAAATGCCCCTGAAAGGAACTCGATTTCAAGAAAGAGAAGACATTAAACAGAATACGACGGCCGAGCTTAACAGAATTCCAAAAGATGCCTTCCAGAAATGTTTTGAACAGTCGCAGAAGCGCTGGGAGAAGTGTGTGCATCACCAAGGAGACTACTTTGAAGGGGATTAGAAGTTTGTAGCTCTTGTTCAATAAATGCACTTTTAATTAACAACAGTCCGATACTTTTTGAACAGCCCTCGTTGATACTTTTCATAGAGCCTGGCATGCTGATAAGCATACTTTTCCATTCAGTGAAGAAGGCATGGTAAACCACCATACCCCTCAATTTACTTACTAAAGGCTCTAGAGGTTCAAACCAGCCTTTCCACTGATGATCTTAACAACAGATGCAGTTGTTTCAAATTATGAAGATAGTAAGCTTTCCCCTGAAAAAGGCACATTTAAGATTTATTTTAAAAACAATTTCCTAGTTTGAAATTGAAAATTTCCCCTCTACAATTTTTTTAATTGTTTTTATTACAAGTTATAATTTATTGTTATTGTTATAATTCATAGTATAATTTGCCCATAACAGACAGGTGGAGTGTCAAATTATTTACACTCAATCTGTTAGTTGCAGGGCTAAAATAAATAGTTCTGTTTGTTATCACATGGTCAGCCAATTAAATGACTGAATCATTTAAGAACAGAAGAGGTAGAGGTGTATTGTGACACTAATCAGAGTTATCTCATCTGAAAGTAATAGATTTCATTATACAGCCAGACCCTGTGGTGAATGAAGTGACAGTGTCATTTGCAGAGTGGAAAATATATGCTTTTCAGAGGGCCTGGCATGCTGATAAGTGTACTTTTCCACTCAGTGAGTGTTGGCAATGGTAAACCACCTCACTCCTCGATTTACTCAGTAAAACCTCTACAGGTTCAAACCAACCTTTCGGCTGATGACCTAAACAACAACAACACATAGTATAATGTTATTTAAAATATTTTAACAAAATGTTTATTTATCTCGCATAAAGTGTTTTATATTATTAATATTTTGTGCGATACGTGTGATGTTCATCCTGAGAATGTCTCCGTGAGAGACTAAAAATGTCTCGATGATGTAATACGCTGAGGTGAGTATTATATATAATTTTTGTTTCACTGTTCATTCTGTTATTTAGTACATGCAAACAAAGGATATAATGTTAAATAAAATACTCGTAATATTAATAATTACCTAACAATAAAGTTTTCAGAACGATTTGAACTATATTTTACAGTGGTAACTACAAATTCTTGAAATACGCAGTACAAATAAATTGATTTCTACTTTAAACCACTGATATGGTAATTTACAAAATTATGAAAAAAATCCCTCTAGCGATAACAAATGCAGTAAAATAATAACAAAAAATTACCGTTTTCAACCACTTCATAAGTTCCTTATTCTTACTAAATTACTCTCTTACTAAATTAAACCTACTGTAACTTAGGGTGATTTATTTATTTATTTATTTTTTTTGGTATTACGTCTGACTTTTGCAATTTCTGCAAATGCAGATGGTGAAGAATGATGATACGTGAAAATGAGCGATGAAAAAATTTCAGACCTAATTGGGAATCAAACCCAGGACCCCAGCGTAGAAGCCAGTTGCGCTAACCACTACGCCAACTTAGGGTAAGATTGTAGAGATTTATTATAACAGACTTACTTCATCATTGTAAGTGAATTCGACCGGTTGTTTTTTGGTAGAATTCGCTGAAGATTTAACGTAGAGTACACCTTCGAGACCGTACTTCGGTACGAGAACTTGCAAAGCGTTCTTCCTGACAAACAGAACGTAACCCTCTTCATCTTGTACACGACCTCGGAAAAACATCTGTAACAACAAAATGGTAAACTTAATAAACTGTAAAATTGAACCCAGGACCTGAGGTGTAGAATCCAGTAGCGCTGACCACTACACCACATGGCCACCGTGGTGTATCAAACGATTTAATGTAATGATTAGCAAGATAGTAAACAATTCTATTTCTTGTGAAGTGATTGTGGACACGTAAATCCGTGTAAAGTTATTTTCCTTTACATACATACAAGGCGTGTTCAGAAAGTAAGTACCGTTTTTAAAAAAAACAAGTACAACAATTTTTTTTCAATACAATTTTATTTTCTACATGAAAGCCCAAACCTTAAACTATTTTTCGACATAGTTTCCACCGATGTTTAAACACTTGTCATAGCGGGTGATCAATTTGTCTATACCCTCTTTGTAGAAGGTTCCCGCCAACGAATGTAGCCACGACTCCACGGCAGTTTTCACTTCATCGTCGGTTTCAAAGCGTTGGCCGCCTAGCTCGCGCTTCATGTGCAGGTAGTCAGACGGTGCCAAGTCCGGGCTGTAGGGTGATCAAACTGCTCCCAACGAAATTGTCGAACCAATGTTTGAGTGTCACCAGCGGTATGGGGCCGAGCATTGTCATGGAGCAACACAATTCCGTTACTGAGCATTCCTCTCCGTTTGTTTTGAATTGCCCGCCTTAGTTTTCTTAAGGTTTCGCAATACCTTGCCGCATTAATGGTTTCACCTCTTGGGAGAAAATCAATCAGCAAAACACCTTTCCGATCCCAAAAGACAGTGCACATGATTTTTTGTACAGACAATGTCGCCTTGAATTTTTGTTTCTTCAGGGATTGCGTGTGTCACCACTCCATTGACTGCTGTTTATATTCCGGTGTGACATGACGAACCCAAGTTTCATCACCTATCACAATTTTGTTTAAAAATACTCACCATCATCACTGTACCATGTGAGAAAAGTCAAAGCACTTCCGAGCCTCGTGGTTTTGTGCACGTCAGTGAGGATTTTTGGAACCCATCGGGAACACAGCTTGCGATAACCTAAGCGGTCCATAACAATTTCGTACAAAAGAGTACGTGAAATTTGTTGGAAATCGTCAGATAGCGTTGTCATAGTGAAATGTCTGTTCTCTTGGATTTTTTCATCAACTGCCCTTACCAGATCATCGGTGACGAGAGAAGGCCAATGCTCCGATTCTCATCATACACATTTGTTCGACCGCCATTGAACATTTCAACCCACTTTCTCACCATTCCTTCACTCATTACGTCTTTTCCATAAACATCTCGAAGTTGACAATAAATTTCAGCCGGTTTCACATTCCTTGCGTTCAAAAATCTTATTACAGAACGAATCTCACAATCGGCGGGATCACTAATGTCTTAAACATTTTTACCGTTCAGAGAAAACTGAAAACACAACGTAGAACAACTACAATGGCATGAGTCGATAGCCAGTGAACAAGTACGACTAGTGTGCATGCGCGGAACACCGATTGCAGCGCTACAGCGGCAGTAGAATGAAATGGTACTTACTTTCTGAACACGCCTCGTATTTTACATATGTAATAAACAAAAGTTCTGCTAAAAAAAAAATAAATAAAAAAACATTCTGTTTCTTATCATATGATCAGCTAATTAAATGACTGAATCATTTAAAAACAGAAAAAGTAGAGGTGTAAAAGACACTGAAGACTTATTTCTATACAGATTGATTAAAAAGTTACAATATGGGTACACAATTTTTTTTTTCTTTTTTTTATTAAATAACATTATTTGCAATCAGTTTTTTTTAAAAATAAATTACAAACAAATCTTTTGAATTTACAAATCACAAGTTGAGGCCTCATTACCCTGAGTACCTCTCATTATATCCGCATTGTAAATGTAACATGCTGCGATTTTGCAGTATTGATCTTCACTCTCCATTTTTGAAGCCTTGTCTAAACATTCCTGAAGTTTGTTTGAAGCAACTATAGGATCTCCACTTTTAGCAAGCAATGCCTTATCGTCAGCAAATGTAGCATGAACTACCCCTTCAGTTGTTGGTAAGTCTGCTTCATATAATGAATACAAATACGGGCCTAGAACTGAACCCTGAGGTACACCAGAGGTAATGTACCGAGAAGACAGCTCGTCTTGGTATTTCACTTGAAAAAACAGATTTTCCAGATAAGATCGTAAAATCAAAAAGAAAGGTTGTCTTAACGTTCTTTTAACTTTGTATAGTAAGCCGACAAGCCAAATTTTGTCAAAAACCTGTTCAGCATCTAAAAAACCAGCAAAATAAAAATAAATAATACATTTTCATAATGTTAAATACTGACATGTGTATGAAGAGCGACTGAAGCTCGTCCTGCATACTGAGCCATTCTGTTACGGTAGTTTAGATTGTGGCATAAATTATGCGTCTTCTTTTTATCCATTAAATCAGGATACGTAAGATCGGCACCGATACACGCAGCCAACAATCGATGGACAATAATGTCGGCATATCTGCAAAGAAAAACAACAAAAAATTTAAACACGATATCAAGTTGATTTTATATTAACTCTGTTCACACTGGTAATCTAATTTTAGATGATGCTGAATGGATTCTGGTTGGGGCGATAAAATGTGCTTCTGCAAGGTCAGTATAAATCGAAGACCGGTAAATATTGCACTTTTCTTGTAGGGAATTCTTTAACGCATCTGACAGTGTTTTCAGAAACAGAATATCATAACAGGGAAAATTTTTATTCCCTCTATAGTGTGTACATTGATGGTTTGGGAATAGTTTGTTTTGAATGGAAATCCGTGTAGCTCGTGTGTAAGTCAACGTACATGCATGTTCTTTAGTTTGTGTTGAAGCTATGATGAGTCTGTTATGGCGTTTGCCCTTGAAAAGGAAAGACGAGTCCATTTTACTTTTCAGGAGGGGGTTTACCATCACAGAGGTAAAAAATTCGACACTTTGCCATGTTGCAAAGGACATGTAACGGCTTCCTTCTAACCGCACCTATAGAATTTTTCAAAACACGTGGTTGTAGGAAAAAAAATTTTCTACATTCCTTTGCTTACAGCTGTAACCTAAATATAATAGTGGCTCTGTGACAGCACCATAAAGAATGTAAAATACCATTCCTTCATGCTTCCCTGTGATGTGAAAATGGACTCATGTTAAACATTTTGTAACTTCGTGAAATATTTACAAAAATTTAAATAAAAAATAACATTTATTCCAGTAACCTCTTGTCTACAAAATATTTTTTGTAAATTTATTTTGCTAAACTGAAATTTAAGCCCGTTATAGTAAAAAAATATAAAGTATATAAAAAACACAAAAATTTTCGTGGTTGAAAATTTGGCTCACCTAAACGCAAAGAATTATCAAGCGATTTTGTTGTAATTATATTCAAAAGGCGCGTACGTATTATATGAATCAACTATAATATTTTCAGAATTTTCTATCAGTAGTGACGTTAGATAAAACAGTTGTTTTGAGAGCATGTTTTGAATTTTGCAATTCTTCAGTTTAATGAGTAAAAGTCCATTTCCAAAGAGTTAAAGAAAGTTAACCCTTAAGGCTCCGGTTGTTCCGTACTGTTCCGCTTTTACTACACAGCGACCATATTACATTCCTTTCCCATGACGTCAAACACACATTCATATAATTCCAGCCTCTCTTAGTTTGCTTCTAATGTAAACAATTAATGACGTCACTGAGCAAGCGCATTATAACAAAATGCGTACACGCTGATTAAAAAGTAATAACAAAATACTTTCAAAAGTATTTGAATACAAAATACTTTTATAAAAGTATTTTTCTAAATGAAATTGTTGGGCCTACATCATATCATGACTGATGTTTTAGTACTTTAAGTACTTATAATTTAAAAAAATAGTTATCTTAATAGGAATATGACATTCGTAAAGTCGCAGACTCTAGCGTGCACCCTGTAGTAGGTGGCTTTTGTTTGTTGACAGTAGGAGCAAACTAAGAACGGCTCAACTGTAGTTAGATTTGACTTGTGAAAAACCATTTGTAAAGCATAATTTTATCTACACATATACATATATCACAATACTGAAGGTTGCAGCAGGAGAATGACACGAGGGTGACTTGTTTGGGAACACTGCACGTAGTATTTTGTCAAGTGCCACTCCCTTATCCCCTTTGCTACAACGTACATTAGACCCAACCATTTGTAACAAAAGAAAATTCCTTTAGAAAAACGTCACAGCTTTCACACAAACTAAGAAACATGTTTGTATGTTGACTTACGGTATGTTATCTGTTTGTACGTTTATTTGTTTACATAAACATTTTCCAACACTCTAGCATACCCTTCAAATTATTTTTTATTTTTTTATTCCTAATTTGTGTACGTTGCAATCTGTTCAATTGAGAACAACAAGCAACCCCATGACCCAATGAGATGAAGATGATATGTACTACGTGTAAATGTAGTGTAGTCTTGTACAGACTCAGGTCGACCATTCCTGAGAGAGTATGGTTAATTGAACCCCAACCATCAAAGTACACCGGTAACCACGGTCTAGTATTCAAATCCGTATAAAAGTAACTACCTTTACTAGGATTTGAACCAGGAACCTTCGTCGCCAAAATCAGCTGTTAAACAGCTGATTTTGGCGACGACTTTACCTCTAGACCAACCCGGTGGGTTTCACACTAAAATTATAATAAAATATTTCTCTTTCAACATATTCTATTTCTGTAAAGGCTATTAGTTGCGTTAAAGAATTCTCTACAAAATAAATACAATAATGACCGGTTTAAGAAGTATATTGACCTTACTGCAACAAGTTTTATTGCGTACTACACTACCTATTTCTAAAATGACGGAAGTGGCTTCAAGTAGCATACGGGTTAACAGATTGATTATTTTATGGAAAGTGTGTAGAGAACCTCCTAGTACACACACCGAAAAGTACTATTATGGCAGAAAGAACACAGGAGTGTATCAAAGTGGCATCATGTCTCCACGCAGTAAATATTGCTGTGATGTCACAATCAGAATATCGTTCCTCAACTTACTGTCACAATACACCATAACTTAAGGTCATAAAATAAATTTTATACTTTATGAAAAGATAACAAAAAGTAGATGGTGTGTTCCACCAAGAGAACTTTTTTAATGCTCAAAAATTATTGAAAAGGCAGATTTCCAAGTACACGGCAAAAATTACGTATGTTGAGATTTTTTTTTCTGTTTTACGTCTGTTTTTCAATGGCTGCTAATGCAGACAGTGAGAAGGATGACACATGAAGGCAAGTGATGAAAAAATGCCAGACGTGACCAGGAATCGAACCCGAGACCCAGGCGTAGAAGCCAGTTGCACTAACCACCACACCAACGAGCCAGCCTAAATGTTGAGGTAAAGCTGCCATACAAAAGATATTTAAATTAGTTCAAACAAAATAAAAAATTCAAATATACCTGACAAAGTCTGTGAGTGTGTTTGTGCACACATACACACAAACACAACAATTTTTAAAAACATGTTTTTTTGGATTCAGGGGGCTGAAAACATCTATTTCCATGGTGAAAACTCGATTTTGAAAAATTGATATGAGAACCATAGGCCTACTTTTCTTCCTTATATTTCATATAGAGCAAGAAAAAGTTATAATTACTATTAATATTAGTTAGGCAGTGAAATGTTAACAACTCTAAACGTACCGTTTACCAACTGCGCATTGGCGCAGTTGGTAACGTGCTCGCCTCTCATCATGCGGTCTTGGGTTCAAATCCCATTCAGGCATGGCATTTTTTCATACGTTACAAAATATCATTTCACCCTTCACCGTCTGCATTAGCAGTAATTGCAAAACAGTCGGACGTTAAACCGAAAAAAAAAAATAAAAATAAAAAAAAAAAATAAATAAACGTACCGTCTGATTGGAGACGTGAAATGAGTATAAATCGGTGTAGCAAGTCCGTAATGAAAAAATTCATCCTTCTGTAGCATGCCGCTGCAAAAGTAAACAGCTTGCAACATGCAGCGTGTTGCTAATATCCTTAACATCGTATTAAAATATGCATTTTCTGCTTTGTGTGCTTTGTCCAGCGAATCGGCTAACCCCTTACCAGTTGAAACATCCATGTCGAAACCCTGTAACAGAAGCAAATGTTAATTATTGTAAATAAAAATATATAAGAAAAATCCCTTTCAAAAAGAAACAATCAGAATAAAACAATCAAATAGAACAACAGAAAGAATAGCAATCAGAAAAATAGAAAGAAGGATTCTAAGAACCTGCATAAACAAAAAACACATAGTTGACAACCAGCACAGACTTTTACCACGAGAACAAATCTATAAAGAAATAGAACCAATCACTGATGCAATGCACAAAAAGAGACTTTCTTTCTTTTCGCATATCCTCAGAACTCCGAAAACCGATTATTAAGAAAAATTGTAGAAAAATTCATGTGTGCAAAAACAGAAGGAGCTACAATTCCTTGGCTTGAAGAAATCAAAAAAGATAGAACAGAATTAAATCTAACAATTGCTGACGTCAAAGATCGCACACCAGTTTACAAAGAAACAATAAAAAGAAAAAAACAAATTTTTTTCAGTAAGAACAATTAAACGAAAAGAACAGGTTTGTTCAGACGAATTGAGAAAAACAAGATCCGACAGAATGAAAAAGTATTGGCAAGAAAGAAATGAAAAGGAAATAAACTGCCGAAGAAAAAGAACAAACCAAAGAAACTAAAGTGATCCTTTGTGGTCATAAAATAAGAAAAAAAAATCCCTTTCATACGACCGATGTGTCTCATGGCCGATTGCAATTTTTAAAAAGGCTTACCTTTGACCTGTGATAAAAACCATTAGAAATTTCTGTATGTACTCTTAAAGACGAATCGAATGACACTATTTTTGTTTACAAATTCCAACTTTGAATTCTTGACTTCTGGTTTTAAGCCACTTCCGGTCGAAATCGGAACTTCAAATGCAATGCAGGCCCACTAACTTTTTGCGTAGATTACGAATCCGAAAATCATTTGTTGCTATCTCTTGTAGTTTCTGACATTTGGGTGTGATGTATCGACAGAAAATGATATGTTGTTTAGGTCATCAGCCTGTAGGCTGGTTTGAACCTGTAGAGGTTTTACTAAGTAAAACGAGGAGTGAGGTGGTTTACAATTGCCTTCCTCACTGAGTGGAAAAGTACACTTATCAGCATGCCGGGCCCTCTGAAAAGCACATATTTTCCACTCTGCAAATGACACCTTCACTTCATTCACCACAGGGTCTGGCTGTATAATGAAATTCATTACTTTCAGAGGAGATAACTCTGATTAGTGTCTTTTACACCTCTACCTCTTCTGTTCTTAAATGATTCAGTCATTTAATTGGCTGACCATGTGACAAGAAACAGAACTATTTATTTTAGCCCTGCAACTAACAGATTGAGTGTAAATAATTTGACACTCAACCTGAGAAAATGATAGATGACAATAATTGTTAAATTCCCACCAATAGCTATGTCCACACTCGTGCGCTTTCATTTTCAACTTGCAATAAGGCATGCCATTCGTGCCTCACTTCTCTTGTGTTTTCAAGATGGATGAAGATGATATTATACTGTTAGGTGGAATTAGCGCAGCATATTTAGTGATTAGACAAGTAAACAACGTAGGAAATCAAGGTTTAACTACTGTTGTAAAAATGCATGGTTCAGTTCAGAAATCATTTCCCTATCTTTACATGGAGCCGAAATCAAACTTTTTTTAAAAACCAGCTAGAAACTGTGTACTTTTTATGCGTAAATCGCTATCTCTGAATAATTTCTAAATAAAATAAAAAATCAATCAAGGTAGAAAAGAACAGGCGTTAATTTGGTGTAGGGTTCAAAATTTTCTGTTAAGTTGTTTTTGAGATACAGCTCTTCAAACACAATGGACTTCCTTCATGGCACGCATTATATAACACTACAACTGAACGTTGAAACACACAGAAATCCAAGGCTAATGGAACTTCTTGTGCTACGCTGAGCACTACAAAAATCTGCTACTTCTGACTCATCTTGGTCATGCCTTGACGCATGCGTCCCTTCCCTTGCGTCGAAACCTGCGCTTAGCGCAAGCGAAAGTGCACTAGTGTGGACATAGCTAATCATAGGGATTTGATAAAAGAATCTGCATACAAAAGAAAATGGAGTAATAATGGCTGACACCTGTCCTCTCATAAACGAGGCGTATTACTAAAGTAAGGACTGTCGGCTTATATTTAAAAATATTGGTAAGTCTCAAAACAGTTTTACACATGCAGCGCCATCTATTGACTATTTACAAAGCCACTGCAATTGTTGTTTTGATTCAGTATTCGTTTAGCAGCTGGTAAAGGCAGATTGCAATGTCCATGATCTGCATGGAGTTAGAGGTATGGGGTGCAGCTAGTTCATCAAATATAGAAACTGCAGCAGTTTCAATCAAAATGCCTGAGACTAATCACTGCAGCCCAATGGTACATAACCAATGAAATATTACACACCAATCTAAACCTGCCCTTCATAAAAATTAAATTTAACAATGTAGTGAAAAACATTTTTAAAAACGTTAAAAGCGCATCAATTTTGCAATTCAACCTCCTGAACAACAGTTTTAAAACATTCCACTTACCTTCACGATTTTCTTAATCATTTAACACTTTCTCTACTTGTACTACTAATCATCATCTCATAATCAGCATCATTATCATCTCCATCATCGTCATCATTTTCAAATTCAATTACTTCATGTTTCAAGATATTGGTGCACAATTCAGTCAAGTTTAGTTTTATATTTTGTTCACAGATAAATTATTATTTTTTAAACACTATGAACTGAATGCGGTTTATATTTTCATTCTAAAAACGTTATTACTCAGATTTTAATCTTCTTTCCTTAGATTTATAATTACATTTAAAAAAAACTGATTGCAAAAGAATTACACTTAAACAAAAATGCATGAACTTATCACTATTTGACATGTCTTACACTTCTTTGGGAGTCTCCTGGCCACAAACAAATAAAAAATACTCACAAGACTGTTGGCTAGTATTTAGTGCTTGGGCATCCAGCTATGCTCAATTATCTACAGTAATAATTATCACAAATATCTTATTCCTGAGTAAATACCTTCATTTACTGGGTATGATGAAAAACCGCATTTATAAACTATCTCCTTATAAACTGAATGGTCTCATACCATTCAGGACGTCTCACGAAGAAGCTGACATAAATATTAATGGATATATGTGGTAACCTTAGGCGAATCACTGATGCCAAGTTGGTGTCCATTAAAAGAGAATCCAAGTTATATTTACACAACATTTTATGTCATGCCTCAAGCGAACCCTTCCTGGACACAAAAGAGTGAGGGTACTTTATCCTCTTAGCGACTAACAAAAGAGTCCTGGTTCTCCAGGTTGCCAGTTACATGGTATGGTGGTATCTTGCCGACAGTTTTTTTCTCTCTCTTTAATTCTTTATTTACAACTGTAAAATTTTACAACAAGCAAATGTGATGATTATGATACTAATGTAAATGACATGATAGGCATGAGAGGGGTAGGGGCCCCATTGGTGCCTCCCCATAAATGAAATTTGTATATCAAATTATCAGGTCTCTACTCCAGCGTCTTTTAAGGCGTCTAGGGGGATTATCAGGTAAATGGACGGTGGAAAGTGAGCGCACCAGGGGGTTCTCGTGTTCGTGTGACTTGTCGTGAAAGCGTTTGTATAGGTATTCGATGGAATTTTGTACAAGTTGGTGTTTTCAAATCTGTATGTACGGTTTTGTTGCTAATGTAAAGAGGTGCATTTGCTATAAGGCGTAATGTTTTTGACTGGAATGCTTGAATTCGTTGCAAGTTAGAGGGTTTGGTTGAACCGTAAATTTGGGACCCCGTAGGTCCACATAGGTTTCAAAAGAGAACAATATAAATACGTAATTTTTGTGCCATTGGTAATTTGATCGTTTTTGAAGTAGGGAATATAGAAGTTTAAGTCGGGAATTCAGTAATAAATGTTTCCGTTTGATATGTGTACTCCAAGTAAACAATTTTGCCGACAGTAAACAATTTTTGAAATCAGACCAGAAACCTGTTCACATTATAAAGTTATTAATTACACATTAATAAAGTAAATTTAACGATTAATTATGAACATACCAGATGTCGAGCAGCTGTGACAAGAGGATCAAAATTATTAGTAGGTGGTTTCGGATGCCTACGAAGCATAGCGAATTCTGGAAATTCTTCAAGTATTTTTTCGGCGACCGATACATTGGCTAACAACATGAATTCTTCAACCATCGAATTCGTTTCTCTGATCTTTTTCGCTTCTACATCAATCGGATCATGAGTTTCACTGTCCACTTGAAATCTTATTTCAGGCGACGCCAATTGTAAAGCTCTAGATAACACAATAAAACAAGCCGTTAATATTTTTTAAATCCAGATGACATCAATGAAAGTTTTATCAAAATTAATTAAGTAGTTAATGAAATAAATCACTTCACAGACAAGAAACATCAGATTTTTGATGTCCACACAAGTGTTAAATCACCAAAAATGTACGAGGCGTGTTTTTTAAGTAAGTACCGTTTTGGAATTAAAAAAAGATGTGCAAAGATATCGCAATAATTTTATTTTTACATGAAAGCCTGTACCTTAATCTACTTTTCTACATAATTTCCGTGAATATTGAGGCACTTGTCATAACGTAGCACCAGTTTTTGAATACCCTCCTGATAAAATTCTGCCGCCTGATTTGTTAACCACTGCATCACAAATGTTTTGACTTCGTTATCGTCTTGAAGACGCCGACCGCCCAGGTGTTTCTTCAAGTGCAGGAACAAATGGTAGTCGCTGGGTGCCAAATCAGGGCTGTATGGAGGATGATCTAGAGTTTCCCATTTAAATGATTTGATGAGATCTTTGGTCTGATTAGCCACATGTGGACGGGCATTGTCATGCAGCAAAACGATACCCTTACTCAACTTGCCACGTCTTTTGTTCTGGATTGCACGACGCAGATTTTTCAATGTCTCACAATAAGACGCTGCATTGATTGTCTCATTACGAGGCAGAAACTCCACTAGCAATACTCCTTTTCTGTCCCAAAAAACTGTGCACATGATTTTCCGGGCAGAAATTGTTTGCTTAAACTTCACTCTTTTGGGTGATGATGAATGTCGCCATTCCATGGATTGTTGTTTCGATTCTGGTGCGACGTAGGCCACCCATGTTTCATCACCAGTAACAATTTGGTCTAAAAAATCTTCACCTTCATTGTGGTACCGCTGAAGGAAAGTCAATGCCGCTCAACATTTGTGATGCAGTGGTTAACAAATCAGGCGGCAGAATTTTATCAGGAGGGTATTCAAAAACTGGTGCCACGTTATGACAAGTGCCTCAATATTCACGGAAATTATGTAGAAAAGTAGATTAAGGTACAGGCTTTCATGTAAAAATAAAATTATTGCGATATCTTTGCACGTCTTATTTTAATTCCAAAACGGTACTTACTTAAACAACACGCCTCGTATTATTTGCATTGCTTGGTAACCAGAATGTTATATTTGATAGTGCTGACTTAACCCTTACGCTGCCAGACTGTCTGTACCTATTTGTCCAAAGAATGCCAAGCTAAAGCCCAGTTATTTTACCAGGTAATTTTGAAAAATTGTTTTAAAAATTTCAGAACTGATACAGGAGAAAGCTTTTAGTATCATGTTTTACCTTAAATTCTGCTTTTTCTGCTCATATAAGTAGTAATAGAAAACAAATTTCAATGGTTTCAATCAATTTGAAGTTAAAAAAATTTTGAACTGTAAATAAAAAATTTTCATTTTCATAAGTGTTAGAAATCTGTTTTTTTTTTTTTTTTAGCTTTTATTTGTTATCAGGAACTGTACATTATTGACAACTACCCAATTTGATCGCTGCTGCTTTTTGCTGTATTTTTTGACATTGATTAAACATGAGTTTGAACAGGGACCCCCCAGTAAAGTTTGTTCATGGATCGCTGTCAACTGGTCACCATACAAAGTCGCTTGCCCAACCGGTGTTACTTAACAAATAATAGCGACTTTCTACCAGCTGACTGACTGGGCTGGCCCGAAGGCCTAGAAATCTTAATATTTTTTTTTCATTCGTATCAAATAAAGAAAGGGCTTCTTTTTTTCTTCCATAAGTACATTTTTTTTTTTTTTTTTTGGTTTAACGTCCGACTGTTTTGCAATTACTGCTAATGCAGACGGTGAAGGATGAAATGATTTTTTGTAACGTATGAAAATATGCCATGCCTGAGTAGGATTCGAACCCAAGACCGCATGAGAACAGCTGTAACCAAAACAAACATTGCTGTTGGAGTACTCAAAACTATCGATGTTTGTAAGAATCGAAACAATTTATACATTTGGCTAATACACAGTACATCGTTAGATAGTCACATTTACTACTGTCCTTTATAATATGAACGCAATCTATTCAGAAATATTCAAAATACAGCACAATATTTGATTGTTTTGTTTTTTTTTTGGTTTAACGTCCGACTGTTGTGCAATTACTGCTAATGAAGACGGTGAAGGATGAAATGATTTTTTGTAACGTACGAAAATATGCCGTGCCTGAATGGGATTCGAACCCAAGACCGCATGATGAGAGGCGAGCACGTTACCGACGTGCTCGCCTCTATATATTTGAAGAGCCAATGTCATTGGCTCTTGGCATTGGCAGTCTTTCGTAATATGAACGCGATCTATTCAGAAATATTCAAAATACAGTGCAATATTTGAAGAGCCAATGTCATTGGCAGTCTTTTGTAATATGAACACGACCTATTTAGAAATATTCAAAAAACAGCGCAATATTTGAACAGCCAATGTCATTGGCAGTCTTTCGTAATATGAATGCGATCTATTTAGAAATATTCAAAAAACAGCGCAATATTTGAAGAGCCACTGTCATTGGCAGTCTTTCTTAATATGAATGCGATCTATTTAGAAATATTCAAAATACAGCGCAATATTTGAGGAGCCAATGTCATTGGCTCTTGGCATTGGCAGTCTTTCGTAATATGGACGCAATCTGTTCAGAAATATTCAAAATACAGCGCAATATTTGAAGAGCCAATGTCATTGGCTCTTGGCATTGGCAGTCTTTCGTAATATGAACGTGATCTATTCAGAAATATTCAAAATACAGCGAAATATTTGAAGAGCCAATGTCATTGGCATTCGTAAAAATTCAAATTAGCTTTTTGGCACTACAATGGTTAAGATGACAAAATGCATAACCACTTCATTTCGTCATACAAAATATATTAATGCCAACTGAATTATTTCACAAAAGAAACAAAATGAATATTATGTTAAAAGTATCAAGCAACAAATATAATAATTCTAGATACAGATTATTTTTTTCTAGTATTGATGGTATCGAGAATCAACATTTAGAATCTACACATTCCTAGTAATAAAAATTGTTTTTTAAATTCTTATAACCCTTTACAATTAACACTTTGAAGCCTGAGCTATAAGAACATGGTATGTCACGGTATCCTGGGGGTTTTAGGGTAAACTTCAAAAAATTCTAAAAGATTTAATTTCCATCATATCTCAATGATTTTTGCATCAAATTGATTAAAAATCAGAAAGTTTATTACTATTTATTTACGTTGAAATTATTATACTTACTAAATTTATGAGAGTTATCTAATTATACAAAAAAAAATTATGAAAAATGAAATTGTTACGTGGTACACGCTACCTAGTTTTTGAGTTTTACAATCCTAAACACTACTAAAAACCAGTTTATATAAATTCTACAGAAAGGCAATGAAATAAACTACACATTAGCCGGCCGCATTGGCGCAGTTGGTAACGTGCTTGCCTATCATCATGCGGTCCTGGGTTCGAATCCCACTCAGGCATGGCATGTTTTCAAACGTTACAAAAAATCATTTCATCCTCCACTGTTAACAGTTCCACCCCAACGTCGTCGCTAATGACCGTTGTAGTTGATGCGACGTTAAATAAATGAATTTAAAAAAAAAAATACACATTAAAAATGTTTGAGTCCAAAAATTTAAAATATTTTACACATAATTAGTCTTTGTATGAAACACTCGGTAACACACTGGTAAGCACAATGCAACATTACAGTCAAGGTAGTACCAGGTTGTTTCTTTCCTTCCAGTCTTTCCAGTTGCAGCTTTGCTATTTTCAGAGCAAACTTTACAGCAAAACACAGAAAACATAACATGAAAAATAAATTATAAATATAAGGCTACTGTCAAATAACCACACAAACAAAGCGATCTGGAATACAGAACATTACAATGTATACAACCGAACGATTTTCTGAACGAAAACGATTACCGACAAAATACATAAGGAAAACAATTATTACAAAGTAGAAATAACTATATTATTTACAAATATCAAATACAGAATAACTGCAAACCTCATTTATAACTACGAAAAAATCACGAGAAGTCACGACAAAGTACACATGTACATCAACAAAAACATAACCTCAAACACGGCTCAATGTTTTTCTACATAGTTCACAAAATATTCGGTAGATTTCACTGCAAGCACAGAAAATTAAACTAAATAAAATATAGAATGAATCTGTGCAACCGAAGCCCGATATAACCTCGTCTGAATCTTACTACAGAATTCAATGTGGCGGCCCGAGGTATACTCGGGCTTCAGACAATTGCGATTTACGCTCACCCTGAGCAATACTTTCAGGCTTAGGCTTCAAAGTGTTAAGTACATTGATATAAATTAGTATTACAGCTTCATTAGCATTTGGTGATAAACTTTTATTCGCACTTTTTGTGCTTAAAAGATCTGTGTAATTTATCAATCAACATAAACTTTCTCTTTTCTATGTTCATAAAGTAATACCAAATTTACTGACCCATTATCCAAACGTCGTTTCTTCAATAATTTCGACAACATCAGAAGTCCACGAAGCGAATGCGCGAGGACATCTTGCTGACTGGAATCATCGATAATAAGCTGAGCTTGTTCGTAAGTCATCGCAGCTCTCGACCTGATCACACTTTTACAATATCTTGTCTTTATAATTTTCGCATCCGGTGTCATTTCCCACATACAAGTGAACGCAAAACGTTCTTCATTCCCACGTAATGAACACAGGTTAGAGCTGAGAAGTTCTGCAAATTATTAAACAAAAAAATAAATAAATAGTCAGTTTCTTTAATAAATTCACTGCAATAACGATAAATACAGGGTCTGTCCCAAAAATTTTGATAATAAATTTCAACAGGTGGCCACTTACAAGTGTGCGGCGCAGCTCCTGGTCGAAAAAGTGGTGAAGATCTTAGGTAGAGAATCCTAATCCTAATCCTATAGTTGAGGGAAGATCATACTTAGCACATGTCACCATCCTTTATTGAAAAAACATGGTGCAAAATTTGGAGCAGCATTACGCAATTAAATGCTGCATTAAAGTGGGTAAAAATGGTTTGGATGCACTAAAAATGCTTAAGAAGCCTTCGGAGAGGATGCAATGTCATAGAATCAAACTTTCCAGGGGCACACAAGGTTTCGAGCGGATTGGGAGACTGTCAATCATGATAAGCGCTCAGGGCACCCGTCAACGACAAAAACTGACAATACGGTCCAAAAAGTGCGATAAATTTTGGACAGCGATTGACAACTGAGTGTCTGGATGTTAGTCGAAGAAATTGGCATATCCAAATCATCAGTTGTTCACCACATTTTAACCGAGGATTTTGATATAAGGAAGGTCTGCGCCAAGATGGTACCGAAAGTCTCATTGACACATAAAGGAACATCACTTTTTTAAGTACCAGGAATTGTTTGAACGCTACAAAAATGAGCCTGAGATTCTTCTGTTATTCCAGCTGACTTCTTTTTGTTTCTCAAGATAAAGAGAACTCTGAAAGAACACCATCAGGGACATTGGAGAGGATAAAAGAAAGAAGTTTGACGGCCTGTGTTTTTATGGAAATGAACGACCTATACATGCGTACACAGTGAGTGGGTACAGTTTTCAGACAGCTGCGATTGCATGGCCCACAGCCTTTTTTTTGTTTCTCAAGATAAAGAGAACTCTGAAAGGACACCATCAGGGACATTGGAGAGGATAAAAGAAAGAAGTTCGACGGCCTGTGTTTTTATGGAAATGAACAACCTATACATATGTACACAGTGAGTGGGTACAGTTTTCAGACAGTAGTGACTGCATGGCCCAAAGCTCATTGATTTTCCATCCAGTTATTTAAACGTTAATAGAAGTATTTACCAGTTACTTTGAAATTACTGACCTGGAACCATATCGATATGCTTATCAACCAAATAAACAGTAGTTCAAGTACCAGAAATTGCTGGAACGCTACAAAAATGAGCCTGAAATTCCTCTGTTATTTCAGCTGACTTCTTTTTGTTTCTCAAGATAAAGAGAACTCTGAAAGGACACCTTCAGGGACACTGGAGAGGATAAAAGAAAGAAGTTCGACGGCCTGAGTTTTTATTGAAATGAACGACCTACACATACGAAGCCAGTGAGTGGGTACAGTTGCGATTGCATGGCCCACAGCTCATTGATTTTCGATCCAGTTATTTAAACGTTAATTGAAGTATTTACAGGTTACGTTGAAATTACTGACCTGGAACCATATCGATACGCTTATCGACCAAATAAACAGTAGTCGCTCTCATAGCTGCTTCTTTATCCAAAGCGTTACCAGGCCTGATGAAATGACTCACATCTGCAATGTGGACGCCGACCTGAAAACAAGAGATTTCGAAATCAGAAAAGAAAAAAAAGAAAATCAAAATCAAAAAATCTGATGTGAAACACTCACACAACTTTCTCTTGCCAATATAAATAATTAACAATAAACCTAATATTAGTAATAAAACATTAGAAATAAACAAAAAACTAACCTCAATAAACATAACCTTATTTTAATCATGAGTGAAAGACGCAAAATGAAAATCTAACTCAGTTTGGCTTAAAAATACGGAAAATCACTCTTTCACGCTAAACTAGGCTCTGTAGAGAAAAATGTTCTAAATAAAAGATGCAGATCTTTTAATTTTCTATAAATTTGATTACATAAACTTTTATTTAAAATGCATACTAAGGCCGAAATCTTAAAAAAATCGATTTTTCACACGTTTTCGTGAGAAAAAACAGAAAATTGCTTATTACTGCTAAACTAAGCGTTATATAAAAAAATGTTTGAAATAAAAGTTGTAGGTTTTTAAATTCTCTACAACTTTTATTACATAATTTTTTTCGATAAATTGCATATTAAAGCTGTAATCTTAAAAAAACTTTGTTTTTACGTAAAAACAGCCTCACCCAGAATTTCAGCAAACATGACGCCTACCCTATCTTGTAGAGAATAAAAAATTTAGTAAACCAGGCGATTTAAAAAAAAATCGTAGGACCAGTTTTTGAGAAAATTGCAAAAAAGTGAAAAATGACACGAATAAACTACTACTTCCGGTTGACCGATTTTGATGAAAATGTTCGTGTCGGGTCCGGTAGTGGTATGTAACTTAAGTTTCAAGTTTCAAGTTCGTACGATGTTCCGTTCTTGAGATATTCTGTTCACACACACACACACAGACCAATCGCTAAAAACATGTTTTTTGGGTTCAGGGGGTTTGAAAACGTGTAGATCCAGTGAAAACTCGATTTCTTAAAATCGACATGAAAACAATACTTTCCTTCCTATATATTCATATAGGCAAGAGAAAATAAAAAGAAAAAGAAAATCAGAAAAGAAGAGATTTCTCTTGTCTTGTTCATTTTTCCGCTTTCGCCTTATTATTGGCAACTATACGCACCCGATTAGGTCATACGTTTTTTAAAAACCGCAATAATAATATTCAATTGCTACACAGATTAACATGACTCATGCGTTGCTGCTAATTTACGCACTGGAGACACTCCAGGAAACTGACTGCACAATATACAGTCCACACCTACAAGATCTTCAGCAGCAATACTCATCGATAAGCCACTGGTACCAGCTGGTACATCTCAGGATCTCTCAGGTGAGTGGAAACAACTTTTTACTTTCTCTTGCCTATATGAATATATAGGAAGGAAAGTATTGTTTTCATGTCGATTTTAAGAAATCGAGTTTTCACCGGATCTATACGTTTTCAGACCCCCTGAACCCAAAAAACATGTTTTTAGCGATTGGTCTGTGTGTTTGTCTGTGTGTCTGTGTGTGTGTGAACAGAATAAAATATCTCAAGAACGGAACATCGTACGAACTTGAAACTTAAGTTACATACTACTACCGGACCCGACACGAACATTTTCATCAAAATCGGTCAACCGGAAGTAGTAGTTTATTCGTATAATTTTTCACTTTTTTGCGATTTTCTCAAAAACTGGTCCTACGATTTTTTTTAAAATCGCCTCATTTACTCAATTTTTTATTCTCTAAAAGATGGGGTAGGCACCATGTTTGCTGAAATTCTGCGTGAGGCTGTTTTTACGTAAAAAAATTTTCTTTTCAAGATTGCGGCTTTAATATGCATTTTAGCGCAAAACGTTACATAATAAAAGTTGTAGAGAATGTAAATTTTTACAACTTTTATTTCAAACATTTTTTGTATAATACTTAGTTTAGTGGTAATTTGCAATTTTCTGTTTTTTTCTCACGAAAACGTGTGAAAAATCAATTTTTTTAAGATTTCGGCCTTAGAATGCATTTTACGACAAAAGTGTATATAATTAAATTTATAGAAAATTAAAAGATCTACAACTTTTATTACGAGCATTTTTCTCTACAGAGCCTAGTTGAGCGTGAAAGATTGATTTTCCGTATTTTTAGGCCACACTGAGGTTGATTTTCATTTTGCGTGTTTCTCTCATGATTGAAATAAGGTTATGATTTTGAGGTTAGTTTTTTGTTTATTTCTAATGTTTTATTACTATTGTAAGGTTTATTGTTAATTATTTGCATTGGCAAGAGAAAGTTGTGTGAGTGTTTCACACCAGATTTTTATTTTTACCGTCAGTAAGCTGCCACACACGTTCCACCACTGAACCTTACACAAGACCCTTCACTTGCCGATGTATAATACACACTCCCGATTTCAAGGAGGATTTAATTCTTTAATGTTAAATTTTATATTGTATTTTTAAAAAAAGAAACCGGTAATTTTATTTTCATAAGTAATTATTGATTGGTTTTTTTTTAAATACAATAAACATGTATTGTATTGCTTAATCAGTGATTTAAAAAGATCAATATTTAAAGATTGCTACACGAAACGATCAATATTATTTAACAGAAGGTATACAAATATTACTCATACGCTTAACTGAAATAGAAAATTCTTATAAATACAGTATTACGATACACATCAGTCCTGATCGAAATCAGTCACTTAAAAAATCTGAGCTGTTTTCAAACAATACATCATCTTCAGCTACATCGAAACAATTGCTGATAAAGGCCAAGCCAATTGCTGTGTGCGCATACTTGACTTTGACCTACAGCTAGATGTACAGTCAGAGTGTTGTTGAAAATTGACACCACCCATTGTATTTAGTAGGCATGCTGTTCCGTTGTTGATTACATACACCTGCACTATTGCAGTACATACAAGACTATACTAATGCAGACCATGTTTTACCCAGCACTCTCCTTACGAATATCAGGCTATACCGCATTTCTTGATAGAGTGCACAACAATTTCAGAGTCAACATTGTTCCACGAAGTTTTGACTCGTTCACAGACCTGAGTTATCGAAGTACATTTAAGTTTTCCCCCTGGTGTCATTTCTTGTCCCGGTAACATCCATTTATTCCATTCATGAAGAGGGCAAAACATTTAATACCTATCTCAGATGCAGAAAGCGAGTGTGATTTCCATTAAATGGCATTTATGAAGAAATTACTAATCAGACACCGTTGAGACAATCACAAATTTCAATGTATACCATAATTTTGATTGTTGACTCTTCGTCAAAAGATAAAACCATGTCCTCCACTAATGAATTATGATATTCTAGAAATTTTTATTACAGAAACGCGTTTTCCGAATAAAGTTGTTATACAGTTGAATAATGTTAAACGGGATGTATCGTATAGATACTGAAGTCACGAGATTGCGTTTGGCGTATGGATGGGCTGTGCGGAAGGAAAGTGAAAATATGACAGTGCTGCCAACCTCAACAGTAAGACACTACTCGTACATTTCACTACCGTGCAGTTTCTGCATAGATTTCGTAAGCCGTGGTTTAATCCGAGAAAGTTTTCTTCATAAACCTTATAAGAAATAAATCTGACCTGTAATACTGCCTATAGCTTAATTACACGACTAGAAATGTTTGATTTACTGTAATTACCAGCTACCTTATTCCGTTGGGACAAATTTTCTACGAATGAATCGCCTTCTTTACGATCGCTGTCACCGGCGTCTTCACTATCAGTCTCACTTGTCTACCTAACCGCTTCCTTTTTTTACCACTTATCAACAAAAATGTTGAAGAATAGCTTCTTCACGTCTTTAATTTCCTTCTTTATTTTTCGAATTGTGGAAAGAGAAACATCACAGTAGTTAGCCACTCGCTCATGGCTTTTGTTAAGATGCATTGAAAGGCATTTTTGTTTAGTATCAACTTCTCAGCATTTTATTACACTGCATTTTACATTTCGTTCAGCACTGTGAATAGTCTGCCCACATTTTTGATAAACTTACATTTCTGTGTACGGTAACAAAAAGTTATATTCGTACCGTTAACCTAAAAAAAGGTTCCGCGATGTACTGTTTAGGCTATGCTCTGGGTATAGTGTAAGTTGTTATGTTTGTCATAGTGAAATTAAAGGAGTCGCGCATGCGCACTGATGCATTTCCCCCTCCCTTTACCCCTCGTTACAAACCAAGGGCAAACTCAATGGGTGACTCAAGTGACTATAACAGTACTTTGATTTTTGAAATGCTGTATAATAAAATATTAAAACAGTTCAATAAAAACAATCAAAACAATGATACTGTACTGCTTTTACGCCAGTCTGTAGTTTACATTTTGCCCACTGTTGGCGCTGTGATAGGGTTGCTGCTGCCGATAGATAGCGCAGCGGTCACACCTGTTCACAGTGCATGTACCAAGTGGCAAGATGGTATCTACCCACCGGCCGATGCGATAGTTGAAGATGACCAGGCAGTATCGAATCTACGTGATCGAAGATCGATACGGAGGAATTGGTAGCTCAACCTTTAGTCAGTTCTTTCTGTCATTTACACCTGCCTTCCCTACCCCTCGCTTCACCGGCGACTGCTCCTCTTCGGAGGCAGCAGTAAAAGGTGTTCGCTGCGTCGGCGACTGATTCGATTAGGCGGCGGTACAGATGGCCCCGCTTCACTTCACCTGCGACTACTCCTAATCATTTAGGCAGCAGTAAAGACAACCTCCCCTTCGCTTGCCAGCGGCTGCTCCTCTCTGAGGTAGCGGCGAAGGCTTCCATTAGCATCTTTTGAACTACGCCGCCGGATGCTTGGCCGGTCCTATGAGCTCTACAGACTGCGCTACTACAAGCCGGTGGCGACAACAATATAATAAATATTAAATCATCATCAACTACAAATAATGAAACAATAGAGATTATAAATCAGCAGATAAGAAACAAAACAAATTAGTAAAGCCGACTTACATCAAAATTACCATTTTCAAGTTTACGACAATGTAATGCATCGTCAATATCGGTACACCCGGGCGGATCAACGGAACAAACATCCAAATACCTCAGATCGGTTCTCTTTTTCAAATCCTGCAATAAAATAAACAACAATTCATAATAATCAATTTGTAATCTTGGATTGTATACACCCATCATTGACTGAACAATTTTTTGATGATTTACTTTTTACTAAATGACTTTTTACTTTCTCTTACCTATATGAATATATAGGAAGGAAAGTATTGTTTTCATGTCGATTTTAAGAAATTGAGTTTTCACCGGATCTATGCGTTTTCAGACCCCCTGAACCCAAAAAACATGTTTTTAGCGATAGGTTTGTGTGTGTGTCTGTGTGTGTGTGTGTGTGTGTGTGTGTGTGTGTGTCTGTGAGTGTGTGTGTATACAAAATATCTCAAAAATGGAACATCGTACGAACTTGAAACTTAAGTTACATACCACTACCGGACCCGACACGAACATTTTCATCAAAATCGGTCAACCAAAAGTAGTAGTTTATTCATATAATTTTTCACTTTTTTGCGATTTTCTCAAAAATTAGTCCTACGATTTTTTTTTTTAAAATCGCCTGGTTTACTACATTTTTTATGCTCTACAAGATAGGGTAGGCACCATGTTTGCTGAAATTCTGCGTGAGGCTGTTTTTACGTAAAAACCTATTCTTTTTAAGATTGCGGCTTTAATATGGAGTTTAGCGCAAAACGTTATATAATAAAAGTTGTAGAGAATGTAAAATTCTACAACTTTTATTTCAAACATTTTTTTTGTATAACGCTTAGTTTAGCGGTAATAAGCAATTTTCTGTTTTTTTCTCACGAAAACGTGTGAAAAATCGATTTTTTCAAGATTTCGGCCTTAGAATGCATATTACGACAAAAGTGTATAATATAAAATTTATACGAAATTAAGAGATCTACAACTTTTATTTTAAGCATTTTTTTGTACATTGTCTAGTTTAGCGTGAATGAGCGATTTTCCGTATTTTTAAGCGAAACTGAGGTCGATTTTAATTTTGCGTATTTCACTAATGTTTTTTGAGGTTAGTTTTTTGTACATTTCTAATGTTTTAATACTAATGTTAGGTTTATTGTTAATTATTTGCACTGGCAAGAGAAAGTTGTGTGAGTGTTTCACACCAGATTGTTTTATTTATTTTACATTAAATGTACAAAATTAAATATACATTAAATATACAAATTTTGTATGTAAAACAAACACTTAAAATAACAGAAAAATAATTTTAAAATATTTCCCTGTTTGTTTGATGATTCATTTTCAAAATCTTTATTATAATTAAATAATAATAACTCTTCAATTATTTTGTCTACACAGTTTGTCTGCCCATAACAGACAGGTGGAGTGTTAAATTATTTACACTCAGTCTGTTCGTTGCAGGGCTAAAATAAATAGTTATGTTTCTTATCGCATGGTCAGTCAATTAAATGACTGAATCATTTAAGAACAGAAGAGGTAGAGGTGTAAAAGACACCAATCAGAGTTATCTTCTCTGAAAGTAATGAATGTCATTGTACAGCCAGACCCTGTGGTGAATGAAGTGAAGTTGTCATTTACAGAGTGGAAAATACGTGCTTTTCAGAGGGCTCGGCATGCTGATAAGCGTACTTTTCCACTCGGTGAGGAAGGCAATGGTAAACCACCTCACTCCTCGTTTTACTTAGTAAAACCTCTAGAGGTTCAAACCAGCCTTTCGGCTGTTGACCTAAACAACACACACAGTTTGTAACATTATATACCATACTCATTTAATAAACAATGAAACGCACATGATACAATAAGTTCATGACTGAAAAATGCGCAACAAAGTGAGTCGAATACAGAGACAATATTGGTAAGTTACCAATATTCCATGGGTATCATGCATCTTGAGTTTTCCCGAAGAAGGGCAGAAAGTCAACCAAAAATACTATAAAAGTGTTCTTCAGTGTTTACACAAAGCCTACACCAACTTGGCTCATCATGCGTTCAATCATACAATTTTTGACAAAATACATAATTCCTGTGCTTCCGCAACTCCTCTATTACACTCATATAGCCCCTGCCAAATTCTATCTGTTTTATAAATTGAAAATTTGACTGAATAGATTTGATTCAATTTAAAACATACAGGCAAATACTGAGAGGGTTATTAAAACGTTTAACCCTTATAACATCAAAAAGCCGGTTGTCAGCCCCCCCTAATCCTGAGGTCTTTCACTTATTTTCCACTCGTGTGCTGGGTTCAAATTTGCCCGCTGTTGGTGTAAGATCTACTGAGATCAAAATCCGCATAGAGAGAGCCTGGGCCGCATTTGTGAAAATGAAGAGGATGCTATGCAACCACGATCTGAGTCTGGACTTGAGAATTCGTGTGCTGAGGTGTTACATCTTTCCGGTGCTGTACTATGGTGCAGAGGCCTGGACTACCAATAGGCAATGTGAACGAAGACTTGAGACCTTTGAGATGTGGGTTTACAGAAGGATGCATAAAATATCTTAGACAGAGAGAGTCACAAACATGGAAGTCCTAAGGAGGATGCAGAAGGGAATGGAAGTGATGATCGAAATCAAGAAGAGAAAGCTGGTGTACCTCGGCCATGTCTTGAGAGGTCCAAAATATGAAATCCTTCATCTTGTCATCCAGGGAAAGATTATGGGCAAACGATCGGTTGGAAGAAGAAGAACCTCCTGGCTATGGAACCTGCGAGAGTGGTTTAATTTGTCATCCATCGACCTATTTAGAGCTGCAGTTTCCAAGGTCAGGATTGCCATGATGCTAGCACACCTTCGTAATGGAGATGCTACATGAAGAAGAAGAAGGTGTAAGATTTCTCCCCTTCCAGCTACATCTTGCGTAATGTCCACATGACATCATTATTACGTCAACTTATCCCTTTTTGTTTCCTCCCGTACTCACTGTGCGTCTTAACTTGCTAATGTACGGTTTGGTTGCTTCCTTCATTTTGCCTTCTCATAGCCGATTTGGGAAGTAGCTGCTTTGTTTTATGTGCTTTTGTAAGTATGCGTTTTACTTGAATGTTCATGTACATTTTTAAGTGTTTTATGCTAGCTAACAAAGTATTCAAATTTCTATGGGCTTCGTTTATGATAACTATGATTCAATCAACAATCAAGTCTCTACTGTTCACGCTTCATTATGCTCCGGTAAGTAACCATTTAAAAGTAGAGTGTGACTTCGTATGATTTTGTTATGGTGTGTTTGTACTGTACGGATAATTACTGTTATTTTGCAGTTTTAAAATAAAAGAAAGCTTTTAAAATAAATGAAAAAAATCAGGGAAATTAAGGAGGACATGAACGGACTCCAAATCTCACTAGAGGACCTTAAAACAAAATCTGGAAGTTACCACAGGCTGAAGACCACAAGACTTGAACAGCAGAAACCGAAAAAACAACAGAAAGTTGTGTATTCTGACAAGGAATGGCAGAGAAGATCAGATGGATTGAAGGAATACTGGAGAAAGTTCAAGGAGGGAAATCTGTATCAGGCAATGACTCCAAAACCGCAAAAATTGAAATGAGTTTTTTTTTAGTTTGATGAACTTATGTAGTCCTACATGGCTTTAAAAAATAAGAAAAAACATAAGAAAAAAATCAAAAAATATTAAAACTTCACCCAACACTTAAGAAAATAAAAATTTTTATTTATGGTTCAAAATGTTTTTTAACTTCAAATTAATTGAAACTATTTAAACTTTTTTCCATTACTACTTATATGAACAGAAAGAGCAGAATTTAACGTAAAAAAAATTATACTAATTTTTAACAATTTTTCAAAATTACAGGTAAAACAACGGGATTTTAGCTTGGCATTGTTTGGACAAATAGGTACAGGCAGTCTGGCAGCGTAACGGTTAAGAAAGAAAATTTCCAGGAATGTTTCAAAAAGTGGAAACACCAGTAGAGTCAGTGTGCTCAGTTAGAAGGGGACGACTTTGAAGGAGATCCATCACAATTTTTTATACGATATAATTTTTTACACTACATGATAATTATAGGTGAAAATTGTTAATAAAAAAAATTCTAAATTATTTTTGTAATAATATGTTAAAATTTTAAAAGCTAGTATAGAATGTGATTTACCTCTTCAGTTATAGACCAAGGCATTTTTGGCAAGAAGCTGAGAACAGCTTCAGAGAATTTAGAGTGCGGCACATCATGTTCCAAAAGTAACACTTCATTCTCCGTGTCTTTATCACCAATCTTTCCGAGCGCCCTCACAAAATGACCCTACAAAACATAAAAAATAAAAAATATTAACTGTTAATGGAATAAAAATATCAAATAATACCAGGTATCCCATAAGTTTTTGGAGTAAAGAAAAAAAACACATTACAGATAGTTATCGTAATTATTTCATACTACAATTTAACATGCCGGTGAAGGCTGATGCCCATCGGGCATCTAATAATAATAAATATTATTTTATTATTATTATCATTGTTCTTTTTGCCACATAATCAGTGCTTAATAAACATTAACCTTGTGTTAATGTTTACTAACACAAGGCTTGATGTGTTTTCACTTGCGCTAAGCACACGCCTCGATGCAAGGAATGTATGCGTCAAGGTATGCCCGAGATGAGTCAGAAATAGCAGATTTTCAAAGCGCACAGCTCAGCAGCTTAACACAAAAAGTTCCACCAGCCTTAGATTTCTGGCATTTCAACATTCAATTTGCAGTGTTTAATAGTGCGCGCCATGAAAGAAGTTTGTTGTATTTTGAAGAGCTCTTTCTCAAAAAAACCCAATGGAAAATTCTGAACGCTACACAAAATAAAGCCTGTTTTTTTCACTATTGATTGGTTAGACTTAGATTATTTTATTTAGAAATTAGTTGGACATACAGCAATTTACGTATAATAAATACTCAGTTTTTAGCTGGTTTACCATAAATGTACTTTTTAAACGCCCATTACTTCGTCCAGGCTTTGTATAATAAAAAATTAGCGTTTAAGTACGTTGAAGATCAGAGTTTTCTCTACAATATAAATATTTTAAAAGTGAAATCTGAGGTTCCGTTTTAATAACCCCAGCCATTTGTTTTAAAGAAAGTGATATATTGGTTCTATTTAAAGATAAGGAAATGATTTTTGAACTGAACCATGCATTTTTACAACAGTAGTTAAACCTTGATTTCCTACGTTGGTTATTTGTCTAATCACTAAATAAAGGGTGGCGCACATAAAAGTAGTCCCATAACTTAGCCGATAATGTTTATGCGGAGTCAAAGAAAATTCCCCCCATTTTCCCCTTCCCGTGTACAACCTGCATGTTTAATCAGATTTTTGATCAATTTATTAACACGTTGACTGCTACGTGACCCAAATATGTGTCACACTTGACTTTAAAAATGGGCCACGTGCATCAAAAATGAGTCACAGTACATGACTGATTTTTAAGCCGTGTTTTGTGGTTTCAAAAGCCACATCTTCAGAAAGTGACAAAATACACTTAAGACTGTTTAAATAGTTGGTTTTTTTTTTCAAATAATAGGATATTTCGTATACAGGTAGTTTTCCTTTTTGTCTTGTACTATAATGTTGCTATTATTTTTCATTTTATTATTTCTTTTGCTTATTTTGGTTGAAAGAAATAGTCTAGAATACTTTGCAACTAAACCCAATTATGTTTATTACTTTTTTTATTGTGACGCAAAAATGGGTCACATGGCTCTGAAATGTAAAATCATTCCAGCAGGCCATGTGACCAAAAAGTGTGTCACAACTTAATTTTACAAGAAAAAAATAGCTGTTATTTAATGCTGTTTTTAATTAATAAATGAAGTAAAATAAGAAAAAAAGGAATAAAATGTGAAAAAAAAATGTACGATGGCCCCGCTGTAAGTGTCATAAAATTTAGTGCGGCAGTCAACGTGTTAATCAATTAGCACCACACGAAATTACATATTCTTTTTTTCCAACAAGACGGGATGACTTTGTCACACATCTCGCAGATCACTGGCTCGTGTGAGAGGACTATCTCTTTAGGCTTATGGCCACCGTGATCACCGGATTTGTCACCTTGTGATTACTACTTATGGGGAAATTTAAAGAATAAAGTATACGCCAGCAATCCAAAATCCATTAAAGACCTAAAGATCTCGATCACGAACGTCATATGCACCATTACAGCTCCTGAACTCCAGTCTCTATTTCAGAATACGCTACGCCGCGCTATCTTACGTGTACAAGCTGACGGTGATCACTTTCAACATATTGTGTAATAACATAACAATATTAGACTATTGAATAAAATAATAAAAAAAATCTGGTGTGAAACACTCACACAACTTTCTCTTGCCAGTGCAAATGATTAATAATAAACCTAACATTATTAATAAAATATTAGAAATAAACAAAAACTAACCTCAAAAACATAACCTTATTTTAATCATGAGTGAATGACGCAAAATGACAATCGAACTCAGTTTGGCTTAAAAATACGGAAAATCACGCTTTCACGCTAAACTAGGCTCTGTAGAGAAAAATGCTCTAAACAAAAGTTGTAGATCTTTTAATTTTCTATAACTTTTATTATATACACTTTTGTCGTAAAATGCATACTAAGACCGAAATGTTAAAAAAATCGATTTTTCTCACGTTTTCGTGAGAAAAAAAACAGAAAATCGCAAATTACCGCTAAACTAAGCGTTATACAAAAAAATGTTTGAAACAGAAGTTGTAGGTTTTTAAATTCTCTACAACTTTTATTATATAAGTTTTTGCGCTAAAATTTATATTAAAGCCGTAATCTTAAAAAAACGTTTTTACGTGAAAACAGCCTCACCGAGAATTTCAGCAAACATGGCGCCTACCCTATCTTGTAGAGAATAAAAAATTGAGTAAACGAGGCGATTTTTAAAAAAATCGTAGGACCAGTTTTTGAGAAAATCGCAAAAAACTGAAAAATTATACGAATAAACTACTACTTCCGGTTGACCGATTTTGATGAAAATGTTCGTGTCGCGTCCGGTAGTGGTATGTAACTTAAGTTTCAAGTTTCAAGTTCGTACGATGTTCCGTTCTTGAGATATTCTGTTCACACACACACACACACACACACACACACACACATACCGGTTGAAAGCACCAAGTGAGGAGACCGGTAGAAATTGCCAAAACGAGGTCTACCTTAATTTATAATATTTTTTTCATTTTTTTTCTCAGTTCTCACTTGGTTAGATGTGGTGCACTATTAACACACCATTTTATTAACATTTTTGTAAATTTTTTGATACACAATGAGTGCATAAAACGAGGAGGAGGTGTGGCTAAATTTCGCGCCACGCGTGTGAAGGCAATCGGAACTGAAGAGCCAAACCGAGGAGAAATTTAAATGACAGGATAGCAGAGTAGTTATTAGTCATCTCAATGTTGCCAAACGTAATTCTTTGTTTTTTTACTGTACTCTTACTTATAACTTCCACATTATAGTTCAGTTCCACACTACACGTAGAGACAAACTGCAAGCCGTAACCCGAATAATGGAATCATTTGTACTCTCCATCATCTTCGCTAACCACACGTCTTCATGTCCCCTTTAATGTCAAGATTTCGGGTAAAGCCCCACAAACCAATTTTATAAGAAAAGAAATGTACTCATTCCTTGAGCGATGTTTAAACTAGATAATTCGTGTAGTCTTTATTATGCTTGTTTAAGATACTCTTACAAAAGCCTACAACTCGCTGAATGGTAACATCCTATTAGTGATTTCAAAGTCTGTACATCTAGATAAATAATAATATTAGTATCATTATTTTTTTTTAAATGAAAGGCAGATTTTCATATAGTAGACCTATAATCCTAATCGGATAGTTACGAATTTACACATATAAATGGGAATAAGTCCAGAGCGGCTAATTAACTTCTAGCTATAACCTTACAGATATTATCATGAAAATTAATGGATAACTATTTTTCAATTAAACATAAATATCTTTTAACATAAATACTCGTATCTATCCACAATATCGTATCTATAGTATCTATCTAAAATAACGGAAAGTTTTAAACGAGTAAAATGCGCTATGAAACTGACCACTCCATTTATAGATTATCTGAACTGATTTCTATATTAAGCGACTGCCGCAGAAGAGGTTACGTATATTTTTCGGCTTTGTACAGCCTTATCGGCTTAATAGATTTTAATAAATGAGTTGACATTTAATTTGTCAATATTGTGAGAATGTGTTAACTTTAAGGGCAGACACTGACTTTCACGTTTTAAGGTATTTTCGTATAGGAGAAACGAAATAAGTTTTTTGTGCTGCAATTGGTTTTCTGGGATTATCGCCAATACAAATGGAATTTTCAAAAATTCTTTGGTACCTGTTACTTAACTATAAGGGAGGACATACCTATTACATTTTAAGTTACTGCGAGTTGTATGGTTTCGGAGATTTCGTGATCAGTGCGTAGGTGTTAAAAATGTAGATTAATCCACTTCTCCGATTTAATTATATTTTATTTTTAAAAACCCTTACCTACTCAAAAATATAACACCTAAGAGGCACATACGTTCCCAATTTCGCGTACATAGGTGTTGTGGTTTGAGAGGAGTAGTTTATTTCCAAACTTTACGGAAATTTCGTTTGCGGAGTTTTCTCCGATCAACATTGAATTTTCAAAAATCTTTTCTTACTGAGGTCCTAAATCCTAAGCGGTTGCATACCTGCCAAATTTTAAGTTTGTAGGCATTCTGATTCTCGAGATTTAGTGATGAACCGTTGTTATTACATAGATTTTTCCCAGTTTGGTAGATTGATTTTAAAAACGCCACACGGCCTGCCGCTGTAGCTGAGTTGTTAGCGTCTCGGCTTTTCACCCGGCGGTCGCGGGTTCCAATCCCGTTTAGGCATGGCATCTTTTCATAAGCTAAAAAAATTCATCCATCTTATCATCTTCTGCAATTAGCCGAAAGGACACAAATATCCGAAGTAAAACTACAAAAAAACCCTACACGACACTAACACCTGCGGCCCATAGTTGCCGCATTTCGTGCAGTCCTACAAAGATGTTATTGTTTGGGAGGGATAGTTTTACAAATTTTGACGATTTTACCGGGATTTTGGCCGTTATAAAGTGAATTTTCTAAAATCTTTCGTGAGCACTCAAATTTGAATATCGTAGACCTATGAATTGTAGTTCCGGAGATTCACTGATTGGTGATGTCTTTTATACATCGAAGATTGCAGTAACTTAACCTTTACATGATTACCTTGCCATGATAACCTTTAAGGTAAGCAATTTTGAAAAAAAAATCTTTCTTTACCTAACGCAGGCAAACATGAGGGCAGGGAAACATCTTTTCTGCCTTCAAAACGTCTGAAATTTCATAGCAACATCGGTAATACTCCTACTTTTCTCATCTCACGAGCAACCTCTGTTTCCGGAACATTTTTGCATTTTTTTAGCTGTCATTTTGCGAAACTTTTGTCAATTTTCTTGTTTATAATGACCTTGAAACACAGTTTATTAAGTATGAAGAAAATCAATGTTGTTGAGAATTATTAACAATTAAGTATTAAATAGAAATTAGAAGGAACTTTTGTATTTTTATTTTATTCCCCAGTCTTGATAGAATAAGTGCGCGTATGTTTTTCACACGAATTACCATATACTCTCTAGGTCTCTTATAAATTAATGTTGTGTACGTTTTTTTTTCTTATTTCCTGATGTATGTTTTTCTAATTTTTAACAAAAAATGTATAAACTTAAAAAGTAATCATCAGATGTATAAGGGTAATCAGAAAAAGATATTCACTTGTTAACATTTTACAAACATTTCCGGGAGAACCCCAGACCTGCCATTTCGAGTTTGGGTGGGTATGCAGGACTCCAAACTTCGGAGCCTCTCCAAAAATCAGTCCTGGATCCACCCCTGAACAAGTGTATCAGTAGTGACAAATCAAGTGCAAAAAATAAAAAAATTTATACAAATTGTGATAATTTAAAATAGTATTTATTATAGGGTTATTAATTAATTATTACTATTAAGTTAATAATAAATAAATAATTTTCCGAAAAAGATTTAAGATTTGTTTTTTTAACAAAAGATTGATTTAAGTGCTAAATTTTCCGATAATACAAAATAAATAAAAGAAACCATTTTAATGAAAATTCAGAAATATGAATGGTACAAAAACTCGGCACTCAACTATATTTTTCTTTTTACGTTGTCGTATTTTCATTTTCCTTTGCCACTGGCATAATATCGAGAGTAAATCACCAACAGTGTGCTACTGCGCTTTCATATATGGATAGTTTAGATTATCTGAATCCAAGGAACAATTTGTGAGTACATGAGAAGGAAAATACAACGGTTAAAATGCCCTATGAAATGTAGTTTTTGTGGACAGAAAGTAATTTTTTAAATGTTTTATAACCAGACCACCTTGATACTAAATAGAGACAGGGGTACGAAAAAATTAACAAGTTGCGAATTATGATACGGACCCTGATTTTTTTTTAGTTTTTTCATTTTTTTCTTTTACTGCGACGGAAATAAAGTGTGAGGAACTCACACATTTTTCTTATTTTTAAGTTAAATTGTCATGTGAAAGGAAGATGCGACGAACAGAAAAACAACTTCTATCTCAGGTAAGTTTTCATGATATTTTTCAAATAATATATTTTAATATGATAAATTTAATTATTTAAATCAGTAAACTGAACTATTCATTTGGATCAAATTTCATCGTAGAAACTGGCAAAGTAAGTTAATTCAGGGATATAATCTTTTTTAGTGGATAGTAAGCCAAAGTTTGTGTAAGGGTAATTATTATAAATAATTATAGCGAAGAAAATACGCCGCTTTTAGTCCGGAATCGAACTCAGGGCCGCTTGGTTTATAATTCATTATAATCTTTAATGTTTAACAGAAAATACCCGAAATAATTTAGAGCTAATTTATTTACACTGATATATTTACAAGCTTATCGGCAAAAAAAGAATTTTATGATTCGGTGTATTACAACGGAAGATAATGTAGTAGCTATTATTGTTCAAATATACTTTATTAAATACTCAATGAACGTTTCGAGATTGTTCTAGTCTTTTATTACCAGTTTCATTATTTTTGATTGATTATTACTAGAATAACCGAGAACTCGCCGGAATAAACTATTATGTTCTTGAATATAATTGACTTTTCTCGAAAACAAAAAACATACTATAAAAAGACCCGGTGAACTGTAGCAGCTATCAGTTGCTCTATGACAGCATCACTTGTTATGACTGTTCCAAAATTTATTGCCTGTTTCGGATAGCCGTTCTACTTACGCTGTTGATATAAACAAACTTTTATCGCATTATTACTGGAGAACAAAGGTAGGCCACTTATTATTTAATAAATAGTACAACTATTATTATCGTTTTGTTACTACTATGTTTTTATTTTAATCGCGATGAATATTTTAATTTTATTGGATTAATTTTATTTAATTAATTTCATTATTGGATTAATTTTACTTAATTTTATTTCCATTAAATTAATACGTTCTTTTGGCCGAAAATAATTGCGTTGAACAGAAATAAGATTTCTCACATACATTATCTAAATTTGGCCCGTCGGTTTGGTGTAATGGTTATCGTGCTGGCTTCTGGACGAAGCGATCACTGATGAGATTCCCACTGGGGGTGGCACAACTATAAAGAAACTTACAAGTTATTGCTGAGGCTAAAATCTTGACAAGTTTGTTACAGCATTATTGCGGTCTAGGTCCGCTTCCTGTTTAGGAATTGGTAAAAATTTGCAATAAAAACTCAAAGTTTCCCACAACAATCATATTGCAGTTGCCAATAACAACAAAAAACCTGAATTTAAAATAATATTACGAAATAAATAAAATTACAATATTGATACGTAACACTATGTTTAATTAAACTTATGGAAATTTATAAAGTGCATTATTATTTGTTCTTTCAAGATTTGAGCATTGTTTTGGCATATTTTATGTAGTATAAATTGACACATCTAATTTTCATTTAAGGATCTTAACTACTTCCATCATAATAAATTGCAAGAAATTTTTGTCATTTCTGGTTCACTACATAGCCTTACCGAGGTGATCCTACGTTCCAGGCAAAACTTCCTGGTGGCAACCCACTTTTTGTGTGTTAAATTTTTACTCTCTCTATAATCTCTCCCTGAAAACTGTCTTTCCGTAACTTTTTTCACCTCTGATTTAACTGACTTTATAATTTTTTAAAATTAAATGCTAATTTTTGAAGTTACGTTTTTAAACTAAAAATGATTGAACATAAAATGATTTACTCTTGAAAAACCATAACTAATTTTTCATTAAAAGTAAAAATTAAATAAGTAAAATAGGAATACAATTTTAAAACGCTATATTTATTTTATAAGAACGATTAACGATACTCAAATACTTATAGATGAAATAAGTTTATGTTAGAGGATTAATCGGTTTTTTGTATCTGAAGAAGCTAGTAATGGTTGAATGAATATAGAATGACGGTTTTATAGTAAACCGTAATTTTAATTAGAGTAAATATTGTATTTAAAAACATCCATAATCTTAGGTACGTGACGATGTGCTGTTGTCATTCTAGATGGAGTCATCGAGGTCTGCTAAAATTATGGCAATGATTTCGAAGGCGTCAAATCACAATCAGAAGAAATGTAATCCGAGGGAACCAAAATGTAGGTCGAGTGAAGGGTTAATTGTTTCACCGATCTGCAATTTCGAAAATACAGAACAACTTGACGTTCTAAATTTACCAAAATATGAATCGACTAAGGGGTTAACTGAAAAAGAAAAGGAAGCTGCAATTCGGGGTAAGGATATTTTCATTTTTTCTGTTATCCTTTCATCTTAATTTGGCTAGTGAATTATAATCATGTAAACGTAAAAAAATACGTGTTTATGTGTGGCGACAAATTTCAACGATTTCAATCCAAGTGTCTAAGGACGATAGCTTGGTTCGTTTCAAATCATGCTCTTCAAAATGACTTAACAATGCACTAAGTGAACGACACCTTCTGGCGACTGTACAGCGCTTCAAAATAAAAACTGTAAATGATGACTGTACTCGTCATTAACCGAAGTAGTTTGTGCGACTTAAAATAAATTTAAGCCCTACATTGTTCTTATTAGTGTTCATAATTTTACGACATGAATCAGTTATTTCATTAAATTATGTAAAATTTGTCTTTTGAAAGTTATAAAATTTTACAAAATTCATCTAAAGTTTCACTTAAAATTTATTTAATTTTATCTTTCTGTGAAAAACCTTCACGAGTACATATCTTTGCTAAAAAGAAATATAGATTACAGAGCAGCGAATAGCGCATTATCTCCTAAAATGAAGGGTGCATGATCTCTGTTGTTAGCGAATACCATCTGATGGTATTCTGGCGAGATATTTTTTTGGTTAATTTTTTTTCTGTGTTTTGTGATTATCTATTTTCGTTTATTATTTTATCTATTTTCTCTATTAATATTATCTACTTTCAAATGGTATGTAATAATTATTTACAGAATTCCAAGAAAGAGAGGGAAAATTGTAAAGATTTTCATTTTTTTTTTAGATCATTGATTGGTTTTTTTTTATTGTATTTTATTGACCCCCAAACATGACCGTAACTTACTTATTTTTAACACAGTTATTTTCGCTTTTATAACTTTGTATTCATTGTAGTTAATATTTAACGATTTATTTTGCCAAAATTACTGTAGGCATACACGAATAAAAAATTATACTTACCCGATTATCGTGTTGGCCTACACGGTTATTGAGATATTAATTTTTAATTAATTGTTTATATTTTAAAAACGTGTATTTTTTACTAAAACATCACATTTGAGGAATGTATCCCGTTTTGTATTATAGCCCTAAAAGTAATTATTCCACACTCGCGAGGAATATTTAGGATGTAAAAAATCGTGAATGTCGGTGGAAGAAGTAGAAGACATATACAACGATAGAAATGACCTTTTTTCGATGTTACGTCAAACTGTATTACTAAAAATATTATTGGTCTATACAAGAGAGGTTTAAAATTTTCTCTGTTAAAAATAATAATTACTGTATCTCTCAGTAAATCATAATCTGTGGCGAAGACGTGTTACATATCATTGCCAATAAACTTCATTGTTAGCTTGCTTTCGGTGTTAATATATATAATGAATTTAAAAAATATTTCACTCAATACAAGGACGGGGGATGCTACGGCCTAATACATTCCACGTTGCGAGACTTTGTGTTTTGCTATCACATCATTATTTTTTTTTCATTTATACACGAATTCTTTTATCAAGTCTTTCTATTAATTTTTTACAGGTTCCACAGATATTTATGGGAAAATTAATTCTCTTGGTACATCTCAAGGAACTTTACAAAGTAAGAAATCAACATCAAATCAAACTGAAATTGACTTAGACAAAAAGGAAAAAAGAACCCCAGTAAATTTTCCAAAGTTCAATGTTTCGTCAACGAGTTTGGTGCCTTATAGTAGCAGTGACGATTCATCAGATGGTCGCAAAATAAAGGAAGCGTTTCCTACAGATGTAAGAAAGAATAGTAATAATGAAACAGTTATAGTAAATGAGAAAATCCCATCTATAAGGAATGAGAAGGAAAATAAGGAGTCATTTTCACCAATTCTAGATACGGCATCGTCTTCGTCTCAAAACTACGACTCAGATGAAATCAATGAACAAATCCAATCAAATACAAATAAAAAAAATTCTCCTAGAAAAGTAGTTGTTTCACAAACAAACAATTCTAAATTTTGTAGAGTTTGGGATAAGAAAGACGCTTGTTTGTACTGTGGAAAACTTGTATCAAAATTACCCGAACATTTCCAGAGTGTACACTCGGAGGAAAAAGAAGTCAACGAATTTCTTGGGAAAAAGAAAGGTTCGTCAGACAGGCGATTATTAATTTCAGTTCTCCGTAGAAAAGGAAATTTCATTCATAATAAAGACGCTCTCTTAAAACGGAAAGGAACGCTTTTAACTTGTCGCAGGCCTGACTCTTCATGCAGTCCCGAAAAATTTTTACCTTGCGAATTTTGCCTTGGTTTTTATAAAAGAAGCAAAATATCAGTTCATGTCCGGAAGTGTAAATTAAATCCAAAAATAAACGAGAAACGCAACAATGCCGTAACTGTGGGTGAAATACTTCTCAGTAATCCAGATGTAGTTACTGAAAAACTGAAAACAATTTTAAAAAACATGAAAAATGATCACATTTCTTTAGTAGCAAGAAATGATGAACTAATAATGAAATACGGTGCTATGTTGTGCGAAAAATTTGAAGGACAGGATCATCTTTCATCGTACATTTCTCAGAAACTTCGTGAGGTAGCACGATTGGTAATAGTAGCACGGAAATTCGAGGATGATATTACACTTCGAAAATTAATTGATCCATCCAAATTTGAGTTACTAATTCAGTGTGCTAGAGATATTGGAGGGCTAAATAATTTGGGAGAGGAAAATTCAAGACCTTCTTTAGCATTAAAGATTGGTTACACTTTAAAAAAGTGTTGCCGGATAGTAAAGTGTGAAGCAATTATGGAATGTGATGAAACAAAAAGAAAAATGGTAGATGATTTAATGGTACTTTATGATTTGGAGTGGTCACATCGAATATTACAACGCGCTAAAAAAATGCTGGATAAAAGTCGATGGAATAAACCATCACTGCTACCAGTTGCTGAAGACATAAAGAAATTTAATTTTTATATAAACGAAAGACAGGAAGAACTGTACAAGTTGTTAAGTAATTCAAAAGGAAACGCAGGGGATTTTAAGGAGGTGCTTATTCTTACTCTCGCTCATGTTGTGACATTTAACAGAAAACGAGTTGGTGATGTGGAAAAGATCAAATTAAATACTTATTTAGAAAGACCTCATCATCAGCAACAAGGTGAAATTGAAGCATCGTTGTCAAAATGTGAAAAATTAATCACCAAAAGAATGACGCTACTGACAATAAGAGGGAAACATGATAGAGGAGTACCTTTGTTGTTGACCCCTACCATGGTTAGGAACATTGATTGCTTAATCATTAACAGAAAAAAATTCTGCGTTCCTGGCACTAATAAATACTTGTTTCCTAAACAGAACGGAGACTCGCATATTCGTGGTTGTGACGCATTAAGAGAAGTGGCACAAAAATGTGGCGCTACAAATTCTAATTATTTAACTTCTACCAATTTAAGAAAACACATTGCCACAGTATCACAGATTTTAAATTTAAAAAATAATGAGCTTGAACACTTGGCAAACCATCTCGGTCACAGTATTAACGTTCATCGCGACTATTATCGTTTACCGGATACAACAATTCAACTGGCTAAAGTCAGCAAATTATTAATTCAGTTTGAAAGAGGCGAACTTGAACATGGAAAGTCACTTGATGAAGTCAATTTAGACATAGACGATATTGTACCGCAGCTGGAAGATCACAGTGATGATGAAGAAAAGGACACTGCTGAAGAAGAAAATGGTGGTGATAAAGATGACTTACAGGTTAAAATAACTTCGACAAAAAGAAAAACAAGAAGTAAAATTAGGAGAAATGTTACACGTAATACTCGTATGCAAGATACCACTGATTCAGATGAGGCCGAAGTAGAAAACAAACGGGACCAATGGAAAAAGAAAACTAAATGCAAAAAAGCTAAGAAACCAGTGGAAAGAGAAATCTGGGATGAAAACCAAACTAAAGCTGTTGAAAACTTTTTCAAAAAAGAAATAGTGCGAAATATTGTTCCTTCAAAAGATAAATGCATTCGGTGCCTGGAAAACAGTGAATGCCTCTCATCTAAATCATGGAAGTTAATTAAGTGGAAAGTATATAACAAAATACAAAAAAATAAAAGAACAGGCCAGGTTAATATTTAAGTTTTTTTTTATTTCGATTAATTAAACAAAACAGCTAAGTGTACTGACAGAATTACGATTATCAATTTTTTATATGTAGGTAAAAAGAACATTATGTAAATTGAAAAATTATTATTTCTTGCGTACTGTTTGAGTTTTGAGTTTTGGAGTTTTACCAATAATTTTTTTCTGAAATTTTATATTCAAAACTATCTTTGTGAATTTGTAAATTTTAATTCTTAAAGACCTTTCATTTTGCTCCTAATATTTTAATATTGTACTTTTGTCACGTGTTAAGCAATATTTCGTCAAGGTAAATTCTTATTTTTATAAGTTAAAATATGCAATCAATTAAATTAATTTTACTTGTATTATTTTTAAGTAATAAAATAAACTGTTGTTAAGACGTTACATTAATTTTATTTTTAAATGTTGCATTCCACTTATTCCTTCATTGATATTCTATTATTATTATTATTATTATTATTATTATTATTATTATTATTATTATTATTATTATTATTATTGTCTGCCCATAACAGACAGGTAGAGTGTTAAATTATTTACACTCAATCTGTTCGTTGCAGGGCTAAAATAAATAGTTCTGTTTCTTATCACATGGTCAGCCAATTAAATGACTTATCAAAATTATGATTAATTAATGATTATGAAAATTAATGATTATCAAAATGAACCAATTAAAGACGTGGTAGATATCTTCAAAGTAAAATGTTAGCTACAAGGCCATACCGTGATGTTTATAGGAGAGGAGCAAGTGGGCATTTAAGAACAGAAGAGGTAGAGGTGTAAAAGACACTAATCAGAGTTATCTTCTCTGAAAGTAATGGATTTCATTATACAGCCAGACCCTGTGGTGAATGAAGTGAAGGTGTCATTTGCAGAGTGGAAAATATGTGCTTTTCAGAGGGCCCGGCATGCTGATAAGCGTAGTTTTCCACTCAGTGAGGAAGGCAATGGTAAACCACCTCACTCCTCGATTTACTTAGTAAAACCTCTACAGGTTCAAACCAGCCTTTTGGCTGATGACCTAAACAACATTATTATTATTATTATTATTATATTGTCAATAAATTTACAAATGTCATTCTCTGTAAAACTTTCATTTTTTTGATAACATTTTTTAGGTACTTAATTTTTATCACTGTTACGGGGTTAATTTTTGTAAGCCCTAATTTTTCTATTTGCTTAGATGTATTAATTTTTAGGATTACTATAATTTTCTTTCGTGAAGAATTTAGTTTCAATTTTTACCATAATTATCATGCAATTTAAAAAAACACCGTATGCCTCTACTTCTTTTATAATTTCACTTTCATTTAATAAATAAATTCTGTATTACTTAAGAGATCGTATAAATGATCAAGTCAGAATAATGGAATTTAACATATTATAAGATCTAAAGGGGTTTCTGATAGTATGCGCAGGGGGAAAATAGACAAGTTTGGTTCCGAATACGAAGATTCATTGCCCCGAGTTGATGATTACAGTACACTTTAAACTAAGAAAAAAAATGACTGGAAGCGAAGTTACGATTAAAATGTAAGGTGACCTTCATAACGTATAGACTACATTGGCAACAATGTAAAAAAGGAGAGGGAGTCAAACGTAAACATTTTTAAGTGGTAGTCGTCGAGAGAAGCTAAACCGAGGAGATATTTAAAGGGACCTGACTTTGGGTTGTTTTTACGCGTGTGTAAAATAAGTGTGTTCAAATGAAATTCAGCGCAGCCCTGGTGGATTTTACTGTGAACCAAAAAAAGTAGAAAAATACAAAATGAGGAGAATTAAAAAAAATGCAAAATCTTTACGAATCATGACGACTTACGTCTAACTAACATAAAAAAACAGGGTGTACAAAACGAGGTCTCCTCGTTTTGTTTTGCCTCCTCGTATGGTACTGTGTTAACTCGTAAATCTCCTCGTTTGGGTGCTCCCACAAACACACACACACACACACACACACACACACACACACACACACACACACACACACACACACACACACACACACAAACAAACAAACACACACACACAAACAAACACACACACACACACACACACACACACACACACACACACACACACACACACACACACACACACACACACACACACACACACACACACACACACAGACCAATCGCTAAAAACATGTTTTTTGGGTTCAGGGGGTCTGAAAACGTATAGATCCGGTGAAAACTCGATTTCGAAAAATCGACATGAAAACAATACTTTCCTTCCTATATATTCATATAGGCAAGAGAAAGTAAAAAAATTACTGGTATTTGTAAATAAACAGATTTCATTTCAATTGTGTTGCACTTTATTTACGGGGCTACTTTTAGGTGCGCCACCCGTTATATGGCGCACTGATCCCTTTTAACAGAATAATATCATCTTCATCCATCTAGAAAACACAACAGAAGTGAGGCACAAGTGTGGGCAGGTGAATGGCATGCCTGTAAGTGCATGCAGTAGAATTTCTGTACATACTCTTTAAGAGAAATCGAATGACGCAAAGTATTCTGTTTCCGAATTCCGATTTTAATTTCTTGACTTCTGATTTTGGACCACTTCCAGTTGAAAACGGAACTTCAAACCCAATCCTGGGCCACTTAACTTTTTGTGCAGATTATTTTTTTTGTCATCAATCTCTCAACTGGTTTGATGCAGTTCTCCAAGCTGTTCTATCTTACGCAAGTCGTTTCATATCTACATACCTGTTACACCCTACATCTTTTGTAATTTGCTTTATATATTCTAATCTTTGCCTCCCTCTACAATTTACTCCCTCAGTATTACCCTCCATTATCCTCCATTATTACCCACTAGCCTAACCCTTCTTCTGGTAAGATGCTTCCATATACTTCTTTTTTCATCCACTCGCCTAAGAACCTCTATATTACTTATTTTGTCCACCCAACTAATCTTTAACACTTTCCTATAACATCGCATTTCAAAAGCTTCTAACTTCTTTTCTACAGCCCCTATCACCCACGTTTCACTCCCGTATAATGCTACGCTCCAAACATAATGTTTTAAGAAATTTTTCCTAATCTGTAAATCAATTTTTGTAGTCAGTAAGCTGTTTTTCATTTCAAAGGCTTTTCTAGCTTGAGCAATTCTACTTTTGATATCACTTGTGCTTCTACCATCCTTTGTTATTTAACTCCCTAGATAGCAGAATTCCCCAACTTCCTGTATGTTTTCGTTGCCTACTTTTAAATTTCCCATCACTTCTAAACCACTCTTGCTGCTGCACAACACTTTCGTTTTGTTCTTATTAATTTTCATGAAGTAATCCTTTCTCAATGCCCAAAACGGGCAGGTGGAGTGTTATTTTAATTGCACTCTATCTGTTTGGTCCAGGGCTAAAAAAATAGTTCTGTTTCTTATCACATAGTCAGCCACTTATATGACTGAACTATTTAAGAACAGAAGAGGTAGAGGTGTAAAAGACACTAATCAGAGTTATCTCCTCTGAGAATAATGAATTTCACTATGCAGCCAGACCCTGTGGTGAATGAAAGGAAGGTGTCATTTGCAGGGTGAGTGCTTTTCGGAGGGCCTGGCATGCTGATAAGCATACTCTTTCAACTCAGTGAGGAAGGCAATGGTAAACCACCTTACTCCTCGTTTTTACTAAGTAAAACCTCTAGAGGTTCAAACCAGCCTTTCGGCTGTTGACCTAAACAACAACACAATCCTTTCTCAAGATCTCATCCATTCCATTTAAGACATCCTCTAGTTCTTTCTTTGTCTCGGCTAACTGTGCAGATTATGAATCCGAAAACCATTGGTTGCTGTCTCTTGCAGTTTCTGACATCTGGGTGTGATGGATGAACATCGGAAAATTATAGATGACAATTTGAAAAATTGCCACCGATAAAAACAAAATAAATTATCTCTACTAAAATAATAGATGAAAACTATCAAGTTACCATTGGATATCTTGAAGTGCGTGGCCAAGAATCGATGGCGACAATGATTCTTTGTCTTCGCAAGATATCGGCCTGTCTTGTTTCAATTCTAATCTTCGGTATTTTACGTTCGGCCGGTACAAACATGTGGCGTATAGACTGCAAACAAATATTAAGTCAATCGTATTTAGAAACAAGAGTACAGATACATTTTTTTTTCTAGTGTCCCGGAGGAGTATTGGACATGTCAGTTATAACACCTGAAATACATGTAAAGAAAAATATAATTTTCTTATTGTGAAATGTGCCGCGTTAGCGTAAACAACGTACACAACAACATAAACAAATAAACAGCTGAGAAATATTTTAACCCTAGAAGCGGTAATAGGTTTAACTTAAAGTGTCAAGCATTTTTAATAAAAAAAACATGCTTACGAAAACAATTTTTTATTGTTTTTGTATTTCACATATCAGGTACGTATTATATACCAAATTAAACAGAAAAGATAGCTCTACCTGACTGTTATTTTTGTTTTCTGATAATATTATTTCCCAAATAACCAGGACTAATGAAATATTTATAATAACAAATTTGAGAAATATGTTTTGTGTTATTGGCTACTTGACAGATTTACCTAAACAAATGCGTAAAAATGGAAATATACATTTTTTAGTGCAATCTTTCTAAAATAATTACGTTTTTAAATTATCAGTTTATCTGTTTTCATTATTATAATATGTGAAAAAATGGTAAGGTCTGTAGAGAAAAGATCTAGGTTATGTTTACGCAATGTTAACATTTACAGAGTACACATTTATTTTCGTAGGTTTTATTTACAACCTGAACACATACTAAAATAATATCACAGATAATTCACGATATTTAATAAATTTACAGTAAAACGAATTAAAACACACTAATAACATGAAACAACAACACATCTATCTTAACAAACAGATCGCCATTACAGTGAAACACGACATTACGAAACAACAACTTTCAAAGACTCGTACAAATGAACGAGAGAACGAAACTACCGGCAAACTGTGAAATTAAATAGATCAAATGAAATACTTTCATATGATTAGTTATATAACCTAGGTTGGACAACCTGCTGGTTGAAAATAAGAGTGGGTGCATCTGTCGACCAAATCGACATCGACATCGACATGTATTCAACAGCACAACTGTCGCTCAGATCGACAGTTACCGCTTCTAGGGTTAATAGTTACGATTGAATAAAAATTATAAACAAACACAAAAGTGATTAGTGATTGTGGCTAAAGAAACAACTACAATTAATGACATTAAATGTCGTTTCTCATGTAATAGGAGAAACTCAATTGTGTTTTTGATCATAAATTGTGTTTTTAATAGATTTAATACTTCTAATTTAAATTAGGTAAATATCTACTTCTAATATTATCATTTAATATCATTATATTAAAATTCTTTTCAATTATGTTTTTGATTGCCATTGTCATTTCAATTAATTAGTCAATATTATTATATACAATATATAAGAATCACACAATGTATCGCTACTATCAAGAAAGAAATTCTTGTACGCTATAAAAAGTTTCACCGATCAAGTAATTTTTCAGATCTTTTTTTTTAAAGGAACTCAAATTATCACAACATTTTAAAAATTGGGGTAATTTATTCATGAATTTTCTCCCTGTATACGTAGGTTTTTGTTCAAAAAATTTTGTGGAGTGATTAGCCACATAATAATCATTTCTGTTTCTTGTGTTATGATTAAGAACATTGAAGTTTTGCATAAAATTATTTTGCCTAACATACATAATCACCTTAAAAATGTAAAGAAAGGGAACTGTCAATACAACTGTAAAACTGTAAATTTAAATACCTGGGGTTTATTTTAATGCAAAATGACACAATTAAATGATATTAACAAACTGGGACGAGCAAGAACAGCCGTGAGGCATTAAATTTTATGATATGAAACGAACGCATAAATATCAGAACCAAGACAATCATACACAACTTCAAAGTACAAAGTACGAGGGACAGTCAAATATTAATAGGAATTTTTAACAATAATTTTTCTAAGAATGATAAAATTTGAACACAATTTTGTTATTTTTCTCAACGTTTTTCAACACTTTTTCCCAAAGTTTTGGAAATTTTTGATTAAATCATAAAAAGTTGAAGGTTGAGTCTTTAACCGATTGCAGATAAAGAATTTAAACTCTTCATCGCTATTGCACCTTCGACTTCCTAAAGGTTCCTTTAACGATTTAAACAGATGGTAATCACACGGTGATAAATTTGGGCTGTATGGTGGATGTTCCAGTTGATCCCACTGAATTTCCTTCAATTTCATCTGAGTTATACGCACTGTGTCAGGAGTTGTATCATCGTGAAGGATGATGACACCTCTAATTGGGAAACACCGTCTTTTAGCTTCGATCTTTGAGAAGCCAAGTTCCTCACTGATTTTCATATGTTAAGAAAAGCGTACCTGTTTTGTTTTTATTTCAAAATGGTACTTACTTTAAAAACTTGCCCATAACAGGCAGATGGAGTGTTAAATTATTTGCACTCGATCTGCCAGTTCCAGGGCTACAAAAAATAGTTATTTTTTATCACATAGTCACCAATTATATGACTAAAGCGTTTAAAAACAGAAGAGATAAAAGTAAACAACACTAGTCAGAGTTATCTCCTCTGAGAGTAATACACAACTAGACCCTTTGGTGAATAAAGTGAAGGTGTCACTTGCAGTGTGGAAAGTAGATGCTTCTCAGAAGGCCTGGCAAGCTGATAAGTATACTTTTCCACCCAGTTTTCCACTCAGCAAAGCATCTAGAGGTTCAAACCACCCTTTCAGCTAATGACCTAAAACAACAACACTTTAAAAACATGCCCTGTCTTTTGAAAAACATCATCTCGAAAAAGGCTGTGGTCTTTGGTACAAACTATTTCAAAATACAGTAATTCCTTGGTATCCGCGGATTTTGGTTATCCGCGGACTTTGTCCGTGGGGCTAAAACCTCAAAATACGTACGTTTTCTCACCTTGTGTACACCATACTTGGTTGGGAAGTCATACAATTCTGAAAAACATGTGTTTGAATAAATGTTTTGGCATCTGTATCATGTTGAGTCACAATAGTATGGCGACGGCCGCCATGAGCCAAGCTAGATTTCCGTGTCTGTACGTAGTGAGCCAGTCACCGGGTACCGGGCCCCGCCAGTAACACCCCACCATACGTACACCCAGGCACCATACTGTAATTTCTCCGTACAATTTCCTCCATTTGTCAGTATAACTTTTTCGTACGTACGTACAGTTCTTTGTGTGTTCGACGATCCTGAAACGAAGCCAAGCATTTCTTCACAAACCATCAACAAGATCCTCAGCAAGGCAATACATTGGATGACCACGTGTTGGAGACGGATCTAGTCATGGAAAGGGCCCTTCAATTCAAAAGAGGACTCAGGAGCTGATGATACCATACGAAAAAGTCCACAAGAAGTTTGAAAAGAAGAAGAAGCAAAAAGCCATAACTAACTATTTTTAAGCAACTTAAATTTTTTTGTGTACATTACTGTATTTATTAAATATTCATACATTATAATAATGGTAAAATGTTCCTAAAACTATTAGAAACTTAAAACGACTACAGGACTTTACCTTTAGAACCTAACCCCCCCCCCCCCCATCTTTTCGTTCATCTTCTTCTTCTCATAGCGCTACAGTCCGTGGTGAACCTTGGCTTTCTCTACGATCTGCCTCCACACGTCTCGCTCCATCGCTTTCCGCTTCCAACCTCTCACTGACATTGCTGTCAGATCCATCTCGACATCCTGCAACCATCGTTTCCTTGGTCTGCCTCTCCTTCTTGCACCCATCATCATTTTTCCAGCCTGTAGCATAGTTCTCACATTCCATGTCACCACTTTGAATAGATGTTTCCGTTTCCATAGTCTCAGTCTTTGCTTCTTCCTATTGTCTTTTTCCGTAAGTCCAGTCCCAATCCGAGGCAAATTTTGAGAATTCGAAGCAGAGGTCAGTTTTGACAGGGTGAGGGTGCTGGCCTCACGCCCAACCCCCAACCTGGAGGACCAGGGTCTTTTGTTTGGAGTCGCCGTCTCCTAGGCACTTGCTTCCACTGCAGCTTTCAGAGCGTTGCCTACCCTGGATTTTATTTGGGTTAACTCCCTAGGTTCTTCCGCCCTCTCCGCCGTTGGGATTACTCCTCATCCGCCTTCGAGGCCGTTGACCGGTTTTCACCCGTGACCCTGGGCGGGGGCCCTTACAGGGTGCTACCATCCGGAGCCAGATGGACCCTGGATTTTTAACGAGGTGTATCTCCTCCCGCTCCTCCTTCCTTATCATTTGCTAGATAAGGCCCCGGGCTTGCGACCGGCATGGCGGAGTTCATCTTTTCGTTCATATCAGGTATTATTATCCGCGGTTTTACTAACCGCGGTAACCCTCACGAATGTAACACCCGCAGATAACAAGGGATTACTGAATCTATTGAAATAAAGAGGGCTGATAACCAACCACAGTACCTACTAAGAAAAAAAAATTAATATAACTACAATTCAGCCATTCTTAGTTTGCTCCTACTGTCAACAAACTAAAGCCAACTATTACAGTGTGCACGCTAGAGTCTACGACTTTACGGATGTCGTATTCCTATTAAGTTAACTATTTTTTCAATTATAGGTACTTAAAACATCAGTCATGATATGATGTAGGCCTAACAATTTCATTTAGAAAAATACTTTTAAAAGTATTTTGTTGTTACTTTTTAATCAGCGTGTACACATTTCGATATAATGCGCATGCTCAGTGACGTCATTATTTGTTTACATTAGGAGCTAACTAAGAGAGGCTGGACTATATATATAACTACATTACCCCTTTCACAGGATTCTCTTGCAGTATACCACAATACTGTCGCCACTTTCTTCTGATAATGCCGACAACTCTGCCCGTCGGCTGTTTTTCAATCGCTGACTGTTTTTTCACATTCTCCAATTCTTTTTCCTCCTCCTTTTCCAATGCGACATCTATTAAGAAAATGCATAATGAATAAATTGTTAACCTTTTACTACATATACAAATCTTTAAGTAATAAAAGGGCATCAAAACCTTACTACCCAAACAAACAACAAATAATTTTACATCCTTCACATACCGTCAATCCATATTTTTTTCTTTCTTTTCTCTTTCAAAAACCACAACCATTTCTCTACTGTGATTACAAGACACATTTTTTATTTGTATGCATTTGCGTTAACCCTTATAACGCCAAAAAGCTGACTGAGCCGATTTTAATTTTTACGAAAGACTGCCAAAAAACCGATGACATCAGCTCTTCATATATCGCGACTTATTTTGAATATTTCTCAATAGATCACGTTCATATTTTAAAGGATAATAGTACATGCGTCCATCTACTGATGTAATGTTTATTAGCCAAACATATCGATTGTTTCAGATTCTAACGCACATTGATAGTTTCTCAAGTACACCAACAATAATGTTTGTTTTCATTACAGCTGTTCTCAGTGTAACTTTCGTACGGTGCAGATAATTATTGTTATTTTGCAGTTTTAAAAAAAAAATCCCTTTCTTTAGATATAAAATTTTTAAAAAATCAAAAATAATACGACTCTCCCAACACTTATGAAAATTTTTTATTTCAGTTCAAATTTTTTTTTAACTTCAAATTTATTGAAACTATTTGAACTTTTTTCCATTACTACTTATATGAGCAGAATTTAAGGTAAAAAACTATACTAACAGCTTTCTCCTGTCTCAATTCTGAAATTTTTAACAATTTTTCAAAATAACCTAGTAAATTAACAGGATTTTAGCTTCGCATTCTTTGGACCAGTAGATACAGGCAGACTGGCAGCGTAAGAGTTAAATATAACTTTTTCAGATTTGTCGTAGAAACTTGAAATAAAAACCACTTTATTTAATACATTCAGGGCTGTATGATAGATATATAAAATTAATATTTCGCCAGTCCATTGGTGTATTGAATAGCACAACTCAATTCTGTATCAGGTTCGATTCCTGGTCAGGTCTGGTAATTTTTATAGAATGAAAGAAAGTCAACTATCAAGGAAAACAATATTATACACGCCGGATCGTTCCCAAGAGGAACTGCAGAAGATACGGGCTGACCAATTAGATTTTATAAAAGGAATAGGAGCCTCAAGCCTAGTTTACACGGGTCGAGTATTTTAGTCAAGTAGATTAGTAATTTAGTACTCGAGTTGTTTGGACACGTCGTTTTAGTCGAGTAGTTTAGTTGTAATCGAGTAGAACGGTCGAGTGCACAGTTTAGTAGCTACCCCCACCACTACTGACAATGTACTTTACGAGCGAGATCCCGCCCTCGTGGAGCCACAACAATGCAGTAAATTCGCTGTCTACGTTACACGTTGTCGCCACCCGGCTTGTAGTAGCGCAGTCGTTTGAGCACATAGGATCGGCCGGGCATCGGCGGCGTAGTTCAAAATAATGAAAACATCGAAGGGGGGAGGAAGGGAGGTCGTCTTCGCCGCTGCCTAAAAGATTAGGAGCAGCCGCCGACGCAGCGACCACCTTTCACCGCTGCCTCCGAAGAGGAGCAGTCACCGGTGAAGTGAATCGGGGTCGTCTGTACCGCTGCCTAATCTAATAGGAGCGAGTCGCCGACGCAGCGTGCACCTTTTACCGCTGCCCCCGAAGGGGAGCAGTCGCCGGTGAAGCGAGGGGTAGGGAATGGAGGGTCAGATGACGGAAAGAAATACTCAATGTTGAGATGTCAACTCTCCGTATCGATTCTCGCACACAGAGAACATCGATACTGTCACCTTCTCCTTCTCGACTTTTGCATCGCCAGTGCGTAGTCACTATATGTTGCCACTTGGTACATGCGCTGTGAGAGGTATGATCGCTGGCGCATTCTATCGGCAGCAGCAACCCCATCACAGAGCCACAGTGGGCAAAATATGAACTACGGACCGGCGTACAAGTAAAAACAGTATCAACGTGCGGATAGTTACTGAATTACTAAATCACTCGACCGTTGCTACTCTACTAAAATACTCGACCCATATAAACTAGGCTATAAGGCGAACGGAGTTGAGTAAAATGGACACAGCTAACAAAAACGAACCCAAGTTTTTCTATCTCTGAGCGGCCACAGAATGTGTAGCGGAGTGAGCGGCGTTGCTGGGCTCAACTCCACTCAGCTGGGTTTCTGTCTTGGTCCGTTTTGAAAGCTGACTACGCTTACCCCACCAATTGACTTTGTACGCTTTTTGACAAAATTTCTGCCGCTCGCATTGTTTCAATGTACCTGTGGCATTCGGTATTTTCTGTCGCATACAAGCTTATCTAGTTTCTTAGAAATGGCAATCGAAGAGAAGCTAATTGAATACATTACAGAACGGAAGATCCTGTACAATGTATTCGATAAAAAATACATGGACGCCCAATTGAAAGGATGTATTTGGATTGAAGAAGCAGCATCATGCGGCTTACCTTCAGGTTAGTACACTTTCCTGAAGTTAGTGTCCAATCCTGTCGGATCGTTTTTAACTGTCTCTAAAATTTCATTAACCTCATCTCTTGTCATCCGAAAATAATTTTTCAACGTCGTTATCGAGTTCTTCAAAAAGAGTATGAAACTCACCAAGTTGCAGTCTTCCATGTAGATATAAACTTTCCCACTCTTTTCTACGGTTTATCAGAAAGCTTGCAGTATAGTACATTGATTCGGTATCGGAATCATCCGAATCAGAACTTAACAACACAAATTCAATCCTCTTACGAGATGTACACAACATGTTTCTTTGATACGGACTGAGCAACGCTATGTTCCTAGTTGCCACCTCTCTTAACAACTTAGCACAACTTCACTCAACTACCCTGCGCTCAACTCAACTCAACTCCACTCGCAGTGGCCATCCACGCTAACGCTTTAACACTTTCCAGTCTACCATTTTTTTTCACGACTATGCACTACAGACTAAAGTAAATTTAATGTATCTTGCACTGTAGACAGACGTTTTTTCAACTTTTTCAAAAAATAAGTGTGCAGTCACTTCAGTTCTTATCAACAAGGGTATTATATGAAAATAAAGGTTGAAATTTGCTCTTTTTAACCATATATTTTGTTTAAGTCAATTATTAAGTTATTTATAAAATAATACTATTTACAGTTACTCTAATTTACACATTTCCGAAAAATTTTTTATGAAACTTATATCAATATTGCTTTCATACTCCACAGGGTCGTATGATTCATCAATGTCCGTGTCATCTAATTCCGACCCAGAATCTTCTGCAGAACAATCTAATGCATCTCTAGACATCGTTTCATGAAATGTATAATAGCACAAAAACAGTAAAACACTTACACTGCAAATAACGTGGCCTTGTAACTTGCTATGTCGATACTCGGTAGTAGACGCTACGGTTCGATCTTGCGCATTAAGTAGCGGTCAATAGTTTCATCGATATATCAGAAAATACTAATCGATTCGGTCAACTATCGCTGTAGGTAAACGGAGAACAAAGTAAACTAAGTAACAGTGAAAACGGGAAACGGATAGCATACAGGTAGCCACATTTATAACAGTGTGAAATTAGCAAACGTATGAGATACGTTTGCCATCTAGGGATGTATATTGCCGTGCCCGTATGACATACGTTTGCCGTCACACTCGGTGTGTATCATCACAGCCGTATCACGTACAGTTGTCATCTCGAAAGTGTTAAGCACAAGTACGTATAAACACAGAATTACACACAAAACATACCAGCATCTAAATCTTCATCTTGTAATACAAGTTCACTAGGTGTCGACCAATCAGATTCTGGCAGTACTTCGATAGCGACAGTGTCACCATCCACTGCTCTGTTTAAACCTTCACGACCCTGAACTAACACCTAAAAACAAAAACAAAACAATAATTTTTATTAACACTTTTGACTTCTCAGGAGTTCAATAGGAACAAGTCCTAGAACCCTGAGTATTTTAATAACATTTTGAAAAATATATTACTTGTCAAATTTATCCCCTTCCTCGTTTCATGGCTGGTGGAAATTTTTAAAAACGCTTACCTTTGTTGACCTGATGCAAAAACCATTAATGATTTCTGTATCTATACTCTTTAAGAGGAATCAAATGACACTATTTTTGTTTCCAAACGCTTTTCAGTCATATAATTAGCTGATCATGTGATAAGAGAGAGAACTATTGTTTTGTAGCCCTAGAACTACCAGATTGAGTGCAAAATAATTTAACACACGATCTGATGAGTTTTTTTGTAGATTGTTGTTGTTTAGGTGATCAGCCTGTAGGCTGGTTTGAACCTGTAGAGGCTTTACTAAGTAAAACGAGGAGTGAGGTGGTTTACCGCTGCCTTCTTCATTATTAAATGAAAAAGTACACTTATCAGCATGCCAGGCCGTTTGAAAAGCATCAACTTTCCACCCTGCATAAGACATCTTCATTTCATTCACCACAGGGTCTGGCTGTATAATGAAATTCATTACTCTCAGAGGAGATAACTGTAACTAATGTCTTTTACACCTCTACCTCTGCTGTTCTTAAATGCTTTTCAATCATACGAGGGTAGGCTGATAAGTAATGCACACATGCTTGTAGAAGACGAACAAAAAGAAATAGCAAGATGGGGTAAATAACAAATTAAAGTACAAATCTTAACCTACCAAATTATCTATTTATTTTTCAATATAGTCACCGTTAAGCATTACACATTTCTCCCAACGTTTAACAAGTTTTTTCATTCCGTCACTGAAAAATTCTTCCGACTTTCCTCGAACCCAGGACGCAATAGCTGCCTTCACCTCATTGTCCGAGCTGTAATGATTACCCTTAAGGTCTCTCTTCAGTAGAGGAAAAAAATAAAAATCGCAAGGCGCAAGGTCGGGAGAATACGGAGGGTGTAAAATTGGTTGAAACTTCAGGTTTCTCAGAGCCTCTCCAGTTGCACGCGAAGTGTGTGGACGAGCATTGTCGTGTTGCAAAATTATTGGCGCCAGGTTGCCTCTAACACGACAAACTCGACGTCGGAGGTGTTTCAGAGTCTGTATATACTGAGCAGAATTTACCGTTGCCCCTCGTTCCAGATAATCAGTCACATAAACTCGGCGAGCATCCCAAAACACAGTCAAAAGAATTTTTTTTGCGGACGGTTGTGTTTTGAACTTTTTCACAACAGGAGAATGTGGATGACGATATTCAGCGCTCTGCCTTTTTTCTTCGGGATCGTAATGATGAACCCATGACTCGTCCCCCGTCACAATATTCAAAAGAAAGTCGTCTCCTTCGTCACGGTAGCGCTTCAAAAGTTGTTCAATTCGCGTTGTTTAATTCTCGTTGACATAGCACCAGAACACGACGCCATACTTCCACTACTCAAAACAAACTGAATGAAAGCAACGCCTTCAAACTGCGCAGACTTGTAGAGGAGAAATAGTACTTCCACATGCCACCAGGCGCGCTACTGAAGTTTATTTAGTTGTCTTCTACAAGCATGTGTGCATTACTTATCAGCCTACCCTCGTATAATTGGCTGAATATGTGATAAGAGAGAAAACTATTTTTTGTAGCCCTGCAACTAGCAGATTGAGTGCAAAATAATTTAACACTCGATCTGCCTGCTTAAGTATTTTTGTAGATTGTTGTTTAGGCCATCAGCTGAAAGGCTGGTTTGAACCTGTAGAGGTTTTACTAAGTAAAACGAGAAGTGAGGTGGTTTACCATTGCCAACACTCACTGAGCAGAAAAGTACGCTTATCAGCATGCCAGGCCCTCTGAAAAGCATCTACTGTCCATCCTGAAAATGACATCTTCATTTCATTCACCACAGGATCTGGCTGTATAATGAAATCTAAATTTCTGTAAATTCATTACTCTCAGAGGAGATAACTCTAACTAATGTATTTTACACCTCTACCTCTGCTGTTCTTAAATGATTTTCAATCATATAATTGGCTGATTATGTGATAAGAGAGAAAACTATTTTTTGTAGCCCTGCAACTAGCAGATTGAGTGCAAAATAATTTAACACTCGATCTGCCTGCTTAAGTATTTTTGTAGATTGTTGTTTAGGCCATCAGCTGAAAGGCTGGTTTGAACCTGTAGAGGTTTTACTAAGTAAAACGAGGAGTGAGGTGGTTTACCATTGCCAACACTCACTGAGCGGAAAAGTACGCTTATCAGCATGCCAGGCCCTCTGAAAAGCATCTACTGTCCATCCTGAAAATGACATCTTCATTTCATTCACCACAGGATCTGGCTGTATAATGAAATGTAAATTTCTGTAAATTCATTACTCTCAGAGGAGATAACTCAAACTAATGTATTTTACACCTCTACCTCTGCTGTTCTTAAATGATTTTCAATCATATAATTGGCTGATTATGTGATAAGAGAGAGAACTATTTTTTATAGCCCTGCAACTAGCAGATTGAGTGCAAAATAATTCAACACTCGACCTGGCTTTAATGGCATTTGTGTAGATTATGAAACCAAAAACCTTTTGTAGCTACCTCTTGTCGTTTCTGACATCTAGGTGTGAAAGACAGACATCGGAAAATGATGGATGACAATTTTTTAAATTCCCACCAATTATTCTAAAGGATATAATAGAAAATCAGTGTTTGAAGAGAGCGAGCAAGAATTAAATCAGCTGGATCCAATATAAGATGATTACTACTAAAAAAAAACCTAGTTTGAGCGTGATTCATGCTATTTACTAATCCAGGACTGAAAAGGTAGTTGTTGTTGCTGTTTAGGTCATCAGCCAAAAGGCTGATTTGAACCTCTAGAAGCTTTACTGAGTAAAACAAGGAGTGAGGTGGTTTACAATTGCCTTCCTCAGTGAGTGGAAAAATGTATGCTTTTCAGCATACTGTAGGCTGGTTTGAACCTGTAGAGGCTTTACTAAGTAAAGGCCTCTGACAAGCACCAACTTTTCACCCTGCAAAAAACACCTTCACTTCATTCACCACAGGGTGATTGTATAATAATGAAATTCATTACTCTCAGAGGAGATAACTCTTGAGTAGTGTCTTTTACAACGCTACCTCTTCTGTACTTAAATGCTTCAGTTGCATAATTGGCTGACCATGTAGTAAGAAACAGAACTATTTTATGTAGCCCTGGAACTAGCAGATCGAGTGCAAATAATTCAACACTCCACCTACCTCTTAGGGACAACTGAAGTAATTAAATATTGAAATGACAGACGAAATACAAGGGTTATCCAGAAAATAACCTCTGTTTTGAAATAAAAAGTAAACGAGTGAAGATACAAAAACTTTATTATATACATATTAAAACTACAGTTTTTCTCTATTTTTCGACATAGTCGCCAAACAGATTCAAGCACTTGTCGTACCTTGGAACAGTCTTTGAAATACCCTCTGCATAAAAATTTGCCGCCTGTGAATGTAGCCAACCATTCACGGCGTTTTGAAGCTCTTCGTCATTGGCGAACCATTGAGATGCATGCTTGACCAAAAGTTCATATGTTCTTCGAGCTGTATGAGGGCGAGTAAACAAATGAACTTTTGGCAAGTTTAAATGGGACGTTTTTGATCATCCCCCATACAGCCCTAACTTGGCTCCTAGTGACTTTCACCTGTTCCCGAACATGAAGCGGTGGCTTGCATCTCAGCGGTTCGCCAATGACGAAGAGCTTCAAAACGCCGTGAATGGTTGGCTACATTCACAGGCGGCAGATTTTTATGCAGAGGGTATTTCAAAGACTGTTCCAAGGTACGACAAGTGCTTGAATCTGTTTGGCGACTATGTCGAAAAATAACTGTAGTTTTAATATGTATATAATAAAGTTTTTTGTATCTTCACTCGTTTACTTTTTATTTCAAAACTGAGGTTATTTTCTGAATAACCCTCGTACTTTGAAACTGTTTACGTTTACTTACCGGTTTATCGAAACCTTCAACGTTGACTTGAGCTTCAAGGAAATTATCGCGTGAAGCGAGGAAAGCACCTTGATGAAGACGGCCGTTCTTAATACCGTCATGAATCTCGGTCGGCGATAAATGTAGAGGATAGAGCGCGTCTTTACCTCCATGTACTATAGCGTAATCACGAGAAGATAGTTTATCTAACAACGAAGTGTTGTTGTTTAAACTGTTTACATAGTTTTCCGCTGAAAGCAAACAAAAATATTGTGACAATATCGTAAAGACGTGGTTCGCGTAATTTCTAGAATTCATTCATGGAAATAGTAATGAGAGGATTAGTAACAACAATAAGTGACAATAGGACAATAGTGACAATGGGGTGGCTATAAAGGTATGCCTATTCATGAAAGTTGTTTGAAAGGACACTGCGCTATTATCTATGAAAAGGTCGGCCTGTAACAACAGCTTCTATTTACGAGGCGTGTTTTTTAAGTAAGTACCGTTTTGCGATTCCGCCGCCGCAGCGCTACGGTCGGCGTTCCGCGCATGCGCGCTGGTTACCTACATCTCTTGTCTACGCACTGACACCATTACAGTCTGATTCTTCATTGTATACGTTGTTTACTGAGTGTTTAAGATGCCTCCGACAATCATGAGTCCCGCTGATTGTGAAGTACGGGCTGTTATACGATTTCTTAGTGCTAAAGGCGTAAAACCGATCGATATTCATCGTGAGATCGTTGAAGTTTACGGACAAAACATTATGAGTGATGGAATGGTAAGGAAATGGGTGAGAGCATTTAAAGATGGCCGCACAAATGTGCAACAATTTCTGCCCGGAAAATCATGTGCACAGTTTTTTGGGACAGAAAAGGAGTATTGCTAGTGGAGTTTCTGCCTCGTAATGAGACAATCAATGCAGCGTCTTATTGTGAGACATTGAAAAATCTGCGTCGTGCAATCCAGAACAAAAGACGTGGCAAGTTGAGTAAGGGTATCGTTTTGCTGCATGACAATGCCCGTCCACAGGTGGCTAATCAGACCAAAGATCTCATCAAATCATTTAAATGGGAAACTCTAGATCATCCTCCATACAGCCCTGATTTGGCGCCCAGCGACTACCATTTGTTCCTGCACTTGAAGAAACACCTGGGCGGTCGGCGTCTTCAAGACGATAACGAAGTCAAAACATTTGTGATGCAGTGGTTAACAAATCAGGCGGCAGAATTTTATCAGGAGGGTATTCAAAAACTGGTGCCACGTTATGACAAGTGCCTCAATATTTACGGAAATTATGTAGAAAAGTAGATTAAGGTACAGGCTTTCATGTAAAAATAAAATTATTGCGAAATCTTTGCACGTCTTTCTTTAATTCCAAAACGGTACTTACTTAAAAAACACGCCTCGTACAATAAGATCTATTGTTGACTTGTTTACAAAAGATTTTTCTAGCACTCATTTATAAAGGGTTATTTTTTGTACTTTATCATTTGCATGGAGTTTCTCTGCTTTTTCTGGAATGATCTTTTTAAATGAGTATATAAAGAGACCCCTGTGCGCGGTGAGAGTAGTATTCGTTTGATCCTTGACGAGTGGCTACGGGCGTTATTCAGGTTAACAGTTCTGAGCATTGTGTTGGTCAATGATTGTTATACTGTCTTTGTTCGTGTGTGTATTAGGAAAAGTTATTGTGTATCGGTATTAAATTCAGTTGTTGTGTATTCAGTTTCATTTTGTATGTGTATTGTAAAATTGATTGTAAGTAGTGCTAAGTAAATTATTAAATTATCTATTGTTTATTATTTATTTTAAGTAAATTATTAAGTTAGTTATTGTATTACTCCATTATAATTAGTTAATTATTTATTTTGTAATCTTTTAGTGTAATAAATATTTGCAATTGTAAACTTTGGTGTAATAAATTATTTAATGACCTAGAACCCGAAACGGACCTTAGCGATAAGTGTCACAACATTTATTTTTAACCTGAAATTATCATCATTATCATCCATCAAAGATAAGGCTCAGTGATCCGTTCTCGTAAACATCTCTTTTTGCGTCTTACCAAGCCTAGCTTCTCTCTATCCATCTTTAATAATTTGAGGTCTGGAGTAAACAAACCTTCTGTGTGTTAGTGCAAGTAAATACACAAAACAGACACATTATATGTCCTTCATAAACGCTGTACAATGTAACGGGTGAATCAAAACGCATGATGAGTCATTGTAATTCTGTCTGTAAATACACATACGATATAATGTAACAATAGCTAAACTTGATAGATTTATGACGGTAACTCTGAAATATATTTTCAACATTATGTTTAAAACTATAACATTATCATAAAACTATAACATTATTATAGTGTTATGAAATGTCAGTGTTATTTTAACTTTCACGTTGCAAACTGCTCTCGATACAAGTTATTTTTATTGATTCTGTCGTTGTCCATAATGTTGTTTACCGGCCGCATTGGCGTAGTTGGTAACATGCTCGCCTCTTATCATGTGGTCTTGGGTTCGAATCCCATTCAGGCACGGCATATTTTCGTACGTTACAAAAAATAATTTCATTCTTCACCGTCTGCATTAGCAGTAATTGCAGAACAGTCGGACGTTAAACAAAACAAAAAAAAATGTTTAAATAAGTACTTCTTCATTTAGAATTAGTGTTTTAGTGTGAAATTTTATAACTATGTCTGAGAGCACTTACTGTTTTAGAATCACAACAATATTTCTGTATTTTACGATCACAACTGCATCAGGTAACAGCTGTCATGTACCTTTGGGTGCACAGGATTCATACTGCTCCACTCACTAACTGGTTTGTTTACTTCAGGCCTCAACTTGGGAAATTTAAACTACAGTTGAGCCGTTCTTAGTTTGCTCCTTTTGTCAACAAACAAAAGCCACCTACTAAAGGGAGCACGCTAGAGTCTGCGACTTTACGGATGTCGTATTCCTATTAAGTTAACTATTTTTTAAATTATAAGTACTTAAAATATCAGTCATGGTATGATGTAGGCCTAACAATTTCAATTATAAAAATACTTTTAAAAGTATTTTGAATTTAAATACTTTTTAAAGTATTTTGTTGTTACTTTTTAATCAGCGTGTACACATTTTGATATAATGCGCATGCTCAGTGACCTCATTATTTGTTTACATTAGGAGCAAACTAAGAGAGGCTGGACTGTACATGTTTATATTCCCATTCTTGAAGAGGAAGTCTGTGTGGTGGCACGCAAAGTAAATGGTTGGACCTGTTTCCCTTATGCCTGGCGTACGCTGGAGCACAGGTAGCGCAGTTCAGGACAGGCAGAGCAGGAGCGAAAACTGTGCACCCATTGTTGCCTGTAGCGTACCGTATATTGGGAGGCAGACATGTGTGGCACAGCAACGCATCTGTGTCGAACAACCACAGTTTGTAGTCGAGGCACAGTTTTAGTTCACACATTGAGCAGGAAACAAGTCGGTTCAAGAAGAAGTTGAACTTGTGCGTACCGAAACCATATCGTATGACCCCAATCATCCTGATTACACGAAAAACTGTTTCGTCGTAAATCAAATATAATTCTTGAATTTAGTATCGTCTAACTATTGTTTAACTTGAACTCACTATGCATTTTACGTTTTTCATAAAATCACTTTGCCACAAACTTTTCTCTTTTCGCTTTAAAACTTTAAAATACAATACAGTAAAATTAATTCTTCTATACCGAAATCAGACGAATCCAATACTAACATATCAATCTCACTAAAATTATCTGTTGCGCTAAATGGCTTTAATTTCTGAATCTGAAAAAAATATTTACCTGTCCTACGTTTCCAGCATACGCTGGTAGAAATGTCTGATCTGCCTGCCCTGCCCTGCACGTGTCCGTCTCAAACGCACGGTGCCACCAGTTTACGCCCAGTATACGCCCGGCCTTGTTGTTCTTAATGTTTCACACAATGAATGAATACTTAGCTCAACGCATATAGTTTTGTTACGTACTCTATCTAAACGGGTACAACCTTAGAATCCTGACAAAAACCTCATTTAAGCAGCCTCGATACGAGCTTCGTTCCTCTTTAGTAACACCCATGTTTCACTCCCATATGTTGAGTGGTACAGCCATTGCTCTATAAAATTTCAGTTGGGAGTATACGACATTCACAAATTACACAACATTAGCGCAGAGTTTGGCATGAGAATATTGGCGCAAATATCAAAGACTATGGCATTCATGAGAAGATGGTAAGTCCCCTCAAAAATTATACTTGGCAACCAAACTACAGTCCAGCCTCTCTTAGTTTGCTCCTAATATAAACAAATAATGACGTTACTGAGCATGCACATTATATCAAAATGTGTACACACTGATTAAAAAGTAACAACAAAATACTTTTACAAGTATTTTTCTAAATGAAATTGTTAAGCCTACATCACATCATGACTGATGTTTTTAGTACTTTAAGTACTTATAAATTAAAAAATAGTTAACTTAATAGGAATACGACATCCGTAAAGTCGCAGACTCTATCGTGCACCCTGTAGTAGGTGGCTTTTGTTTGTTGACAGTAGGAGCAAACTAAGAACGACTGAACTGTATATGTAGAACAGAAATTATCTCACCATTGGTATAATGAACAAAAAGGCACATTAGATTACTACTTGAAATGTTTGGACAATCTGGAGTGTTAACAAGATAAATCCAATTAATTATACTACAAAATGATAAGATTTTTGTAAAAAAGACAATAGCTTTAAGTTTTAATTCTTACTATTAACGTTAAAATAAACACAACAATATCGCATTTTCTTGTATCATTCTGTACGACATTTAGATTTGCAATCAATTTCTTCAATTTTTTTTTAAGAAAAATTATTCGATCAGCAAGCTGTGTATATGTAGATTTAGATTAAAATAATCAAGCCATCTTGAGAGCTAACAACTAATTTCACAATATTTTTAATTAACATTTAGTCTAATTTCACAATGTTTCGTACCACAGTTATTTTCGAAACAATTCCCTAGTGGTCACAGCCCAAAAAAGTTATAAATACATCATAATACCTGTCGCAGCAAACAACCCTTCTTTTACAGCTTTATCTCTATTGGCTGTATCATCGGTTAACAGTACGACTCTGACACGATCGTGTTTATGTCTAGATTTTTGATTGGCTGTCAAATGTGCATCGTACCATAACACAGCCTTACGTATTGCACGATCGTTACGATCATTCACAGTTTCCCCCGGTTCACGTTCAATGTACGTTTCCCTATAAAAAAGAAAAACATGTATTTAAGAATGTCAACAAGGATACTCATGTTTAGGTAATCTGCCAAAAGGCTAGTTTGAACGTCTAAAGGCTTTACTAAGTAAAATGAGTGCCCATGATGGACAGGTGGAGTGTCAAATTATTTACACTCAATCTGTTCGTTGCAGGGCTAAAATAAATAGTTCTGTTTCTTATCACATGGTCAGCCAATTAAATGACTGAATCATTTAAGAACAGAAGAGGTAGAGGTGTAAAAGACACTAATCAGAGTTATCTCCTCTGAAAGTAATGAATTTCATTATACAGCCAGACCCTGTGGTGAATGAAGTGAAGGTGTCGTTTGCAGAATGGAAAATATGTGTTTTTCAGAGGGCCCGGCATGCTGATAAGCGTACTTTTCCACTCAGTGAGGAAGGCAACGGTAAACCACCTCACTCCTCGTTTTACTCAGTAAAACCTCTACAGGTTCAAACCAGCCTTTTGGCTGATGACCTAAACAACAACAAGTAAAATGAGGAGTAAGGTGATTTACCAATACCTTCCTGACTGAGTGGAAAAAGTATGGTTACCAGCATACCAGGCCCTCTTAAAAGCATCTAATTTCCACCATGCAAATGACACGTTCACTTCATTCACCACAGCGTTTACGTGTACAATTTTCATAAGGAAAACGCTGGGCAAAACATGCGTCTGTTTTAGTATAGTCTTGTTCATACTGCAGTAGTGCAGCGTATGTAATCAACAATGGAACAGCATGCCTACAAAATATAATTGGTGTTGTCAATTTTCAACAACACTCTGATTGTACATCTAACGGTGGGTTGGAGGGGTATGCAGTAATGATGTGATGCTCATGAGCGAGTCGCACAAAAGAGCAAGAGATGAAATTGATTACTCTCACAGGAGATAACGGAGGCGAAGTAAGTCAGTGATCGGCTGGCTTGCATGTGCCGAAGCATCACGTCCAAGAGAGCACACCTGCTCCCTTACTTTCTGTAGCAGTTTTTCGTGCCCGTGCCTCTGGAAACTCCTCGGCATCCTATGGTTACTTTTCAGCCATGCTTTGGTCCCGCCGAGGTGAGCTGAGATGCTGGGCTTCTGTCTGTCTATCCGGATCCTTGTCCCTGGCATCTAGCACTTTTTCTATCCGTGCTAGAGGCAACTTCTCCTACTGTAGCTTTTGCCCAAACCAGTGGTGTCAGGCGTTTACCGTGCCGAAGGGTGGATGGCACTGGGGCATTTAATCAGTGTCTTAACGGTGCCTGTAGGAAACTTGGCTAAATCCTACAGTATTTTGCCTTACCCCTGTACGCGGGGCTATGCAGGGGCGGACTGATTACTTCCCTAGCTGAAACGACAACTAAATGTGGTTGTTGTTCCTTTTTCTAGGAAAAGGAAGATGGCTCTAGATGCTTTGACTCTGGAAGGAGTGGATTTGAGCTACTCCCCTGAGGTGGAGTATCTGGGGGTTGTCCTTGATAGGGGCCTGACTTGGAGGGGCCACAAGTCAAGGACTGTTGAGAGGGCTGCAAAGGCCTTATGGATGTTTAAGAGTCTGTTTGGGAGGACTTGGGGGCTTAGGCCTCGTATGGCAGAATGGGCTTATGTGAGCATCATTCTGCCAATGGTCACGTACGAAGCTTTTGTATGGTGGCCAAGAACAGATCGGCTGAGGAAGCTGAAGAGATTGGCTCGCCTAAGGACATGTGCAACGAGCACTGGTCCAACGGCTACTATGGAGGCGATGTTTGATTTGCCTCCTATTCATGTTCAAGTGAAGAAGGAGGCGATAAGAACTGCCTTGAGGCTGGAGGGCGGGTTCGGGGTCCCATCAGGGGAGATGGGCCACACCGAGATCTCCAAAGGGATTGAGGGGATGGGTGTGGTAGGTGGTCCTCGGGACCGTATGTACAGAGCATACGATTTCTCCGACACACTGAGGGTGAAAATTTTTGATCGTCAGGAGTGGGCGGAGGGACAGCCAGTGATACCGGAAGGGGTTACCTTTTGGTACACTGACGGCTCAGTGATGAGCGGAAGAGCGGGAGTGGGGGCCTGGGGGGCCGGGGGAAAGATTTCCCTGGCCCTTGGGTGTAACATAACCGTCTTCTAAGATGAAATATTGGCCATTAAGGTCTGTGCGGCTCAGGGGGTCGCACACTTATATTTATATGCAGTTGCAAAGTGGTTGGCTGCAAAAGAAGAGCGCTGATGGGTAAGGTTGTGTAAACACCTTCTCAGATAAGTGCACTAGATCCTAGGCAGATCCTGCGCTTTATCGAAAGTGCGGGTCTTGCAGAAATAGGAATAGGGGCAATCACAAAAGATCTTTTAGGTCGCGGTGAGGAGGGGCTGCAAAAGCCTGAACGCCCTTATTGTAAAGTAAGTAAGTAAGTAAGAGAGTAGATAACTGCGACTAGTGTCTTTTACACCTCTACCTCTTCTGTTCTTAAATAGGTTCAGTCATATAATTGGTTGACCTTGTGATAAGAAACTCAACTATTTTATGTAGCCCTGGAACTAGTAGATTGAGTATTAATAATTTAACACTTCACCTGCATGGATTGGCATTAAAAATACATATTAAGGCCGAAATCTAAAGAATTAATTTTTAGCGATATGAAAAAAGTCCCCTCACACCTGATGAATTTCACCAGACATGCCGCTTACACTATCTTGTAGCGCACAAAATATGTAGTAAATAAGAAGTATTTTAAACAAAATAAAAAAATACATTTATGAGAAAATTGCATAAACAAACTGCGACATCAGGTTGACTGATTTTGAAGGAAATCTTTGTATCAAATCCCCATATGATACCTAACTTAAGTTCCAAATTACAATTTTTTTATGATATAACATATTTGAGATAGTTCTTTTCCATGTAAACACAGACCAATCGATAAAAACATGTTTTTTTTGGATTCAGGCCAACCTGTAAACATGTATTTCCGGTGAAAACTCAATATCAAAAAATTGACACAAAGAGTATTCATATCTGTACAACATCAGTTGTACAGGTTTTCAAGCCACAGCATTATTCTTCAACCTGGACCACATTTACTCATTACTATTATTATTATTTTTCCTTGCATGATATTTTAAAATAACCTTCAGTAGGTTTGTTCAGACGTGACGCTTGCGAAGGGGAATGCTTGACAGTAACGGGAACTTAGCGAGTGAGAGGAAGTTGGCTGTATTTTTCCAACCAACAACGAATACAACACGCTGAAGGCCAAGCCAATTGCTGTGAGCACTGGACTACACAAGCACATACTTGACTTCAACCCTGCATACTAGTCATGGGACGGCACAGTGAAATAGGCGATCTAGCACACCCCGCTCCGCACACTTGAGTGAACGGCACAGAGCATGCCGTACAATTGAACGATGAGACGGGGTGAACTGTGGGAGTGAGCTATTAGATTCTAATACGTACACCACTCAGCTGAGCTATGTGAATAAACAGACAGTTAGTCGAGCTGAGGGTGACTTTCGCTCACAGGACGTTGTGTTTGCGCATGCATCAACCTGAACGTTCATGCATACCTTTCCACAAACAAATTTTTGTCATGTTTCAATCTTTGTTTTGTACGCATGTGGTAAAATTGTTACAGTACAGTACAGTACAATGGTATTTTACAACCATTTGTCTCAGGGTTGTTGTAGTATAGTATGAAAGAATAATGACCCCCTTCTCCGCACCCATCACCTGCACCCTCACTAACAGAGGCAGAGTTTGATACGATATGTATACTTTCCATGCAGCGTTTAGGTATAGGTAGCCCTTGCTATGATGCGACTAGAGAAAAGTGGTTTAGTCGTGGATTTTTTTTTTTTTTTTTTTTTTGTTTAACGTCCGACTGTTCTGCAGTTACTGCTAATGCAGACGGTGAAGGATGAAATGATATTTTGTAACGTATGAAAAAATGCCATGCCTGAGTGGGATTCGAACCCAAGACCGCATGATGAGAGGCGAGCACGTTACCAACTGCGCCAATGCGGCCGGCATTTAGTCGTGGAGGAGATGTACAAGTCAGCTCTGTGCGGAAAGCGTGCTGCGTGGGGAGAAACGCTCAGTGTGCTGGTCGTTCAAAATAAAAGAGGTGGTAGCTCACCGCTCAGTTAAAAGAACTAGTTCTTTTGTGCGACTCGCTCGTGAGCATCACATCATTACTGCATACCCCTCCAACCCACAGTTAGATGTACAATCAGAGTGTTGTTGAAAATTGACAACACCAATTATATTTTGTAGGCATGCTGTTCCATTGTTGATTACATACGCTGCACTACTGCAGTATGAACAAGACTATACTAAAACAGACGTACGTTTTGCCCAGCGTTTTCCTTATGAAAATCAGGCTATACTAGCAAATCTGAAAACATATTTACTTTTACCACAAGTCTATAACTCTTCTATTGAATTGAAATGAAATAACAATTAAACAAACCCACTCACAATTTTAACAAACTGCACAATATAAAATTGTATGAACTGAGCCAAATGTGTTACAACTAACTCGCTAGATAAAGATTTAACGATAAACAAAATTGTAGCTATGTGACTTAATGTATGATTGTATTCAACCTGAATAAGCGATAAACTGTTGGTTTGGTTTCTTTTAATCTTTTAATGTCAATAAGTCGTACACTACTAATGAAGAAATAAAGAACCGTTCTCGTATCTTTGTAATTATTCATTGTGTAACGTGTTTTTGTCCCACAACTGGATGATCAAATTTGTAAAGTGTATTTGTGTGTGTTTTGTGAATTCTTTAAATAGGTATGTTCTATAAAGAATGTAAATCAACAAATAATCGGTAACTCTCAGATTCATTTAATAAATAATGTTTTAACGCATAATCAAAACTAAATTAATTACATCCATGCTATATCATACATCTAGATTTTAAAATATTTAACAGAATTACACATTTATTTATATTACGAGGGCTATTCAGAAAGTAGGGAACGTTTTGTAAATAAACAAAAACTATGTAAAAGAAAAAACTTTTATTATATACATCTGAAAGAGTGACTAAAATACTACTTTGTTACATAGTCACCAAGCAAATTGAGGCACTTGTCATAGCGGTGGACAAGCTTCAAAATTCCTTCGTCATAGAAATCCGCCGCCTGCAACCGCAGCCACTCAGTGACGTGCGCCCGGAGTTCCTCGTCGTCGTCGAAGCGCTGTGTTGCTAGCCAGTTCTTCATTCTTGGAAACAAGTGAAAATCACTCGGTGCAAGATCAGGACTATAGGGTGGAAGAGGGAAAACCTCCCATTTGAATGAATCAAGGAGTTCTTTTGTGCGGTTTGCCGTGTGAGGTCGGGCATTGTCATGAAGAAACAAAATTTTTGACGACAACTTTCCTCGGCGCTTGTTTTGAACTGCTCTCCTAAGGTTGCGCAATGTTTGGCAGTACCGATCAGAGTTTATTGTTGCACCACGCTCGAGAAAGTCAATGAGCAGCACAACTTGCCTGTCCCAAAACACAGTAGCCATAATCTTCCTTGCTGATAAGGTTTGCAGACATTTTCTTGGTTTTTTAGGAGAATGTGTGTGCCCCCACTCCATGGACTGCAATTTTGTTTTGGAATTGACATGTTTAACCCAAGTCTCGTCACCTGTTATGATGCGATCCAGCAATGCATCACCATCCGTGTGGTAGGCCTCGAGAAATGTTAAGGCTGCCCCCATTCGCAGACGCTTATGGTTGTCAGTAAGCATTTTTGGCACCAATCTTGCACAAAATTTGTGGTAGCCTAGCTTTTTAGTGACAATTTCAAACAACAAAGTGCGTGAAATTTGTGGGAAGGAAAGTGAAAGCTCCGTTATCGTGAATCGTCGGTTTTCACGAAGTTTTTCATCGACTTTGGCGACCAAATCGTCTGTCACAATGCTCGGGCGACCGCTATTCTCTTCATCATGGACGTTGGTACGGCCATTTTTAAACCGAATACACCATTTTCGCACTGAACTTTCATTCATCTTGTTGTCACCGTATACTTCGCACAGTTGCCGATGAATTTCTATCGGTTTTAGGTTTTTGGCCGACAAAAACCGTATGACAGACCGCACTTCACAACTGGCGGGATTTTCAATTGCAGCGCACATTTCAAATTGGAATATCAAGAAAACAGGCAGCGCAGCGACGTTCACGTTGCAACGGCTGGACGTCGACTGAAGAGCCGAACATGCACATACCAAGACATACATGATTGCCGCGCGCCCAGCGGCGTCAAATGGAAACGTTCCCTACTTTCTGAATAGCCCTCGTACTTATCAAATTTGTAAAATTTATTAACAAAACCAAAAGTTCATACTTGTTCCATAAATTATTATTATTTATAAAGAAAAACTAAGAATTTACATGATCATTATAATATATTTAAATATAAAAGTATCTGTATACACCAGATGTTCAATGTTTTAAACTAACTAAAAATACAAGTGGACTCAATCAGGTCTAGTGTAGTAGTGAAGAGCGTTTACCGTTTCAACCAGTCACCGTGATCACGGTGACAGTGATTTTGCGTTCACCGTTACTTTTAATAGTTACTAGTGATTTAGTAATAACTGTGTATATACTTAGTATATTATTCACTTGTTATCATGAAATAATAATAATAATAATAATGATTTCAGTTGTTATTTCATGATAACAACACTGCAGTTTTGATAAATTAAAAAATCTGGTGTGAAACACTCACACAACTTTCTCTTGCCAATGCAAATAATTAACAATAAACCTAACATTAATAATAAAATATTAGAAATAAACAAAAAACTAACCTCAAAATCATAACCTTATTTTAATCATGAGTGAAAGACGCAAAATGAAAATCAACCTCAGTTTAGCTTAGAAATACGGAAAATCACTCTTTCTCTCTAAACTAGGCTCTGTAGAGAAAAATGCTTTAAATAAAAGTTGTAGATCTTTTAATTTTCTATAAATTTAATTATATACACTTTTGTCGTAAAATGCATACTAAGGCCGAAATGTTTAAAAAATCAATTTTTCACACGTTTTCGTGAGAAAAAAACAGAAAATCGCAAATTACCGCTAAACTAAGCGTTATACAAAAAAATGTTTGAAATAAAAGTTGTAGAATTTTAAATTCTCTACAACTTTTGTTATATAACGTTTTGCGCTAAAATGCATATTAAAGCCGCAATCTTAAAAAGAAAATGTTTTTACGTAAAAACAGCCTCACGCAGAATTTCAGCAAACATGGCGCCTACCCTATCTTGTAGAGCATAAAAAATGTAGTAAACCAGGCGATTTTAAAAACAATCGTAGGACCAGTTTTTGAGAAAATCGCAAAAAAGTGAAAAATTATACGAATAAACTACTACTTCCGGTTGACCGATTTTGATGAAAATGTTCGTGTCGGGTCCGGTAGTGGTATGTAACTTAAGTTTTAAGTTTCAAGTTCGTACGATGTTCCGTTCTTGAGATATTCTGTTCACACACAGACACACACACACACACACAGACCAATCGCTAAAAACATGTTTTTTGGGTTCAGGGGGTCTGAAAACGTATAGATCCGGTGAAAACTCGATTTCGAAAAATCGACATGAAAACAATACTTTCCTTCCTATATATTCATATAGGCAAGAGAAAGTAAAAAATGGGTGCATATATAACTAAAATAAAAATTTAGCCTAAAACAGATTAACACAACGTATCCTAAATTAGTAATATAAAGAACATTTTCTATAAAAAAGAGAAAGTACAAGAAACAATTTACAACTGATAAAAATTAACAACGCACAATATAAATAAAATAGCTAGGCAGAATTTAATTCAAATTAGTTGGCAAATTTAATTTGTAATGTAATTATGTTACCGCGATCAGAAATGTAAAGGAACTACCCTTGTTTTGTTTAGTCTAGTTGCTGAGAAACATAACAAGGGGAAGAGACTGAGAGAGGATGAGAAGTACGGTGATCGTACTGTGTCGTCCTGTCTTCCAGTGACAGAAGAGTAAGCGATCTTTGTAACAGTGACTTGGGAACGGTTACTCACCGATCTGAATAACTGTGGACACCGTGACTCGTTCACAGTGACAGTTCTTTTGTCTCTTCACTACAGTGTAGAAGTGGTCAGCGTCACCCACGCTCTTTTATCTTCCAGCATCTCAATTTTCAACAGGAAGCTGACACATTCATATCGAGAGCCAATCAGAAAATGAAACTACTCTCCCATTACAATAAATTCAAAAATTCATAATTAATGGCCCGAACCTGCCAGGAGCATCTCCTATCTCTTTCTCCCTTCCACATAATCGCTCTCTTTTTACATCGGTTACATTATTATTATTATTTATTTATTTATTTAGATTGTTTAGACCCATTCAGGATCACATAAAGTCAATTATGAACTGTTGCCGCCATTCCTCTTGCTTCTCCAGTACTCCTTCATAAATTCGCGGTGTCTAACACGACGTTCATCCGTCCACTTTGCCCTAGGTCTCTTCGGTTTACCCTCTGATGCAACTTCCCAGGTGTGAATTTTATGCCTGAAGGTTTCACGGTCTTTGAGGTCTGAAGGTGTGATATTTGCATCTCTTAGATCGGATTGCACTTGCTTGATCCAGACGGTTGTAATTTTGAGTTTCTGTGAGTGCATCAGAATCTTCTTTATAAGCCGAGAGTCATCCAGTCTCATTATCTGTCTCCCTCTGTCCACTTCGTCCCTGTCCTCCTAAGGACCTCATTCTCTGGCATCACATTCCACTTGTTTATCCTGTTCCTGAATGTGTTTCTGTCTCCAATAGCTGTTGGGTCTATTTATGCCTTATGTAAGTCTATTTTCACATGTGTAATCCATGGGGTGTTGTTGATTTAACTTTTCGTATGTAAATAAGAATCTTTTTAGTGAGTCGTGTTGGGGGAAGTCTACTGATTTGTCCATAGAATTGCAGCCTTCTTTTCCGTATGTCTTCCGCTAGGTTAGACATCTTCTCGGTTGTTTTTCTGGAGTGTAGCCTGTAGCCTTCTTCTGTTAATTTTGGACCTAGATGACCTCATGATCTTCCGTTCTTATTATTATTATTTATTATTATGGTTATTTATTGTTGTTGTTGTTCTTTATTGTTGTCGTCATTGTCGTCGTTATTCTTATTATTATTACTTTTATACATACTGTTATTACACTTTGACAAATTAATGACTTCCTTTTATATTAAATCTAATTTTAAACTTATACTAATAACATGATATACTTTCTGAATCTGATTTAACCGACTTAAAACTACAATTGATTTTACTTTAAATAAAAACCTTCTTTATTATAACATTGTAATTAATTGTATTTAACCCCTTAACGGTTTATGACGAGATATCTCGCAACGTAAATGTCGTAGAAAAGTGCCCCTGACGAGATAACTCGCAACTGAATTTGTCTCGATTTATTCTGTTTTCTGTCGAAATATCTCGCCGCAACATTAAAAGTAGTTTATCTTATATCCGTAACTTTAATATTAGCGCTAGTAAAGGTTCCTTTCTATAGGTTAGATGACTCTATGTTATTTGTTTACGTCGTACTCTCCAATGTTGCGTAAAAGGTTATGTTTCGGTTAGTTCGGTGCGTTTCGTTGTAAAGTTATAAGTTCGTTATAAGTGTTTACGAAAAGAAATTGTAAGCTATTCGATATTGTTTATAGTTTTTTAGTAGTAGGTTTCATTTCATACATAGTATTTAGTCCAGTATTTCAATTCCGTTTATTGTAGTAGGATTGTTTAGTATTTATTCGTAAGTGATGGCCGGTACCTCTTTTTTTTAAAAAAATGATGTTTTTGAGCATGGAAATTGATTTATATGTCTTTATTCAGTCATATTATACAAAATTATGAAAAAAAAATTGAGCAGGATATGAACATTTTTGGCTAAAAACAGGAACCGTTAAGGGGTTAAAATAATCTAAAAAATATACATTACTAAAAAGTCACAATACAATTGTTAACTTATTCTGTCATCTACTACCCAACGTTCACAGATGGAGAAACTGGAGCAGGATCTCCTGTTTACGAAACAGTTAATGTCATTAATAAATTAATCGATGAATTAGTAAGAAGTAATTAGACAACATGTCGGCGATCTGTCAGTGGATGATGCTCAATGTACGTCACTCATGCCATTTTATTCATTCTTTCACCCAAGGTTGTGAATTTCATTAATAAAGTTAATTTAAAAACAAAACTTATTTTGTTTAACTACTTTTATGGCATTTGTAGATTTAGAGAAAGCATTTGACAATCTGGACTGGAGTAAAATGTTTAAAACTTTGAAAAGGCTAGGAATTAAATACAAAGAAAGGAAAGTTATCTACAGTCTGTATAAGAATCAAACGGCTGTTTTGAGAATCGAGGGGTACGAAAAAGAGGCTGCTGTAAGAAAAGGTGTACAAGGTTGTTCTTTGTCACCACTACTTTTTAACTTGTATATAGAAGAGGCTATAAATGAAGTGAAGGAGAAATTTGACGTAGGAATAAAAATTCAAGGAGAAACAATAAAAATGTTGAGATTCGCCGATGATATAGTAGTATTAGCCGAGGCAAAGAATGAACTAGAGGATGCCTTAAATGGAATGGATGAGATCTTGAGGAAGGATTACTTCATGAAAATTAATAAGAACAAAACGAAAGTGTTGTGCAGCAGCAAGAGTGGTTTAGAAGAGATGGGAAATTTAAAAGTAGGCAACGAAAACATACAGGAAGTTGGGGAATTCTGCTATCTAGGGAGTAAAATAACAAAGGATGGTAGAAGCACGAGTGATATCAAGAGTAGAATTGCTCAAGCTAGAAAAGCCTTTGAAATGAAAAATAGCTTACTGACTACAAACATTGATTTACAGATTAGGAAAAATTTCTTAAAACATTATGTTTGGAGTGTAGCATTATACGGAAGTGAAACGTGGGTGATAGGGGCTGTAGAACGGAAGAGGATAGAAGCTTTTGAAATGTGGTGTTATATGAAAATGTTAAAGATTAGGTGGGTGGACAAAATAAGTAATTTAGAGGTTGTTAGGCGAGTGGATGAAAAAAGAAGTATATGGAAGCATCTTACCAAAAGAAGGGATAGGCTAGTGGGGCATATTCTAAGACATCCAGGTATTGGGCTATTAATAATGAAGGGTAATAATGAGGGAGTAAATTGTAGAGGGAGGCAAAGATTAGAATATATAAAGCAAATTACAAAAGATGTAGGGTGTTACAGGTATGTAGATATGAAACGACTTGCGCAAGATAGAACAGGTTGGAGAACTGCATCAAACCAGTCGAGAGACTGATGACAAAAAAAAAAAAAAATTTTGTTTAAAGCAATTCCATAGAAGCGCATAATGTTTTCAGTTTACATTTACCGCAGCTGTTACTTCGACAGGATCAGTGGCAGAAATTCCACAGCGGGCATCCCCACCTTTACCAACCGACTACCGTGAAGAATTTTAAGTGGAGGGGCAAGCATCAAGTTTAAACATTTCAATTATACATTTCTGATATTGCTCATAAACAACAACAACAACCATTAAAAAGTTTATGGATACATACCGATGGTGTTCATTTACAAAAACATAAAACTTTCTTTTCGGATTCGCGATTATTTCTTTTAATCGTTTATAAACGACAGATGACCGATGTTTAACTTCATCAAGAACCGTTTGCAAAATGATAACGTTCTGTAAGGCATCTTCTTCAAGTACATCAATCTGTAAACAGAAAAGTTCACATTAATTTCTATTTCATATAATGAATTTATATAATAATTTCACCCACCTTCTTTTGAAACTGCGTCACCTTTATTTTTATTCTTACTTACATTTGTTTCTGTGGATCCACTATCATCAGAGTAAATAAAAAAATTGAAACTAAAAAAATTTTTATCTCATTTAAAATTTACAGAAGATGATACATCTTCAGTCATTTGTATAAAACATTTTTATACAAATCACTGAAGATGTATCATCTTATTATAATTGAAACTAAAAAATTTTTTATCTCGCTTATTTAAAATTAAAATTTTTATCTTACTTATTTAAAATTTACAGAAGATGACACATCTTCACTCATTTGTATAAAACATTTTTATACAAATGACTGAAGATGTATCATCTTCTGTAAATTTTAAATAAGTAAGATAAAATTTTTTTTAGTTTCAATTTTTTTATTTATTCTGATGATAGTGGATCCACCGAAACACGTGTAAGTAAGAATAAAAATCTGGTGTGAAACACTCACACAACTTTCTCTTGCCAATGCAAATAATTAACAATAAACCTAACATTAGTATTAAAACATTAGAAATGAACAAAAACTAACCTCAAAAACATAACCTTATTTTAATCATGAGTGAATGACGCAAAATGACAATCGAACTCAGTTTGGCTTAAAAATACGGAAAATCACGCTTTCACGCTAAACTATGCTCTGTAGAGAAAAATGCTCTAAACAAAAGTTGTAGATCTTTTAATTTTCTATAAATTTAATTACATACACTTTTGTCGTAAAATGCATACTAAGACCGAAATGTTAAAAAAAAAGATTTCTCTCACGTTTTCGTGAGAAAAAAAACAGAAAATCGCAAATTACCGCTAAACTAAGCGTTATACAAAAAAATGTTTGAAACAGAAGTTGTAGGTTTTTTAATTCTCTACAACTTTTATTATATAAGTTTTTGCGCTAAAATTTATATTAAAGCCGTAATCTTAAAAAAACAACGTTTTTACGTGAAAACAGCCTCACCCAGAATTTCAGCAAACATGGCGCCTACCCTATCTTGTAGAGAATAAAAAATTGAGTAAAATAGGCGATTTTAAAAAAAATCGTAGGACCAGTTTTTGAGAAAATCGCAAAAAACTGAAAAATTATACGAATAAACTACTACTTCCGGTTGACCGATTTTGATGAAAATGTTCGTGTCGCGTCCGGTAGTGGTATGTAACTTAAGTTTCAAGTTTCAAGTTCGTACGATGTTCCGTTCTTGAGATATTCTGTTCACACACAGACCAATCGCTAAAAACATGTTTTTTGGGTTCAGGGGGTCTGAAAACGTATAGATCCGGTGAAAACTCGATTTCGAAAAATCGACATGAAAACAATACTTTCCTTCCTATATATTCATATAGGCAAGAGAAAGTAAAAATAAAGGTGACGCAGTTTCAAAAGAAGGTGGGTGAAATTATTATATAAATTCATTATATGAAATAGAAATAATTTCAAACTGCAGGATGCATTCGATAAAGATTTATTTCACATTAATTACTTCACATTATAGCACAGTGTATACTGTGCTCCTACTCTTAATGATATTTCAGTTTGGTATAGTCTGTTCACAAGGAACTGAACTTTGTTGGCTGGCAAGGTGGTTTCTCATCAAGTACACTCCCAGTTCTATGGAATTTATTTATCAAACGCAATATTGACAATTTATTCGAAACAGCAGGGCAGGGAAATTTCAACTGCAACTTATCTTGCACACATTTGTAAGATTTACTTCAGATTTATGTAAGTCTCTACAATAAACACGCGTTCTTCCTTGGAAAAAACCATTGCTGACACAATATAACGAAACGATTGCTGTCACCACACTAATGCTTGACTGGAACATTTTAACTGTTTTAGGTAAAGTCCAGCCTCTCTTAGTTTGCTCCTAATGTAAACAAATAATAACGTCACTGAGCATGCGCATTATATCAAAATGTGTACATGCTGATTAAAAAGTAACAACAAAATACTTTTAAAAGTATTTAAATACAAAATACTTTTAAAAGTATTTTTATAAATGAAATTGTTAGGCCTACATAATATCATGACTGATGTTTTTAGTACTTTAAGTACTTATAATTTAAAAAATAGTTAACTTAATAGGAATACGACATCCGTAAAATCGCAAACTCTAGCGTGCAACCTGCAGTAGATGGCTTTAGTTTGTTGACAGTAGGAGCAAACTAAGAACGGCTGAACTGTACTTGGCCTTGAGTACACTGTTGCCAACATACAGTTTGGGGGACAGAAAATTTACCGATGTATTACTTCTATCTTCTTATAATCAGGGTTGCGTCCTTAATAAAACACCCTGTTTTATCCAAAGATATAATCTGAATTAAAAAGACTAAACAGTGTAACAAACCTGATCAAGAACGATATTGGTGTCCAATAACAGGTAATGAGATTGATTGAACAAACTACTTTCAGAAACGGGTAGATCTTCTAGCACACGGTCACTATCTTTTTGCGCGCAGATTTCACATAATGAAGATCCACACCATAAGTCATCTCGCAGATAATGTTCTCTCACAATCTATCACAAACAAATGAATACAAATTTATGTCAACTATACAGAAAAATCTGGTGTGAAACACTCACACAACTTTCTCTTGCCAATACACATAATTAACAATAAAACCTAATATTAGTAATAAAACATTAGAAATAAACAAAAACACTAACCTCAATAAATGTAACCTAATTTGAATCATGAGTGAAACACGCAAAATGAAAATTAACCCATTTGGCTTACATATACGGAAAATCACTTTCACGCTAAACTAGACTCTGTAGAGAAAATGCTATGAATAAAATTTGTAGATCTTTTAATTTCCTATAAACTTGATTATATACACTTTTGTCGTAAAATGCAAACTAAGGCCGAAATCTTAAAAAATTGATTTTTCACACTTTTCATGAGAAAAAAACAGAAAATTGCTAATTACCGCTAAACTAAGCGTTATACAAAAAAATGTTTGAAATAAAAGTTGTAGGATTTTAAATTCTCTACAACTTTAATTATATATACTTTTGCACTAAAATGCATATTACAGCCGTAATCTTAGAAAAACAATTTTTTTATGTGAAAACAGCCTCACCAAGAATTTCAGCCAATATAGCGCCTACCCTATCTTGTAAAGCATAAAAAATTTAACAAACCAAGCGATTTTTAAAAAAATCGTAAGACCAGTTTTTGAGAAAATCGTAAAAAAGTGAAAATATACACGAATAAACTACTACTTCCGGTTGACTGATTTTGATGAAAATGTTCGTGTCGGTTTCGGTAGTGGTATGTAACTAAAGTTTCAAGTTTCACGTTCGTACGATGTTCCGTTCTTGAGATATTCTGTTCGCACGCACGCACACACCAATTGCTAAAAACATGTTTTTTGGATTCAGGGGGTCTGAAAACAAACATACTGACACTCATAGTCCATTGGAATACACAGTCCTTATTTTATTACGCGATGAGTGGTACAGGAAATTATTATTTTTATTTTAATTATTTAATTAAAATGAAATTATTAAATTTTATTTTATTTTTCTAAATTATTTTTAATTATTATTATTATTATTTTGATTTGGCTATTCTGTTTTTACGTTTTAGGCTACATTTATACAAATAAAAGTATTTTAATTCGTTAAAACTCATTCCGTTTCTTTTCATTTTAATTCTTCACATTTTATTCATTATTCTGTAGTGTTGTTATTTAAATCAGTTATCTATTCGTGTATTATAAGTTTATCATGTCAACCGTTTGAAAGCAGCGGAAAATAATTCAAAGTGCAGAACGGAATGTTATTTTAAATGTTATTAAGTGTTGTAAACAAGAAGCAAAAAATAAACTATATAAACTACACAGTTGTATGTTTTTAGAAATGTACGTACTACGGTAGCAACAGCGCATTGCCCACACTGAGTCTTGGGTTCATCTCGTCATTACATATCAGTACATATGCCTCACTTTCTTTCATGTTATGTAACCTATCATTACCGAAACAAAAACCAAACGTTTTCAATAAATGACGGAAAGTGAGTGAAATGCTTTTAATAATGTACGCATATTTCTCTCTTTGTACCCACCCTTAACTGTCTCTTTCGATCCCATTGGAATTCTTACGTTATTCCTACTGTACAGTACATAATATTGTGACAGATCGAAGAAAGGGATGGTTCGTGAAGGTTCTAGAATTTCATTCATAAAAATAGTAAAGAGAGGATAATAGAGTGAAATAGTAACAATAAGTGACAATAGGACTGCGCACTATTGTGTAGGATAAAAGGTCAGGTATTGTTTGTTGTACAACTGTTATGAAAGGGACCAGTAACGACTTTAATTTATTTACAAAAGACCTATTGTTGACTTGTTTACAATGGATTTTTCTAGCACTCACTTATAAAGGGTTATTTTTTTGTACTCTATTGTTTGTTTCGAAGATTCTGTGTTTTTCGAGTAGGTTCTTTTGATTCACTATAAAAGAGACCCCCGAGCGCGGTCAGCAGTCAGAATTCGTTTGATCCTTGACGAGTGGCTACGGGCGTTATTCAGGTTAACAGTTCCGAGCATTGTGTTGGTCAACGATTGTTATACTGTCTTTGTTCGTGTGTGTATTTTGAAAAGTTAATGTGATCAGGTATTAAATTCAGTTTTAGTGTATTCAGTCTCACTTTGTATGTGCAGTCGATAAAATTGGTTGTAAGCAGTGCTAAGTAAATTATTAAGTTATTTATTGTTTATTATTTATTTTAAGTACATTAACAAGTTATTTATTGTATTTCTTTATTATAATTAGTTCATTATTTATTTTGTTATCTTCTAATTATTTATTTTTAGAGTTATCTTCTCTGAAAGTAATGAATTTCATTGTACAGCCAGACCCTGTGGTGAATGAAGTGAAGTTGTCATTTACAGAGTGGAAAATACGTGCTTTTCAGAGGGCCCAGCATGCTGATAAGCGTACCTTTCCACTGAGTGAGTTGTGGCAATGGTAAACCACCTCACTCCTCGTTTTACTTAGTAAAACCTCTAGAGGTTCAAACCAGCCTTTCGGCTGTTGACCTAAACAAACAACAACATTTATTTTGTAAATCGTTTAGTGTAATAAATATTTGTAATAGTAAACTTCAGTGTATTAATTATTTAATTAGCTAGATCTTGAAACGGACGTTAGCGATAAGTGTCACAATATATTATATAAAACAAAATCGCACTGTATAATTTATTGATCGTATTGATTTACGAGGCGTATTTTTAAAGTAAGTACCGTTTGAAAATAAAAAAAAATAAAAGGAAATTTGCAAAAACTAATTTTATTTTCGGAATCTACATACTTTTATCTATTTTTCTACATAGTTTCCAAGTTTTTGTAAACCCTTATCATATCGCACAACTAAATTTTGGAAACCTTCTTCATAAAAACTTGCCGCCTGCTGTGATAACCAAGAATTCACGGCCGTTTTCAAATCGTCGTCATCGTCATAACGGTTGCCGCCCAAGTGATGACGAATTTCCCGACGTTTCGAGGTCTGTGATTTACAAAATTGTTAATGAAAAATTAAACTTTAAGAAACTGTGCTCGCGTTGGGTCCCTAAACTCCTGACGGAGGAGCACAAACACAAAAGACTCGAGAGTTCCTTGAATTTTCTGACACGTTATGACGAAAATGGTGACGACATCCTGAGTCGGATCGTAACTGGAGACGAAACGTGGATTTCGCATTTCACTCCCGAATCGAAACAACAAAGCATGGAATGGAGACACACGCACTCTCCCGTAAAGGTCAAAGCCTAACAGACTTTGTCACAGCGCAAGATCATGGCGTCCGTGTTTTGGGATAGGCATGGTGTTCTGCTGGTCGACTTTATGGAACGAGGAACGACAATAAATGCAGAAGCCTACTGCCAAATCCTGAGGAAGCTGCGCAGAGCAATTCAAAACAAGAGACGTGGCATGCTCACAAAAGGAATTTTGTTTCTGCACGATAATGCAAGCCCTCACACTGCCGCTCAGACCCGAGCTGCATTGGACTCTTTTGGCTGGGAAGTTTTGGACTACCCACCCTACAACCCTGACCTTGTGCCGAGCAACTTTCATCTCTTCCGTCATCTGAAACATCACTTGGGCAGCAGCCGTTATGACGATGACAACAAATTGAAAACGGCCGTGAATTCTTGGTTATCACAGCAGGCGGCAAGTTTTTATGAAGAAGGTTTCCAAAATTTAGTTGTGCGATATGATAAGTGTTTACAAAAACTTGGAAACTATGTAGAAAAATAGATAAAAGTATGTAGATTCCGAAAATAAAATTAGTTTTTGCAAATTTCCTTTTATTTTTTTTTATTTTCAAACGGTACTTACTTTAAAAATACGCCTCGTATTAATCATCAACGTGAATTCACGTAACTCAAGGTCTTACTGTACTTGGAAAATATTCTTAATCCTTTCTGTATTGATGAAAAGATTTTTTTACAACATGCTCTACCCTAACTTTTGATATTTCTTCAGTTTGTTGAAAGTTATTATAATAGGTATATAGAATAAATACTAAAAGCATTGACAAACAAGTAGTTTGCACAGGCATTATTATTTTAAAAATCTGGTGTGAAACACTTGCACAACTTTCTCTTGCCTATGTAAATAATGACCAATTTAGGCCTTACTACGCAAAGTTAGGTTTCGAGGTAAGTTCCACGTTTTAATTTCATACAATATTTGGTACATTTTTGAGATACTTTGTTCATATACGACACCAATCAGTAAAAACATGTTTTTAAGGAACAAGGGGCCTGAAAACATACATTTCCAGTGAAAAATCGACATGACAACAGTACTCTCCTTCCTTATATATTCATAAAGAGAAAGAGAATGTAAAAATTAACAATATAATGGTGAAAACTATCAAAAGACAACAATTAAAATGCTATGAACATCTATTTATAAATAGAATGATTATACATTAACAAAAAGATTTTTTTTTTAATTTAAAAGTCAATAAAGACATTTTTGTTTTATGTCCAATTTGTTATGTATAAACATTAAAGCTGCCCTTAACAGACAGGTGGAGTGTCAAATTATTTACACTCAATCTGTTGGTTGCAGGGCTAAAATAAATAGTTCTGTTTCTTATTACATGGTCAGCCAATTAAATGACTGAATCATTTAACAACAGAAGAGGTAGAGGTGCAAAAGACACTAAAAAGAGTTGTCTTCTCTGAAAGTAATGAATTTCATTATACAGCCAGACCCTGTGGTGAATAAAATGAAGGTGTCATTTGCAGAGTGGAAAATATGTGCTTTTCAGAGGGCCCGGCATGCTGATAAGCGGGTATAAGAGTGGGTTGTAAACCACCTCACTCCTCGTTTTACTTAGTAAAACCTCTACAGATTCAAACCAGCCTTTTGGCTGATGACCTTAACAACAACAACAACAACAAACATTAAAGGCTGATGCAGAAGGTAAAGGTGCTAAAAGAAAATGAGTAATGAAAAATTAACTGACCAGAAATTGAATCTGCAATGCCTGGCATAGAAACCAGTTCTGCAGACCACAATATCAATCAGGCAGTTTAAAACATGGAAAATTTTAAAAAGGAGAAAACATTTTACTGCAATCAGTAGATTATTGAAAAGGTATAAACAATTATCGTTTTTTGAAATAGGCTAAAAAGTAAATGGGCACAGATAAAAACAGGTAGAATTAAAACTGTTACGTACATCTTAAGTAACGATTCATGCGAGTATAGTTAAGGCGTACACGCAACCACACCCCGGTATTAAACCTTAATTTTAGGAAAAGGCCTATTTCGAAATTAATTTTAAGTTCGTGGTTTGAAGTTAGGTTAACTTTCACAAAACTTACCTTGCTTAAAAACTTTACACTTGAATTCAATGAAATTCAAACAAACAAATAATATTGTTAATACAACGAATTAATTCAAAATTACCTTTAAAATATTTCCTCTTTTGGTTTTTTTTAGTAACACCTTATTCTTAGCGATCAGCATTGTTGATGTTTCTAAAATTTACGGCGGCAAATTCATTGATATATACGTCTCTTGTCTTCTTAGATATGGCGAAGACCCGTAAGCCAAGCTGAAATTTTACACTTTAAAACTCTACAAAGAATATTCATAAACACTACGTTAAATCGGCGTCGGCAATAACCACATGGAAAATAAATAACATAACCTCACTTCAATTGATATTCCACTACCTGCAACAAAAGCAACTGTTCCGCATAATGCCGCTCATTGGACACTATGACGTATTTCATGTATCTGTTTTACCAATATTACGTTCTTCACGTAATTTTTTCTTTCATATAAAGTATACAACTTAAAATCTGTCCACGCAGGGACAACATTAAATAAATTTAATATCAAAATAACTAGTATTATAAATACCCAGAAGCACATCTTCACAAAACAGAATAAAAATGTTTTAACACAATGCACTACGTAGGTAAGAAATTGGTTTGGTGGGCTGAGGCCTCGAAATTTGTGTGTTGGAAAAACTGTTATTCACATTTTAGCCTGTGGTGAAAGAAAAAAACCAAAGGGGAAAAATGTCAGATCTGACTCCAAGCCACTTCCCTGGCTACGTATCTTACACAATATTAAGTTGAAACCTGCAATTCCATTACAAAAACAAACATATATAATAAAACCATCTGCCGCGTTTTAAGAAAAAGTTAGTGGGATGGATATTTTTGAAAATTCGTTGAGTAATACATAAGTGTTGTCAAGAATGTGACTCAATTTAATTGTAAATTGTTGCTGTGTTTTGTAATTTCTTCTCCTGTAGTTAGTGTTCATGTCGCGATGTGCACCTATAGGCAATCGACATGATTGTGGACCTTCGTACTTATTATGTAACCTGTGACCTTCATGTTTATATGAAAAATTAGACCTTCCGTCAATCACGAATGTTCTCTCTGGCTATTGGTAAAGACGTATACCTACACTTTGAGTTCTAATGCAGGTTCAGTTCATTTCAGTTCTCATGCAGGCCACTATTTAAGGAGCTTAAATTGCTTACAGTTCCCTCTCTCTACATTTTTGAGGTGATTAGGCCTATGTATGTTAGGCAAAATAATTTTATGCAGAATTTCAATGTTCATAATCATAACACGAGAAACAGGAATGATTATTATGTGGCTAATCACTCCACAAAATTGTTTGAACAAAAACCTACTTATGCAGGGAGAATTCATGAATAAATTACCCCAATTTTTAAAATGTTGTGAGGATTTGAATTCTTTTAAAAAGAATCTGAAAAATTACTTGATCGGTGAAACTTTTTATAGCGTACAAGAATTTCTTTCTTGATAGTAGTGATACATTGTGTGATTCTTATATGTATTTCAGGTGTTATATCTGACATATCCTATACTCCCCTGGAGTCTCCAGGGCGCAAAAAAAAATTACCAGTGGCAGCTCGTGCCTTCTCTATAGAAATAGGGGAAGAGTTGCAAAACACCAAGAAAACTAGTATACTATAGGTAGAAAACTATCAAAAGAATCTTCGCGCAAATGTAATGAAAATTTCACCCCACTACCACGGAAAATAGCTATGTCCATACTCGTGCGCTTCAACGCATGCGACATAGCACGTGACAACGCATGCGATAACGCATACCTCATTGCATGCACTTACAAGCATGCCATTTCACCTGTCCGCACTCATTTGAAGAGCTTTATCTAAAAAAAACCACGAATATTTTTGAACACTACACTAAATTAGAGCTTGTTCTTTCCTGCGTTAATTGGTTTGACTTAGATTATTTTATTTTGAAACTAGTCGGAGATGTAGCAATTTACGCATAAAGAGTACTCAGATTCTAGCCGGTTAAAGTGAATTTTAAACGTCCGTAACTCCGTCCAGGCTTTTCATAAAAGAACGGCGTATAAGTACGTTGAAGATCAGAGTTTTCTCTAAATAAACATTTTAAAATAGAAGTCTGAGGTACCATTTTAAAATGCTGGCCAATTTTTTAAGTGTATTTTGACTTCACCTAACGATAGGGAAATGATTTTTGGACTGAACCGTGCATTTTTACAGCAGTCTTGTGCTATATATCGGATTTTACATTTTTAATTAGAATTTACATTTTACATTTGTAATTAGAAATAGGGCTATAAAGGGCTTCTGTCGTCAACTGGAAGGAGACCCCTTAATTCCTTTTACAAAAGGCTTAAGGGAACCAGCCGGGATAGAAGGCTAGTGTCCTATCCATACATTCACGTTGTGTGGCCTGTTAGTAACCATGTGACCACTCATCAGCACGATAACCGGCTCATGGTGAACGGAACTGGAAGGGCTGCCCATTCCACCCTGGCAGACGGTGGCTTGGGGCACTCAGTCTGCCAACCAAAAAGCTGAAAGCAACAGTAAACTACAGCTTTTTCTGTCTGACTAGAATTATCGTAAGGAAACTCCTTCATGTATGATTCTGGTTAGGCTTACTTAGTATATGCAGATCTTCAAGAACTTCGAGAACTTCCAAATATGAAAAATTTATGATGGCGTCCTCTCTGGTAAAACATTCCGGAGATAAACTAGTCCTCCATTCGGATCTCCGGACGAGGACTATCAGAGGGGATTTCATCAAAAAAATAAAAGTTTCTGAAATTCTGCGAGTTGGAACATGGAATGTTAGGAGTTTAAAACAAACTGGTAGGTTAGAGAATTTAAAAAGGGAAATGGATAGGTTGAAGTTAGATATTGTAGGCATTGGTGAGGTACGCTGGGATGATGAACAAGACTTTTGGTCCGGGGATTATAGGGTTATTAACACTAAAGCCATCGGAGGGCAGGGCGGAGTGGGTCTAGTAATGAATAAAAAAATTGGACAAAGAGTGACTTACTATAAGCAGTGTAGTGATAGGATTATCATGGTTAGAGTAGATACGAAACCAAAGTCTACCACTATAGTGCAGGTCTACATGCCTACGTCTTCACACAGAGAGGAAGAAATAGAACAAGTATATGAGGAATTAGATGAAGTAATAAAATATGTCAAGGGTGATGAAAATTTGATAGTTATGGGAGACTGGAATGCAGTAGTTGGAGAAGGAAAAGAAGGAAAGATAGTCGGAGAATATGGTCTAGGGAAGAGAAATGACAGAGGGAGTCGGCTGGTAGATTTCTGCTCCAAATATAATTTAGTGATAGGCAATACACTTTTTAAGAATCACAAAAGGAGGTTATACACTTGGATGATGCCAGGTGACAAGGGAAGATACCAAATAGATTACATAATGGTTAGACAAAGATTCAGAAACCAGATTATGAACTGTAAAGCCTATCCAGGTGCAGACATAGGGAGTGATCATAACTTAGTAGTAATGGATAGCAGGCTTAAACTTAAAAAACTGAAGAAGGGACAGGGAAATGCTAGGTGGGATGTAGACAAACTAAGAGAACAAGACAACCAGGTAGGTTTCCAGGAGAGTATTCAAAAAGGGATAGAAGAAAGAGGTAATGACACAGGAAGTGTAGAGGAGGAGTGGATAAACTTCAAGGAGGTGGTAGTGAAAGCAGCGGAAGAATGGTTAGGACATACTAAAAGAAGAGGTAGGAAACCGTGGATTACTAATGATATTTTAGAACTGATGGATGAGCGAAGAAAATATAAAAACGCAAAGGACGAGAGAGGTAAAAGGCAATATTGCTACTTGAGAAATACCATAAACAAAAGGTGTAAGAAAGCGAAGGAAGAGTGGATCAGAGCGAAATGTACGGACATTGAAAGTAAAATGGCAGTTGGTAAAGTGGACGCAGCTTATAGAAAAATAAGGGAAAACTTTGGAGAACGAAAGATGAAAGCTGTTAATTTACAAAGCGCAGGTGGTAAACCATTGTTGAATGGCCAAGAGAGAGCTGAAAGATGGAAGGAATACGTAAATCAACTCTACATGGGAAAAGAATTAGAATATGATGCGATAGAACAAGAAACTGATGTTGAAGAAGATCAAAAAGGGGACCCTATACTACGAGAAGAATTCGATCGGGCACTTAAGGATATGAATATGAATAAGACACCAGGAATAGATAACATACCATCGGAATTATTATTACGATGTGGCAAAGTTGCTCAAAACAAATTATACAAACTTGTGTGCAGAATGTATGAGAGTGGAGAGGTACCATCGGACTTTAAAAAAAATATTATGATTCCAATACCAAAAAAGTCAGGAGCGGAGAAGTGTGAACATTACAGAACCATCAGCCTAACATGCCATGCATCTAAGATACTGACAAGAATTATATACAGGAGAATAGAACACCGAGTAGAAGAAGTATTGGACGATGACCAATTTGGATTTAGAAGGAGAATGGGAACTCGAGATGCAATATTGGCTCTGAGACTGATTATTGAGAAAAGGATACAGAAAAATAAAACTACTTTTATGGCATTTGTAGATTTAGAGAAAGCATTTGACAATCTGGACTGGAGTAAAATGTTTAAAACTTTGAAAAGGCTAGGAATTAAATACAAAGAAAGGAAAGTTATCTACAGTCTGTATAAGAATCAAACGGCTGTTTTGAGAATCGAGGGGTACGAAAAAGAGGCTGCTGTAAGAAAAGGTGTACGACAAGGTTGTTCTTTGTCACCACTAATTTTTAACTTGTATATAGAAGAGGCTATAAATGAAGTGAAGGAGAAATTTGACGTAGGAATAAAAATTCAAGGAGAAACAATAAAAATGTTGAGATTCGCCGATGATATAGTAGTATTAGCCGAGGCAAAGAATGAACTAGAGGATGCCTTAAATGGAATGGATGAGATCTTGAGGAAGGATTACTTCATGAAAATTAATAAGAACAAAACGAAAGTGTTGTGCAGCAGCAAGAGTGGTTTAGAAGAGATGGGAAATTTAAAAGTAGGCAACGAAAACATACAGGAAGTTGGGGAATTCTGCTATCTAGGGAGTAAAATAACAAAGGATGGTAGAAGCACGAGTGATATCAAGAGTAGAATTGCTCAAGCTAGAAAAGCCTTTGAAATGAAAAACAGCTTACTGACTACAAACATTGATTTACAGATTAGGAAAAATTTCTTAAAACATTATGTTTGGAGTGTAGCATTATACGGAAGTGAAACGTGGGTGATAGGGGCTGTAGAACGGAAGAGGATAGAAGCTTTTGACATGTGGTGTTATAGGAAAATGTTAAAGATTAGGTGGGTGGACAAAATAAGTAATTTAGAGGTTCTTAGGCGAGTGGATGAAAAACGAAGTATATGGAAGCATCTTACCAAAAGAAGGGATAGGCTAGTGGGGCATATCCTAAGGCATCCAGGTATTGGGCTATCAATAATAGAGGGTAACATTGAGGGAGTAAATTGTAGAGGGAGGCAAAGGTTAGAATATATAAAGCAAATTACAAAAGATGTAGGGTGTTACAGGTATGTAGATATGAAACGACTTGCGCAAGATAGAACAGGTTGGAGAACTGCATCAAACCAGTCGAGAGACTGATGACAAAAAAAAAAAAAAAAAAATTAGAAATAGGTTTATAGAAAATTCAATTAGGTAGTCTCTAAACTTCTTGAGAGAAAACTGAGCTCTACAGCGGTATCTGCTCCGAGTGTAGCGTTTAGAAAAACAAACTTCTGTGTTTTTCCTGCAACTCATTCCATAGCTCATTTTGAGTTATTTAACGATGTTTTATTTTTAAAAATAAACGCTTTGCTTGACATAATACTGTTGTGAAAATGCATGATTCAGTCCAAAAATCATTTCCCTACTTTTACGTGAAGCCAAAATATCACTTTTTTGAAAAATGGCCAGCATATTAAAACGGAACCTGAAATTGAACTTTTAAAATATTCATATTATAGAAAAAACTCTGATCTTTAACGAACTTAAACGCTGATTTTTATGAAAAGCCTGACAGAGTACCGGACGTTTAAAACCACATTAACGGAAAACTGGCTAGAATGTGAGTACTTTTTATGCGTAAATTGCTGAATCTTCGACTAGTTTCTAAATAAAATAATCTACTCAAACCAATCAATGTAGGAAAGAACAGGCTTTAATTTAATGTAGTGTTAAAAAAAATCGTTATGTTTTTTTTAAATAAAGTTCTTCGAACGAATGCGGACAGGTGAAATGGCATTCCTCTAAGCGCATGCAATGAGGCATGCGTTGAAAGCGCACGAGTGTGGACATAGCCGAGAAGTTAGCAGCCATGCATCCATACAATCGACGGCAGGATCAAAGCAAGTCAATACTCAAAACAAACCGTCCAGCAACTCATCATGCCGCTGCCAGACGGTTTCTTTTGACTACCATTTTCTGTACTAACAAAGAAGTCAATACTTCGTACATATTACTAATAACAGGGCAAAATTATTACCAATATGCTGTTCACGATTGATAAGCTATACTGTTCCACACGTTTAGACCAATTAGAAAGTCTGCCAGCGTTGTCAGATTGTACCTGATAAACATTACGCGCGCATGCGTATAAGAGCCACAATAGTCCACTCTCGTCTTGGCCAGCTCTTGCCGGCCGCATTGGCGCAGTTGGTAACGTGCTCGCCTCTCATCATGCGGTCTTGGTTTCGAATCCCATTCAGGCACGGCATATTTTCATACGTTACAAAAAAAATCATTTCATCCTTCACCGTCTGCATTAGCAGTAATTTTATTGCAGAACAGTCGGACGTTAAACAAAAAAAACTCTCGTCTTGCATCTTGTACTGAACACATCGATTATAGAGCGCGTTAACATGCAATACTTCATAATATAATCACCTGATTTTATGTTCGTAGGTTAATATTATTGAAAGACCAAAAAAATGGCCGATGAAATATTTAACAGAGCTACAAAAGCAAGTATTGGCAACGTTGCTGGCAAGTCATTGGCTAGCTATAAAGTGGGTAGGGGCCAATACAAACGTTCAGAGCTCATCACCCTTGAAAAATAGTATAAGTGAATAAGTTATTTAAATTAACTTCTTTTCTTTTTCTTACGTCGTGTTATTGCTACATTGTAATGTAGGCAGGACGATAACAGTGATACTTTAATAACAGGTTGAAAACCCGGATGTTTTCCGTTTTCTGTATGCTACTGCCAAATCCGAATTCCCTGAAGGTTGAACACTTGTTCATTTCTCCCACTCCCTGCCTTACTACTCAGTATGAGTAGTAAGGCAGTAGTAGTAAGTAAGGTAAGGTAAGGTGAGGTGAGGCCTTACTGCCTCAGTATGAATACTCATACTGAGACAAACACACTCACGCACGCGTACACACGTCCTTCCCAGTCCCAGTGTCTGTTACACATTCTGTTGTTTTACTTCATATTTCGCTATTACTACATTACTATTAAGTTATATTTTTAAATTGAATTTTTTACTATTACTAGGCTACATTATACTACAACGTTACATTTTTTAATTATTTACAATGGGAAGAGAAAGTCGTGTGAGTGTTTCACACATAATTTTTTAGTTGTGACATTTTCTCGGATTATGTAATAACCCCTTTTCCTGAAGTTACTCCGCAGCATCTTCCTCCGTTTTAATATTATTAAGTAACTACAAAATCTTTTGTTTTTTTCTGTTTAGTGCTTGACTGTTCTGCAATTACTGCTAATGCAGACGGTGAAGGATGAAGTAATTTTTTTGTAACGTATGAAAATATGCTGTGTCTGAATGGGATTCGAACCCAAGACCGCATGATCAGAGGCGAGCATGTTACCAACTACGCCAATGTGGGCAGCATACAAAATTCAAAGTAGATTGTGAAGTAACTAACTGTGAAGAGAGAGGGGAGTTGACATTACGCAGGAATATATAAAAAATCTAGTCAGATTGGCACGCTAGACGCAGGAGTGGGAGAATCGTGTAACCCTTCAGGTAATTAGGATTTAATAGTGGCTTACAGAAAACGGAAAAGACCCAAAAACAATCGAGCAATATCAATTAGTTATCGAGCAGGCTGTTAATTTTGATAACAGGTTGTCAAAAAATAACTTTATTTTCCATCACTACCAGAAACCTCCGTCTCTGAAATTCAGCTGTTAAACAGTTGACTCATGGAATGACTTTACCACTAGACCAACCCAGTGGGTACCAATAAAGTGAGAGTAAAAAGATTTGAGTTCTACACCCTTATCATCCAAAATTTTCCACAAGACACCATGTTGTCAACAGCCGAAAGAATGGTTTGAATCTCTAGAGGTTTTACTAAGTAAAACAATGAGTGAGGTGGTTTACTAATGCCTTCCTCACCGAGTTGAAAGAGTATGCTTATCAGCACGCCAGGCCCTCCGAAAAGCACCCACTTTCCACCCTGCAAATGATACTTTCACTTCATTCACCACAGGGTCTGGCTGTATAGTGAAATGCATTACTCTCAGAGAAGATAACTCTGATTAGTGTCTTTTACACCTCTACCTCTTCTGTTCTTAAATGATTCAGTCATTTAATTGGCTGAACATGTGATAAGAAACAGAACTATTTTCTGTAGCCCTGAAACGAACAGATCGAGTGCATTAATTTAACACTCCACCTGCCCGTAATGGGCTAAAGACTCCATGAACAACATAATTTTTTTTTATTTTTTTTTTTTTTTTTTTTAAATTCCTAATTTGTGTACGTTGCAATCTGTTCAATTCAGAACAATAAGCAACCCCATGACCCAATGAGATGAGGATGATATGTATGACGTGTAAATGAGGTGTAGTCTTGTACAGACTCAGGCCGACCATTCCTGAGAGAGTATGGTTAATTAAACCCCAACCATCAAAGTTCACCGGTAACCACTGTCTAGTATTCAAGTCCGTATAAAAGTAACTACCTTTACTAGGATTTGAACCAGGAACCTTCGTCTCCGCAAATCAGCTGTTAAACAGCTGATTTTGGCGACAACTTTACCTCTAGACCAACCCGGTGGAAACAACATAATTGAAAATTTTTTATTTTACATCAAACGGTTTTTCAATTACTGCTAACTCAGATGGTGAGAACAATGACACATGAAGATGAATGATGAGAAAATGTCAGACCTGACCAGGAATCAAACCCAGGATCCCAACCTAGAAGCCAGTTCTACGCCAACGGGCTGGCGAAAACATAATTGAAAGCTTTACTTGGATCTAGAAACACAGATCTTGAAAGAACCTGGATCAAGCATTACAATACTAATTGTTTTCTTGGGAAAAATAAAAATTTCTTGGCCGGCCCGTGGTGTAGTGGTCAGCGCAACTGGCTACTACACCGGGGTCCCGGGTTCGATTCCCAGTCAGGTCTGGCATTTTTTTTTCATCTGTAAATCACCACATATCATTACCTACGCACAAGCCCAAGGCTCATGTAGGCATCATCACTCAATAAAAAAAAAATAATAAATAAAAAAGCAAAGGTATTTAAAAGGTACCAAATTTTATTTACACCCTTTATATACAAGATATATCTACTTAAATATATAAAAATACGTATATTAAAAATAACAAGAATAGATTTTACTATTTTAAAAACTTATGAAAATAACAAAATAAAAAATTCAAAATTTTTTTTTTTAATTTATTCACACCTTCATATACATAATATAAAAAAATTATTAAAAACAACAAATAATATGAATTAAAATTACATATACAGAGTGATTCACGAAGATATACAGAAACTTTGGGAGCGCAATGTACATGTAAAAATAATGAAAAAAGTTTATATAAACATGGGTCCGGAAATGCTTCGTTTCCGAGTTACGGCTAGCGAAAGATTTCGCCCGGATTTCAGCTCACCAGGTGAAATGAGGTCTTCCTAAAATTCTGGTAAGGTAGATTAAGGGGCGAATTCAATCGTTTCTTATGGTTTTTAACCTGATAAATTGAATAAAACAGGTTCTAGAACTGTAAGTTAAATAGTTTTTGAGAAAACCAGGGTCAAATGCAAAAAATGGTGTGAAAAAACAATTTTTCATCTTTGTTTTTCCGGTTAATTTTACTTTGTACTGTTATGAATAAAAATTCATTTAATCAAACATCTATTCGCTTTCTGTGTAGTTTATTTACACCGGTTTGTTCAGAATAAAATTTTCAACATGTTTTAATCAAAAATTTTAACTGTTTCTTGGTGAAATAACAAAGTTATTCTTGCTTTAAGATGAAAAAATGTGTTTTCACTCCATTTTTTGCATTTGACACTGGTTTTCTTAAAAACTATTTAACTTACAGTTCTGGGACCTGTTTTATTCAATTTATCAGATCAAAAACCATAAGAAATGATTGAATTCGCCCCTTAATCTACCTTACCAGAATTTCAGAAAGACCTCATTTCACCTGGTGAGCTGAAATTGGGGCGGAACTTTCGTTAGCCGTAACTCGGAAACGAAGCATTTCAGGACCAATGTTTATATAAACTTTTTTCATTATTTTTACGTGTACAATGAGCTCTTTAAGTTTCTGCATATTTTCATGAATTACCCTGTATTAAAAATAACAAGAATATTATATTTTTAAAAAAAATATACGAAAATCACAATAAAAAATTAATTCAAAAACAAAAATTCATATAAAATTTTTATCTGGTATGTTTTAATAATACTTAATAGTTGCAAATACACAGTCTGACATCTTTCATAATTCAATATATAATTTGAAACTTACAAAACTGCCCAGGAAGAGTTAATGTAGGTAAGGGTAAGCGTACAGTGAACGCTGGTCGCTTACAAGCGGGAGCCTGCTAGTAGGAATAGGCCATTATACCGTGTGCGGCATAAGTCGCTATCCCGAACATTCATACATGCATTGCAAATTTTATATATTGTGTAAATGTAGAGCTTGCAGAAAGGCCGGCCTGTGTGGTTTCATTTTTAACGTGGATTACATTCTTCTAACACTTCTATCCGAAATGCCTAACTCTATGGAAGCACGTCTTGCTGATTTATTTGGAGAATTGACAAATGATTGTGCAACGTGGTGTAAATTTTCTTCAGTAGTAACCAATACAGGGCGACCAGATCCGGGTAAATCATTGACTGAACCTGTGCTTTCACAGCGTTTATTTAACTTAAACATACTTTTCGTACACGGCGGCAAAACATTAGGAAATTTTATGCAGACCTGATCACGTACTTTATCGTAATTACAATTAAATTTGTTCCACTGCTGTAAAATAAATACTCCTGTTGAAGTGACAATTTTCTATTCATCATGAAAGACGTCTTTAACCGTAACAAATGAATATGTGGGGGTAGCAACTAACACAAATAAACGAGTAGAACTGAAAAGACAGATATGTAAACGTACTGGCGTTCAACGTTACCCCCCACCATTTCAGTGAGTGAACATGTAATTTTCTAGCGACGGGTAGCGACTTATGCCGCACATGGTATTTTAATTGGACGTCTCACAATTTCTGGCCCACAAGGATTCCACATCTGACAACTAGTGATTTTTTCTTGCGGCTATACATCAAAAACATTGTTATTCAAAAAATATTTGTACCCTACTGTAAATCACTTCCAAAAGAAAAATTAATGAAGCATTGACAACTGTAACAGAAGATAATATAAACTAACGTTTGTTCAGAAACAAGAGTATCTATTGGACATCTACTGAGTGAGCAATGGTGCACATATCGTCCATCCAATGGTAAACTCGCGAATGTGCAAATTCTCAGTTTTACAGGAAAGCAAAAACAAATTCAATGCTTTCTTCTTTAACACACTTCGTGTATTTTTGTAACTTTACAAAGGCTGTATCTCTCTAACCGAACAAGATACGTATTCGTGAGTTTACTACAACATGCGTTGGGTTGTATACATCAGCATGCACTAACTAACAAACTCATAATCGCAAAATTTACACATCGCGAGTTTACCATTGGAGGGACGATATTAAAATTTATTAGTTATGTAAAAAAAGCTGTTTAAGACGATATAATTTGTGTAAACATCAACTGTAGGTATTTCTGTTTTTATTTAATCCATGTTCAAAACCACACGACTCTTTTTTGATGACCCTCTATATAGGTTCTCAGGAAAATAAAGAAGGACGTACATTCACAAAGACATAATTCATATAGAGCAAGAGAAAGTGAAAAAAAACTGTGATTAAATTATCCGTCAAACTTAATAAAAACTATGATTAAATATATAATTATTAACGTAGAAGAAAACAAAAATTACATGACTTATGTTCTGCTTTTATAAATTAGCAACATTTGACAATAATATCAACAAGTTGAATTTTGTACTGCTAAAGCCACGCAATACAAAATAATCTCAATAAGTATCCCATTACAGCAACTTACTAAAATTTATGTATATTGGATTCATATAAATAAAAACCACATACAGAGAGGACAGAGCAAATCAAAATCAAACCAATATAGAATATCACGTATTTAAGTAGCTATCCTGGTATTTATTTAAGAAAGAAATGCCCACTAATTTCATGTTAAAAAAACACCCCTTGTACAGTATTCAAATGAACTAAAGTCCCCTAGCCGTGGAAGTGTGAAATACATAACGCTCTCACTCGCACAAGCCATACGCGCCATTCCAATAACATTGTATAATTTTACTCATTGTTGTCACCAAGCGTTTATGCACGCAGTAAACTAACAAGCAAGATAACGACTGTAGTATGTTTTCAGATTTGGATTATAACGGTAAAGACCTTAGGGTGCATGCGTAGTTATGCCACATATTTCCCTCACTCGCTCGGCTGTGGGACATTAATTGAAGGGGTCGGGAGAAGACAATGCTAACCCACATCAACATAATTTTACGCAACGTCATTTTAAAAGTTTACTGAAATCTACAAATCATGTTTTTGAATTTTTGTTAGACATTTGTTATTTTCTGTTAATCTAGGTTTTTAAGATCGTAATTATAGTATCCCGTTTAAAACGTGCCGTATATTTTATTTTTACAGAATATTTAAGAAAAATCATGCTGGAAATTTTGTGGGTTAACACTTTCTTCCGCCGACCCCTTCAATTCATCTGATATCTGTACATTGTCACCAACGGCCCTGTAATTATCAGTGCTGTAGACGGTCTCAGAACCTGTCTTGGGGAGCACTAACGACACACATCCAGCAGTGCCTCCTCTTCACTATGCTGTTGACAAACCGGACGGGATTTAAGCGGTACTGGACTGCGAATCACACTTGCCATCCAACTTCCAAACTGGGAAGAACAAGAAAGAAGAGCAAGTGAGAAGAAGATAGAAGCCCTGCCGAAACCAGATGCAGCCATACGTGGTTGACACTACCAGTGACAGACGCTACATTTTTGCACCGGTCTGCCTTCACATACTCGGCAGCCGCACTATCCCGGGGGCGCAAGCCTCAACCGTACTATTGACCGACGGCCTACGCCGACCTGACACAGTCGGGCTTTTAGAGCCACCACTGTCACCCAACCAATTAAACGGCCCTTTTCAGGGCCACAAAATTCGCAAGCAAGGTTTTACCACGTATCGTCAGTCCCGGTTGGCGACAATATTCTAGTTTATAATTAAGTACTATAGCAAATCACAGTGATGTTTAATTTAACCCAGCACTTCTGAAAATATTTTAAGCCAATTTCAGTTGGTATAGTACATACAGCCTACATAATAAATCCCAAATTAATATTTGCAGTCTTTAGCAGATTTGATTTAAAGAGCTCATACTCTACAGTACAGTTTCCTATTACAATCTACCGTATTGCATCAAATTTAAGACGCACCTTTTTTGCAATATCTTCGTTCCCAAAATCAGAGTGCGTCTTAAATTCGCTGTATTTTAAAACAGGGATTTATACGTGTTATGTACGAAGCAATTAGGCCGCTTAGGTTTATCGAACCCTTACTACTACACTCACACAACTCACAGACACGCAGACTAAGTTTTGACTTTTAGTTGAAATGTAAGAAAAAAGCAGTTATAATCTCTGCCCTGCTAAGCCAAAAAGCCGTAACTGCATGGAGTATGATATGCGAGAAATGAGGATTTTTGCATTTTGGCCTAAGCCACTTGTTAAAAATATGCAGGTTATCCAACTTGATACTGTTTCATGCAAATTTTACGCCAAAGAATCAGAAAAATACTTCAGTTTTTCCTAAATACTTTTTTTATTAAAATTTATGCAGATACAGTTAAGGCATTCATGTTATAAGAAGCCAAAAAGGGGTAACTGCAGTGACCCCTTTTTGGTTAACTTTTATATCTCGTATAAGGTTGTAGATATGGTATTTTGGCTTAGTTTTTTGGATTTCTCATACTTTTAAACATAAGAATCAATTCAAAACTCAAATTTAATTTTTTTACAGTTACGGCTTTTTGTCTTTGTGTGTGGTGGTAAGGGTTTTACTAATCTCAGTGGCCAAGTTCAAACAATACATCCATGTTTGTACCGAATCCTCGTTCAACCCATTCCCATATTTTGTAATTTTAATTACCTATTTATGACTCTTATTGGAACTCGCAACAGGATCATCAAAGTTTTAAATATTAATAAATTAAGTTTCTAAACTAACTGCAATTACGGTCATTTATTTTAAGAAGATTTACAACTCAACACTTTTAGCACGTAATTTAATACCTACTTTTTATTGTGTACATTAATTTTACCTTACTTTATTTTTTCCCACAAAATATGATTATAATTTGGGGTGCGTCTTAAATTCGATGCAATACAGTAATTACAAATTTTTTCTTAAAAAATATAAAATTTACAAAATATTAAATTGAATAAGATACATGCCAATTACAGTAGACCCTCAAATAATGCATCATATTTTTACATAATTTCAGTTATACGTATGTCACTATCACCAATTTAAAAAAAAATAAAACTCTGCTTAACTGAAATATACGGGGCAGACCCGATTTTGGATAACACACAACAACATATTTTTGAGTTTAAGAAGTGAATATACAGTATGATTGTTTATTAGTATGAACAAATGAAAATAACGTAATTTAAAAAAACAAAAAAATTATTTTAATTACAGTACAATATTTATTTTTTATGAAAATTCAGTTTTTTGCAGTAATATCATGACACTGTTTAATTAGAAGTACATCTGACAGTGAAGATGTCTCACATTGTTCAACAAAACATAAGGCAACCTTAAACAGAATAAAAATAAAAAACAAAACATACGTGCATTCAAAGTATGCATTAAACAAATTCCAAGAATAGTGAAACCTTACATTTATAATTTATTTCACTGGACACTGTTCAGTACCTTAAAACACAATGTATTTAAATTAAGTACTGTGTATTACATGCAGTATTGAAATACATTACAGTAAAGCAGACGCCAAATAAGCTTGCCGGTTTTTTGAAGTGCGCAGAAGGTTTATTTTGGCAATGGCGCGCTCAGATGCCTCCCGAGTGATGGGGTTCAGTGCTGTACCAGCTGTTGTCAGAGTTACGTCATTTTCGCAACGTTATGTATCAGCTAACCTGAAAACATTAGTCTGTAATGTGTTGTATGTGGTACGCGTTAAATTGTTGTGTAAAATGTTTACAATTGAATGTTTTTAACATCGCTAATACGAGGGCAGTCCAGAAAGTCTGTCACGTTTTGCGTTGTAGCTGCTAGGGGCGGAGCTATCGTGGCCATTTTGGTGCTGCGGCGTTTCTCCGTTCAGTGGCTATCCAGCCATGCTAGCGAGAGGTCTGTGTCGCTCTTTGTAGTTTTTCAACAACAATTTAAAATGTGTACCGCAATTCAAAATCCCGCCAGTTATGAAGTACGGTCGATAATTCTTCTTATCAATTTCTTGGAACGTGGCACAACAATAACCTCTGTGAGGTATTTTGAAACACTTGAAAAGTTAAGAAGAGCGATCCAAAACAAGCACAGAGGAAAGTTGACGGGAAAAGTTCTCTTTTTGCATGACAACGCCCGACCACACATGGCAAATCGAACACAAGAAGTCCTAGATGCTTTCAAATGGGAGGTTTTCCCACATCCACCATACAGTCCGGACCTTGCGCCCAGCGATTATCACTTGTTCCCGACAATGAAGACATGGCTTGCGACGCAGCGCTTTGACGACAACGCGGAGCTGCAGGAGGGTGTGACTAACTGGTTAAAATCACAGGCGGTAGACTTTTATGACACCGGCATTTCAAAATTAGTTCACCGCTATGATAAGTGTCTTTACTTGTTTGGTGATTACGTAGAACAATAGCATTTTAGTTGCACTTTCAAATGTATGTAATAAAATTTTTTTCTTGTACTTAGTTTTTTTTTATATCAAAACGTGACAGACTTTCTAGACTGCCCTCATAGCTGGTAATTTACATCGTTCAGAACATGTGATTTAGTAGGCAGTTCAATACTTAAACACAAAATCTACTAACTGAATCCGAACTGGTTGCACAACTACACCGGCAAGCTTATTTGGCGTCCACTCTAATAACCAAATTTTTAAAAAAAATTGGATCTGTTTTGGTTAAGCCGCGTTACAGTTGAGCAGGGTTTTTAATCTACTATTGAAATCATGAGAACACCAGCATCCTGCGATAACGGGGCTGCACATAAAGTTTCTACGAGATACAATAGGTATGATCCCCGTTGGTCAAGGTTTTTGCAAAGTTTCCCTTGACCACTCCAAGCAAACGCCTGGTCAGTTCTTTTCTTACGTTCTGTGCATTATTACATAACCTTTCTAATCCCTATTCCAAAATTTGATATAATATCATTTATAAATCAAAATATATTATTTCTTTAAACAGCCAGTAATACGGTAAACAGTAAATACTTACCAATTACAACACTTTCCTACACAAAATGCACATCTTCAGTAACTTTTTATATTTTTAAAATTTAAAACACCCTACTTCCACCATGGTAGATAAGATGTTTCAAATTTTAAATTTTAATAATTATAAAAAATGACTGAATATGTATATTTTATGCACGAAAGCACTATAATTGGTAAGTGTTTACTGTTTACCGTATTACTGGTGGTTTAAAAAACATAATACATACTGTTGTTATCAATATAATATGGCTGTTAAAAATACCTGTATAGGATGTTTGATAAAATCATTTATACAGGGTGATTCAAAACTATACAGCAATCTCTTGGGATCTCATTCTATAGCTAAAAATAAGAAAAAAAGTTCATGCAAACATATGCCTGAAAACGCTTAGTTAGCGAGTTACGGCTAGCAAAAATTTTCACCTAGAACTCTGTACCCTCGGTGAAGTAAGGCCGTATAAAAATGTTAAAGGTACAAAGATACAAATATGATTGTTTCTTATGTTTTTTTAGTCTAAAAACTGAATAAAATTGGTTCCAGAGCTGTAAATGCAATACTTTCAGAGATATCTTACATAAAACACAAGAATTGGTGCAAAGAAATAACACATTCTTGTGTTTAACGTAAGATTACTTCCATAAATGGTAAATAAAGGTGTATGTTTTCTTAAATAAATTTGTAGAAAATTTAATTCTGAAAAGATTCATGTGAATTGCTCAGGAAAAAATGAATAATAGATATTGAAATTTCGCTTTATTTAAAATCAAAACAGACGCACATAAAACGCAACTGCATAACATAGTAGGTTGGGCAGCTGTTACTCCCAACCTACATATTAGTTAATATTATATGCAGTTAAAAATGTGCGTTTTATGTGCGTCTGTTTTGATTTTAAATAAAGCGAAATTTAAATATCTATTATTCATTTTTTCCTGAGTTATTCACATGAATCTTTTCAAAATTAAATTTTCTACAAATTTATTTCAGAAAACATACACGTTTATTTACCATTTATGGAAGTAATCTTACGTTAAACACAAAAATGTGTTATTTCTTTGCACCAATTCTTGTGTTTTATGTACGATATCTCTGAAAGTATTGCATTTACAGCTCTGAAACCAATTTTATTCAGTTTTTAGATTAAAAAACATAAGAAACAATCATATTTGTATCTTTGTACCTTTAACATTTTTATACGGCTTTACTTCACCGAGGGTACAGAGTTCTAGGTGAAATTTTTCGCTAGCCGTAACTCGCTAACTAAGCGTTTTCAAGCATATGTTTATATGAACTTTTTTTCTTATTTTTAGCTATAGAATGAGATCCCAAGAGATTGTCGTATAGTTTTGAATCACCACCTGTATAATGAACATTATTTCACGACAAAAAAAGTTTTGTTAATGTATCTTCTAGGATTGCACCGGAGGTTATATGGGTAACCTGTGAGAGAGAGGAGAAAGAGTAAAAATAATAAAGGAGGAAGAGCAAAATAATAAAAGTGTGCGGAATAGAGAGGAGAAAAATAACAAATTAAAAATGCAGTCTGTTCTAGAATGCCGATTGCTCTGAGCAGCAGCGAGCATGCTGATATCGCAGAATGTAAATATTCATCAAAGGTAAAAACAACAAAACCTGTTCACTGGTCTGCAAAAAAAGAAAGTTTTTTCCCCTTGGACTTTGATGGGTGATCGTTAGGTATCTTTACCACCTGAATCCAAATCTGACCTCCGTTGCTCTCTATCACCCACCGTTTTTGAGGCCCCCTCCCCCTAAAAACACCTAAAAGTGGTTATTTCTAATAAAGCGAAAGGCGGGGGGGAGGTTGTAAGTACCCCATCCTCCCCTCCATAGAAAATGGTATCTCAGTGCATGCACATTTATGCATGATGACCGAAGGGGGAGGGGTGATATCACCGTTAGTTCAGAGGTGTGGCAGGATGGGAAGCCGGACCAAAAAATAAGCTTAGCTTAGTGGAAATTATGTTGAACTTGTCGAAGAATTGATATCTGCATACAAGTCGATGGGTTGTAACATGTTATTAAAATTGAACCTTTTATACGTGCATTTGGACTTTTTCCCAGAAAAATTGGGAGCAAAAAAAAGCAGAAAAAAAAATTGAAAATTGGGAAGCAGAAAAATTGGGAGAATTGGGAGTGTTGTGTCGAGTCCGTTGTTGACATTTTATAACAGCGTGTATGATGCACACAGAGAAGGTTTCATCGACACATTGCACTCTTCGAAAAACTGTTCTCTGGGAAGTGAAACTCAAGTATGTTAGCAGACTATTGCTGGTCACTCTTGCGTGAAACTCCTAGAGATCAGTACAAGAGAAAAGCTACCTCCAAGTAAAACCACTCTCTTTTAGTATATGTATTCGATGACAAGTATCTTGAACCAGAAAAATTGTATAAGTAAAAATGCACAAAATGTATCAATACATCAATACTCTCTTATTGTACTCTTTCAGTGTTAGGTAGGCCTTGAAGAACCATAAAAACGTGATACAACTGCAGAATTTCATATCACAGTTACACCAGACTGATAAAAAGTTGAAATTTCCCAAATAAGGGGGAGTGGCCCACCCCCTAAAAATGGTGGGTGATGGACCAAAATGGAGGTCAGATTTGGATTCAGGGGGTCAAAATACATTAAGATCACCTAATTAAGTTCAAGGGGAATTTTTGATACAGACCAGTGTTATCGGCAAAACAAAAGCTTGTCTCTTCTTCAAGACTTGAAGTACAACCGACAAAGTATTCACCGTTCTTCACTTCACAGTGCTGCCAACCAAGTGCATTATTTACCGAATAAAATTTTATAAATCACTAACCCTAGATACCTCGTATGTGGAATGAAACCGCGTCATAGATTGACGATCTTAAGTCCAGCCTCTCTTAGTTTGCTCCTAATGTAAACAAATAAATGAAGTCACTGAGCATGCGCATTACATCAAAATTTGTCCACGCTGATTAAAAAGTAACAACAAAATACTTTCAAAAGTAGTTTAATACGAATACTTTAAAAGTATTTTTCTAAATGAAATTTTTAGGCCAACATCATATCATGACTGATGTTTTTAGTACTTTAAGTACGTATAATGTAATCCTTTCAGTGCCATGGCCGATTCGATCGGCCACAATTGCTTGTGCATAAATTGCCATGGCCGATCGAATCGGCCGCCAGTTTCAAACCACTGTAGTACTCTCAGTTCTCAACAGATTGTGCTGTTTTTACTCTTAAACAAAGAGCAGTTATTGCTGTACATGACCGTGTATTTTTAGCCTCTTTGGATGTACGGTGACGATTTTACAAGCGATCTAACAGGCCGGTGTTCTCGTGTTGTGTCGAGTCCGTTGTTGACATTTTATAACAGCGTGTATAACCTCTACTGTTGTATTTTGTGTTCAGTTTTGTAACTGTTTTTGTTAGTGATTGGTTTATTTCTTTATAATGTCGGAAGATAAATTATATTTTGGTCTTGACGATGATGAAATTTGCCAGTTAGCTTTGTGTACGGACTCTGAAAGTGAACCTATGTTAGAAACTATACAATTGTCATTTTTTTATAAATACTCAAATTTTCTGTTGCGTCATGCTGAACTAATGTCCTCAATAAGTATGTTTGTAGTGACAATTTATAAACAAATTTTATATGGTTTTGTTCAAAATTAAAATGGGCTACGTGATAGATGTGCCAACTTGTGTAAATAATATAATTATAAACTAGTTATTTTGTGTGAAAGTGAAAAAAACAATTTTCTTCGGTTGCTTGTACCGAATTTAATTTTTTTTTAATTTTTAAAAAAAGACAAGCATTAGTTTTGACAATGTATATGCAATTCTTCATCTATTTTTAAGGTAAGACCAAAATTTCAAGACTCTAGAATTATTACTTTATCTGTAATCTAATTAAACAAATATGCTTGCTTTATAGATCAAAAGTGGCTTGGCATTTTATGCACAACCATCGTGAAAGAGGGTGGCACTGAAAGGGTTAAGTATACTTACCAAGGAATTTAATTGAAATGGGAATCGGATAATGTTTAGTGGTAAGAATGCTTGTTAAAACAACTTGTAGTCCTATATAACAGAAAAATGTGTAGAATAACTTATTTCAACTTTATATTAGCATGAATGCTTGGTTTTCCGTAAAAAATTCAAATTTTCTAAGCACTGTACTAAAGTAACAACAATACAACACGGTGGCGTACGCTGGTATGAATCCTTACCACATTCGTGTAACTCATGAAGCAAATGGTCGCTGCGCACTAATTACAAAATTTGGATAGCCTACTTAACAAGAAAAAAATCCATAAAATGCCAATAGGGTTCAACTGCATAGCTTATTCTTTAAAAAAGTCAACCTTATTGCCAGTGGTAAGTATACTTACCAAGACCTATAAAGGGTTAAGTACCTATAATTTAAAAAATAGTTAACTTAATAGGAATACCACAGACCTATAAAGGTTTAAGTACCTATAATTTAAAAAATAGTTAACTTGATAGGAATACCACAGACCTATAAAGGTTTAAGTACCTATAATTTAAAAAATAGTTAACTTAATAGGAATACCACAGACCTATAAAGGTTTAAGTACCTATAATTTAAAAAATAGTTAACTTAATAGGAATACCACAGACCTATAAAGGTTTAAGTACCTATAATTTAAAAAATAGTTAACTTAATAGGAATACCACAGACCTATAAAGGTTTAAGTACCTATAATTTAAAAAATAGTTAACTTAATAGGAATACCACAGACCTATAAAGGTTTAAGTACCTATAATTTAAAAAATAGTTAACTTAATAGGAATACCACAGACCTATAAAGGTTTAAGTACCTATAATTTAAAAAATAGTTAACTTAATAGGAATACCACAGACCTATAAAGGTTTAAGTACCTATAATTTAAAAAATAGTTAACTTAATAGGAATACCACAGACCTATAAAGGTTTAAGTACCTATAATTTAAAAAATAGTTAACTTAAATAGGAATACGAGATCCGTAAAGTCACAGACTCTAGCATGCACCCTGTAGTAAGTGGCTTTTGTTTATTGACAGAAGGAGGAGGAGCAAACTAAGAACGGCTGAACTGTACTGTATATCACATTAATGACATTACATTAATATTTAAAACCGATAATTAGGCGGCGGAGAACCCATGGGTCTTTGATTGTTACCGAATCTTTGATTCGGGTCCATCGGTCTACCATAACCTTGAGGTGGATACCTCATCGTCGGTCGGTATTGATTCGCCATCAAGTTACCGACAGGGATCGGAGGGCCTCTGCCATTGTCAATAATACTTCTCCAAATCATAGCGATTAACAGAAACGTAGCACCGAACATTTTTTGTATAAATTCTAAAAGGGCTAACAAAAGCGGCATACAAACTTCTATCAATTTCGTTAACTTATCTATTAATTCTAATGAAAATTTTCCAGTCCAATCGATTACTTTAATTAAACTATTAAATGCCGCGATCAACATTACAACCAAAACGGAAAGAAACATTTTCATGTTTCTTATAGTCAACAATCGATAAGCACTGTTAACTAAAACAATCAGCTGTTGTTTTATTTCTGTATAATCGAAATCTACGTTTAAATTGATATTCGGTAGTAATTCTTCTTGGTATACATTCCTATTATTTTGATTGTCAACATTTTCATCGGAATCTTTTAACGGTGTCGCTGGATTCGTGTCGATCAACCTGAAAAACAAAACAAAAAAAATGTGGTGTGAAACACTCACACAACTTTCTCTTGCCAATGCAAATAATAACCAACCTTACATTAGTAATAAAACATTAGAAAAAAACAAAAAACATAACCTTATTTTAATAATGAGTGAAAGACACAATAAGTGAAAATCGACCTCAGTTTGGCTTAAAAATACGGAAAATCACTCTTTCACGCTAAACTAGGCTCTGTGGTTGTGAACATCTAAATTCTGTAAAAAGGTATTTTTCTTTACGTACATTATCCCTTGAAAAATGTACAAAGAAGGAACTGTGAGCAATTGCAGCTCTTTAAATAGTGATTTGCATGAGGTAAGGTGGTTGACTCCCATCATACACCTAATAGCTTTTTTCTGTATTTTAAAAACTCTTTCCATGTTACCCTGTCATGAATTACCCCATACTAATACGGCATACCTGATATGAGATAAAATTAAACCATGATTAAGCTGCTATAAGCAATTTTTTATCATTTAATCTGGCAATTTGTTTTAATGCAAATACCCCAGATGATATTTTACCACAAATTTGATCGGTGTAATAATCCCATGATAAAGTCATAATTAAGCAAAATACCTTTTTACAGAATTTAGATGTTCACAACCACTGCACAAGAAACAGAATCGATTATTATGTTGCTAATCACAACACTAAATTGTTTGAACAAAAACCAACTTATGCAGGCAGAAAATACATCAATAAATTGCCTCAAGGTTTAAAAAGTTGTGACAATTAGTCATTTTAAAAAAAAAGCTAAAACAATATTTGATTGATGAAACATTTTACAGTGTGCACGAATTCCTTTCTAAATAGTTTTAGTTGAAAAGTATTTAACTTCTAATTAAACAAATATTGTGTACTATTTGATACAAAGGGGTTCATGACAAGCCTACTGAGTTAAGCGGTAGCAGGAAAAAATCATTGGTAAGTGATGACTTTATCATTGTGTTTGATTTTTTTAATTTTAATTTTGTGTGATATTTGATTCAATGGGATTCATGACAAGCCTACTGAAGTAAACAGTAGCAAAAACAACTTTTTAGTGGTAAGTGATGAATTTATCATTGGTGATAAACTTTCAGTTTATCAGTTTTATCTTGACATGTCCTATACTCCCTTTGGAGTCTCCTGGATGCAAAAAAAAATGTTGGTGGCTGTTTCTGGTTGGATGAATGGCTCACGTGACTCTGCCTGGGGTGGCAAACGGTTTTTGGAGATGTTGGCCTGCATCTGTGTTAGCTGGGAAGTCATGATGGAACCTCCTCTTCATAATTATTGTTGGCCGTTATGGCTATTATTATGGTGTATCGTTTTTTTTTTTTTTTTGTTAACTCAAGTTTGTTGTTTTTTTTTAATTCTTTATAAGTTTTAGTTTGTCGTTCTTTAAATTTTATTTAATGTCTCTGGTTTGATTTACATTTTATATATCCACCTGCTTCGTGGCGGAATATTGGAAAATGTTTTGGAGAAATCATCGGCGAAATTTTGGAGGAGTTGTAGGCGAGATCTGAAGGAAATATAGGCGATTTCTGGGCTATGCTTATTATCTTGTAGCCAATCCTGAACCCAACAGAGATGGACTACCTCAAGAACATCGGGGTCCTGGTTTCTTCCTGGTGACCGTCGACTGTTGAACCTCCGGTTGAACCAATATCCGTTCCTAAACCGAAAGTTTTGGTGTAGTATGGATAATTTTTTTTAATTCATGTCGAAACTGATTTTTAATTACGCTAATACTTCTTGTGTAATTATTTGTTCTTGTGGTGCCACAATCTTTTAATTTAAAGTGTTATAATGTGTAATATTTATATTATTTAAAGTTTGGTTCATTAAATTCATTTCTTAATTGGTTAACAGCATAAAAATTTCTATTTATTTTATTATTATTATTCCTAAAGTGAGTCCTAATGGTTAATTGTTGTTTTCATGTGAAGCCCATCTTCAGGAACTTTCCTGAAATGGAAGTTCTGCGTCGTTAAAGAAAAATTGGAAGTAGGTGGAATACCTTAACCTAAGTTAAGTTTGTGCTTCCCAGAGGCAGTGCATAATTCTTTTTTTTTTTTTTTTTTTTTTTTTTAATGTCCGACCTTTCTGCAATTACTGCTAATGCAGATGGTGAAGGATGAAATGATTTTTTTGTAACGTATGAAAATATGCCGTGCCTGAATGGGATTCGAACCCAAGACCGCATGATGAGAGGCGAGCACGTTACCAAGTGCATAATTCAATAAATGAGCGTAGAAAAAGAGAAAAATCTGGTATGAAACACTCACACAACTACCCCTTGCTGGCCACATTAGCGTAGTTTGTAACGTGCTCGTCTCTCATCATGTGGTCTTAGGTTCGAATCCCATTCAGGCACGGCATATTTTTATATGTTACAAAAAATCATTTCATCCTTCACCATCTGCATTAGCAGTAATTACAGAACAGTCCGGCGTTAAAAAAAAAAAAAAAAAAATTCCTAGCTAATGTAAATAATAAAACATATTACCTGTATATTTAATCATTAATAAACAATTTAATTTTACTCATGTGTGAAAGTAAACCATCGGGTTGGTCTAAAGGTAAAGTCGTCGCCAGAATCAGCTGTTTAACAGCTGGTTTTCAGAGACGAAGGTTCCTGGTTCAAATCCTAGTAAAGGTAGTTACTTTTATACGGATTTGAAAACTAGACAGTGGTTACCGGTGTACTTTCATGGTTAGGGTTTACTTAACCATACTCTCTCAGGAATGGTCGACCTGGGTCTGTACAAGACTACACCTCATTTACACGCCACACACATCATCCTCATCTCATTGGGTCATGGGGTTGCTTATTGTTCTAAATTGAACAGATTACAACGTACACAAATTAGGTAAAAAGAATTAAAAAAAAAAAAAATGTGTGAAAGAGGCAAAATGAAAATTAACCAATGTTTATTATTGAATTATACTTACTTTAAACTTTTGACAGACACACATATTTCTCGATCTTCGAATTTCACTTTCTTAATTATGAACTTATGCTCACCGAATGGTTCCTTCCATGTTTTCAACCATAGGCAATAAGCGGCTGGAGCACCGACAACATTTGGACCTTGGAAAAATAAATTACATTGTACAAAAAAATGGTGTAAAACACTCACACAACTTTCTCTTGCCAATGCAAATAATGAACAAAATATAACCTAATATTAGCAATAAAACGTTAGAAATAAACAAAAAAATTAACCTCACAACATAACATTATTTTAATCATGAGTGAATAATGCAAAATTAAAACCGACCTCATTAATGCAAGCCGTATTGGCATAGTTCGTAACGTGTTCGCCTCTCATCATGCGGTCTTGGGTTCGAATCCCACTCAGGCATGGCATATTTTCATGTTACAAAAAAATAATAATTTCATCTATCACTCTTTATTAACGGCATTATATTATCGACATTAAACTCAAAAAAAAGAAAAAAACCAAACTCAGTTTGGCTTAATAATACAGAAAATCATTCTTTCACGCCAAACTAGGCTCCGTAGAGAAAAATGCTCTGAATAAAAGTTGTAGATCTTTTAATTTCCTATAAATTTGGTTAATACACTTTTATCATTAAATGAATACTAAGGCTGAAATCTCAAAAAATCCATTTTTTACAGATTTTCATGGAAAAAAACAGAAAATCAGTAATTACAGGATTCGTTAAAGCAGCACCAAATAGAATTATCATTGTCAGAATGATTGCCAACAATCGGTAGCAAATCGGTACTAAAAGAAGAAGAAGACTATCTGCAAACAGAAAGACCATTAGCACAAGAACGATGGTTGATGCCACTGCGGTATCATATGAATTTCGCAGAGTGATGGGTAACGCAACTAAGACGCCAAGGTCCATTTCATCATTCCTAAATTTGACCTGTTCATTCAAAATGTCCTGCTTTTGCTCTTTTATAAAAGAGCATGAAGTGATATTGACTGCTGCTGCTGCTGCTATCTACAGTAAATATGAGAAAGGATAAATTAAAATAAATTAATTTTAAAACAGTTTTATACAAATGACTGAAGATGTATCATCTTCTATAAATTTTAAATAAGTGAGATAAAAAAGTTTTTTAGTTTCAATTTTTTTATTTACTCTGATGATTGTGGATCCACCGAAACACGTGTAAGTAAGAATAAAAATCTGGTGTGAAACACTCACACAACTTTCTCTGGCCAATGCAAATAATTAATAATAAACCTAACATTATTAATAAAATATTAGAAATAAACAAAAACTAACCTGAAAAAAAAAACCTTATTTTAATCATGAGTGAATGTCGCAAAATGAAAATTGAACTCAATTTGGCTTAATACAAAAAAACGGAAAATCACACTTTCACGCTAAATTAGGCTCTGTAGAGAAAAATTCTCTAAATAAAAGTCGTAGATCTCTTAATTTTCTATAAATTTTATTATATACACTTTTGTCGTAAAGTGCACACTAAGGCCGAAATGTTAAAAAAATCGATTTTTCACTCGTTTTTGTGAGAAAAAACAGAAAATCGCTAATTACCGCTAAACTAAGCGTTATACAAAAAAATGCTTGAAATAAAAGTTGTAGGTTTTCAAATTCTCTACAACTTTTATTATATACATTTTTGCTCTAAAATTAATATTAAAGCCGTAATCTTAAAAAAACACTTTTTTACGTAAAAACACCCTCACCAAGAATTTCAGCAAACATGGCGCCTACCCTATCTTTTAGAGAATAAAAAATTGAGTAAATGAGGCAATTTTAAAAAAAATCGTAGAACCAGTTTTTGAGAAAATCGCAAAAAAGTTGAAAAATTATACGAATAAACTACTACTTCTGGTTGACAGATTTTGATGAAAATGTTCATGTTGGGTCCAGTAGTTTAAGTTTCAAGTTTTAAGTTTCAAGTAGTACTTAAGTTTCAAGTTCCAAGTTCGTACGATGTTCCGTTCTTGAGATATTTTGTACACACACACACACACACACACACACACACACACACAGACCAATCGCTAAAAACATGTTTTTTGGGTTCAGGGGGTCTGAAAACATATAGATCCGGTGAAAACTCGATTTCTTAAAATCGACATGAAAACAATACTTTCCTTCCTATATATTCATATAGGCAAGAGAAAGTAAAAATAAAGGTGACGCAGTTTAAAAAGAAGGTTGGTGAAATTATTAAGTGTAAATATTAATACCTGTAATCCCAATCCATTTTTGATCACTATAAACATCTCTTAACCTTTTCATGACGTAACTTAAATCTTTCAATAAGTCGTCATTACCAGTTTTGTTAATAACAACAACATCACTGAAACAAATAAACAAAAACATATCACAATTATTATTCTACAGAAAATGAACCGTACAGAGTGATTAAAATTGAACGGAAATCACTCGGGAGCTAACTGGGTACTTATATCGTTGTTTATCATTTCAGATTGTTTATTTCATATCATTAAAATAATTAATGTCTGTGACTAGTTTAATACAACTGTTTGCACTTGCCCGTGTTTAACTCATTTTTATTTTTATCAGTTATCTTTTGCAATTGTATCGGTTCGTTTCGATTTTTTGCGTAGACTGAAGTTGAAAAGTTTTGTAAGCTGTGTTTTGTTACAACGTATCTAGGCACTTGCCTCACGCGGAGTACTCTTACAGTAGATGGACTAAAGGTCATCAGCTGAAAGGCTGGTTTGAACCTGTAGAGGTTTTACTAAGTAAAACGAGGAGTGAGGTGGTTTCCCATTGCCAACACTCACTGAATGGAAAAGTACACTTATCAGCATGCCGGGCCCTCTGAAAAGCACATATTTTCCACTTTGCAAATGACACCTTCACTTCATTCACCACAGGGTCTGGCTGTATAATAAAATTCATTACTTTCAGAGGAGATAACTCTGATTAGTGTATTTTACACCTCTACCTCTTCTGTTCTTAAATGATTCAGTCATTTAATTGGCTGACCATGTGATAAGAAACAGAACTATTTATTTTAGCCCTGCAACGAACAGATTGAGTGTAAAAAATTTGACACTCCACCTGTCTGTTATGGGCAGAAAATAGCATGAAATAACTTAAATGGAATAAAGAACAGAGGGAATTTTGCACGGACTTAGTATGACAGGGACGGAGCGTAAATTCAAAAATCTGTGTCTAAAGAGGGGATACGGAAAAAAGAGAAACAGAGAAAAGTGAGCTAGGCCCAACTCCCACTCCAAAGCAAAGACTGAGCTATATTTAATAAGATGCGCGCAGCAGGTATATACTATATACCTGCTATATATCTGTATTATAAGGAGTGGGAGGCGACCCTAGCTCGATTTTTAAATTTATACAACCTTTTCTTTTCTCCAAGTGGCCGGAGTTGGACACAGTTTCGTTGCGTGTATTAAGATACGTACGCTCCGTCCCTATCATACTAAGTCCGTGGAATTTTGTAATGTGCTCATGCGTCGTCAGTGCTACCACTTAAGAGATTTTTCTTTGTGTTAACTTTCCCAGTCAGTGAATGAAAGCGTTTTAAAAGACAAATTAATAATGGAAAAGAAAAACAATGATTTTTCTAATAACACATGGAAAATGGAAATCAAATTTATTAATTAATTTTTATTTTATTATACGAGGGCAGTCCAGAAAGTCTGTCACGTTGTGATATAAAAAAAAACTAAGTACACGAAAAAAATTTTATTACATAAATTTGAAAGTACAACTAAAATGCTATTTTTCTACATAATCACCAAACAAATTAAGACACTTATCATAGCGGTGAACTAATTTTGAAATGCCGGCGTCATAAAAGTCTACCGCCTTTGATTTTAACCAGTTAGTCACACCCTCATGCGTTGTCGTCGTCAAAGCGCTGCGTCGCAAGCCATGTCTTCATTGTTGGGAACAAGTGATAATTGCTTGGCGCAAGGTCCGGACTGTATGGCAGATGTGGGAAAACCTCCCATTTGAAAGCATCCAGGACTTTTCGTGTTCGATTGGCCGTCCACTTCGTTCTTCTTCGTGAACATTAGTTCAGCCATTTTTGAACTGAATGCACAAACGCCGTACTCCACTTTCATTGTAAACATCATTCCCATAAACTTCGAAGATTTTCGCAATAAATCTCAATTGGTTTATTGTTTTTAGCCAACAAAAACTGTGTAACACTGTACTTCACAACTGGCGGGATTTTGAATTGCAGCTCACATTTTAAATTGTTGTTGAAAAACAACAAAGAGCGACACAGACCTCTCGCTAGCACGGCTGGATAGCCACTGAACGGAGAAACGCCGCGGCACCAAAATGGCCGCGATAGCTCCGCCCCTAGCGGTTACAACGCAAAATGTGACAGACTTTCTGGACTGCCCTTGGTTTATTATAAATTAAAAATGAATTATTAAACATTAATGTATTAATTAATCACATCTTGTGTATTTTTTTTTTTTTTAATGCGTCCTGGAGATATAGGACACGTCAGTTATAACACCTGAAATACATACAAGAATCACACAATGTATCACTACTATCAAGAAAGAAATTCTCTTACGCTATAAAAAATTTCACCGATCAAGTAATTTTTCAGATTTATTTAAAGAAATGCAAATTATCACAACATTATAAAAATTGGGGTAATTTATTCATGAATTTTCTCCCTGCATAAGTACATTTTTGTTCAAACAATTTTGTATTTTATTGAATGCATCGGTTACTGAATCCAACAATAATAACGTTAGTAAAATAATTAACTCCATACGATTTTCAAAATTTTCAAAACAAAGATTTATATTATATTTTGTAAGAATAATTAAAAGTGAAATTTTAATTTCGAAAAGTTACTACCATTCAGACTTACTACAGTAGACTCTCAAAAATCCGGATCGCGCTAGTCCGGACTCCGGATAGTCCGGACGATGATTTTTTTTTTTTTTACTTTATTTTCTGAAAATTTACAACTTTTAAATTAACAACCAGTAAAAATTTTTCATGGGATTGGCCCGAGGAACGATCATGCGATTAGCACTATAATTTGTGTGTATGTACTTTTTAATAATAATTGCGTATATAAAATGTATGTAAATGTCATTTTTTGTCATTTAGAGCCCACAGTAGTTTGCGTCATCAGGAGCTCTGTGTTTCAGTAAAATCTATGTTTATGATTTTACGAGGCATTTTATTTAATCCCAGAACCGTACTTTACTAAGCACAGTACCATACTACAGTACATTTAGATTTTATTTAGTTGATCGTGTAATTACTCTATAATTGAGACATATATGACATTCATTGTTACGTGTTCGAAATTCGTAACTTGCAAAGAGTGCAATCGAATCTTATTTTGGTACAGTAGCGTTAAGTTTAGTCAACGTTTGTGCTTCGTATATTGAATAATTACAGTACCAGTAGCCTACTGTAATTTAATAGGCCTACAGTGTTTTAAAGTTTTTTCAGAAGCTCACTCTTATATTAGCAGATAAACGTTAATGTTTATTGTCATAATTATTCGCCATAAAGACAAAATTTCCAACCTCTGGGAAATCCGGATTTTTCGAAATCCGGACCGGCCGTCCGCCACATAAGTCCGGATTTCTAAGAGTCTACTGTATCATGCTTTTTTGAACGGACTGTACTTATACTTCAGTACTTATACACTTATACTGTGAAACACTACTAACGCTCATTCATTTTCCCACTACTACAACAACGAACTGCATTCCTACAAACTACACGGAGCTGGGACTCAAGCAATAGATAAGAATAAAAAGAATAGAATAGAAAAGATGGGGGGAAACTAGAAAAGGACAGCCTGTTAAGGAGGGTTGGACAGACAAGGCTGAAATGGTTTGAACATGTCAGTAGGATGGAGAAGGGGAAAAGATGTGATGACATCTTGATGAAGATTACACAGATTCAACTTTTTCTTAAACTCATGTAAATGACGGCTTATATGTCGTTCAATTCGGTTTTCATGAATATGTTTTGCTTTATATCAACTCTGTATTATAGAATCAACAGATGGCATTTCAGCACTAAATTACACATCAGCACAAAAAAATAAATTACCGATATTCATTGAGATCTTCCACACGTCTTCTTTCCAAATAAATTCCTTGAAAACTCCTTCGAGTTAACATTTGTTCTGCTAATATCTTCACATTATGTTCTTCATTTTCTTTGGCCAAGTTGCTTTTACTATCGGAATCTTCTGAAACAAGCTTAGTCTGAAATCCAATAAGAATTTAAATAATTAGTAACGATAATTATTTCTCTTGCCAAATAAATGCATTGATCAAAAGAGTTAATATTTAAGAAATAACACAAACACAAACACAGCGTTAATACAATAAAAGAATAAATCTCGCCTAAAAAACAAATAAAATATCGATACAATTAATAAAATTCAAAAATAAATCTTTATAATGCATCCTGCAGTTTGAAATTATTTCTATTTCATATAATGAATTAATATAATAATTTCACTAACCTTCTTTTTAAACTGCGTCACCTTTATTGTAATTTCTACTTACACGTGTTTCGGTGGATCCACCATCATCAGAGTAAATGAAAAATTGAAACTAAAAAATTTTTTCACATTTATTTAAAATTTACAGAAGATGGTACATCTTCAGTCACTTGTATAAAACTTTATTTTTTAAATAAATGTGAAAAAATTTTTTAGTTTCAATTTTTCATTTACTCTGATGATGGTGGATCCACCGAAACACGTGTAAGTAGAAATTACAATAAAGGTGACGCAGTTTAAAAAGAAGGTTAGTGAAATTATTATATTAATTCATTATATGAAATAGAATTAATAAAATTTCACTTCACAATAGAATGCTGTATGTCAGGATAGAATTCTTGAAATTTATACAATACAGCAACCCAGCTAACATAAACTAATTAAATATCAGACCTGTTCAAATTTTGAAATACAATCATCATAAAAGAATGTGGGGTTGCATCAATTCAGACCACAACAGTAGGGAAATTTTGGATTGTTTTATTGGTAGCTCTGATAGCCTCCAACCCAAAAGTTTGTGTTATAGCACCTAACCTCAACTTAAGGTTTTGTATTGTTGCTTTGGACTGTAGCAGTGAAGAGCTTTAACTGTTTCAACCAATCACCGTGATCATGGTGACAGTGATTTTGCGTTCACCGTTACTTTTAATAGTTACTAGTGATTTAGTAATAACTGTGTATATACTTCGTAATTTTTCAATTATCATGAGATATGTTTTCAGTTGTTATTTCATGATAACAACTAAAGTTTTGATAAATTAAAAAAATGGGCTGCATATATAAATAAAATAAAAATTTAGCCTAAAACTGATTAACACAAGGTATCCTAAATTAGTAATAAAAAGAAAATTTTGTGTAAAAAAGCGAAAAGTACAAGAAACAATTTACAACTGAAAAAATTAACAGCGCACAACATAAATTAAATAGCTAGGTAGAACGTGCCGTGCAATAAAAATAACACTGTAATATAATTATGTTACCGCGATCAGAAATGTAAAGGAACTACCCTCGTTTTGTTTAGTCTATTACATGAAAAACATTAACAAGGGGAAGGGACAGAGAGAGGGAGAGAGAAAGAGTGAGAGAGAGAAGCGTGCATAAAAGTTGAAGTAAAAGAGAATGGACGTGCCGGTTATCAAAGGAGAGCACTAAGCCCAGTGAACAGACCAACATATCTTAAGTAGCTATTATGTCGTTTTGTCTATTAACTGTGAACAGTGAATTTCTTCACTAGTTTCTAAGGTAAAGCATTCGGTCTGTCTTAAAAAAAACAGTGAATGAGTTAAGTAAGTGATTTTTGTAACAGTGACTGGAAAACGAGAGGTCTGTACTATATCTGTTGAAGTACGGTGAACATTCGCCATGTCATCCTGTCTTCCAGTGACAGAAGAGTAAGCGATCTTTGTAACAGTGTCAGGGGAATGGTTACTCGCCTATCTGAATAACTGTGGTCACTGTGAATTATAAGTAACCGTGACTCGTTCACAGTGACAGTTCTTTTGTCTCTTCTCTAGTCTGCAGACTATGTTCACCGATAAAGAAATGGCAAAGTCTGTTTTGTTTTAGGCTGAATTGAAGTATGTAATTTCATTTCAACGTGATTATGGTAAAGATCCATAACACGAAAATAATATTTGACTGGTTCAAACAATTTGAAAAAACTTGGCCTGTTATCAAGCAGTAATCAACTGGCAGACCATGAGAATCAGACAAAATGGTTGAACTAACAGGCAATCTGCAACTAAAAGTCATTACAAGTCCACTGCTTGTTAGATATACTAAAACAATTCACAAAGTTTTACACAAAAGATTGAAATGACAAGCATATAAAATTCAACTACTACAGGAATTGGAACCTGATGATTGAGTAAAACGTTTCAATTTCGCTGTTGAAATGTTAATGAAAACGAATCATTTTTAGATAATATATTTTTTACAGATAAACCTACATTCCATAATTTATGAATGGGTGTGTTAACAGACACAATTCACTCGTTTGGGGAACTGAAAACCCTTATTGTGATTTTTTGAGAAACGACGAATGAGCATTGTCATTCCTTGACCTTCCTACCGGTAGATACTCTTAAAAAAAACTCTAAATTTTTTGCTTTATTGTCAAAAATATACGGTAATCTTAATTAATTTCGAATATTCCGAGCGAATACTGCAATCTAATACAATTTATTACAAAAATCATGCAGAACTTTAAAAGTAAATCAAAGAAACAATTAATTACGATTAATTACCATGATAATGTCGTTCGATCTTTGAAATAAATGTATGTAACTTGTCTGTAATAATTTAAATAGCGTAAATGCAAATTTATTTTAGATCAATATGAATTTTTAAAAATAATTATATATTTTTTTAGTATTACAAGCAAATAAACTTATCTAAATTATATTGCAAGAATAAAAACATAATTCATAATAATCCCTAACAATAACAAAACAGTCTTATCATTGTCACTCCAGGAATTACGGCAAGTTAGCCAACTTGTCTAGAGATTAGAAAATGTCAAAATATTTTTTAAGTAACTTAGGACCACGGAGTAATTAGAGATTAATTTTTACTTATTCCGTGCTTAGGACAAACCTTTCTATTTCTTTAATAGAACTAACATTTTTATACAACATTTCCACGAATTGTGATTAATGGGAAGAAAAAATAACGTAAATATATCAATGTATAATCGGAAGGTGTGTGTAATCATTATTACTCAAATTACGAAAATTAATAATGGGTTACTGATAAGATAAAGTGCTCTCAAAAATTTTAATAAGGACTCGAAATTCGTCCAAACGAGAATAATAATAAATTTCAGCCTTTACGAAAATATTAATACCATTGTTAATATTCTGCCGCATTTTATATTTATTTTTTTTAAATAAAAATAACACAAATTTCACTACTGTGAAGTTTTGTTATCTAATCTAACAATGCAAGCATATTTATTGCTATAAATTTAGGCAGCCTTTGAAGAAACGGGAATCTTAGATGTAAAGTGGGAACACATGACTTGCGTAAAGTGTAATTATTTTGCTGTTTTAAACATCTGAAAAATAGTTGTAGAATGTCCCTTGAACAGGGTGATTTCACTAATGATCCTCACTTTCAGAATTTTGTTGAAGAACAAGTTCAGAAACAAAGATTTCAGGTACCTATTTAACGTTTGATACTTATTGATATGTTTTATAAATCCTCACAAACATTTTATTTGTCTTAAGGTTATTTTTTCAAAGAAGAATTATGACTCAAATTACGGGTAGATAGGAGAGTGTTTTTTAAATGATTTACGTTATTTTATCGTAAACAACAATATTTTTACTTATAATTCTTGTTCATATTACTTCATAGAAAAATTGTCAAAAAATTGCGTCGCATCACATGGTTCATTCGATGTAACGTGAGATATTTAATTATTTATCGATTTCGATTTATTTTGTACGTTGACACTGGTTACAGTTATTATTTTATTATGTAACTCTGTACCACAACTTGTAAATTAGTTTCATTATTAATTTGTATATTATTTATACACAATGTCAAATTTGCAACAAACATAACCTATCAGCTGGGCCCGTGTAAGGATAATGTTTGTAAAGTGTAAATTTATCAGATCTGCTGATGCAAATAGATATTGATTTTAAAATTAACAATTATTTTTCTAAGTGAGTATTTGTATAGTGCTAAAGTAAATTTTTGAATTTTATGGTGACTAAATATAATTTTAACTTGATGAAAGTCCACCAAAAATTCTCTTTACGATGGAAAACTTATCAAATTTAATTTTGCCTTAAATAAACATTACTTCTAAAATTGTTTTCTTATTGTGATAAGTGATTTTATTTATTATTTGACTGTAAAAGAATAAATTGTAAGTACCAATTGTAATAACTAGTCCCTAACATGCCTCTTTCTTCCAGTTCTAGTAATACTTTCATGTCTCTTAATCATGATGTAGGCTGTATTTTTCTGTGGTTTTTTGTTGTGTTTTATAACATTTGTACTACCATGCGTAGTAAAAAATAAGCTCATAAGACATATAATAAAATCATGTAGATTTCTTGAGAATAACTAGATAATGTTTACTATTCGTGCAAATCTGTTGGCCGTATTATATTTATGATTCTTCTTGAAACTTGTGTGTGTCATTTGGTAAATGTTTAGTAGTTGGACGCATATATTACTGTGTTAGTTTATCCCTTTTTAGCATGTTACATAAGAAAATGAAATAGTTTGATGGTGCAGAAAACACCAATAAAAATAACAATATTATTTAACAATTTAGCGACAATCACTTATTGTTGCTAACACATTCACTGCTATCGAGGTAATTAATAAACTGACCAAAATAACTGAAATTTTTTTTTTGTTCAATACTTACCATTTTGCAGAAATATAACTGTCTGGTATAGAGAATGGTGTTTTGACGTCATGTTTGGCGAATACGCGACGTTTATTGTTAGGGATCACCGGTGATCCATCCGCTCCTGGACGTGTCTTTCGCGTGCCGGAATGTTTATTTACGGGTCTGTACTGTTTATTTCTTACTACTTATGCACCAATTTGGCAAAACTATTTAAACTGATAACACTAAAAACTATGATGCTCTTATAACTGTCCTTATTACCTAAATATTTCATATCAAATTTTAAAACTCTAATACTAACACTGTAAACTTATAACACTATAATTATACACTATACACATTTTTTACACCAAATACTTATATTTTAGCGTGATACGCTTGAAAACATTCTACAGGGCAAAGCCCTGGTTGATCGGGACAGGTGGAGCAATAATAGCTGGAAAGTTTCGGTTTTCTATTCTTCAGACAGTAGCGGCACCTCTTCCGTTTCAGTCGGCCTCCCCCAACTTTTTCTTCAAATCTCAACATTTCATGATTGATTTTTCCTGATAGTCTTCTAGATGGCCCAGGCGTAGAAATCGGAGCCTCTTGAATTGGCGGTAAAAGTTCTTCTATTACCTGCAACCTGAAGTCGTACAAGGACAAAGTTTTCTTGTTATTTTTACGTGCGTTCATATTGTATAAAATGTAACTATTTACAAGCAGCATCTGTAAAACATGTATAAATACTTTTTTATACCAGCGTAATGTTTTACGCTCGCACGGGTAGTATGAAAGCATCTGATCACCCCGATCGACACCTTTCATGTAAGCGTTGTATTTTACAATGGGTAACGGTTTGATTGTTTCTGTTTTTTGTTTCTTTTTTGGTTGGACATATGTGACCATTTCGTTTTCGACTTCCGTGGAGATATATGTTACAACACGCTTATCTTTCCACTTGCCTACCATGATGCCGTCAGCGTATTGGCAGACAGTTTCACCCTTTTTCAATTTAGCATTGATGACACTTTTTGGGTTGTGCTTTCTGTCAGCTCGTAACGTTCCTGTACAGTACGTGTTGTTTGCTAGCAGTGTACTTGCAAGACTAACACTATTATAATAGTTATCCATGTACACTGTATGGCCGCAGTTCAATCTTTGTTGTAATAAATACATTACGACTTTATTTGTATGATTTTTTCCACTCAACATGTCATTTTTACCCGCGTACACAGTGAATTTCAAATTTAATCCACCCGGATCCGACAGCGTAATTTAATCCCGTACTTGTGGCGCTTTCCCTTTATATACTGTCTCATGATGAGACGACCTCTCCACAAAATCATAGCTTCATCTAGTGAAAGCTCCTTATCCGGGGAATAAATTCTATCCATCGTGTTGTTGAAGTGGTCGATTAGTGGTCGTATTTTTTGTAGTCGATCAGTTGACTCCGTATTTTTTGCAAAATGTAGGCACCTCAATATAATGAGAAACCGATCACGGGGCATATATTCGCGAAAACATGGCAAACTAAATAACCTGTGTGTTTTCCAATAATCTTGAAGACGACTCATTCTTATAGTTCCTGTGTGCAACAATAAACCAATGAAAATTTTCAGTTCTGGAACTGTCAAGTCTTTGAATTTGAATATCCGCGAAGAAGGTTTTGTCAACGGACTACAAAATAATTCAAGAGCATATCTGTTGGTTTCCTTTACAATATTTTCAAAAAAGACTATATCTGCTAACACATAAAAATAATCTATAGGAGTTGCATCCTCAGGGAAAGGATGAAGAATCCTATGCTCTCCGGTAAATGGGATGTCTTTTAGCCCTAATGTCTCGTTGGACCAAATCGGATTTAACACTACACCGCAATCTTCATCGTCTGTTGTATCGTCCTCGGTCTCATCATCACTCAAACCCAAAACAGTATCAAAATGTTCGTCTAATTCTTCCTCGTCGTCACTAGAGTTAACATTCAAACGGGATGTCGAAGCCATGTTGATAAATCAGAACAGATAGTAAATTGAAATAGTACGCACAAAATAATGTTCAAACTACACAAATATTAACACAAAACTACACTTACAATAGTGATAAAAGAACAATAACGTAAAAGAAACACAAACGCATAAGAAAAAAAGGCAAACAAAAAAAGGTTGACAGGACAGACTAACCGAGGGTAAAAAAGGACAGGGGTCACGAAACGAGAAACTACTCCGACCATACACGCATTCGAACTGTTCAAAACTGCTAGACTGAAAATACTAAACACACCATAAAAGCTACGGTTAGACTGATGCATAAAAACAACAAGTGACGTATGGATCTCATGTGACTCCCCCGCCATTTGGGACAGATGCCTATGGATCACATGAGATCCATGCCGTATTGTTGCTAAACTAAGCATTGTACAAAAAATGTTTGAAATAAAAGTTTCACTAGATTTTATATTATTAGTCGTAAAGCTCCCGAAGTGGAAGACGCTAAGTAAATCTGGTTTGTTTTTACTTTCTCTTGCCTATATGAATATATTGGAAGGAAAGTATTGTTTTCATGTAGATTTTTCGAAATCGAGTTTTTACCGGATCTATACGTTTTCAGACCCCCTGAACCCAAAAAACATGTTTTTAGCGATTGGTCTGTGTGTGTGTGTGAACTGAACATCGTACGAACTTCAAACTTGAAACTTAAGTTACATACCACTACCGGACCCGACACGAACATTTTCATCAAAATCGGTCAACCGGAAGTAGTAGTTTATTCGTATAATTTTTCACTTTTTTGCAATTTTCTCAAAAACTGGTCCTACGATTTTTTTAAAAATCGCCTGGTTTATTTAATTTTGTATTCTCTACAAGATAGGTTAGGCGCCATGTTTGCTGAAATTCTTGATGAGGCTGTTTTCACGTAAAAACATAGTTTTTTTTTAATATTACGGCGTTAATATGCATTTTAGCGCAAAAATGTATATAATAAAAAATGGAAAGTATTGTTTTCATGTAGATTTTTCGAAATCGAGTTTTCACCGGATCTATACGTTTTCAGACCCCCTGAACCCAAAAAACATGTTTTTAGCGATTGGTCTGTGTGTGTGTGTGTGTGTGTGTGTGTGTGTGAACAGAATATCTCAAGAACGGAACATCGTACGAACTTGAAACTTAAGTTACATACTACTACCGGACGCGACACGAACATTTTCATCAAAATCGGTCAAACGGAAGTAGTAGTTTATTCGTATAATTTTTCACTTTTTTGCGATTTTCTCAAAAACTGGTCCTACTATTTTTTTTAAAATCGCCTCATTTACTCAATTTTTTATTCTCTACAAGATAGGGTAGGCATGTCTGCTGAAATTCTGGGTGAGGCTGTTTTCACGTAAAAACAAAGTTTTTTTAAGATTACGGCTTTAATATGCAATTTAGAGCAAAAATTTATATAATAAAAGTTGTAGAGAATTTAAAATTCTACAACTTTTATTTCTAACATTTTTTTTAATAACGCTTAGTTCAGCGGTAATTAGCGATTTTCTGTTTTTTCTCACGAAAACGTGTGAAAAATCTATTTCTTTAAGATTTCGGCCTTAGTATGCATTTTTCGACAAAAGTGTATATCATCTAATTTATAGAAAATTAAAAGATCTACAACTTTTATTTATAACATTTTTCTGTACAGAGCCTAGTTTAGCGTGAAAGAGTGACTTTCCGTATTTTTAAGCCAAACTGAGGTTGATTTTCATTTTGCCTTTCACTCATAATTAAAATAAGGTAATGTTTTTTGAGGTTAGGTTTTTGTTTATTTCTAATGTTTTATTACTAATGTTAGGTTATATTGTATAAATTATTTGCATTGGCAAGAGAAAGTTGTGTGAGTGTTTCACACCAGATTTTTGGGATTTCTTGTCCTTTTTATCTGCACACCAGTTTTTCATTCTTTGTGAGAATTCAGCTTTTCTTTGTTCACTCCATTTTGTTCCGGTTCGTGTAGCTTTTGTCTCTGGTTTAACCTCCCATTTTTTAACTTTTGTTCTAAAATTGTCTCTTATGAGAATTTTTTCTTTGGTGATTTTGGCCAATTCTAAATCTTTTTTAACATTTTGTATCCATTCCCCCCCATTAACAAGTGTAGATACATATTTTACTATTCTCTTTGTAAGTCTATTGTCAGGAAGCCTCATTATGTGGCCATAAAATTGACGGCGTCTTTTCCTCATGTCTGTCTCTATGTTGGAATATTCTTCAATTTTAGACATTCTCTGTAATCTGTACCCATTTTCGGTCCATCTAAGTCCAAGAATTTCCTAATTATTTTTCTTTGTTCTTTCTTTAAGCTTTCCATGTCCGTTTTCCTGTTAAGTGTCAAGGTCTCACTAGCATATAAAATTGTTGGTTTGATTACTGTATTGTAATGTTTAATTTTGGTATTTAGAGATAAACATTTGTTATTATAAATGTTGTGCACCAATCGTAGGCCTCTACGAGCTTTTTGTATTCTCTCCTGTTGTGAGTAATTTTCAGTAATAACTTCTCCTAGATATTTAAAGTATGGTACCCTGTTAATTTCTCCATGTTTGGTTCGTAATTTTGAAATTTCTAAATTTTCAGTAGTAAACACTGTTTTTTCGAATGGTATTTGTAAACCAACTCTTTCTGCGCATTCTTTTAAAGTTTCTATCTGTTTTATTGCCATTTCACTAGAATCTGCCATTATTGTGAGATCGTCTGCAAAGGCTAAATAGGGGATTTGTAAATTATCTTTCTTGGTTCCCAGTGAGATTGGTTTCCAGTTATTTTCCTCTTTAAGTTTCTTCTCCCATTCTTCCATGACCCTATCTAGAACTATGTTAAATAGCAAAGGTGACAACCCATCACCTTGTCTATCCCCGGTTCGTATCTCAAATGATTTTGAAAGTTTTCCCCTGAATTTCACTTTGGATTTTGTATTTGTTTATGTCTGTTCTATGATTTTCTTTGTCTTCCAATCCAGTCCTTTTTCTTCGAGAATTTTAAATAGTTGTGGGTCTCTGGATTGAGTCATAGGCCTTTTTGAAGTCAACAAAAACATATACTGTAGGCTTTCTTCGCATTTTTCTTAACCTTGTGATTAATTTCAAGTTTAATATTTGCTCTGGGCATGACCTGTTTGGTCTGAAGCCAGATTGGAAATCTGAAATTTTGGGTTCTAGTATTTTTTGTGTTCTTTCAAGAATACAAGCTGAAAATATCTTGTACGTGACAGCAAGTAGGGAGATTCCTCTATAATTATTCACATCAGATCTTATCTCCTTTTTTATGTAAAGGATGTATTGGGGCACATTTCCAATCATCTAGAACTTCCTCGGTGACCCATATGTTCTGGATAATGTTTACTAGCTCATTTCTTGAAATAGACCTAGATTTTTGAGAAATTCGGCTACAATCCCATCTTCTCCCGATGCTTTGTTATTCTTGAGTTTCTTTATGTGTTTGATAATTTCTTCTTCTGTTGGTGGTGTGGAATATATTGTTATTATTATTATTTATAAAATGTGACTAATTTTTTTTTTACAGAATCTGGTTGGAAATCTAACTGATAAATGCTGGGACTTATGCGTCGATAAACCATCCCCACGCCTTGAACCACGTACAGAAACTTGTTTGGTCAGTTGTGTGGAACGCTTTTTGGATTCGACTCATTTCGTGCTGAATAGATTCGAAAAAGCGAGCAAAACACTGGATTCTAACACCAATTTGGAAACACTGGTTGATTAGATAATTCTAGTGGATTAAAAAAAAAAATTTTTGGTAGTCGTTGCGTATTTTTGAAATATTATGTTTGTTTTCGGTTGATAGTGATGTTCAGAATATAATTCTGATATTTCTTAGTATTTTATATACTTGATTGTGTTGTGTAGTAAGAAAACATGTTTTCAAGTATTAAAAGGTTTGTTTGTCGCCACCGGCGTAAGTTTATAATTACCGGTGTTGTGATCGGTGGGTTTACGTTGGCGACCCATTACGCGCAACGTAAGTTACGTGAATGGCAAGAACGCGAGATGAAGGAATTCTTAGAAAGAACGCAGCGTCAACAACATTTCGAGTTGAACGAAAGAACGTGCAATCAAACTATATTATCGCTTACACCCGGATTATGCGAAACAATCGGTAAATTATTGGACACCGAAGCGATATTAGAAAAATTACGATCCGGATCTGGCGATAAAATTGCGTTGTGGGAAGAATTGAAAATTATGGCGTTCACCAGGTTATCGGTTTTAGTTTATTCTAGTACGTTACTCGTAATCATGTTAAGGATCCAGGTGAATTTAATCGGCGGATATTTATATCAACAGTCAATGGATGATAAAAATGAAAACTCACGGATAAGTAATAAACTACAAGAAGATTATTTATCGTTATGTCAGTATTTTTTGAACGACGGCATCAAAGATTTATGCACGTTAATCAAAACGAAAGTATGTTTCGTACTGGAAGGCGAATCGTTAAAGAAACAATTGACACTGCAAGATATCGAGAATTACTTTTGGGCGATCCAATCGGCGATAAGCAGTGATCCTAACGATCCGTTATCGAATGTATCTAAGTATCTATTACCATCGGAACATGTGGCAAAATTCAAAGAGAATCAGGACGAACAGATGGGTCAATTCGTCAACGAAACATTAGATATCATCGAAACCGCTGAAATTAAATCGTTAACGACAACATCCGTTAATCGCGGATTTTCAAAAGTCATGGATCGTATATCGGAATTTTACGTGCCGGAAGATTCATTCAAACAGTTAGCGATACCAGGACCATCGTCTAGAAACGATTCGGTTCAGAAAAGTAGTTTCAGAAACGGTATAATCAATCTAAATAAAACTACTATGCCGATGGCCAAAGTTGTACCGATCGTAAACGGTTTCACAAACGTTGCCAGTCGTAACGGTACAACGAAAGATTCATACGAAACGTGGATCGAACCGTTTGTAAGTTTACAAAATTTAAAAACGCTCGGTGCTAACATATACGAGTCGTTTAGTAATCCTACTGTAAGTTAATAAATTTATGTAGTCATGTACAAAGCACTTTCTAAAAGACATTTTTATTATTTTATTTACGAGGGCTATTCAGAAAGTAGGGAACGTTTTGTAAATAAACAAAAACTATGTAAAAGAAAAATTTTTTATTATATACATCTGAAAGAGTGACTAAAATACTACTTTTCTACATAGTCACCAAGCAAATTGAGGCACTTGTCATAGCGGTGGACAAGCTTCAAAATTCCTTTGTCATAGAAATCCGCCGCCTGCGCCCGCAGCCACTCAGTGACGCGCGCCGGAGTTTTGGGACAGGCAAGGTGTGCTGCTCATTGACTTTCTCGAGCGTAGTGCAACAATAAACTCTGATCGGTACTGCCAAACATTGCGCAACCTTAGGAGAGCAGTTCAAAACAAGCGCCGAGGAAAGTTGTCAAAAATTTTATTTCTTCATGACAATGCCCGACCTCACACGGCAAACCGCACAAAAGAACTCCTTGATTCATTCAAATGGGAGGTTTTCCCTCATCCACCCTATAGTCCTGATCTTGCACCGAGTGATTTTCACTTGTTTCCAAGAATGAAGAACTGGCTAGCAACACAGCGCTTCGACGACGACGAGGAACTCCGGGCTCGCGTCACTGAGTGGCTGCGGTCGCAGGCGGCGGATTTCTATGACGAAGGAATTTTGAAGCTTGTCCACCGCTATGACAAGTGCCTCAATTTGCTTGGTGACTATGTAGAAAAGTAGTATTGTAGTCACTCTTTCAGATGTATATAATAAAAAAATTTTCTTTTACATACGTAGTTTTTGTTTATTTACAAAACGTTCCGTACTTTCTGAATAGCCCTCGTACTTTAATACACTTGGAAATTGTGTGTTAATATCATGTTACGGTTTTAAGTATGGAAGTATTTTATACGAAACATTTAAAGTAATTTGGTTTTCATAACAAACAATGATCATTATCACTGTGAATTTTTGAAACTGGTTTTATTAACATTTGTGTATTATTAGTGCGCCATGTTAACAATTGACGTGATTGATTTTTCACGTTGGTGAAGTGTGTTTTGTTGCGTGCAAACACAATATTCCCTTTTTCGAACTGGGAATGTAACTTATGTTCCAAAAATTGTTTTATTCGCATTATTTTATTTAATTCAGTTTTATTTATTTAATACACAAGCTGTTTTTAAATCAAATAACAGTAAAATCTGTTAATTATTTTCGTGAAATTCATTTAACGTTCAATATTTGTGTAATTACATTCGATTAATTGTTTTAACTACAATGTTGTTACAGGAAAGAATGCATCCACATAGTTTTTTTCATGGCACTTCCTTACATCATGATAAAGCTAAATTTTATGAATTTTTCTTGAATATTTCATTTTTTTGTATTTGGTATTTTTATGTGTTTTTATAAAAAAAAACAACATTGTAATATAAAATTTATGTACACCATAAAGTAACAGTAATTAATTTAGTAAAGTTTTTCTCTGAAGGTTATTGGTTGTGACTGATTTTGTGTTAAATATTTGAAGTCAATTCTTACAATTTTATGCGTTTTTAACAAAAAACGTTGTAATATAAATTTTATGTACCATAAAGTAATAATTATTATTTTAATAATTATATATTTCTGGGGAAGATTGTTGACTGTGACTGATTTTGTGTTCGATAGTTGCAAGTCAATTTCTACAAATGTACTTCTTCGTTATTTTCACTCATTTAACATCTTATTCTTCAGATATTCACTTAATTTGTTATAATCTATATACATTTTAAAAATAAATGTTGAACGTAAAGAAGAAGCACAGTTTTTGTAATGAAATATTGGTCAGTTGATTGTTTTTTCCAATTTTGATTGGTCCAGATTCAGTATATTCATTCAAAAATAAATCTTTATAATGCATCCTGCAGTTTGAAATTCATTATATGAGAAACAGATTCAGTATATTTCAACGTAATAGCTGATTTTAGTGCCAGTAGAATGTGACACATGACGATAAAAGAATAAAATTGGTCATGTTATCATTAAAGTAGTTCTGTAAAGTTTAAAAACGCAACAGTAGGCTATGTGGGCGTGTGTGTGCCGTTTCGTGTACATGACATCAGTATTTAAACGGTTTAAAATTGAAATTTTCATTCAAATATGAATCTGTATCCTGTAACTGAAATCAATTTACTTTTTGAATAAATTAAAATTTCACTAAATTTTCAGCTGCCGTGATCGTTATGATCTATAGGTATCAGACGAATTATTGTCCCATACCCGAGCGAGTGAGAGGGAGATGTATGGCATAACTACGCATGCGCCCAAAGGTCTTTACCATTATAATCCACATCTGAAAACATACTACAGTCGGTATCTTGCTTGTTAGTTTACTGCATGCATAAACGCTTGCTCACAACAATGAGTAAAATTAACGACAATGTTATTGGAATGGCTTGTGCGAGTGAGAACGTTATGGATTCTCTCACTCCCACGACTAGGGGACTTCAATTCATCTGAATACTGTACTTAGAAGTGTTTTGGTGAATCCACTATCATCAGGGTACGTAAAAATCATACGAGGAGTTTTGTATAATGACTGATGATCTTATATCTTGGACAATTCAAATTAGCACAAGCAGCTTCAATGTTTATGTACTCCACTCTTCGCCCCTCGCTCTGCAACGACGGTACAGTCGCAAAATTATACAATCGCTACTCTAATGTGCGACTCGCACACGGTCACTACTCTTTGTTTTCACTATTGTTATTAATTATCTATCAAACAATGATGTGACTAATTTGTTTTCATATATAATTTTCTTTTCATTATTATATTCAAACAAATTTGTTTAGTTTGTTGCTTGCGTCTGTAGATTATAGTTTAGTGAGTTTTTGCAGTTTAGTTCTTGAAATTTAGTTTAAATTTTTACTGGGACAAATTAATTATATATGTTAAAATGAAATAATTATTTGTATGTTTGTATATTGAAATAAGGTTGTAGGCATTTGGAAATATTAAAATTTGTAGACCTTGTTGAAAGAATAGGTGTAGGATATACTTTATGTGGAACTGTGTGTACACGTAGAGCGAGAGTTGTGCCAGTTCAAATTGTCCACAGTATATTTATATAGGTTTTGAAGTTTCAAATGATATTTTGTATACTTTGATGATGGTGGATCCATTAAAACATATATAAGTAGATCACAAGGATCAAAGCAGCTAAAAAAGGTTTGTGTGAAATTTTCAATTATTTATAGAATAGGAAATTAAATAATGTTGACGAATCGTTTAAAAAATTTTTGTTGATTCATATTTTGTTAATTGAAGACCTTGGTGCACCAACCGGTGGCTATCTCCAAAAATGGAAATTTTTCAAAAGATACTAAAAACTTTGTCAAAAATCCATCAGAAAGTTTACATATACAGCCAACTCCTTTTCCAAAAATGGGAATTTTTCAGAAGATACTAAAAACTTTGTCAAAAATCCGTTTCAGAAAGTTAAAAAAAATGTTTACATGTACAGCTAACTCCTTTCCAAAAATGGACATTTTTCAGAAGATTCTAAAAACTTTGTCAAAAACCGTTTCAAAAAGTTTAGAGAATGTTTACATGCGCAGCCAACTCCTTTCCAAAAATGGGAATTCTTAAGAAGACACTAAAAACTTCATCAAAAAGTTTAGAGAATGTTTACATGCGCAGCCAACTCCTTTCCAAAAATGGGAATTCTTAAGAAGACACTAAAAACTTCATCAAAAACCGTTTCAAAAAGTTTAGAGAATGTTTACATGCGCAGCCAACTCCTTTCCAAAAATGGGAATTCTTAAGAAGACACTAAAAACTTCATCAAAAACCGTTTCAAAAAGTTTAGAGAATGTTTACATGCGCAGCCAACTCCTTTCCAAAAATGGGAATTCTTAAGAAGACACTAAAAACTTCATCAAAAACCGTTTCAGAAAGTTTAGAGAATGTTTACATGCGCACCCAACTCCTTTCTCTTTATACCTACTAAATATATGATTGGATTTGACCGTTTATTGCACTAAATAATGGAGCGATTTTTTTTACTATAACAATGGATCATAACCGAAAAATGGAGAAGTAATTCATTTTGTTTCTTTTTTCATTGGTATTTGTAGCCCAAATCAAGCTTTTTTTGCTTCCATTTGTTGTGATTCATTCAATTCCAGATATCCCTCAAAACATTATCATTCCATTTCTTAAAAAGCTTCATTCCTGTACCGAATTCTATATAACCTATGTTCTTATCTTCAAGTTTTAAATGTCTTGTTGCAATTTCTGGTTACAAACAGAGGTTTTTTTAGTGAAACAAAACCTCCATGTTTTTGAAGGTTGTTTTGTGGTTTCAGAGTAATGTTTTTTTCTGAAGTAGGAAGATTGCTTCTAAATTTAACCCCAACTTTTTTAGAATTAAGATGTAAAGTATGTTACCATTAAGTCTTAACTCTTAAATTAAAAATTGCCCAAGTTTGTAAAAGTAGGATTATTATTGACATAATCCACGCAATCCTGTAAAACTAAGAACTCAAGTAAATTGGAAAATCCTATATAAAACCGTCACCGAGTCTTAAGTTTCAAAAACTAGGGCAATCCTGGAAAACTGGGACCATTGCTGTAACCCACGAAATTCCATAAAACCAGGAACATCTGGTTACCCTATTTATGTATGACCAATTTCGTATCATTGTTTGTTATAAAGAATATTTAACTTAATATTGTTGGGTAAATTATGAAATATTGAATGTATTTTTGTATTTACGAGGGCGGTTCAGAAAGTCTGTCACGTTTTGATATAAAAAAACTAAGTTCAAGAAAAAAATTTTATTATATACATTTGAAAGTGCAACTAAAATGCTATTTTTCTACATAATCAAACAAATGAAGACACTTATCATAGCGGTGAACTAATTTTGAATTGCCGGCGTCACATAAGTCTACCGCCTATGATTTTAACCTTGCACTTTTAATCTTGCACAAAATTTGTGATAACCTCGTAATTTTTCTGTAACAATTTCGTGCAATAAACTTTTTGAAATTTGTGGGGAAAAAAGCAATAGCTCTTATGGTGAATCGACAGTCTTCTCTAATCTTCTCATTGACTTTATTCACAATGTCATCGGTCACGAGGCTTGGCCGTCCACTTCGTTCTTCCTCGTGAACATTAGTTCGGCCATTTTTGAACTGAATGCACAAACGCCGTACTCCACTTTCAGTGTAAACATCGTTCCCATAAACTTCACAGATTTGGTGATAAATCTCAATTGGTTTATTGTTTTTAGCCAACAAAAATTGTATAACACCGTACTTCACAACTGGCGGGATTTTGAATTGCAGCACACATTTTAAATTGTTGTTGAAAAACAACCAAGAGCGACACAGACGTCTCGTTAGCATGGCTGGATAGCCACTGAACGGAGAAACGCCGCGGCACCAAAATGGCCGTGATAGCTCCGCCCCTGGCGGCTATAACGCAAAACGTGACAGACTTTCTGGAATGCCCTCGTACTTTTATTATTATGCAATTGTGTTTACTTGGTGTACTAGCTGACATGTTTGTTGTTTACTTAGTATTCAAATTAAGTATTAGGTTGGGTTTTGTATACGTATTACAATACTCTTTTTCTAGGGTTATTCTAAGTATATCACTCTGGGTAGATTGATTCTATACTTTAGTAATTTATTTTTTTGAACTATTCAAATTTTGTATTTTTTTGTACACAACTAGTTGTATCATTTTGTTGCAAATTTAATTGTATAATAAACATTTTATTTGTTTATATAGTTTACATGAGTTTTTTTATTTATTTATTTTTACTTTCTCTTGTCTATAATATGGATATATTGGAAAAAAATATATTGTTTTCATGTCGATTTTTCGAAATTGAGTTTTCACCGGATCTACATGTTTTTAGACCCCCTGAACTCAAAACGCATGTTTTTAACGATTGGTCTGTGTGTGTGTGAACAGAATATCTTAAGAACGGAACATCGTACGAACTTGAAACTTAAGTTAGGCACCACTTGAGGACCTGACTCGAACATTTTCATCAAAATCGGTCAACCAGAAGTAAGTAGTAGTTTATTCGTGTAATTTTTCACTTTTTTGCGATTTTCTCGAAAACGGCTCCTACGATTTTTTTTTTAATCGCCTCATTTACCAAATTTTTTTTGCTCTAATAGGGTAGGCGCCATGTCTGCTGAAATTCTTGATGAGGCTGTTTTTTTATAAAAAAATTGCTTTTTTAAGATTGCGACTAATGTGCATTTCAGCGCAAAAATGTATGAAATAAAAGTAGTACAGAATTTAAAATCCTACAACTTTTATTTGAAACATTTTTTAGTATAGCGCTTAGTTTAGCAGTAATTAGCAATTTTCTGTTTTTTCTCAAAAAAAAAGGTGAAAACAGCCTCACCAAGAATTTCAGCAAACATGGCGCCTACCCTATCGTGTAGAGCATAAAAAATTTAGTAAACCAGGTGATTTTAAAAAATAATCGTAGGACCAGTTTTTGAGAATATCGCAAAAAAGTGAAAAATTACATGAATAAACTACTACTTCTGGTTGACCGATTTTGATGAAAATGTTCGTGTCGGGTCTGGTAGTGGTATGTAACTTAAGTTTGAAGTTTGTACGATGTTCCGTTCTTTAGATATTCTGTTCACACACACACACACACACACACAGACCAATCGCTAAAAACATGTTATTTGGGTTCAGGGGGTCTGAAAACGTGTAGATCCGGTGAAAAATCGACATGAAAACAATACTTTCCTTCCTATGTATATTTATATAGGCAAGAGAAAGTAAAAAGCAACCAAAAATCAGGTGATAAATTTAAATTATACTGTAATTTTCTACTTAACTTATATTTAACTTGTTTTTGACATGTCCTATACTTTCTCGGAAACAAAAAAAAGTTGTATTTATCTCTTTCACAATAAAATAAAAAGTACATTTGCTACTCAAGATTCTAAAAGGTGATTGTTTATGAAATAATAAAAAAACAATTATTACACTGCAATGAACATTTTTCAGAATAAATAAATATATTTTTGTTTTAACAAAGTGAATTTTCACTGACATTATTTTCCCATGGCCTTCAATTAATACATTATTCTAGATCATTTCTCTCATGTTTATTCATAATTACAGCCTGGTGATTATGTCCAGTTATCATCAATCAAGTGTTGTTACTTTTATCAATTCACATATTTTTTTTTGTTCATTATTTCATTATGTTGGTTATGAGAAATTCTCGTACGAACAAACTCTTATGTTAATTATTAAACTATGTTTAATTTTATTATTCTAATAATGTAATTAGGATTTGATTTGTAATTGAGTCTCCTTTCTATAGAATAAACTAATTGCATAAAAATATTTCCATACACAGAGATCTAATCTACGAAATACCTCTTTAGTATTATCATGAAATCTTTACAACTACATTTTCTAGAAACTTTAACATTTTATTATGTAGATTCCATTTCAGTCATCATTGCTCACTAAAAAGGAATTTTGAAAAATTCTACGAGGGTTATCCAGAAAATAACCTACGTTTTGAAATAAAAAGTAAACGAGTGAAGATACAAAAACTTTATTATATACATATTAAAACTACAGTTTTTCTCTATTTTTCAACATAGTCGCCAAACAGATTCAAGCACTTGTCGTACCTTGGAACAGTCTTTGAAATACCCTCTGCATAAGAATCTGCCGCCTGTGAATGTAGCCAACCATTCACGGTGTTTTGAAGCTCTTTGTCATTGGCGAACCGCTGAGATGCAAGCCACCGCTTCATGTTCGGGAACAGGTGAAAGTCACTAGGAGCCAAGTCCGGGCTGTATGGGGGATGATCGAAAATGTCCTATTTAAACTTGGCCAAAAGTTCATTTGTTCTTCGAGCTGTATGAGGGTGAGCGTTGTCATGCACAAACACAACACCACGTGTCAGAAGGCCACGACGCTTGTTTTGGATCGTTCTTCTTAGTCTGTTTAAAGTTTCACAGTAGACAGCAGAAGTGATGGTCGTTCCACGTTCCATAAAATCAACGAGTAAGATGAGTAAGGTGTTGAGTTTGTGCATGACAACGCTCGCCCTCATACGGCTCGAAGAACAAATGAACTTTTGGCCAAGTTTAAATGGGACGTTTTCGATCATCCCCCATACAGCCCGGACTTGGCTCCTAGTGACTTTCACCTGTTCCCGAACATGAAGCGGTGGCGTGCATCTCAGCGGTTCGCCAATGACAAAGAGCTTCAAAACGCCGTGAATGGTTGGCTACATTCACAGGCGGCAGATTTTTATGCAGAGGGTATTTCAAAGACTGTTCCAAGGTACGACAAGTGCTTGAATCTGTTTGGTGACTATGTCGAAAAATAGAGAAAAACTGTAGTTTTAATATGTATATAATAAAGTTTTTGTATCTTCACTCGTTTACTTTTTATTTCAAAACAGAGGTTATTTTCTGGATAACCCTCGTACTTTAAAGGAAAAATCTGTTGTGAAATATTCACATGACTTTCTCTTGTTGTTTGCTTAGGTAATCAGTTGAGAGGCTGATTTGAACCTCTATAGGTTTTAGTAACTAAAACAAGGAGTGAGGTGGTTAATTATTGCCTTCCTCACTGAGTACAAAAGTAGCCTATGCTTATCAGCATGCCAGGCCCTCTAAAAAGCATCTATTCTGCACCATGCAAATGACACCTTCACGTCATTCACCACAGGGTCTGGCTGCATAGTGAAATAGCATTACTCTCGGAGGAGATAACTGTGACTAGTGTCTTTTACAACTCTACCTCCTCTGTTCTTAAATAGTTCAGTCATATAATTGGCTGATTATGTGATAAGAAACAGAGCTATTTTTTGTAGCCCCTGAAGTAGCAGATTGAGTGCAAATAATTTAACACTCCACCTGCCTGTTACGGGTGAATTGGACCATGTTATAGACTTGATTGATACATGTTATAGACTTTCTCTTGCCATTGTAATTAATAAAAAATAAAGTTGTAGAAATTTAAAAAAAACTTACAACTTTTATATCAAGTATCGTTTTCTACAGCGCTTAGTTTAGAATCAGTTACATATTTGTCTTATAAAAATCTACCTAAATCCAATAGAGGTTGATTTTTATTTAGCAGCTTTCACTTATGATTAAAACTAACCATTGTTTTTCTTTTGTCATTGTTATTCATGATTAAATATAGGTTTTAACAACTGATTTTCACAGACAAGGTACCGTGGTTCAAATCCTAGTAAAAGTAGTTACTTTAATTATACAGTAAAATCTCTCTATAGCGGAATTGAAGGGACCATGAGGTACTGCCGCTATAAAGAGAGTTCCGTTATAGAGAGAGCGAGTAATTAACGGTGGGAGGGAAGTTGGAGTACTAATTTTTCTGTACAAAATAACTTATATACGTATGTAAATGGTGCATGGAATAAGTTTTTGAAAAACTACTGAATAGATAACTTTATGACGAATGTTTAATACAGTAGATTACTTCAATACAGTGAGATATTTAAATTAATTACATAAAGTGTAGGTTATTAACTTAACAAGAAATTTGGATACAAACTGGTTTTATTAGATGTTGTGTTACTAATGTTTAACAATAGAATTTCACTTTTCGTATTGAACTTTTTTCAATAATCATTCATACAGTACATACCGTAATAGATAGCCTAAAATTAATTAGCACTGAAACTCGTTTTTCACTGAACAGTAATAGACATACATACATACAATTAAAATCTAATAAAACATAGGCTACACAAACACAAAAAAATACACAGTACAGTATATTTTTTATGTTATTAAGGAAACAATAACTGTGAAGTACATTTCATTTCGTAAAATAAGTTGTAAATTTTGTTTCGTTTTCAATTCATAAAACATGTCGTCTTCAATCTCATTTTCAATGTTTAAAACTTGTAAATTTTCATTTACATATTGGCAATGACAGTACGTGGACACAACAAGAATAGCGTCTAGTGCCTGTTTACTTGAAGGGACAACATTTCTGTTTCCATTTCATCGTCATCTTCACTTTCTTGCTCGTTGTTTTGGACTAAGACATTTTCGATTATTGCATCATGGCCAACATCTGCTGAAGTGGCTAAGTCATTGTCTGCCCCTACATAGGCGTCTAAATCCATATCCTGAAGATATATTGTTTTGCCGCTATAACGAGAGTTAAATACATTATTGTAGTATACGAAAGGGTCGGGGTCGGCAAATAATGCCGCTAAAGAGAGATTTCCGCAATAGAGAGATTTTTACTGTATGTATTTAAATACGAGATAGTGGTAACTGATGTGCTTTGATGGTTCGGGTTCAATTAACTATACATTACAGGAGTGGTCGGCCTGAGTCTGTACAAGACTCCACATCATAGAGTAAACGCCAAAAATTAAGCTTGCCGCTTTTCTGAAGAGCGCAGAAGGTTTATTTTGGTAATGGTGCACTCGGTTGCCTCAGTGAGTGGTGGGGGTCAGTGCTGTACTAGCTCTGATCAGAGTCACGTTGCTCCAGGGCCATTGAATAAAAGAGTCTCTATTGAACGGCCCTGCGTCGCTCTCGCAACGTTATGTATCAACTAAACTGAAAGCATTAGTCTGTAATGTTGTTGAATGTGGTAGGCGTTAATTGTAGTATGCAATGTTTACAGTTGAATGTTTTTAACATCACTAAGAGATGATAATTTACATCGTTCAGCACCTGTGATTTAATAGGCAGTTCGGTGCTAAAACAAGAAATCTACCGACTGTATCCGAACTGTTCGTGCAGCTACAGCGGTACGCTTATTTGGCATACGCTCTACTAAAATATATACGATATATGTATAAAGATATATTATACATAATACCGGGTGTTTGGAAAAGAACTCCCTAGTTTCAATGTGTCGTAAAATCTGTACAAAGCGACATACACTATTGTCGTTTGTGGTGTTTGATTCATCAACTGTCCAAGTTTTGCTCCCATGCAGTTGGCAGGCCTGCTTGACCTTGAGACGCAGCAATGCTTAGTTCAGTTCAGTTTGATGGAAGATCGTGTGATAGGTCCTTTCATTTTTATAGAAGGAACAATAAACGGGAACATTTACCACGACCTGTTGACTGAGTATGTCTTTCCCCAAATAGACGATATTGAGGCAGAAAAAGGGCTAGTGTTTTTCTAACAAGATGGCACCCCACCTCATTACAGTAACCAAGTGCACACGGCTCTTGATACTCGCTTTCCGGGAAGGTGGATAGGCAGGTCTGGCCCAATCGCTTGGCCACCACGAAGCCCAGACTTAACCCCACTGGATTTTTTCTTTTGGGGCCACATAAAAAATTTAGTGTTTGGTGAAAAGATTCGAAACATCAATCATTTACAGGAAAGGATCGTCGCGGCGGTTGGGACAGTTACACCTGTTATGTTGCTGAATACGTGGAGAGAGGTGGAATATCGTCTCGACGTGTGCAGAGCTACAAATGGATCCCATGTTGAAGTTTACTAACATTAAACAAAATTTGAAGGTACACTCTTTAATTGTATGTACACGTTGATATAGTTTTTAATTAATTTCGCCCATAAATTTTTACTTAAAACTAGGGAGTTCTTTTCCAAACACCTGTTTATCCTCATCTCATTGGGCCATGAGGTTGCTTATTAATTTTAAATTGAACAGATTGCAATGACACAATAAGGATAAAAAGCAATATACATAGATTATATTTTACAGTATTTCTATTGCCAAGAGAAAGTAGTGTGTTTTACTCCACATTTTTTTAATATGTTTTAGGATAAAAATTCACGTAACAAAATTTAAAGAAGATGAAAAATGCTTTTGTATTTAGCAATACTCGTTGGATACAAAGAATCTGATGGTTGCAAACAATATACATTCACTTGTATAAGAAAAATTACAATTATAATACAATGCTAAATTTCATATCATAAAGAGTTAAAATAATAAGTTCATAAATTCCAAGTAATAAGAGGCTTTTTTAATTTATTATGTAGCATAAGGGAAGTGGGGAAGTGCCATATTATGGCAAATAGCATTACAATCTTTCCAAGCTCCTTGAAAAATTTGTGGCTTGGTTTTATAAAAAGAATCTTCTGCCGTGTTACAGAAATTCTTTCTCTTCAAATCACAATTTTGAGAGTAAAAGCGCGCAGGTACAACTCTCATCAAACTCATCGAACAGCTTACAGGTTTAACAATCTATGATAGCTAATTGTTGTATTATATAGGTCATTTATTATTTTGAAGACTACTCTCAAAATCAGTCAATGAGTAGATAATAATACGTATTAACGTTAAAAATTTATAGACTTAATAAAATGTTTAATAAAAATGAAATTTTAGGCAATATTAAATTCAGTTTATGAAATTGCGGAGAAACCAGGTATTTGATACCAGGGAAAACTTGGATTACCGAGGGAAATTTTGTGTTATGACATCACTACCGATTGACGCGCTCCTAGAGGTATAATTTTATATTGTAACTACACTCCATGTGTTTTGTAGGTTATATTTTAGTTTAGTTTCTTGTTTTCGTAAATCATTTAAAATACAAAAATAAAATGATTTTAGCTCTTCGGCGAGTACAAGTAAGTACATTAAATTGTAATGTGTTTCAGTAAAATTATTGTTTGCCTATTGCCATAAGTTTAAAAATACTTCTATACTGCCTAGTTTGTGATATTGAATGGTATATTCAGTCACGATATTTTACTTTTATTTCGTGTACAAAAATGGCTAAATATTACTTGTTTATTTATTTATTTTTTAATAATTTGATAATTAATCTCATTTGTGTTGATATTCTGATAAATGGGTGTGATAATGATATCATTAGAAATCGACCGGGAATATTGTTTTTGAGATAGTACACAGCCAAAAAAAGTCTGTAAGTTTTTATTACATGTTAATGTTTTTTACGTATTCATATAGGCAAGAGAAAGTAAAAACCAATATAGGTCTAGTACAATTAGATAAAATCATTTATCAAAATGAAGTAAAAAAAGAGGGAACAGATTTTAATTTCATTCATTAATCAAAACAGAATAGCAACTAATCTATTCGGTTTACAATACCATACGTGGTGTAGTACCAGTAAAGAGAGTGGTAGAATAGCCATAAAGGGGGGAGCAAGAGGATTTTTCCTTTTCCACCACCCTGACTCTCCTCTACCAATTTTAATTTTAGTACTTTTGCGTTGACTATCCCAACATACCATTTATACAATTATATTAGATGATAGAGTACTTCTTTCTGTGCTTACTATACCAATGTAAACAGCCTAACATTTACCCAATTGGGGTCTTTTCTGTTTTCTGTATGCCACTATCAAATACAAACTCCCTGAAGGGTTGCACAATTCTCCCACTCCTGCGTCTAGCATGCTAATCTGACTAGCAACATTCCTGCGTAATGTCAACCACTCCGATTTCACAGTTAATTACTATAGGGTGATTCATTTAAAAGTAGCCTGCTGCATTTAACAGCGGCCTTCGGCACTCAATTGGATTCAGATAGTAAATGAATAAATAGAATTACTTAATACATAATTTTACATATTTATTTAAAATTTATATACAAATTTCAACTTCACCTTTACAGTAGATGCTGAAAGTGGCGTCCTTGAACGCTTACACATTTTTGCGCTCGTTCAATGTTATTAATGCGCACACTACGCAATACGGAAACGCCTATAGCTTGAATGGCTGGCACGATTGTTATTCTTTAGCTCATGTATACTGCGGGGCTTTGTTTGGTAAACAGTTCCTTTTAAATAACCCCATAGAAAAAAATCGCACTTACTCAAATCGGGTGAACAAGGAGGCCACAAATCTTTACTAACAACTCGCATGGGAAAAGCCTGATTGATATGAGATAGGGACTGGCGAGGCGTGTGACATGTTGCACCATCTTGCTGGAAAAAATTGTACTCTATAATAATATAATAATTAAATAATAATATAAATTGTACTATAAAGGCCAGTCGATCACATCGTGATCAGTGCTGCCAATACAGCATATGAAAATTACTTGAGCGGCTATAAATTAAATTACTCGAGCGGCGGGCTACTTTTAAATGGATCACCCAGTACAAAGTCTCTGGATAGTCAGTCTACTATGAATTTTGTAGTTAATTAATAATCTTCGGACGGAGGATGATTCTGCAGAGTTCCTTTTGGAAAGGGAGTTACTGCATAATCCCAGAAGATGTGACAACTAAAAAAGTCTACGTGAAACACTCAGACTTTCTCTTTCCAATGTAAATAGTTGAAAAATATAACGTAATAGTAATGTAATAATAATTTAATGTAAATAATTAGATTAAGTTAAAGTATCCTGTAAATAAAAAATTAAAAACTGAAAAAACATACTCAATAAACCACTCAAAAAATAAATAAATATAAAATAATAAAAAAACTCAAAATAAAAATCAATCTTGATAAGAAATAAAACAACAGAACGTGTAACCTAGTATTTTTAACAATAAATTGGGACTGAGAAGGACATACAGCGTCAGAAAAAAGTTTAAGACCACTCTTGCAAAACTACGTGATTGGCTGCTGGTTTTAAACTTATTCTTTATTAACTATTTACTCATTTTGAAGAATTGTCCATTGAAAATGAAGTCCAGACCTAAACCCAATAGAAAATCTTTGGAACACCATGGCTTATCGATTGGCAAAATAGAAGCCCAGGAACGGAACGGAATGAAGACTGGCAGTCTGTACCTTATGGCAACAGGTGACGCGTGAAGAGTGTATAAAACTGATTCACTCAATGCCTGACAGAATTAAGGCATGCTACAAGGCTAGAGGAGGGCCCATTGATAATTAGACATGGTCCACTGACCCAAAAGAGAATTTGTATTACTTCGTACTTAAATAAAATTATTATTAATTTTTGAAAAAAAAGTGTTTTTAATGAGTGGTCTTAAACACTGTGTGTGCGCGTGCGTGTGTCTGTCTCAGTAAGGTAGTGAATGGGATAAATGAACACTCTTGTGCAACCCTTCAGGGAATTCGAATTTGATAGTGGCATACAGAAAACAGAAAAGACCCCCCAATTGGATTAAGTTTTATCAAAAATTTAAATAAATTATTAATTGGTTAAAGATATTTCCAAAAAAAAGTTGTTTGATTTGTTTGTAGAGCTAATGTTTTTAATTTTTATTTGCCAATTTTCTTTTTCAGGAACCATTTAAACATTTAGGAAGATTATTAAATGGAAACAATTTTGAAAGTAAAACTGTTCTGAGTAATAATTCATTGATAAGAAAACAGATTGAATTAGGTGTACAATGTTCATCAATGTTTTTACATACATTTTCACCGATGTACCAACAGTCTGCAGTGGCAGCAGAGAACTCATCTGAGGTTTGTGTACTATTAATGTTACTTCTTCTGTATGTATTGTAATTAGTCTTATATATACTAGGTGCGGCTATTAAATAGTGAGACTGACATTGTAAAAAATTTTATTTTAATTTTATACATACCCACCAGGTTGGTCTAGAGGTAAAGTCGTCGCCAAAATCAGCTGTTTAACAGCTGATTTTCGGAGACAAAGGTTCCTGGTTCAAATCCTACTAAAGGTAGTTATTTTTATACAGATTTGAATGCTAGACAGTGGTTATTGGTGTACTTTGATGGTTGGGGTTCAATTAACCATACTCTTTCAGGAATGATCAGTCTGAGTCTGTACAGGACTACATCTCATTTACACGTCATACATATCATCCTCATCTCATTGGGTCATGGGGTTGTTTATTGTTCTGAATTGAACAGATTGCAACGTACACATATATTAGGAATTAAAAAAGTAAAATTTATACATAATCACTTACTGTCACCTTCATTATACATTCCTTCTCTATCACTACAATGCTCCATGCGAATTTTCCATTGTTAGAAACAGTACTGGAAGTCATCTTCTGTCAGCTTTTTCAGGACACATGCCGCTTTTTCTTTTACAGCTTCCACAGACTCAAATTTTGTCCCTTTTAATTTAGATTTCACCTTAGTGAACAGGTAGAAGATAATAACATGTGATGAAACGTAGTGTTTTACTTATGATCCAGAAACGAAGCGCCAATCCATGCACTGGAAGAGCTGAACTTCACCGATCGAGCCAAAAAAGCTCGAATAAGCAAGTCAATATTTAAAGCAATTATGATTGTTTTTTTTTTTATATCCATGAGATTGTGTACCTTCACTGGGTTCCTGAAGGTCAAACAATTAATCAATATTACTACCTTGAGGTACTTTCTAAACTGCATCAAAGAGTAAGGAAAAACGCCCCGAAATGTGGAAGGACAAATCATTTGTTCTCCACCAAGACAATGCGCCAGCTTATTCCGCGTTATCTGTCAAGAATTTCCTAGTCAAGTACAGCATCTCAGTGTTAGAATATTCACCTTATTCACCAGATCTTGCACCATGTGACTTCTACCTGATAGTATTCAAATCCGTATAAGAGTAACTACCTTTCCTAGGATTTGAACCAGGAACCTTTGTCTCCGAAAATCAGCTGTTAAACAGCTGATTTTGGCGACAACTTTACCTCTAGACCAATCCGGTGGGTTACAAAATATATAACAGAGCTATGAGAGCAAGTATTGGCAATGTTGCTGGTAAGTTATTGCCTAGCTATGAGTGGGTAGGGGCAATTCATACATTCAGAGCTCATCAGCTTTCAAAAATAGTACAGGGTGATTTTTTAGTCCTGTTACCCAATTGTTAATGTCGGGTAATTTTTTTCTAAGGAAGGGATATTTTGTTTTGTGACACAAAGTTGGTAGCCCTACTCAACCGGAATAGATACGACAGTTTGAGTTGATTCTCCTTGAGTTGCGTAAAATTTTGTGCTGTTTCCAGTTGTGTTACGAACAGAATATCTTTTACCCTAGAACAACGGGTTTTCATTCTTGAACAATATTTTGCTACAAAATCATATGCGATTGTAAAAGAATCATTTCAAATTAAATTTTTTGGTGTTCCTCCACTCTATTCTAGTCAATTTCTAGGCTAACTAACTGATTTTTAGAGGCAGGTATTGTTTGCAGCAGAAAACGTAGTGGTCGACCAACTCTCTAGACAGATGACGTTAAGAGAATGTGAAAACAAGATTGCTCAATTCTCCATGGAAAAGTTTACAAAAACTTTCCTCGCATGTTGATTTGTCATGTTCGAGTGCTCAGAAAGCTGCTAAAAAATTGAAATTGTATCCATATCACATACGATTAGTTCTAGAGCTTCAGCCTCCAGATTTAAACAAGAGATTGTTTTAGGATAAAAGACATTCTGTTCGTAGCACGACCGGAAATGGCACAAAATTTTACTTAGCTCAAAGAGAATCAACTCACACTACCATATCCATACTGGTTGAGTAGGGCTACCAACTTAGTGTCACAAAACAAAATTTTTTTTTTTAGAAAAATATTACCAGACATTAACAATTGGGTAACAGGACTAAAAAATCACCCTGTATAATTAAACTTTTTATGTAGCAAATTTTAATAGTAATATTTTTTTTTATTTTTTAGAGTGAAGAACCTGATAAATTATTTAAACTGATCGAAGTTGAAGTTAGAGGAAATGATAAAGCTGTTCTTAAAAGTTACACACAGTTTGCAACATCTGCTGCTGAACATTTAGGCGTTGAAATTGGAAAATGGTAATCATGTATTATTTACTACTTTACTTATGTATTTTAACACCCTGTTAAGTTTGTCGCACTTAATTATTTCTTTTAATAAAACAATTAACAAGAATATCTTGTGTTTTTAAAATACAATTTATTTTCTGTACATAATTTTAGACAATGTTACTTCCATTTTTACTTTCTCTTGCCTATATGAATATATAGGAAGGAAAGTATTGTTTTCATGTTGATTTTAAGAAATCGAGTTTTCACCGGATCTATACGTTTTCAGACCCCCTGAATCCAAAAAACATGTTTTTAGCGATTGGTCTGTGTGTGTGTGTGTGTGTGTGTGTATATATACAAAATATCTCAAGAACGGAACATCGTACAAACTTGAAACTTAAAACTTAAGTTGCATACCACTACTGAACCCGACACGAACATTTTCATCAAAATCGGTCAACCGGAAGTAGTAGTTTATTCGTGTGATTTTTCACTTTTTTGCGATTTTCTCAAAAACTGGTCCTACGATTTTTTTTAAAATCGCCTGGTTTACTACATTTTTTATGCTCTACAAGATAGGGTAGGCGCCGTGTTTGCTGAAATTCTGCGTGAGGCTGTTTTCACGTAAAAAAATATTTTTTTTAAGATTGCGGCTTTAATTTGCATTTAAGCGCAAAACGTTATATAATAACAGTTTTAGAGAATGTAAAATTCTACAACTTTTATTTCAAACATTTTTTTGTATAATGCTTAGTTTAGCAGTAACAAGCGATTTTCTGATTTTTTTCTCACGAAAACGTGTGAAAAATCGATTTTTTTAAGATTTCGCCTTAGAATGCATTTTACGACAAAAGTGTACGTAATAAATTTTATAGGAAATTAAAAGATCTACAACTTTTATTTCGAGCATTTTTCTGTACAGAGCCTAGTTAACCGTGAAAGAGTGATTTTCCGTATTTTTAGGCCAAACTGAGGTTGATTTTCATTTTGCGTCTTTCACTCATGATTAAAATAAGGTTATGTTTTTGAGGTTAGTTTTTTGTTTATTTCTAATGTTTTGTTACTAATTTTAGGTTTATTATTAATTATTTGCACTGGCAAGAGAAAGTTATGTGAGTGTTTCACACCAGATTTTTATTATTAATAATAAAGAGATGCTAGCACACTGGCTTGTATAGTCACACCCAACAGCCATGATGAGTACAGTCTAGGAACTTTCTAAAGCACCTCATCCATAGAAACTTTGTGATAACAGACTGAGCTTCCATACTTTAGAAGAAACAACTTGTTTTGTGCACCTTTTATACAGCTTGTTTTCTAATTTTTTGTCTGATGAGAAATGTCCTTAAATATTATTAAATTCCTTACTTTCAGTATCTTACCATTTACGTAGATTTTTTCTACAGTTATTAACAGCCATATTACATCCGTATTATTGTTTAGGTCATCAGCCGAAAGGCTAGTTTGAACCTCTAGAGGCTTTACTAAGTAAAACAAGTAGTGAGGTAGTTTACAATACTTTCCTTACTGAGTTGAAAAGTATCCTTATCAGCACGCCAGGCCCTCGGAAAAGGATCTACTTTCCACCCAGCAAATGACACAACTTCATACACCACAAGTTCTGGCTGTATAATGAAATTCATTACTCCTCTGTTGTTAAGTGTTTCAGTTATATAATTGGCTGACCATGTGTCAAGAGAGAGAACTATTTTTTGTAGCCTTGGATAGCAGATCGAGTGCAAACAATTTAACACGCCACCTGCCTGTTATAGGCAAACTTAACAAAAAGCAAACACTCAACCTGCCTGTTATGGGGTCTGATGAGAAAAGTACAGTAAAATCTCTCTATAGCGGAATTGAAGGGACCATGAGGTACCGCCGCTATAAAGAGACTTCCGTTATAGAGAGAGCGAGTAATTAACGGTGGGAGGGAAGTTGGAGTACTAATTTTTCTGTACAAAATAACTTATATGCGTATGTAAATGGTGCATGGAATAAGTTTTAAAAAAACTACTGAATAGATAACTTTATGACGAATGTTTAATACAGTAGATTACTTCAATACAGTGAGATATTTAAATTAATTGCCTACATAAAGTGTAGGTTATTAACTTAACAAGAAATTTGGATACAAACTGGTTTTATTAGATGTTGTGTTACTAATATTTAACAATAGAATTTAACTTTTCGTATTGAACTTTTTTCAATAATCATTTATACAGTACATACCTAAAATATTATACAGTTAGGCTAAAATTAATTAGCACTGAAACTCGTTTTTCACTGAACAGTAATAAACATAGGATACATACAATTAAAATATCCTAAAACATAGGCCACGCAAACACAAAAAAATACACAGTACAGTATATATTTTTTCGTTATTAAGGAAACAATGATTGTGAAGTACATTTAATTTCGTAAAATAAGTTGTAAATTTTGTTTCATTTTCAATTCATAAAACATCTCTTCAATCTCATTTTCAATGTTTAAAACTTGCAAATTTTCATTTACATGTTGGCAATGACAGTACGTGGAAACAACAATAATAGCGTCTAGTGCCTTTTTACTTGAAGGGGCACCATTTCTGTTTCCATTTTATCGTCATCTTCACTTTCTTCCTCGTTGTTTTGGCCTAAGACATTTTTGATTACTGCAAAGTGAAGTAGCTAAGTGATGAAGTCACTAATTCATTGTCTGCCCCTAAATAGGCGTCTAAATCCATATCCTGAAGATATTGTTTTGCCGCTATAGAGAGATTTTTGTGCCGCTATAACGAGAGTTAAATACATTATCGTAGTATACGAAAGGGTCGGGGTCGGCAAATAATGCCGCTAAAGAGAGATTTCCGCTATAGAGAGTTCCGCAATAGAGAGATTTTACTGTACTTAACTTTTTCTAGCACCTTACCATTTTTGTCCCTAACAGACAGGTGGAGTGTCAAATTATTAACACTCAATGTATTCGTTGCAGGACTAAAATAAATAGTTCTGTTTCTTATCACATGGTCAGCTAATTAAATGACTGATTCATTTAAGAACAGAAGGGGTAGAGGTGTAAAAGACACTAATCAGAGTTATCTCTTCTGAAAGTAATGAATTTCATTATACAGCCAGACCCTGTGGTGAATGAAGTGAAGGTGGCATTTGCAGAGTAAAAAATATGTGCTTTTCAGAGGGCCCGGCATGCTGATAAGCATACTTTTCCACTCAGTGGGTAAGGCAATTGTAAACCACCTCACTCCTCGATTTACTTAGTAAAACCTCTACAGGTTCAAACCAGCCTTTCGGCTGATGACCTAAACAACAACAACAACAACCATTTTTGTAGATTTGTCCTACAGATATCAGCAGATACAGTATTAAATCCATATTAAAAGGAATAAAATTATCAGATAGAGTTAACAATAAATTAGTGAAATTTGCTGCATAATTTTCTTTGTTTCAGTTGGACTCCAGATAAACCCGACCATGAAAGATTTACCGTCTTAAAATCGATCCATGTAAACAAGAAGAATATGGTGCAGTATGAATTTCGCACGTATTATCGATTTATGCAATTTCACAAATTGACTGGTTCAACGGCTGACACATTCTTAGAATACATTCAAAGGAATTTACCCGAAGGTGTAGCTATGAAGGTTACTAAGGTATGATTCTTTGTCATTATATATTTTGTTAAATGCTAACACCTTCAACACTAAGCTCGTGTATTACTTGTAATGCGCTATAAGTAGACGATTGCGCCTGCCATGCAAAAGACAGTATACTATCCGTCCTACTAACAACTGCCAATATGGAAACATAAGTAAAGGGTGTTTTTTTTAGAGGTATAGAACTTTAAAATTAAATAAAACACAGAATAATTGAACAATTGACGTGGAATTGGTTTTATTTATTTGCCATTTTTATTTAAAAATAATTTCTGGCATGTGGCTGCCGCGGCTGGCTCAGACGTGGTCCAATCGAGACGTCCAATTTGTGACCACTTTTTGGCTGCATTTGGGGCCGTATATTGGTAATAACGCGGCAAATGTTGCCTTCCAAGTTGTCAATTGTCTGTGGCTTATTGGCATATACTAGCGATTTCACATACCCCCACAGAAAATAGTCCAGCGGTGTTAGATTGTACGACTTTGGAGGCCAATTTACAGGTCCAGAACATGAAATTATGCGTTCACCAAACGTTTCCTTCAGTAAATCGATTGTGGCACGCACTGTGTGACATGTTGCATCATCTTGTTGAAACCACAGCTCTCCAACATTAAAGCGATTCAATTCAGGAACAAAAAAGCCATTGATCATGGCTCTGTAGCGGTCACCATTGACTGTAACATTCTGACCGGCATCATTTTTGAAGAAGTAAGGACCAATGACTCCACCAGCCCATAAAGCACCCCAAACAGTCACTTTTTCTGGATGTAAAGGCTTCTCAGCAATATATCGAGGATTACCTTCACTCCAAATGCGGCAGTTTTGTTTATTCACGTAGCCATTCAACCAAAAATGGGCTTCATCACTGAACAAAATTTTCATGTGAAAATCGGGATCAACAGCAATCATGTTTTGGGCCCATTTCCCAAATGCACGCCATGCCAGATTGTCGTTCAACTTTAATTCCTGAACGAGTTGGATTTTGTAAGCACGCAAATTAAGATCAGTCCGCAAAATCTTCCATAAAGTTGATGGACACATCTCCAAGTGTTGTGCACGATGGCGGATGGAGTCATTCGGGTCTTCCTCAATGCTACGCTCTACAGCAGCAATAACTTCTTCAGTACGCACTGTATGACATCTCAAAGGATGTGTGTTGTCATTCAGAGTAAATGTTGACCGAAAACGTTTCATTGTTGAGCGAATTATTTGCTCTGATGGATGATTATGTCGATCATAAAACGGACGTAGTGCGCGATAAGTTTCACGAACTGAATCATGATTTTTATAATAAATCTGCACAATTTGCAAGTGTTGTTCAGGCGTCAGTCTATTCATTTCAAAATGGCCGCCATTTGAAATTGAAATTTAATTCCCTGAATAGTCTCAACTGTTTTTCAAGTTGTATGCAGTCGGGTGTTGTCACGCTTTAGCAATACTCCAGAAGTCAGAAATCCTCGTCCTTTGCTCCTAATTGCTGGGCAAAGGTGATTTTTCAGCATGTCTGAATAAGAAGTATTGGTTACCATCACTCCCCTATCAATGTGCTGCTCCAAAATTACTCCATTTCCATTCCAAAATTGAATGAGCATGACTTTTCCAGCAGATGGTTGAATGCACAATTTATTTGGTTCAGGCGATGAGCTTTCCTTGCTTGACGTTTTCATTTCTGGTTGGTGATTATGTAATCACTGTACATCGCTGTCATTCTACGATGAATTTCTATTGGTTTGACACCTTCACTACACAAAAAACGCATCACATATTGCTGCTCAATAGTGGTGCATGTTGACAGTGGCGTGGCCATCTTGTTGTGGATGCTGCTGCCTTCTCCTGGATTGGAGCATCACTCAGCCACCTGTCGGTTACTTTGTGAACCTCAAGGAACACTACTGCCACCACCTTATTCACCAGACCTTGCTTCTAGTGAAGTGGCTTTCATCTGTTTGGTGCACTCAAAGAAGCAATGGAACACAGGCATTTCAGAAGTGATGGTAGAGGTGAAAACTGCGGTGCCTGACTGGCTACAGACACGACCAAAAGAATTTTTTCATCGTGGTATTTATGCATTTCTGAAGCGGTGGAATACATGCATTCAACATCAGGGAGACTACGTCGAAAAATGACCTGTAATTTTTTTATTCATTGTTACAATTAAAAAAAATTAACTTTTAAGGTTTTTCTTTTGAATCACTCACGTATATTGCCGCTGATGATGGATACATGATGTTTAAAATGTCGATTGACTGTTTTAATCAGGTGAGAGAAAAAAGAGACTTGTATTTTTCGAACATGTGGCAAGAGTGAATGATAGCAGATTGATAAAACATAGTTTTGATAAAGTAATAAATCTCAAAAACAAAACAGCATGGTTCATGGTAACATTGAATGACCTTAAAGATTCATAAATCGATACAGATGACGTACAGAATAGGAAAATTTTTAGAAAAAAAACGCCAGAGATTGATCTTCAGGGGACAGAATGAAAAGAAGAGATGTGAACCCCAAAACACTGAACAACTTAAGAAGGAAAGATCCGAAACAATGAAAATATTATGGGAGAAAAGGAAATATTATGAGAAAAACACAAAGTAATTAATATATTGATTTGGTGTGCTCTCTCTAAAGGGCTAATTGGAGAAAAAGTTTTTTTCTCGTTTTCGTGTTCAATTTGAAATAGTTTTAGTAGTTGTAAAGGTATATTTAGAGTAAAACCAATTTATTGAAAAACAATTTTCTTTTTTTACTTTTTCAGATTGGATTGGAAAAATTGCCTAGTCATTTGAAACCTCCGGCAGCTCTTAAAGAAAATAGTAAACAATCGGAGTCGATTTAGTCTTAGGCTTGTTATTTATTTTACCTTAGTTTTGTACATTATGTTGAATTAAACTGTTATTGTTTTTTTTTTTATAATTAATTAATTGTTTTATAGTTAATTTGTACTTTGAACTTCCGTTGTATTGTCTCCGTGTGTGCTTTGCAGGTAAGTATACTTGACCCCTGATTTATTGGTGGTAATATAATAGGGAGCTGACTTGTTTGCTAGTGCGGGATGAAGTGCAAGGGGGCCTACTATCGATTTCAAAATAATAGACACCCGAGTTTGAACCCATGCATCTCCAAAACTATGAGTCGGATTTCAACATAGTTTACATCAAAATTTAGCAAAAAAAAAAAATTTATTTTATTCTCCATTGACCCTGCCTATATTTTTACTTTCTCTTGCCTATATGAATATATAGGAAGGAAAGTATTGTTTTCATGTCGATTTTTCGAAATCGAGTTTTCACCGGATCTATACGTTTTCAGACCCCCTGAACCCAAAAAACATGTTTTTAGCGATTGGTCTGTGTGTGTGTGTGTGTGTGTGTGTGTGTGTGTGTGTGTGTGTGTGTGTGTGTGAACAGAATATCTCAAGAACGGAACATCGTACGAACTTGAAACTTGAAACTTAAGTTACGTACCACTACCGGACTCGACACGAACATTTTCATCAAAATCTGTCAACCGGAAGTGGTAGTTTATTCGTGTAATTTTTCACTTTTTTGCGATTTTCTCAAAAACTGGTCCTACGATTTTTTTTAAAATCGCCTGTTTTACTCAATTTTTTATTCTCTACAAGATAGGGTAGGCGTCATGTTTGCTGAAATTCTGGGTGAGGCTGTTTTCACGTAAAAACGTTGTTTTTTTAAGATTACAGCTTTAATATGCATTTTAGCGCAAAACTTTATATAATAAAAGTTGTAGAGAATTAAAAATTCTACAACTTTTATTTCAAACAATTTTTTGTATAACGCTTAGTTTAGCGGTAATTTGCGATTTTCTGTTTTTTTCTCATGAAAATGTGTGAAAAATTGATTTTTTTAAGATTTCGGCCTTAGTATGCATTTTACAACAAAAGTGTATATAATTTAATTTATAGAAAATTAAAAGATCTACAACTTTGATTTAAAGCATTTTTCTCTACAGAGCCTAGTTTAGAGAGAAAGAGCGATTTTCCGTATTTCTAAGCCAAACTGAGTTTGATTTTCATTTTGCATCATTCACTCATGATTAAAATAATGTTATGTTTTTGAGGTTAGTTTTTTGTTTATTTCTAATATTTTATTATTAATGTTAGGTTTATTGTTAATTATTTGCATTGGCAAGAGAAAGTTGTGTGAGTGTTTCACACCAGATTTTTAATGTTGTTTAAAAATTGCCATATCGAGGTTGAAAGACAAAAAGACCCGGTTTTCTTGATACTGCAACAAATTTCATGCGTTTAGAGGCGTGCAACTCAGTAAGTATGTGACCGAAAAGTTTGAAACTTTAACACAACATAGACAATTATATTCTTACAGCGTGTACGAAATTTCAAAATCGTAAGTTATTTACATATTAATTTATTAACAATATTCTGAACACTTCCTATCTCTGTAACCGCTCGATCGTTCGGCACGGACAAACTTATCGTTTTATTCACCATAAAAAACTTAGTACAGATATGTTAATAATATGAAATATGGATTAGCCAATGTTGTGGTAGAATTTTGAATAATAGATGGGTAATGCTGGGGGGGGGTGTTACTATCCATGTTGCCAGTTTGTGTACGTGACGTCCGTCACGTACACAAATTATGTATTAATGTAATTTTAAATAAATAAAAAAAATATATAAAAAAGACAGTTTTACATACATATGACTGAAGATGACTGAAGAATAAAAAAATATATAAAAAAGACAGTTTTACATACAAATGACTGAAGATGTATCATCTTCTGTAGATTTTTAATAATAAAGTTTTCAGTTTTAATTATATGTTATTTACTCTGATGATGGTGGATCCACCGAAACACGTGTAAGTGAAAATAAAAGTTGACGCAGTTAAAAAGAAAGGTTAGTAAAATTTATTGTATAAATTCATTTGATAAAATAGAATTTTTTAATTACTCCTCTCCTTCATTTAATTAACTTCTCACTCGAAGAAGGTGTATTTCCAAATAAACTGAAGGAGGCTAAAATATTGCCTATATTTAAGAAGGGAGATAGCCAGTTAGTTGAAAATTATAGGCCCATAAGTATTTTAAACACAATCAGTAAAATTTTTGAAAAGGTAGTATTTATTAGGTTAATCAGTTTCTTGACTGAAAACCTAATCATCTCGGAGGATCAGCATGGTTTCCAAAAAGGTTGATCAACTAAAACTGCAATAGTTTCACTTGTGGAGCAAGTAGTTGATATATTGGATGCCGCGGAGAAAGCATTGACAGTGTTTCTGGATCTGAGTAAAGCTTTCGATTGTGTTGATCATGAAATTTTATTGAAAACATTAAAGTCATTAGGCGTTAGGGATGTGGAATTGAAATGGTTTCAGTCTTACCTTATTAATAAGGTAAGACGAATAAGCGATTGGTCTTTGTTAACTCCACACACTGTGTGGAGTTAACAAAGACCAATCGCTAAAAACATGTTTTTTGGGGTTGAGGGGGTCTGAAAATTCGTAGATCCAGTGAAAACTTGATTTCTTAAAATCGACATGAAAACAATACTTTCCTTCGTATATATTCATATAGGCAAGACAAAGTAAAAATGGTGTTCTGACTCGAGACTAAAATGAACCTACTACAGTTTCAGAGACAAACTTTTGATTCTTCTACAAAGAGCAATGAAAATACAAGAGTACAGTAGAATCTCTGTAGTCCGGCACCTCCAGTAATCCGGCCCTTAAAATATTACGCCTTAAAGTATGAAACCTCACCCAGGACTGATTTTGGTAAAAGATTTAAATTGAATTAGGGAAATCAACTCAACCTAATTACGGCGGATTTAATATAACATGTATGTTTAGGATTTGATTAAAGAAATGAATAAGCAGACATTAATTATTGTTGAATGGAATAATTTTTGGCCTTTTATCCAAAACCCAGAACTGAGTCATACTCTATACTTCATGCTGAATTGACAATGAAACGTAATTCTCAGAACACGAGCACCCCCACACCGCACTGAGCGATGTCAATAGCCGATAATTATGTTTAGTACAACTACATAAGTACTTAGCAAACCTTTTTTAATTAGTTTATTTAATTTAAAATCACTTAGAAATCAATGCATATTCATTTTTTGTTGAAATTTATAATTTATAGTCCAAAATTCCAACACATCCAGTAATCCGGCACCCTCTCGGTACCGAACAGGTCGGACTACTGAGATTGTACTGTAATGACAATTCACTTAGTTTCCAAACTGTCCAACATCCTTTCCTAAAATTACGTAAGTGGTTTTACAAAATTGTTAGAAAAAAATCACCATGAAATAAGTGAGTAAGCTCATGAACTGGGTATTTTGGTTCGTGGGAACCTAGATTAAACAAAAGGTATTGATTTGAACTATCTTTCAACACAAGAAACGATCATTAAGGGAGGAGTCTACTCAAAAAAAGTTTTTTTTATTCTCTTTAGATAAGTAATCTGTTTGTTTTGCAAGTGAATAAACATTAAATTTTAAATTTTTTCATATAAAAAAATGTTAATTTTGTTCACTACAACCCCAAATATAAGGGGTGGAAGGGGGAAAATCATATCTTCGTTATTTTCTTATAACTTAGTTAATTTTAGAGGTACAGACCTGGCTTTTATGTCAAAATAATCAGAAAATTATGCTCTTTTTTTTAAGGTTCCATTTGTACATTTAACTTTACAATGGAGAGAAAACTATTTTTTTTAAAATATTTTCCCCCAAAAATACAGATAAGGTCATTATATTTTTATTTTTTTAAAAACTTCTATTATAAGTTTCAAAATGGCCAACCTACAAATAAAAGAGCAATAAATTCTGAATACATTGGGAAAAAATCATCAAGATAGCATTTATATAAAGAAAGTTATAAGGGTTTTATCATAAAGAAAACCTGAAATACTAAATGCCGAAAAAATTGAATGTAAAGTTTCAATTACACTTACACTTACACCGATTATGTAAAATAATGTTTTACAAATTTCTAGTTATCGTACACAAAAACAAAATATATAGCTGGATTAAGAAAATTCTGAAGTTTTATAATCAACAAAAAAAATTTTTTTTATTACTTTTTAATTTTACTTTCTCTTGCCTATATGAATATATAGGAAGGAAATTATTGTTTTCATGTCGATTTTTCGAAATCGAGTTTTCACCGGATCTATACGTTTTCAGACCCCCTGAACCCAAAAAACATGTTTTTAGCGATTGGTCTGTGTGTGTGTGTGTGTGTGAACAGAATATCTCAAGAACGGAACATCGTACAAACTTGAAACTTAAGTTACATACCACTACCGAACCCGACACGAACATTTTCATCAAAATCGGTCAACCGGAAGTAGTAGTTTATTCGTATAATTTTTCAGTTTTTTGCGATTTTCTCAAAAACTGGTCCTACGATTTTTTTTAAAATCGCCTGGTTTACTACTCAATTTTTTATTCTCTACAAGATAGGGTAGGCGCCATGTTTGCTGAAATTCTGCGTGAGGCTGTTTTTACGTAAAAACATTTTCTTTTTAAGATTGCGGCTTTAATATGCATTTTAGCGCAAAACGTTATATAATATAAGTTGTAGAGAATTTAAAAACCTACAACTTTTATTTCAAACATTTTTTTGTATAACGCTTAGTTTAGCGGTAATTTGCGATTTTCTGTTTTTTTCTCACGAAAACATGAGAAAAATCGATTTTTTTAACATTTCGGCCTTAGTATGCATTTTACGACAAAAGTATATATAATTAAATTTATAGAAAATTAAAAGATCTACAACTTTTATTTAAAGCATTTTTCTCTACAGAGCCTAGTTCAGAGAGAAAGAGTGATTTTCCGTATTTCTAAGCCAAACTGAGGTCGATTTTCATTTTGCGTCTTTCACTCATGATTAAAATTAGGTTATGTTTGTTGAGGTTAGTTTTTTGTTTATTTCTTATGTTTTATTACTAATTTTAGGTTTATTGTTAATTATTTGCACTGGCAAGAGAAAGTTGTGTGAGTGTTTCACACCAGATTTTTTAGTGATAAAACTGGGTAGACTCCCCCCGTAAGTTCATTTCCTGTCTCACAGGTTAGTTAGGCCGGGCGTATACAGGAGCACAGGTGGCACAGGCCGTTGGAGACAGACACAAGCAGGGCAGATATTTCTACCAGCGTTTACTGGAGACGCATGACAGGCGTTATATTTCTTTCAGGTTCAGAAATTAGCTCATGTTTGGACACTTAGCGTGTTCGATCATTATAGTGAGAGTAATAGTATCGGATTCGTCCAATTGCAGTATAGAAGAATTAATTTTACTTGTATTGTATTGAATTACTTTTTTTCTTTTTTTAACAGTATAGTATTTCTTTTCATTATGTTTGGACTGCAGCATTATACAGAAGTGAAACGTGGGTGATAATGGCTGTAGAAAAGAAGAGCATAGAAACATTTGAAATGTGGTGTTATAGGAAAATGTTAAAGATTAGGTGGGTGGACAAAATAAGTAATTTAGAGGTACTTAGGTGAGTGAATGAAAAAATAATATGTATATGGAAGCATCTTACCAAAAGAAGGGATAGGCTAGTGGGGCATATCCTAAGACATCCAGGTATTGGGCTATTAATAATGAAGGGTAATATTGAGGGAGTAAATTGTAGAGGGAGGCAAAGATTAGATTATATAAAGCAAATTACAAAAGATGTAGGGTGTTACAGGTATGTAGATATGAAACGACTTGCGCAAGATAGAACAGGTTGGAGAACTGCATCAAACCAGTCGAGAGACTGATGACAAAAAAAAAGTATTTCTTTTGCAATCAGTTAATAAATACAATAACTTTAAGCAAATATGAGAAAATCTCAGTAATGTCCTTAGAATTAAAACACGAACTACACTCAGTAGTGTGTTTGAAAAAGACCAAACTGTGGAAAAACAAAAATATATCTATACAAAATCAAACTTGCCGAACCGTGAATCAACATCCCGAAACACAAAGTGTTGAAGTTGGAGATGACAATGACGATGGTAGAGATGAAAACGACGCCAATTATGAGATGCCAATGATTAGGAGTTGAAGTAGAAAAGATAAAAAAATTTTAATGACTAACAAAATCGTAGAGGTAAGTCGAATGGTTTAAAGCGTTTCAGTCTGTGAGTATCTTCACTGTTGTCAAGGAGGTTAATCTCTAATGGATTCTGATGGTCTTCTAGTTTTTGTAAATGTTTTTTGCTATATTGTTTAATTTCTTCTTTTATGAAGGGCAGGTTTAGGTCATTGTGTAGTATTTCATTTGTTACGTACCATGGAACTGCAGTGATCAGTATTGAATTACTTAATATTGTATTGTATTTCAAAGCAAAGGAAGAAAATTTTATGGCAAAGTGACTTTATAAAAAAAAACATAAAACGCTTGGTAAGTTCAAGTTACCACAAGTACGTTACTACATTCAAGAATTATACTATGTTTACAACTGAAGAGTTTTTCATGTAATCAGCACAAATTTTATTACCTTCTCTTGAACCAACATTATTCCCGCTCAACGCGTGTACTAAAACTGTGCCTCGACTACAAACTGTGGCTGCTCGACACAGACACGTTGCTGTGCCACTTATTGTCCCTCCAATGGTAAACTCGCGAATGTGCAAATTCTCAGTTTTACCGGAGAGAAAATACAAATTCAATGCTTTTTTCTTTAACACACTTCATGTATTTTCGTAACTTTACAAAGGCTGTATCTCTCTAATTGAACAAGATATACATTCGCGAGTGTACTACAACATGCGTTGGGTTGTATACATCAGCATACACTAACAAACTCATAATCGCAAAATTTGCACATTCGCAAGTTTACCATTGGAGGGACGATTATGTCTGCCTCCCAATATACGGTATGCTACAAGCAACAATGGGTGCACAGTTTTCGCTCCTGCCCTGCCTGTCCTGACCTGCGCTCCAGTACATGCCCGGCCTTAAAGTTTTTTTTTTTTAACGTATAGTTTTCTTTTGCAATCAGTTAATAAATACAATAACTTTAAGCAAATATGAGAAAATCTGAGCAATGTCCTTAGAATTAAAAACACAAACGACACTCAGTAGTGTGTTTGAGAAAGACCAAACTGTGAAAAAACAAAAATATATCTATACAAAATCAAACTTGATGAACCGTGAATCAACATCCCGAAACACAAAGTGTTGAAGTTGGAGATGACAATGACGATGGTAGAGATGAAAAACGACGCCAATTATGAGATGCTGGTGATTAGGAGTTGAAGTAGAAAAGATGAAAAAAAAGAATTTAAATGACTAACAAAATCGTAGAGGTAAGTCCAGTGGTTTAAAGCGTTTCAGTCTGTAAGTATCTTCGCTGTTGTCAAGGAGGCTAATCGCTAATGGATTTTGATGGTCTTCTAGTTTTTGTAAATGTTTTTCGCTATGTTGTTTAATTTCTTCTTTTATTTTCGGCCTTAAAGTTAAAAATAAATATGTTTCTTCGAAAATAAATCCTTATAATACATCTTGCAGCTTGAAATCAATTCTATTTCATATAATAAATTTCACTAACCTTTTTAAGCTGCTTTGATTTTTACTATCTGCTGCTTACGCAAGTTTCTACAGATTTCTTCTATACTGATTTTTTTTTTTTTTTTAAATTCCTAATTTGTGTACGTTGCAATCTGTTCAATTGAAAACAATAAGCAACCCCATGGCCCAATGAGATGAGGATGATGTGTATGACGTGTAAATGAGTTGTAGTCTTGTACAGACCCAGGCCGACCATTCCTGAGAGAGTATGATTAATTAAACTCTAACCATCAAAGTACACCGGTAACCACTTTCTAGTATTCAAATCCGAATAAAAGTAACTACCTTTACTAGGATTTGAACCAGGAACCTTTGTCTCCGAAAATCAGCTGTTAAACAGCTGATTTTGGCGACGACTGAAGAGTTTTATTTTTACTGAAGAGTTTGGTTTACAACTGAAGAGTTTTTCATGTAATCAGCACAAATTTTATTAGCTTCTCTTAGACCAACATGTTTCCTGCTCAACGCATATACTAAAACTGTGCCTCGACTACAAACTGTGGCTGCTCGATACAGACACGTTGCTGTTCCACACTATCATGTCTGCCTCCCAATAAACGGTACGCTACAGGCAAAAATGGGTGCACAGTTTTCGCTCCTGTCCTGAACTGCGCTCCAGTACACGCCCAGCTGTAAAGTTGAAAATAAATATGCTTGTTCAAAAATAAATCCTTATAATACATCTTGCAGATTGAAATCAATTCTATTTCATATAATAAATTTCACTAACCTTTTTAAATGCCCAAAACGGGCAGCTGGAAAGCCCTGTTTGGTCCAGGGCTAAAAAAAAATAGTTCTGTTTCTTATCACATAGTTAACCACTTATATGACTGAACTATTTAAGAACAGAAGAGGTAGAGGTGTAAAAGACACTAGTCAAAGTTATCTCCTCTGAGAGTAATGAATTTCACTATACAGCCAGACCCTGTGGTGAATGAAGTGAAGGTGTCATTTGCAGGGTAGAAAGTGAGTGCTTTTCGGAGGGCCTGGCATGCTGATAAGCATACTCTTTCAACTCGGTGAGGAAGGCAATGGTAAACCACCCTACTCCTCGTTTTTATTTAGTAAAACCTCTAGAGGTTCAAACCAGCCTTTTGGCTGTTGACCTAAACAACAACCTTTTTAAGCTGCTTTGATTTTTACTATCTGCTGCTTACACGTGTTTCTACAGATATCTTCTACTGATTTTAAATAAAAAATTTTAGTTACAAATGTTACTGTGTACTCTGATGATGGTGGATCTACTGAAACATGTGTAAGTGACTGATAGTAGAAATCAAAGCAGCTAAAAAAGGTTAGTAAAATTTATTATATATGAAATAACCCACCGGGTTGGTCTAGAGGTTAAGTCGTCGCCAAAATCAGCTTTTTAATAGCTGATTTTCGAAGACGAAGGTTCCTGGTTCAAATCCTAGTAAAGGTAGTTACTTTTATACGGATTTGAATACTAGACAGTGGTTACCGGTGTACTTTGATAGTTGGGGTTCAATTAACCATACTCTCTCAGGAATGGTCGGCCTGAGTCTGTACAAGACTACACCTCATTTACACGTCATACATATCATCCTCATCTCATTAGGTCATGGGGTTGCTTATTGTTCTGAATTGAACAGATTGCAACGTACAAATATTAGGAATTAAAATATATATATATATATATGAAATAGAAATATATTTGTATTTAATATTGTGTAATATGTAAGTATAACTCAAAATTGTAGAACTCAGTTTGTAATATTGTATAGGCAACAGTTATTTTATTCAATAGTTGCAAAATATTATGTCAATTTATTGAGGATCTGCATGAAAAAATGACTAATTTGATCATTATTCAGGGTAGAATCCAGATGTTGATAATGGGAGGGAGATAATAGGTGAATGGAAATATTTTGTTGAGCAATATCAAATAAATTTGTAATTTCTTTCACGTTCTATATCCTTGGGTGATTCTTCTCTCAGAACAACCCTTGCTGTTTTATTTTTCAGAAAGAGTGAGTAACAAGTCTTTTATTTATGATAAACTTTTAAGAAAACATGAAGTAAAGGCGCATTTACACGTACAATGATTTGCTGGCACCAGTATTGATGCAAGTTTAATTTGCATGCCAGTTGAGGTTTACACATTAAACGCTTTTTGTCGCGCCAGTTCCATTTTATTTTGCTGTTGTGTAGTGTCAAGTTCGTGAAAACTTCCAGAACAGTGATTTGTTACATTGGTATTGATAGTTTGGAGGTCTGTTTTTATAAGATGAACAATGTACATCCCACAAATAAGGAAGTTGTTCATATTTTCCCAAAAATTTATTGTTTTCATCACTACTTCACTTCTTATTTAAAAAGATTTAGCTCATTTTAGTTACCGTTTAAAGATACAGCAAAATAAAAAGCTATCTATATGAAAATATATAATAACAGATAATGGATGATAGTAAAAAATCAATTCGCAATTGAACCACCTTCTGTATAGGTGAAGGTTTATACATGTAAATGTTTATTTAGTGGTGCGCCAGTCACTTACTGGCGAACAAAATTTCAGAAGGCTGCAGAAAATTCCATGCATGTTGAAACTTGCACGCCAACAATGGTTTAAGCCCAGTTTCCACACGCATAGTTTACTGGCCCCAATCCACTGGCGCCATCTTTTTGGCGTGTGGAAACACAGCAGATGAACTGGCGCCAGTCGATTGGCGCCACTTTTCATATCGCCAGTAGGAGTACAAGACAGTTGTACTTTCTGGCGCCAGTTATTGCTCTTGCTCAATTGTTTGCGCTTGTGTAACCTACTATCTGAACAAGTAAGTGTACCTAAAATGTTGATATCGATGTCAAAGAATCGCCCGAAGCCAAAAATCTGAGTGCTACTTGCAATTTTAATTTAGCTGGCACGGCATTTCTCATATGAGTGTCTGATTTTTGTATGTGAGAGATACGGCTTAACAAGAAATCAAAATTGTTTTTTGACATTCTAAAATGATTTAAAAAATCTTCCGGGTTTTCAAATGCTAGCTCTCGAATTAATGAATTCGATGCACCCATAATTCTTCTGCGAGAAATCCACTTACGTACCCACCATCTATGTCTTCGCGGATTCAATATTTCATATAGTTCTAATGATAAGATTTGCACAACAGCGTTAATACCAGCTTGCACTACTGTTGAATCCATTTCAGAAACAACGGCAACTCTTAAAAACGTACAACACAGTAGTTTCTCGGCAAACAACTCGTTAGACTGGCGTGCCAATATCCGAATGTGTGGAAACACAAACTGGCGCCAGTGATAATAAAAATAAACTGGCGCCAGTCCATATTATACAATTTGGCGCCAGTAAACTACGCGTGTGGAAACTGGGCTTTACACACGCATGCATCGTTTTACTGGCACGCCAGTTTTCACTGGCGCCAGCAAATCTTTGCACGTGTAAATGCGCCTTAATTGTAGGTACTGGATAGTTTATTTTGGTCAAATACTTTGGTATTTTAACAGGTACCAGTTAAAGTTTTGTCATTGGTTAACACATTAAAGATTAGAAAGAAGTTCACTGAAAAATTAATGGAAAATAACAAGGCAGACGAACGTCAATAATGTTTAAAGATTTTATTGTACTTTTAATTTAAGCGGGTAAATGTAGATATTTGCGATTATGTTTAATAATACAAATAGAGAGAGCTGGTAGTTCTCACTGTCGGTAAATACTTCCAACGTTTCTCACAAAGCTATCGTCTATGTTTAACTAAATTCATTGAAACGCCGACATTATATTCTTTGTGTAATTAATATAATTAATTTTCATTATGAATATATATACGTATAAATTAGCCAGACTGGTTAATAGTTGCACGTTCGTCCTTGACACACTGTAATTTAAACATTTTGCCAAAAAGAAATAGTCAAAATGTTGACATGATTGTAAAAAGTTTATAATTTTTAAAATAGTGAAGTAATTTGTAAAATTTATTTTCAAACGTTGTAATTTAAACGTAGTGATATGTAGAGTAGATTTTAATTTATAATAACTCGAGTTTTTCCGCGAACAAGTGTCCAATTAAACAAACACATGAGTGAGCCAGTCCTCAACCGATGCAGGCAGGCTTTGCCTTCAAACGGAGCAGGTCAGCTGAGGAATCTAACAGATGTTTATATTCACCAATATGGCTGCTTTTAAAATTTTTCGGTAGGTGAACCGCGAGTGTTACTAGACAGGTTAAATTACCTGTATTTTCTGTATATTTTAAGTGTTATGTGTAGTTATTAACATGAATACGAAGGTAGATTTACCTATTTGTTTTAGCTTTCGGTAATGATATGAATGTAAGCAATAATGAGCAAAGAGGCGAATGTAAAATCACAGCCACTGTCACGAGAAATAGAACCGACCTTGAGTGCTGGCTCCGTGCAGTCTTGTTTTCGAAATCGGAACGAAAACGCAAAGAACTGTTTAAATAGAAGAGTCTCGTTTCCAGAAGATGAAAAAGATATAGTAACTGGATATTTGGAACCGGCTAATCCTTGGGAATACGGTAAGCTAATTTTGTTAACCAGCTTAAGGTCTGGATTTATAATTAGTTATGTTTACAGCTAGGGTACTCTTTATTGTCTAGGGAAAAAGGTGTTAGACCTTTTAAAATTTTATTTATAAATGAAATACCAATACTTTGTTTACAATTTACTTTAAACTTTCAATATATTCGATTATAAATATATCTAATTTTACTATTTTTACTACTATACCATATTGTTTTATGCACAAGATTATCAAATTCTATTTGTGTACAATTTTCCATGGTTAATTAATGTTTTATTTATTAGTTAAATAATTAGTTAAATTATTTTAAATAAAATCCACCAAGATTATAAATCAGAATCTGTAAAAATTAAAATTTATAGAAATAACTGTTATCAATGTATTAGATGTAGTTAAGTAATTGTTATTTTGTAGATGTTATTTTTATAATAATTTGCCCAGAATGTTTCTGTTTTCTTCTTAATTATACCAGTGTTAATGAAATTTGCAGCATTTATTGATTTTTATGGGTATCCATTTTTCTATTAGTTTGATAGGATTCATGTTTACTACATTGATACACAAAATATCATTTTACTTTTTCTGATTAAGAAATATAAATGTTATTGTCTCAAGTTGTAGAGTTCTTTTTGTAATGTTTATGTTTTGATATATAAATTGAAGTGTAAATTTGTAAGATAACTTTGTAGGATTCATCATATCCATTTATTGTTCAGGCTTGTTTCACAAATAAATTGATTTATGTCTTTATGCAAAATTCTTTTATAATTGAATCTTTTTATTACTATCATATTTTTTTGTAACTGTATCGTTGTAAAGGTTTCCTTATAATTTTCTGTAGATATATTTACTTATAGTAATTTTTAAATTATAACAATTTGTATTTTCTAGTTCATAAAATATAGTCAATTTAATTTTTGATATTTTTTGTTAGGGTACTTCGGTAAATAGATAATACATTTTCAAGGTTATTGGGTTTTTAGATGCCCTATAATTAATTTCATTTTTTGTAGGATTTTCGTTAAGGTATGAACAACTAATCTTAATAATAACTAACAATGTATAAACAAAATTCTTAAAGCTACTCCTTAAACCAATTTAAAATTTCTTGAGTTTTCTTAAAAACTGGTCCTACAATTTTTTTAAAATCGCCTGGTTTACTAAATTTTTTATGGTCTACAAGATAGGGTACCATGGATAGGGCGCCATGTTTGCTGAAATTCTTGGTGAGGCTGTTTTCACGTAAAAAAATGGTTTTTTTAAGATTGCGGCTTTAATATGAATTTTAGTGCAAAAGTGTATAATAAAAGTTGTAGAGAATTAAAAATCCTATAAATTTTATTACAAACAATTTTTTGTATAACGCTTAGTTTAGCGGTAATTAGCGATTTTCTGTTTTTTTCTCACGAAAATGTGTGAAAATTGATTTTTTTAAAGATTTCAGCCTTAGTATGCATTTTATGACAAAAGTGTATATATAATCAAATTTATAGGAAATTAAAACATCTACAATTTTATTTAGAGCATTATCTCTACAGAGCCTAGTTTAGCGTGAAAGAGTGATTTTCCGTATTTTTAAGCCAAACTGAGGTTGATATTCATTGTGTGTCTTTCAATCATGATTAAAATAAGATTAGTTTTTTGTTTATTTCTAATGTTTTATTACTAATGTTAGGTAATACTGGTCATTATTTGCATTGGCAAGAGCAAGTTGTGTGAGTGTTTCACACCAGATTTTTGTAGGTTAATTGTACGAATATAACTGTTTGTTACTGTAAACGGGAACGTCGGTTTCTTGAAAACGCGGTTGAACTGTTCACAGTACTGAACGAAGTGCTGATATCCAATTTAATAAAATGATGTGAAGTTGAAGCTAAACAAAAATACCTATCCGTGCCTCTTAACAAAAGCCGTGAGCGAGTAACTAACTACTGTGATGTTTCTCTTTCCGCAATTCAAAATATGAGAATAGAAGGAAGTTAAAGACAGTGAAGAAGATAATTCTTCTTCAACAGTTTTTTTGACACCTGGTAAAAAAAGGAAACAATGATATCTATAAGAAACTGATTCCGACATATGAAACGTTATTACCGGTTTTGAAAGAAAGGCTAAATTTTAGTTGGAAACTTTGTACGTTAAGAAAAATTTTAAAGGAAATAGGATTTAAGTGGAAAAAGTGTCAGTCACAACGAAATTTATTAATTGAAAGGTAATATGTGGTTAACTAATGTTACAATTTCATGGTAGTAAAATATAGTGTCTAACTGTTGAGGTTGGCAGCACTGTTACAATTCCGCCATTCAAAATATTGAGAAGGAAGTTAAAGACAGTGAAGAAGATAATTCTTCTTCAACAGTTTTTTTGACACCTGGTAAAAAAAGGAAACAGTTATATCAATAAGAAAGTGATGCCGACATGTAAAACGTTAAATTTTAATTGGAAACTTTGTACGATAAGAAAAATTTCAAAGGAAATAAGGTTTAAGTGGAAAAAGTGTCAGTTACAACGAAGTATATTAATTAAAAGACAACATAATTATGTGGTCAACTAACGGTGCAAAATTAATTGTATGGTAGTAAAATATAGTATCTCATTTGTTGAGGTTGGCAGCACTGTCAGATTTCTCTTCCATTCCTCACGACCCATCGATACGCAAAAGGCATTCTTGTCACTCACTATTTATAACTTTTACATCTCTTAGTTTACTAATGTGACAAACGCACGTTACGTTATTTTTATTGCATTTTTACTACGTTATTATTAAAATAGGGATTATTTTTAAGAGTTTTTTTTAATTAAATCAGCAAAATGACAATTAATTCTATTTTATACAGGGTGATGTTTTAGTCCTGTTACCCAATTGTTAATGTCTGGTAATTTTTTTCTAAGAAAGGGATATTTTGTTTTGTGACACAAAGTTGGTAGCCCTACTCAACCGGTATAGATACGACAGTTTGAGTTGATTCTCCTTGAGTTGCGTAAAATTTTGTGCTGTTTCCAGTTGTGTTACGAACAGAATGTCTTTTACCCTAGAACAACGGGTTTTCATTCTTGAACAATATTTTGCTACAAAATCGTATGCGAGTGTAAAAGAATCATTTCAAATTAAATTTTTTGGTGTTCCTCCACTCGATTCTAGTCAATTTCTAGGCTAAGTAACTGATTTTTTGAGGCAGGTATTGTTTGCAGCAGAAAACGTAGTGGTCGACCAACTCTCTTGACAGATGACGTTAAGAGAATGTGAAAACAAGATTGCTCAATTCTCCATGGAAAAGTTTACAAAAACTTTCCTCGCATGTTGATTTGTCATGTTCGAGTGCTCAGAAAGCTGCTAAAAAATTGAAATTGTATCCGTATCACATACGATTAGTTCTAGAGCTTCAGCCTCCAGATTTAAACAAGAGATTGTTTTAGGATAAAAGACATTCTGTTTGTAGCACGACCGGAAATGGCACAAAATTTTACACAGCTCAAGGAGAATCAACTCACACTGCCATATCCATACTGGTTGAGTAGGGCTACCAACTTAGTTTCACAAAACAAAATTTATTTTTTTTAGAAAAATTTTACCAGACATTAACAATTGGGTAACAGGACTAAAAAATCACCCTGTATAATGAATTTACATAATAAATTTCACTAACCTTCCTTTTTAACCGCGTCAACTTTTATTTCCACTTACACTTGTTGTTTCGGTGGATCCACCATCATCAGAGTAAATAACTTATAATTGAAACTAAAAACTTTATTTATTAAATATCTATAGAAGATGATACATCTTCAGTCATTTGTATATAAATTTTTTTATACAAGCAGTTTTATACAAATGATTGAAGATATATAATCTTCTATAGATTTTTAATAAATAAAGTTTTTAGTTTCGATTATATGTTATTTACTCTGATGATGGTGGATCCACCGAAACACGTGTAAGTGACAAATAAAAGTTGACGCAGTTAAAAAAGAAGGTTAGTGAAATTTATTATATAAATTCATTATATAAAATAGAATTAATTTCAAACTGCAGGACGCACTATAAAGATTTATTTTTGAATGAAAATTACAATTAGTTCTTTTATAGAGAAACAAGAACAATAAGTAATAAAATTAAAATTGAACATAAAATATACGTCATTATTAATAATAAATGTTACAGATAACAGTCTTTTAGAATTTTTAAGTCATTGGAATTTGAAATGGTAAAATATCGTACATATGTTTGCAAAAGTAACGTTAATTTTGTTTTCAAGTCTGGTACATAATTGTAACTCATTGTATCTGTTAAGTCTCGTAAAATAAAGTTGCTGTTGTCCAGTAAGTTTATAGCATAACGATTCTGATGTCCATTTAGTTTTTGTTTGTATGTTCTGCTAAATCTTATAATTTCTTGTCTTACTGAGTTAAAGTATAATGCTGTTATAGATAAATCTGTTTCATATGTACTATGGTACAACTATAGCGCAACTGGTTTCTGCGCTGGGGTCCTGGGATTGATTCCCAGTCAGGTCAGGCATTTTTTCATCCATCATTTTCATTTATCATTATTCTCCACCGTCTACATTAGCAGCAATTGAAAAATAGTCAGATGTAAAACCAAAAAAAAAAGTACCATGATCTGCACATAACAGATAGGTGGAGTGTTAAATTATTTGAACTCAATCTGTTACTTCCAGGGCTACAAAAAAATAGTTGTGTTTCTTGTTACATGGTCAGCCAATTATATGACTGAAGCATTTAACAACAGAACAGGTAGAGGTGTAAAATACACTAGTCACAGTTATCTCCTTTGAAAAAAATGAATTACATTACACAGTTAGACCCTGTGGTGAATGAAGTGAAGATGCCATTTGCACGATGGAAAATATATGTATTTTCCAGAAGGCCTGGCACTTTTCAACTGTGTGAGGAAGGCACTGCCGGTAAACCACATCATTCCTCATTTTACTTTGTAAAGCCTGTACAGTTTCTAGCCTTTAGGCTGATGACCTAAATAACAACATGTACTTTGGCATCCCAAGAGCTGTTTGCAGAAAATTTTGTCTGTTTGTGTAAAATTAGGTCATCAGCCGAAAGACTATTTTGAACCTCTAGAGGCTTTACTAAGTAAAACGAGGAGTAAAGGGGTTTACCATTGCTGAGTGTAAAAGTATGCTTATCAGCATGCCATGCCTCCTGAAAACCATGTACTTTCCACCCTGCAAATGATACATTCACCACAGGGTCTGGCTGTATAATGTAATTCATTACTCTGAGGGGAGAGTATTGTGACCATACTATTTTTCAACATTGATGAGCTCTGAATGTATGCATTGTCCCCTTTCTATTTCATAGCTAGCCAATGACTTGTCTGCAACATTGCCAATTCTTGCTCTCTTAGCTCTGTTATACCGGGTGATTCATTTAAAAGTAGCCCGCCTACACCAACAATCAGGACGCCAGAGGCGATCGCGAATATTGAACAAAGAATCACTTTGAGCCCAAAGTGATTCTTTGGGCTCAAAGAATCACTTTGGGCCCAAAGTGATTCTTTGGGTCAAGTGAATCACTGAATTTGTGATTCAGTGATTCACAAATCACTGAATGTGATTTGTGAATCACATTCAGTGATTTGTGATTCAAATGAAGTCGGTACGAAAGTTATCTCAACAAAGCAGTATGAAATATTCTTCATGCTTGCGTGTTCTTAAGTCTTTAAAATTGAAACCTTATCGTGTAACATGTGTACAAGAAATCAGGAAACCAGACAAAGAGAAGCGTTTGAACTACTGTTTCTGGTTTTTTAACAAAATTACGGACGGTGAATTAGATCCTACGCGATATTTCATGAGTGATGAAGCTTGGTTTCATTTGTCTGGCCATGTAAATTCACAGAACACTAGATATTGGCCAGTTGAAAATCCTCATGTGTTACATGAATCTCCACTACATGACGAAAAAATTGGTGTATGGTGTGCGATTTTTGGACATCGTATTGTAGGGCCCATATTTTTTCATGAAACTGTAAATAGCGATGTGTACATCAGAATTTGTAATGAATTTCATGAACAGTTAACCGACGATGAACGTGAGTACTATTTTTTCCAGCAAGATGGTGCAACATATCACACGTCTCGCCAGTCCCTATCTCATATCAATCAGGCTTTTCCCATGCGAGTTGTTAGTAAAGATTTGTGGCCTCCTCGTTCACCCGTAGTAGTTTATTCGTGTAATTTTTCACTTTTTTGCGATTTTATCAAAAACTGGTCCTTCGATTTTTGTTAAAATCGCCTTATTTACTTATTTTTTTATGCTCTACAAGATAGGGTAGGTGCCATGTTTGCTGAAATTCTCGGTAAGGCTGTTTTTACGTAAAAAAATTGTTTTTTTTAAGATTGTGGCTTTATTATTCATTTTACTGCAAAAATGTATGTAATAAAAGTTGTAGAGAATTTAAAATTCTACAACTTTTATTTCAAACATTTTTTTTGTATAATGCTTAGTTTAGTGGTAATTAGTAATTTTCTGTTTTTTTTTCTCACGAAAACGTGTGAAAAATCTATTTTTGTAAGATTTCGGCCTTAGTATGCTTTTACGACAAAAGTGTATATAATAAAATTTATAGGAAATTAAAAGATCTGCAACTTTTATTTAAAGCATTTTTGTGTACAGTGCCTAGTTTAGCATGAAAGAGCGATTTTCCGTATTTTTAAGCCAAAACAGGTCGATTTTCATTTAGCGTCTTTCACTCATGATTAAAATAAGGTTATGTTTTATGAGGTTAATGTTTTGTTTATTTCTAATGTTTTATTACTAATGTTAGGTTATATTGTTTAATTATTTGCATTAGCAAGAGAAAGTTGTGCGAGTGTTTCACACCAGATGTTTTGTTTCACTGGAACTAGCAGATTGAGTGCAAATAAAATTTAACACTCCATTAATAGTTACTTGAATCACAAATTTTCCTTTGGTTTTAATTAAAGGTAAAGGAAGGGAAAATCATCATTGCGCATGTAGGACTGCTTTAATTTCAGTACAACCAACAGAACAATGTATACTATACCCAGAGCTTATACATTATATCACGGAATCTTTTATAGGTTAACTGTATGAATACAACCCTGTTGTTACCATAAACAGAAATGTTGATTTCTCAAAAACGTTGTCGAACTTTCACAGCTTGCTGAACGATATCTAATATGCAGCATAATAATGTATCCTGTTATTGGCCAATTGGAATTGTACAAATTATTAAATGTAAATCTTTATAATGCATCCTGCAGTTTTAAATATTTCTATTTCATATAATGAATTAATGCAATAATTTCACTAACCTTCTTTTTAAACTGCGTCACCTTTATTTTAATTTTTACTTACACGTGTTTCGGTGGATCCACCATCATCAGAGTAAATAACATATAATTGAAACTAAAAACACTATTTATTAAAAATCTATAGAAGATTATACATCTTCAGTCACTTGTATAAAACTGATTTAAAATTAATTTATTTAAATTTATCCCTTCTCATATTTACTGTAGATAGCAGCAGCAGTCAATATCACTTCATCATTCCTAAATTTCACCTGTTCATTCAAAATGTCCTGCTTTTGCTCTTTTAAATATTTATAAATGTGGAACATCTCATATTTTTCAATTTTATTTTTATTTTCTATATTACATTGTTCTATTATATTGAAATGTTCATCTGTTAAAAAATTATTAAATGGTTTGTTTTCTGTAATAAATATCTTCTTCTTCTTTGAGTGCCTATCCGCTACGGATGTGGGCGACCATCATGGCTATTTTGACTTTATCCGCTGCCAACCGGAACAATTGCATGGAGCTCCTACCAAACCAGGTTCGCAAGTTCCCAAGCGAGGATATTCTTCTCCTACCATGCTTCCTCTTGCTATCTATCTTTCCCTGCAGGATGCGTTGTAACAGTTCATAACGTTGTGAATTCCTCATGATATGACCCAAATATTGCAGTTTCCTTGCTTTCACAATATTAACAAGTTCTGTGGTTTTCTTCATTCTTTGCAGAACTTCAACGTTGGTCACTTTATGGGTCCATGGTATTTTCAGAATCCTTCTGTAGAGCCAGAGTTCGAAGGCTTCTAGTCGGTTGGTAGTTTCTTTTGTTAGAGTCCAGGACTCCACTCCATACAACAAGACAGAAAAAACATAGCACCTCAGAAGTCTCAGTTTGGTCCCCAAAGTAAGATCATGACTTTTGAAAGCCGCACCCATAGAGCTAAAGATGTTCCTAGCCCTACCAATGCGACTCTTGATCTCCTGTGATTTATCCTATGCCTCATTAATGACTGTTCCGAGGTAATAAATATAAGATACAAATAAAATATTTATTTCTCTTATTTTGAGGGGACGATTTGTTAACATACTCCCATCCTATGTTCACAGTATACTTACTTACTTACTGCAGTGGCCACTCGTACCCCAGTCGGTACTTGGCCTCATCAACACAACCCCTCCAACGAACCCGGTCAGCAGCGTCATCCTCCTTCAGCCCCATCTTTCCCATGTCCTTCCGGGCCTGGTCCCACCATCTTGTCTTAGGCCTTCCAGCTGGTCTTCTTCCCTCAGGATTGTTCCTCAATACACTGCCCGTCAATGTGTTCCCCTCCTTCCTCACAACGTGTCCCGCCCAACGTAACCTTCTGCTTTTAATCTCGCCCAATATGTCCGGTTCTTTGAATAGCTGACGTATTTCACAGTTGTGCTTCATCCTCCAAACTCCGTTCTCCAGAGTTGGGCCAAAGATTTTTCTAAGTACTTTGTTTTCAAAAACAAGGATCTTTTTTTCTTCTTTTTTGTTCAGTATCCACGTTTCTGAAGCATAAAGCATTACTGGTCTAATGATGGTTTTGTATAGTCTTACTTTTGATGTATGTGAGAGGAGTCTTGAGCTAAGCAGCTTGTTGCATGCATGAAAGCTTTTGTTTGCCGATCTTATTCTGTTAGTCACTTCCAGTTCCTCTGAGTTGTTGTGCGTGAGCGTTACCCCTAGGTATGTGAAAGTTTCTGCCTTTTCAAAATTATAGTTTCTTACTTTTAAAATCTGATTATGGTGTCCATTTATATTTCGATCTCTACTTATCTGCATAAACTTGGTCTTTTTTTCATTTATTTGTAGTCCTACGTATTCAGTTTCTTCAATCAAAATATTCGTCAGGTATACCAAGTCTTCTTCTTTCTCAGCCATTACAACAATGTCATCTGCAAAAGCCAAGATATTTATATTCACCCCAATCTTAATTCCTTCGTTTTTGCTTCTTACTCTTTGCAGCGCTTCTTCAATGGCTATGTTAAATAACGTTGGTGACACCCCATCTCCTTGCCGTACTCCAGTATTAACCTCAAAACTCCTTGTGGTTTTCCCATTCACTTTTACCTTGCATCTTGAATCTAGAGTACTAAGCTTAGCTAGCCGTATCAATTTACTTGGTATCCCAAAACTCTCCATCCTTTCCCAAATCTTTTCTCTGATCAGGCTATCATACGCTTTTGAGAAATCTATAAACAGACAGCAGAAAACCTGGTTAAACTCCCAGTATTTTGCTATTGATTCCTTTAAGATGTAGACTTGATCGGTCGTGGATCGACCTCTCACAAAACCGGCTTGATTTTCTTGTATAATTGTGCTTGTATACTCTTCCAATCTTTTCAGAATTATTCTGGATAATACTTTGTAGGTAACATTCAGCATGGATATTCCTCTGTAATTGTTGCAATCCAACTTATCGCCCTTCTTGTGAATTGGTACGATTATTGCCTCTTGCCATTCTTTGGGTATCCTTTCCAACTCCCAAATCTTCAAGACCAGATTATGTACTTGTTCAATTACACACTCTCCTCCATGCTTTAGTATTTCAGCTGTTATACCATCCTCTCCTGGCGCTTTGTTGTTTTTGAGACCCTTAATGGCATCTTTTATTTCATTTATTGAAGGGTTGGGTATAAGAGGCTGTACATTCAAGAATTGTATGTGTTCCTCTTCATCGTCTCTCGTTTCGCCATTTAATAGTTCAGAAAAATATTCTCGCCAGCGTGCTAGGCATTCCTCCTCCTCAATAATGATTCCTCCTTCTCTGTTCTTTACACCAAAAGCATTAGGACTAAACCCCCTCTTAAAAAACCTTACTGAGCGGTAGAATTCTCTTGCATTGTTTGCTGTTCTGTCCTGTTCGGCCTTAAGTATTAGGCCTTTCATCCAGTCACGTTTTTTCTTACGTACAATTCTTGATGTCTCTCTTACCTGCACCTTATATCCAATTCTATTTTCCTCGGTATTGCTATTTGACCACTCCTCCTTTGATTTCTTTCTCCTTTCAATGCTATCCATGCACTCCTCATCAAACCATGGGTTCCTCCTCCCGTTCTTTCTTCTGCCACATGTTTCCAGTGCACACTGCTGTACAGTTCTCTTCAGGGCCTCCCATTGTCCTTCAATACTTCCAGTTTCTGTGTCCATCTGCAGTCTCTCACCTTCCTCCCTCAGTGCCTCAAAACGGTTGGATAGTTTTAGTCTAAACTCTTGGGCAGTTGGTGGATTTTTAAGCCTTTCTGCATCTATTACCAACGACTTTTCTTGTTTGGTTGCTTGTCCAACACAAATTTTTTGTTTCACCTCTACTAGGACCAAATAATGGTCGGATCCGCACTCTGCGTTTCGTATGCTGCGAACATTAGTTATATGCGATTTGTGTCTGTTGTCAATTAGAACATGATCAATTTGATTTCTAGTTTCTCCATTCGGGGATGTCCATGTCATCTTATGAATACTTTTTCTCGGGAAAAAAGTGCTCATAACATTAAAATTAGCTGCTTCTGCTAGGCTCAAAAGTCTAGTACCATTGTCATTGCTTTCTTCATGCAAACTTTCCCCACCAGCGACTGGTTTCCACATATCTTCTCTTCCAATTTTGGCGTTCGCATCCCCCAACAATATCTTCACATCATACTTTGGCAGCCTCTTGGTAACTTCCTCCAGTCTTTCATAGAATAAATCCTTTTCTCCATCCTCTGCGTCCTCTGTTGGAGCATAGAAGCTTACAATAGATATATTCTTGAATCTACCCTTAATTCTAACTGTACACAACCTCTCGTCTTTGGCCTCAAAATACATCACAGCGTTCTGTAGTCTCCTACTTACCGCAAACCCCACTCCTCTCTGGTAACGTCCCCCGTCATTTCCACTGTAGTAGACTACATATTGTCTTGTGTTTAATTTTCCTGCTAGGGGCCATCTTGTTTCTTGCAGTGCAACAATGTCCATTCTATACCTATTCAGCTCCTCTGCCAGTATGTCTATAGCGTTTGGTGACGCTAGCGTCCTAACGTTCCATGTTCCAAGTCTCAAATTTTTCCGGGGTTTTCTCCGTGTGTCCTGTCCGATTTCCGAGGCATTTTGTTGATGTTTCTGAACGGGTGCATTTTTCCAAGGTGGGTTGTTGGCCCGACGCTCAACCCCCAACCTGGAGGACCAGGGTATTTGTGTAGAGTCACCATCTCCCAGGCACGTGCTTCCACTACAGCTTTCAGAGCGTAACCTACCCTGGATTTTCTTTGGGTTGTCTCCCTAGGCTCTTCCGCCCTCTCCACCGTTGGGATAAATCCTCATCCGCCTTCGAGACCGTTGACCGATTTTCAGTATATGTCACCAAATCTACTAAAACATAAACTGACATATATCCTATCGATTTCCGACCAAGAAGTTGTAAAATTTTTCCTATTTTTAAAATAATTTATTAGTATTGAAATTGATATAATTCTTTATATTTGTGTAAATTTAATAATGGTATATAATTTATATTCAATACCTTTTATTTAATAAAAAGAAAGTGTATAATGCAATTCTTGTACCCTTTTCAAATTTTATAATAGTATTTTTTACATTAGTTATAAGTATTTATGAAAATTTTTTAAATCAATTTTTTTGTGTACTCCTGTGCGCGGACAGAAATATTTGTGAGGAAGAGTTTTTGCATAAAAATATTTTTAGTTTAAATTATTTTATCAAACATCCATCCTATGTAGGATTATAAACAGCCGTATTATTTAAAATTGAAATAGTATACAGGGTGATTCATGAAGTTCTCCCCCCACTTCTACAGCACATTGTACTAGTAAAAATAATGAAAAAATGTTATATAAACATAGGTCCGAAAACGCTTCGTTAGCGAGTTACAGCTAGCGAAAGTTTCGCCTGGATTTCAGTTCACCAGGTGAAATGAGGTCTTCCTGGAATTGTGGTAAGGTAGATTAAGGGGCGAATTCAATCATTTCTTATGGTTTTTGATCTGATAAATTGAATAAAACAGGTCCCAGAACTGTAAGTTAAATAGTTTTTGAGAAAACCAGTGTCAAATGCAAAAAATGGAGTGAAAATCACATTTTTTCATCTTTGGGCAAGAATAACTTTGTTATTTCACCAAGAAACAGTTAAAAATTTTCAATAAAAAATGTAGAAAATTTTATTCTGAACAAACCGGTGTAAATAAAGTACACAGAAAGCGAATAGTTTTTGAGAAAACCAGTGTCAAATGCAAAAAAATGGAGTGAAAAAAACACATTTTTTCATTTTAGTTTTTCCGGTTAATTTTACTTTGTACTCTTATGAATAAAAACTCATTTAATCAAACATCTATTCGCTTTCTGTGTACTTAATTTACACCGGTTTGTTCAGAATAAAATTTTCTACATGTTTTATTGAAAAATTTTAACTGTTTCTTGGTGAAATAACACAGTTATCCTTGCCCAAAGATGAAAAAATAAGTTTTTCACTCCATTTTTTGCATTTGACACTGGTTTTCTTAAAAACTATTTAACTTACAGATCTGGGACCTGTTTTATTCAATTTATCAGATCAAAAACCATAAGAAATGATTGAATTTGCCCCTTAATCTACCTTACCACAATTCCAGGAAGACCTCATTTCACCTGGTGAACTGAAATCCAGGCGAAACTTTCGCTAGCTGTAACTCGCTAACGAAGCGTTTTCGGACCTATGTTTATATAACATTTTTTCATTATTTTTACTAGTACAATGTGCTGTAGAAGTGGGGGGAGAACTTCATGAATCACCCTGTATATTTCTAATGACCAGAATATGGTAACAGAAAACACTTTTACCAGTGTTTACAGCGCTTTCATGTATCTTATACACATCTTCAGTAAATTAAAATTCATTAAAATTTTTTTTAATTTTTTTTCTAAAAAGTTTTAATGAATTTTAATTTACTGAAGATGTGTACAAGATACACAAAAGCGTTATGAACATTAGTAGGTGTTTTCTGGTGGTTAGAAATATATATTTCAATTCAGTTTAAAATATTGCATACAGCTTAGTATAGTAATGAATTGTAATGTATATTTTAGTAAATGAAACAAATAAAATAAAGAAATCAATAAAAATTGTATCAGTGGTGAAAAAGAGGGAATATTATGAAAAGACTGTTGTATGGTAGACATCCTGTTTAACTTGGTGTCATTACTTTTGTAAAATTTAAAATGCAATAAAGATTGCTTGTTAAAAATACATTTATATTTGAACAATAAATTTATGAAAAATAATTTTTGAAGATATTTTTCACATTTTCAAACAGAGATGCTTTGATGTATGTAATTTATTTTTATACTGTCGTTAAAAATGGTAATTTCGGTGGTGATAGGTTAGGTAAAGGACACCTACATACAAAGTTACTGTTAAATTGGATGTTTTAAAAATAAACTTTTCTTTCATCAGTAATTTTACTAACTTAAACTACTTTGTTTTTTTTAATGAGATGATTTTTTTTTACTGGTTTTTTTTAACGATCAATTTTGCTTTTTGGTAATGGATTTAATATGTTGTAAAGGTGTTATTGTTATTTATATTGTTGACCACATGTATGGCGCAGTGGTTTGTGTGATAAATTGTTGTTTAGGTCATCAGCCAAAAGGCTGGTTTGAACCTGTAGAGGTTTTACTAAGTAAAACGAGGAGTGAGGTGGTTTACCATTGCCACAACTCACTGAGTGCAAAAGTACCCTTATCAGCATGCCGGGCCCTCTGAAAAGCACATATTTTCCACTCTGCAAATGACACCTTCACTTCATTCACCACAGCGTCTGGCTGTATAATAAAATTCATTACTTTCAGAGGAGATAACTCTGATTAGTTTCACAATACACCTCTACCTCTTCTGTTCTTAAATGATTCAGTCATTTAATTGGCTGACCATGTGATAAGAAACAGAACTATTTATTTTAGCCCTGAAACGAACAGATTGAGTTTAAATAATTTGACACTCTACCTGTCTGTTATGGGCAGGTGATAAATTACAAAGGTGTAAGTTCTTAGTATGATTCCTGACTAATGTACTAGTAGTTGTAACATTAATGAATGCACATGACCAAGAAATTGATGTGATTTTTTTTATGAATAAAATAAATAAATTTTATTCTGTTTAGACCTTATACTGTTGGCCATTATGTATGAAAGTAATAAATTTATTTTGTTTTTCTATTTAAGAGGGATACTGTATGATGGTTTTGACTCAAAATTCCGGTTTTTTCGTTTTTTAGTTAGAACTAGATCTACCCAAAAAAAATCTGGTATAAAACACTCACACGACTTTTTCTTGCCAATACAAAAAAATGAACAATATAACCTAACATTAAAAATAAACAAAAAACATAACCTTATTTTAATAATGAGTGAATGATGGAGAATGAAAAAAATCTTAGTTTGGCTTAATTATACAGAAAATCACTCTTTGACGCTAAACTAGGCTCTGTAGAGAAAAATGCTTAAAATAAAAGTTGTAGATCTTTTAATACCCTGTAAATTTGATATGTACACTTTTGTCGTTAAATGCATACTAAGGCCACAACCTTAAAAATAACCATTTTTTTCTACGAGAGCACTGCCTTCCCAAGAATTTCAGCAGATATGGCGCCTACCTTGTCTTGTAGAGCATAAAAAATGTAGTAAATGAGATGATTTTTGAAAAAATCGTGAGAGCTGTTTTGAAAAAAATCTCAAAAAAGTGAAAAATGACACGAATAAGTATAAGGAATAAACCAATAGGATTAGGTAGAGGCCTGTTCCGAACTTACAAACCATCCTGGACGTCTACACAAACACGAGACACTCCAGCCCGTAAATAATAATAATAAATGAAAAAAAAAAATTAAAAAACGCTTTTATTTAACAACTACTTATAAAAATTAACTAAAAAGAAAAAAATAAAAAAAATTTACAAAAAAATCACAGAAAAAAAAATTACAAAAAAATCAAATAAAAGCGTTAATTACAATAAAAGCGTGGCGCATTAATATATATAGGTAATATTTTACAACGAATATTTAACAATAAATATTATATATATTAATGCGCCACGCTTTTATTTTTAACTGTAGGTAATGTCTGTGATTTTTTTTTTTGTAAATTTTTTTCTTTTTTTCTTTTTAGTTCATTTCTTTTTGATTAATTGTTAAATAATAGCGTTTCTTAAAATTTTTTTTTTTAAATTTTTTTTTTTATTTTTTTGTAATATTTTTTTCTGTGATTTTTTTGTAAATTTTTTTTCTTTTTTTCTTTTTAGTTAATTTTTTAAGTAATTGTTAAATAAAAGCGTTTTTAAAATTTTTTAAAAAAATTTTTTTTTAAATTTAAAATTTTTTTTTCAAACACCTCCGCAGCGTATTGTCATCGAAGATAAACAAGTGTGCAAAGTTTGATTCATATTGATACGGTAGAAGTATTAAAATTTTAAGTTGCAAGATTTGATGGATCCAAGAGTAAGTTAAATTAAAAGCGTTATAAAATTTTAAAATTTTTTTTTACAAACACCTCCACAGCGTATTGTCATCGAAGATAAACAAGTGTGCAAAGTTTGATCCATATTGATACGGTAGAAGTATTAAAATTTTAAGTTGCAAGATTTGATGCTTCCAAGAGTAAGTTAAATAAAAGCGTTTAAAAATATATTTATAATTTTCGATCCATGCCGGCCGCATTGGCGCAGTTGGTAACGTGCTCGCCTCTCATCATGCGGTCCTGGGTTCGAATCTCACTCAGGCATGGCATATTTTCATACGTTACAATAAATCATTTCATCCTCATCACACACAGTTACACCCCAACGTCGTCGCTAATGACCACAGCAGTTGATGCGACGTTAAATAAAAAAAAATAAAAAAAAAAAATTCGATCCTTCTGGTTGGTCTAGAGCAGAGTTTCCCAAACTTTTTTTCTCGCAGCACACTACAAAAAAAAATCTGGTGTGAAACACTCGCACAACTTTCTCTTGCCAATATAAATAATTAACTATAAACCTAATATTATTAACAAAACATTAGAAATAAACACACAAACTAACCTCAATAAACATAACCTTATTTTAATCATGAGTGAATGACGCAAAATGAATATCTAACTCAATTTGGCTTAAAAAAACGGAAAATCACACTTTCACGCTAAACTAGGCTCTGTAGAGAAAAAAAGCTTTAAATAAAAGTTGTAGATCTCTTAATTTTCTATAAATTTTATTATATACTTTTTTGTCGTAAAATGCATACTAAGGCCGAAATGTTAAAAAAATCGATTTTTCTCACGTTTTCGTGAGAAAAAAAACAGAAAATCGCAAATTACCGCTAAACTAAGCGTTATACAAAAAAATGTTTGAAATAAAAGTTGTAGGATTTTAAATTTTCTACAACTTTTATTATATAAACTTTTTTGCTAAATTGCATATTAAAGCCGTAATCTTAAAAAAGCTATGTTTTTACGTAAAAACAGCCTCACCTAGAATTTCAGCAAACATGGCGCCTACCCTATCTTGTAGAGAATAAAAAATTGAGTAAATGAGGCGATTTTTAAAAAAATCGTAGGACCAGTTTTTGAGAAAATCGCAAAAAAGTGAAAAATTACACGAATAAACTACCACTTCCGGTTGACCGATTTTGATGAAAATGTTCGTGTCGAGTCCGGTAGTGGTACGTAACTTAAGTTTCAAGTTTCAAGTTCGTACGATGTTCCGTTCTTGAGATACTCATATTCTGTTCACACACACACACACACACACAGACACACACACAGACCAATCGCTAAAAACATGTTTTTTGGGTTCAGGGGGTCTGAAAACGTATAGATCCGGTGAAAACTCGATTTCGAAAAATCGACATGAAAACAATACTTTCCTTCCTATAAATATTCATATAGGCAAGAGAAAGTAAAAAACGGCCAATAGCCGCGGCACACCTATTACTTAATGCCATTGATTAAACTTAAGTACTTGATATAAACGTACTTATATCATACTTATACATACTTACTTATAGTCATCGGCTAGGCATTATTTTGTTGGACCGTTTAAATTAAATTTAATTTATGTTCCTTGAGTTCCGCGGCTCACTTGGCCGGCCTCGCGGCACACAGTTTGGGAACCTTTGGTCTAGAGGTAAAGTCGTCGCCGCGAGTCAGCTGTTTAACAGCTGATTTTCGGAGCGCGGAGGTACCCGGTTCAATCCTAGTAAAGGTAGTTACTTTTATACGGATTTTGGGGTTCAATTAACCGTATTCTCTTAGGAATGGTCGGCCTGGGTCTTAACAAGAGTACACTTCATTTACACGTCATACACATCATCCTCATCTGTGGGTCGTGGATTGTTCTGAATTGAACCGATTGCAACCTACGCACGTTAAGAATAATATATATATATATATATATATATATTTTTTTTTTCAGTCTACTTTCATATTCGTCACCATTGAATAGATTGCAAAGAAGCGAAAATAATCGTCAAGCGATTTCTTAGTAACGACGAATGTTTATTCAAGACGAGGTTAACGCTCTTAGCCTCTAATCAGAAAGCAACAAAGTCAGATCACAAGCCCTTTAAAAAAAATACATTTCAAATTAATCTCTTTCTCCCACCGGTTTGGTCTAGAGGTAAAGTCGTCGCCGCGATTCAGCTATTTTAACAGCTGATTTTCGGAGACGAAGATTCCTGGTTCAAATCCTAGTAAAGGTAGTTACTTCTTTACGGATTTGAATACTAGACAGTGGTTACCGGTGTACTTTGATAGTTGGGTTTCAATTAACCATATTTTCTCAGGAATGGTCGGCCTGGGTCTGTACAAAACTACACCTCATTTACACGTCATACACATCATCCTCATCTCATTGGGTCATGGGGTTGCGTATTGTTCTGAATTGAACCGATTGCAACCTACACACGTTAGGAATAAAAAATATATATATATATATTTTTTTTTTTTCAGTGTACTTTCATATTCGTCACTATTGAATAGATCGCAATGAAGCGAAAATAATCATTTATATTTCTTTTTCAACTACTCGCCCTCCATTCGAATGAGGAAGTATATTACCTTAAAACATCTAAAATCTGAAAAAACAAAAATTTTCGGCTTTTTAGGGTTGAAATTTTCAGGTTTTCTTTTGTATAACTATCCAAACGGGTTTCGTTGGCAAATTTATATTAGGACTACATTACCCTTACCCCAGGCGTTACGGGATTTTTAAAATTTTAGATCCGGTTCCTATGGGGGTTGCTACCCTTACCCAAAAATTATGAAATGTTAAAATTTTTAGAATTCAAAATATCTGTTAACGCCACGTTATTTGTCGTTAAAAATCATATAAAAATTGGATAATCTACTTTGATATTCGTCACCATTGAATAGATAGCAAAGAAGCGAAAATAATCGTCAAGCGATTTCTTAGTAACGACGAATGTTTATTCAAGACGAGGTTAACGCTCTTAGCCTCTAATCAGAAAGCGACAAAGTCAGATCAGGCCCTTTAAAAAAAAAACATTTCAAATTAATCTCTTTCTCTATTCGTGGGTCTTCCTCTAAATGTAAAACATTAAACTAGCCAGGTTAAACAATATTTATTTTTAAATTAAACCAAGTTTAAAAATAACTTTCTATTTCTCGTTATTGTTAAAATGTTAGTATTACAGACAACCTTAATATGATTTTATTTATTTATTTTTTATTGTTATTGTATTTTATTATGTAGGTTTTTATCTATTTCACGGTTTTTTCAAATTTTAAATCGGGGTCCAATAGAGGTTGCTACCCTTATCTAAAAATATTGCAAATTTTAAATTTTTAGAATACAAAAAATCTGTTAACGGTACGTTGTTTGGCATTAAAAATTAAACAAAAATTTGATAACCCGAAAATGTTCAATTAGCACCCTCTAGCCTGCGGTAGAGGTTGTATTTTTTTTATCTTCTAAACGGTGCATCGTAGATAAAAATTGTATAGAATAATATTTTTTGTACCCCTTGCAAAGTACTTTAAAATCATATAGCTATCGTTACCCTTGCAAGTTAAGGGTAACGATAGCTATATGATCGATTTTCTGTTTTTTTTTCTCACGAAAACGTGTGAAAAATCGATTTTTTAAAGATTTCGGCCTAGTATACATTTTACGACTAAAGTGTATAATCAAAGTTATAGGAAATTGAAAGATCTAAAACTTTTATTTTGAGAATTTTTCTCTACAGAGCCTAGTTTAGCGTGAAAAAGTGATTTTCCGTACTTTTAAGCCAAACTCAAGTCGATTTTCATTTTGCGTCTTTCACTTATGATTAAAATTAGGTTATGTTTATTGAGGTTAGTTTTTGTTTATTTCTAATGTTTTGTTACTAATGTTAGGTTTATTGTTAATTATTTGCATTGGCAAGATAAAGTGGTGTGAGTGTTTGACACCAGATTTTTTTCTCATGAATGATTAAATGATTTCGTTATTGTTTCGCGACCCTCCTATAATATCACCACGACCCCCAGGTTGAGAATCACTGCTCTAGAGGTTCAAATCACCCTTTTGGCTGGTCACTTAAACATCCAACATATTACTGACATAAGCTGTTGTTGTTTAGGTGATCAGCCAAAAGGCTGGTTTGAACCTGTAGAGGTTTTACTAAGTAAATCGAGGAGTGAAGTGGTTTACCATTGCCAACACTCACTGAGTGGAAAAGTACACTTATCAGCAAGCCAGGCCCTCTGAAAAGCATATATTTTCCACTCTGCAAATGACACCTTCACTTCATTCACCACAGGGTCTGGCTGTATAATGAAATTCATTACTTTCAGACGAGATAACTCTGATTAGTGTCACAGTACACCTCTACCTCTTCTGTTCTTAAATGATTCAATCATTTAATTGGCTGATCATTTGATAAGAAACACAACTATTTATTTTAGCCCTGCAACTAACAGATTGAGTGTAAATAATTTGACACTACACCTGTCTGTTATGGGCAACAATTTGTTATAAGCTTTATACGAGGGTTATCCAGAAAATAACCTCCGTTCTCGCCCTCATACAGCTCGAAGAACAAATGAACTTTTGGCCCAGTTTAAATGGGACGTTTTCGATCATCCCCCATAAAACCCGAACTTGCCTGCTAGTGACTTTCACCTGTCCCCGAACAGGAAGCGGTGGCTTGCATCTCAGCGGTTCGCCAATGACGAAGAGCTTCAAAACGCCGTGAATGGTTGGCTACATTCACAGGCGGCAGATTTTTATGCAAAGGGTATTTCAAAGACTGTTCCAAGATACGACAAGTGCTTGAATCTGTTTGGCGACTATGTCGAAAAATAGAGAAAAACTGTTAGTTTTAATATGTATATAATAAAGTTTTTGTATCTTCACTCGTTTACTTTTTATTTCAAAACGGAGGTTATTTTCTGGATAACCCTCGTATGAAAAATTGATATAAGGTAGGGTAGGGCAACGAAAGTATGAAATAAGCTTCTGAGAAATCTTTCATTACTGTACAGTACATTTCAAGTTGTGAGTAAATGAAATCAAATAATAGCGAAACAAGCGGGGGTTGTTTGTTTATTTAAAATAACCTCCGTTCTCGCCCTCATACAGCTCGAAGAACAAATGAACTTTTGGCCCAGTTTAAATGGGACGTTTTCGATCATCCCCCCATACAACCCGAACTTGGCTCCTAGTGACTTTCACCTGTCCCCGAACAGGAAGCGGTGGCTTGCATCTCAGCGGTTCGCCAATGACGAAGAGCTTCAAAACGCCGTGAATGGTTGGCTACATTCACAGGCGGCAGATTTTTATGCAAAGGGTATTTCAAAGACTGTTCCAAGATACGACAAGTGCTTGAATCTGTTTGGCGACTATGTCGAAAAATAGAGAAAAACTGTTAGTTTTAATATGTATATAATAAAGTTTTTGTATCTTCACTCGTTTACTTTTTATTTCAAAACGGAGGTTATTTTCTGGATAACCCTCGTATGAACAATTGATATAAGGTAAGGGCAACGAAAGTATGAAATAAGCTTCTGAGAAATCTTTCATTACTGTACAGTACATTTAAAGTTGTGAGTAAATTAAATCAAATAATAGCGAAACAAGCGGGGGTTGTTTGTTTATTTATATATAATATTTTTATGCTAAGTTAAGTGTCATTGTTTCTTTGTTTGTGTGTGTATGTATGTATGTGTGTTTTAATTGTTGTGTGTCGTCCGTTTTTCATTTTAATTCCAAGAAGATAATAATTCAGCGTTAATATCTATTAATAAACTGTTTACTCATCCGCTCTCTCTGTTACTTGTAAGTTAATTTACATCCTTTGTGTATGCCGTATACCACATGCCATATAAATAACGTTAACGCTCTTCTGTTGTACTTTTCTTCTTGATATTTACTATAAAAACCTCCGCGACCGTTACCTTGATCATTTATATTTCTACTTCTTTTTCAACAATTTACCCTCCATTTCGAATGAGGAAGTATATTACCTTAATACATCTAAAATCTGAAAAAAACAAATTTTCGGCTCTTTTAGGGTTGTAATTTTCAGGTTTTCTTTTGTATCACCATCCAAACGGGTTTTATTGACAAATTTATATTAGGACTACATTACACTTATCCCCGGCGTTACGGGACATTTTTTAAATTTTAGATCCGGGTCCTATGGGGGTTGGTACCCTTATCCAAAAATTATGAATTTAAAAAATTTTTAGAATACAAAATATCTGTTAACGCCATTTTATTTGGCGTTAAAAATTACATAAAAATTGGATACTAATCAGGTTTTTTTTGTATCACCATCCAAACGGGTTTCGTTGAAAAATTTATATTAGGACTACCCCCGGCGTTACGGGAAGTTTTTAAATTTTAGATTCGGGTGCTATGGGGGTTGCTACCCTTATCCAAAAATTATGAAATTTTTAAATTTTTTGAATACAAAATATCTGTTAACGCCGTGTTATTTGGCGTTAAAAATTATATAAAAATTGGATAATCCGATTTCCCTGAGGTGGAGGGTTGTATTTTTTATCTCCTAAACGGTGCATCGTAGAGAAAAATTGTAAAGAATCTTTTTTTGTATCCCTCTCAAAGTACTTCAAAATTCTATAACTAAAGTTGCCCTTAACTTGGCGCGTCGCTGAAAAAGCTCTAAAAACAAAATTTCAGATTTTTGGGGTTTGCTGTTTATATGTTTGTCTATTTGTACACCTTCGAAACGGGGTTTTTCAGCAAAGTTTTATTTATGAAATCGTTACACGTACCCATAGAATTTAGGGGATTTTTTTTAAATTTTAGATCTGCCTCGTACGAAGGTGTGTTTTACATCTGGACATCTTCTGTTGTTAAATGCTTCAGTCATAATTGGGTGATCATGTGATAAGAGGCCGGCCGCGTTGGCGATGTTGGTAACGTGCTCGCCTCTCATCACGCGGTCTTGGGTTCGAATCCCACTCGGGCATGGCATTTTTTCATACGTTACAAAAATTCATTTCATCCTTCACCGTCTGCATTAGCAGCAATTTGCAAAACAGTCGGACGTTAAACAAAAAAAAAAAAAAAAAAAAAAAAAAAAAAAAAAAAAAAAAAAAAAAAAAAAAAAAAAAAAATGTGATAAGAGAGTGAACTATTTTTTGTAGTCCTGGAACTAGCAGATTGAGTGCAAATAATTTTAACATTCCACCTCTCGGTTATAGGCAGACAGGTTTTATTTTACTTTTATTTCTAGTAGTTTATTTTCTACAGAGGGTTTAGCGTCAATTTGAGATTTTCCGTATTTTTAAGACGAACAGAAGTTGCTTTTCATTTAGCGTCATTCACTCATGATTCAGCAATGACAATATATACGAGGTGTGGTTATTAAATAACGAGACTGACGTTGTAAAAAAATTTATTTTAATTTTATACATTCACTTACCATCACCTTCAATGTACACTCCTTCTCTATCCCTACAACGCTCCATGCGAATTTTCCATTGTTGGAAACAGTGCTGGAAGTCATCTTCTGTCACCTCCTTCAGGACACGTGCCACTTTCTCTCTTACAGCTTCCACAGACTCAAATCTTGTCCCTTTTAATGCAGATTTCACAGTAGGGAACAGGTAGAAGTCACATGGTGCAAGATCTGGTGAATAAGGTGGATGTTCTAACACTGAGATGCTATACTTGGCTAGGAACCTCTTGACAGGTAACGCGGAATGAGCTGGCGCATTGTCTTGGTGGAGAACCCATGATTTGTCCTTCCACATTTTGGGGTGTTTTTCCTTACTTTTTGACGTAGATTAGAAAGTACCTTATGGTAGTAATATTGATTAATTGTTTGACCTTCAGGAACCCAGAGAAGGTACACAATCCCATGGATATAAAAAAAACAATCATCATTGCTTTAAATTTTGACTTGCTCATTCAAGCTTTTTTGGCTCTCGGTGAAGTTCGTCTTTTCCAGTGCATGGATTGGCGCTTCGTTTCCGGATCATAAGTAAAAAACCACGTTTCATCACATTATCTTCTACCTGTTCCGTAAGGTTTAATCTGCATTAAAAGGGACAAGATTTGAGTCTGTGGAAGCTGTAAAAGAGAAAGCGGCACGTGTCCTGAAGGAGCTGACAGAAGATGACTTCGAGTACTGTTTCCAACAATGGAAAATTCGCATGAAACGTTGTAGGGATAGAAAAGAAGTGTATATTGAAGGTGACAATAAGTGATTATGTATAAAATTAAAATAAAACTTTTTACGTCAGACTCGTTATTTAAGTCACATCTCGTATTTTTAAAAGTTTTAGATTGTTTTCCAATGTAAAACAATGTTTCGTACTAGATTTTTATGTAGGTAAATTTTTTCCCCTCTTTAATTCTTTATTTTCAACTGTAAAATTTTACAAGCAAATGTGATGATTATGATAATAATTTAAATGACATGATAGGCATGAGAGGGGTAGGACCCCCATTGGTGCCTCCCCAAGAATGAAATTTGTGTATCAAATTAGCAGGTCTCTACTCCAGCGTCTTTTAAGGCGTCTAGGGGGATTATCAGGTAAATGGACGGTGGAAAGTGAACGCACCAGTGGGTTCTCGTGTTCGTGTGACTTGTCGTAAAAGCGTTTGTATAGGTATTTGATGGAATTTTGTACAAGTGGTGTTTTCAAATCTTTATGTAAGGTTTTGTTGCTAACGTAAAGAGGTGCTTTTGCTATAAGGCGTGATGTTTTTGACTGGAATGCTTGAATTCGTTGCAAGTTAGAGGGTTTGGTTGAACCGTAAATTTGGGACCCGTAGGTCCACATAAGTTTCAAAAGAGAACAATATATGCGTATTTTTTTTGCCATTGGTAATTTTGATCGTTTGTGAAGTAAGGAATATAGAAGTTTAAGTCGGGAATTCAGTAATAAACGTTTCCGTGTGCTCCAAGTTAGTCGTTAATCAAAAATCAGACCGAGATAATTGACGGTATTTGTTTTTGTGAGAGGTTCATTGTCTATGTATACTGGTGGGCAATCACCATGACGGAGTGTGAAAGTTACGTGAAGGGATTTTACCGTATTAAGTTTTATTTTCCATATTGTACACCATTCGTGTAAAAGATTGAGATGATGTTGGAGTGTTAGTGAAGCGTGTATAGAGTTTTGGTTATGTAGGTAAATATTTTTTTGTTTTTGACGAACTCTATTCCCGAAGAGGTTCGCCGACTAATAAACATTTATTTATTTATTTATTTATGTGGAAAGCACGGTGAAATGTATTTTGGTTGAAGGTTTTTTTACACGAAGGCCATTCTGTGCCTTACCATTCATCATTTTTATTAATTGGATTATTTATAAAACGAAAATTATGTTCATGAAAAAAAATCATAAATTTTCCCCTAGTTTTTGTTAGTTCGTTAGTTTATTTTTTTTGTTTTGGCAAGTTTTAAATGATTTTTTAATAATGTGAAATTTTCGTAACGTATAACGAACATGTTGTCCGGCATTATTAATGATCTATTTAATTTCTTTGCACTATTTATTTTACGTGCCTACTTAACTTTAAAATAAATTTATTATTTATTTAATTCAAATTTGGCAGCATTTAATATATATGTACCTATTACACTTTTTTTATTCAATTTGTTTAATTTAATTTAGCTTATAAAAATTATTCTCATTTGTCTTTTATCTTGTTACAATTTTTTCGTCGGTGTCGTGTAAAAAAAAATTTAAAAATATGTTTGGTTAATCGGGTGGCATTTAAGCAATTTTTCTTGGTAAATGTTTCGAGACGGAAAATAAATTAATTTCTCGCAAATAGCGCGAATAGAATTTCGATTATGTACGTCGAAAATTTTTGTTTAAATTTTTTTTCGTAATTACATGAAATTGGTTGAAATAAATAATTTTTTTGTCACGTAAAATAATATGGGTTTATTTCACGTTGTTTAGGTCATTAGCCAAAAGGTTGGGTTTGAACCTGTAGAGGTTTTACTAAGTAAAACGAGGAGGGAGGTGGTTTACTACATATTGCTTTCCTCACTGAGTGGAAACGTATGTTTATCAGCATGCTAGGCACTCTGAAAAGTATCTACTTTCCACTGTGCAAATGACATCTTCACTTTATTCTCAACTGGAACTGGCTGTATAATGAAATTCTTCTTCTTCTTCTTCTTCAGCTTTTCCCTTCCTCAGGGGTCGCTGTTCCTTATTCTTCTCCTCCACTCTCTCCGATCCACCACATCCTCCTCGCTCAGGCCCTTCTCCCTCAGGTCGTCCGCCACGGCGTCTCTCCATCTTCTCCGGGGTCTCCCCCTCCCTCTCATCCCATCCACCACCAATCTATCCACAACCCTCCCCACATACTCCTCCTCCCTACGCATCAAATGTCCATACCACTGTAGTCTTCGTTCCTGAACCTTCTTGGACACTTCTATCACTCCCACAGACTCCCTTATTACTTCATTCCGTATCCTATCTTTCCTAGTCTTTCCCTGCATCCACCTCAACATCCTCATTTCCGCAACCTCCAACTTGTTTCCCTGTCTCCTCTTCATAGGCCAAGTCTCACTACCATATAACAATGCCGGCTGTATAATGAAATTGATTACTCTAAAAGGATATAACCGTGACTAGTGTCTTTTACACCAGTATTACTTGAGTCGCAACTCCGTGTAGTTGGAAGGAATGCAATGCGTTGTTATAGTAGTGGGAGAATGAATGAGTTAGTACTATTTCACAGGTGATACATCTGTAGTGGTAGCATGTAGGCCTACTAACTAGACTAAAATAATATTCTTATCCTCCGGCGCATTAATTTAACAAATACCTACCGGCTTATTAACTTGGTCGGATTAATTTTTTTTTTGTAATACCCAATGTGTGTACGTTGCAATCTGTTCAATTTATAGTACATTCCAGTTAAGTTGTCAGTAGATTGATTGGTGTGGAATGTAGGACGGCAACTGCTCATTGGTTGTTTGTGTTGAACACAACGACCGTTTCACTTGTAGGCCTATACATGCAATTATATCAGTTTTGCTTCTCCATTCGAATAGTGTAGTACCTGCTACATATCCAGAGTCGTGTTAATTCTTATTATAATACTGTTTGTGATATTTTTAAACGTATGATACTAAAATTTGTTGTTATTATGTTGTTTTAATTTTAATAAGTAGTACTATTAGTTCGTAGTTACATTTTCTTAAATCAATAATAATGGATTCTCCGGTTAAAGGAAATAAGCGCGGACAAGGCATTAATTCTAAACAAAAACTATAAATTATAAATGCTTTGAAATATTTTAAAACTGAACATGCTAATATAACAATAAGTGAAATTGTAGCAAAAACTTCAGCAATGGTAGGCGTCTCTGAACGATCGGTTTACAGAATAATTAAGGAAAAGAAAATCACTGGTCAAGTCAAATCTCAAACTAAAAAGCGAAACAGAGTTAACACGATTAGCAATTCGCTGGATGAAGCAACAAAAATTTCATTTAATTATTTTCATTTTTAAAGTTTCTTATAAAGTTACTTCAAGTTTTACCTCTACGTATGGGTAGATCTCTATCAAAATGCGGTTTGAACTGTTCCTTCGTGCACCGCCTGTGAATCGGAATTTGTTTTGTAGGCACTGCCAACTTAACTGGAATAGACTATAGAACAATAAGCAACCCCATGACCCAATGAGATGAGGATGATGTGTATGACGTGTAAATGAGGTGTAGTCTTGTACAGACTGAGAGAGTATGGTTAATTAAACCCCAACCATCAAAGTACACCCACAACCACTGTCTAGTATTCAAATCCGTATAAAAGTAACTACCTTTACTAGGATAATATTTAACTTTCCAATTTATATAAAAATATGTAAATAAATAAATGTACTAAATACAAACAAATGCCGGTCGCATTGGCGTAGTTGGTAACGTGCTCGCCTCTCATAATGCTATCCTGGGTTCGAATCCCACTCAGGCACGGCATATTTTCATACGTTACAAAAAATTATTTCATCCTCCATTGCATAAAGTTACACCCTAACGTCGTCGCTAATGACCGTTGCAGTTCATGCGACGTTAAATAAATGTTGTTGTTTAGGTCAACAGCCGAAAGGCTGGTTTGAACCTGTAGAGGTTTTACTAAGTAAAACGAGGAGTGAGGTGGTTTACCATTGCCTTCCTCACTGAGTGGAAAAGTACGCTTATCAGCATGCCGGGCCCTCTGAAAAGCACATATTTTCCACTCTGTAAATGACAACTTCACTTCATTCACCACAAGGTCTGGCTGTATAGTGAAATTCATTACTTTCAGAGAAGATGACTCTGATTAGTGTCTTTTACGCCTCTACCTCTTCTGTTCTTAAACGATTCAGTCATTTAATTGGCTGACCATGTGATAAGAAACAGAACTATTTATTTTAGCCCTGCAACGAACAGATTGAGTGTAAATAATTTGAACTCCACCTGTCTGTTATGGGCAGAGTTAAATAAATAAATATGTTAAATACGGAAAGGTTAAAAACGAATGTTTTGTATGAGAGTAATAGAACAATGTTCTGCCAGCATGCGTCACTCATTCATTATACCTCACCCGCACCCTTCACCCCGTAACTACATGGAACTTGGAACCGCACAATACCTCTTCTGTTGTTAAATGCTTCAGTCATATACTGGGTGACCATGTGGTAAGAGAGAGAGAGAGAGAGAATTATTTTTTATAGCCCTGGAACTAGCAGATCGAGCGGTATTCTTTATAGATCTAATTACATAATTACAGTTGAGCCGTCCTTAGTTTGCTCCTACTGTCAACAAACAAAAGCCACCTACTACAGGGTGCACGCTAGAGTCCCCGACTTTACGGATGCCGTATTCCTATTAAGTTAATTATTTTTTAAATTATAAGTACTTAACGTATCAGTCATGATATGATGTAGGCCTAACAGTTTCATTTAGAAAAATACTTTTAAAAGTATTTTGTATTTAAATACATTGAAAGTATTTTGTTGTTACTTTTTAATCAGCGTGTACACATTTTGATATAATGCGCATGCTCGGTGACGTCATTATTTGTTTACAGTAGGAGCAAACTAAAAGAGGCTGGACTATAGTAAGAAAAAGTTTGAAGTAGGAAATAGGAAATAGGAAATAGGGAGGTATCCTACTGCACAAAACGTTATTACCTGATAAATTAAATTGATAAAAACGAAAATGCGTAAAGAACTTTTAAACTGTCATACTGACTGTACAAATGATATATCAGTAAATTATAGTAAATCACTCGTAGTTACTGAATAAATAAATAAATATATTATAGAATAAATAAATAATAATTTAGTTTTAATACATATATAAATGATATATATTTATCAACATTTAATTCCAAGAACTTAAATCTACCTAGAAAAATAACTTTTGAGGCTGTTTCAAAACGCATCTTCATTACGGACATTTTAAGTGCCCGTAACAGACAAGTTGATTGTAAATTATTTGCACTCAAATAATGTAACTAATAATAATGCACTCAAATAATTTAACTAAATGCAAATTATAATAATGCACTAATAATAATGCATTATTAGTTGCATTATTTGTCGTAACTAATATAATGCATTATTAGTTGCAACTAATATAATGCATTATTAGTTGAATTATTATTAATGCAACTAATAATAATGCATTCAAATAATTTTACTGTGTAGTATCTCAGGGATACAAAAAAAATAGTTGTGTTTTTTATCACATGGTTACCCAATTAAATGACCGAAGCATTTAGGAACAGAAGATGTAGAGGTGTAAAAGACAATAGCCACAGTTATCTCCTCTGAAAGTAATTAATTGCATCATTGTACAGCCAGACCTTGTGGTGAATGATGTGAAGGTGTAGGGTGGAATGTAGGTGCTTTTCAGAGGGCCTGGTGTGCCGATAAGCATACTTTTTCACTCAGTGAGGAAGGCAATGGTAAACCACCTGACTCCTCGTTTTACTCGGTAAAGCCTCTAGAGATTCAAACCAGCCTTTCGGCTGATCACCTAAACAACAATCACTAGAAAAGAAGTGCCATAATATACAATCGTAAATTTATTTAGTTTTGGTCTTCTCTCAGAAATGCAGTTTTTGGCTTCAGGGAGTGATTAATGGTGAAATTTTGTTGAAATCCAGATATCTGAATTTATTTCGATCGCTATTATTTCCTATAATCTAACTTTATACTATAAGTTTGTCAAACCAGAAACGAAAATAGTTTGTAGAAAATTTTTTTCGCTTAAAAATACAATTTTTGGCTTCAGGGAGTGATTAATACTTGAAATTTTGTTGAAATCCGGGTGTCTGAATTTATTTAACGATCGCTATTATTTCCTATAATCTAACTTTATACTATAAGTTAGTCAAACCAGAAACGAAAATAGCATGTAGAAAATTTTTTCGCTTAAAAATACAATTTTTGGCTTCAGGGAGTGATTAATACTTGAAATTTTGTTGAAATCCGGGTGTCTGAATTTATTTAACGATAGCTATCATTTCCTATAATCTAACTTTATACTATAAGTTAGTCAAACCAGAAACGAAAATAGCATGTAGAAAATTTTGTTTTCGCTTAAAAATACAATTTTTGGCTTCAAGGAATGATTAAAAGTGAAATTTTGTTGAAATCCAGGTATCTGAATTTATTTAACGATCGCTATAATTTTCTTTAATCTACCTTTATAGACTTCTATAAGTTAGTCAAACGAGAAACGAAAATAGCATGTAGAAAATTTTGTTTTTGCTTAAAAACACAATTTTTGGCTTCAGGGAGTGATTAATAGTGAACTTTTATTGAAATCCGGGTGTCTGAATTTAATTAACTATCGCTATAATTTCTGTAAACTAGCTTTAAATTAGTATAAGTTAATCAAACGAGAAACGAAAATAGTATGTAGAAAAATTCTACAAAAATAGAATTCATTGATAAAAATTCGAAGAGTTTTATAATCTACAATAGTTGCTAATTACAAGTTGTTGACGTTAAATATAGTTTAAATATAAAGAGTTGTTTTCAAAAAAATAAATTTCAAATAAAAAAAGCGAAAATATTATATTAACATAATTGTTTTATTCAATTAATTTGTTTGTCTATATGAAGGTGTAAATTGTAACAATTTTAAATGGGTAATGCTAATTACGTACGTACATAACTACTGTTATATAAGTTAATTTACTAGTTTTTGTTCTTATCGTGAGTCTATCAATAGTACTGTATTGCTGTCAGCTTCGTTTGTCTGAGTGGAATGCGGTGTGGAGAATTTGTTGAAATGTTAACCCTTTTATTCCCATATTTTTTAACTATACACAAACAAATATTTGTACATTGTTTCATACACTTCACTGACATTTAAGTGAAATAAAATCACTTTTAGACCTTCAGCCTTTTTGATGGCGTGACAAAAAAGTGTGACACATATGTCACATTGGGCTTGATGGTATCAAAGTTTCCAACAATATGAATAAGTAAATATCATGTGCAGGCTTCCTAAACAAAATTCTCTTGCTTAGATTTGTAGCAAAGCATTATTTAAGACTTAAAAAATGTTACAATTCAAAAATATTGGTAAAATGGACAAAATCACTATTTTTACAGCCTAAAAAATATACTTGTATATACATTCAACGTACTCGAAGAAATGCTACTTTATTTTAGTAAATGAACACGAATATTTAAAACTAAAATTAACTTTAAAAAGAAACTAATGGTCGCGTCCGTCGTGTAGTGGTCAGCATCTTACACTGCAAAGCGGAGGTCTCAGGTTCGATTCCTGGCTGGGGTACAGAAAATTATTACACTACACATCCAGCGCTCTTTAATCAAAAGTAGTCACCCCAGTGTGACTTCTATGCGACACTGGGTAAGAAAAGGTTAATGAGATTACGTTTAGGAGTCTACTTACTCAAAAACATGCGATTCGTATAAATTTTCTTAGCAGTTAAAGGCCAAGCCAATTGCTGTGAGCGCTGGACTACGCATGCGCTTACATAACTTCGACCCCGCATACCCCTCCGACCTACAGTAAGATATACAGTCTGAGTATTGTTGAAAATTGACAACACCAACTCTGTGGGCATGTTGATAATATGTTGTTGTTGTTTAGGTCATCAGCCAAAAAGCTGGTTTGAACCTGTAGAGGTTTTACTAAGTAAAACGAGGAGTGAGGTGGTTTACCATTGCCTTCCTCACTGAGTGGAAAAGTATGCTTATCAGCATGCCGGGCCCTCTGAAAAGCACATATCTTCCACTCTGCAAATGACACTTTCACTTCATTCACCACAGGGTCTGGCTGTATAATGAAATTCATTACTTTCAGAGGAAATAACTCTGATTAGTGTCTTTTACACCTCTACCTCTTCTGTTCTTAAATGGTCCAGTCATTTAATTGGCTGACCATGTGACAAGAAACAGAGCTATTTATTTTAGCCCTGCAACTAACAGATTGAGTGTAAAAAATTTGACACTCCACCTGTCTGTTATGGGCAGGTTGATAATATACGCTGCACTATTGCGGTACATACAAGACTATACTTATGCAGACGCACGTTTTGCCCAGCGCACTCCTTACGAAAATCAGACTATACTAGTATCGTAAAGGTTGCACTAACTTTGGGTTTTTTTTTTACTTTCTCGTGTCTATATGAATATATAGGAAGGAAAGTATTGTTTTCATGTCAATTTTTCGAAATCGAGTTTTCACCGTATATAGCCTACACGTTTTCAAACCCCCTGAACCCAATAAACATGTTTTTAGCGACTGGGCTGTGTGTGTGTGCGCGTGCGCACGTGTGACGCACCCGCACGCACATGTATGCACACGTGTGGGCGTACGTGCGTGAACGGGCGGGTGTGTGTGTGATAAAATATCTCAAAATGGAACATCGTACGAAATTGAAACTTGAAACGTAAGTTAGGTACCACTAGAGGACCCGACACGGATATTTTCATTAAAATCGGTCAACCGGAGCTTGTAGTTTATTCGTGTAATTTTTAACTTTTTGCGTTTTTTTAACGTCTGACTATTTTGCAATTACTGCTAATGCAGACGGTTGAGGATGAAATTATTTTTTTGTAACGTATGAAAATATGCCATGCCTGAATGGGATTCGAACCCAAGACCGCATGATGAGAGGCGGGCACGTTACCAACTACGCCAATCCGGCCGGCGTTTGTTTTAAAAAACGGCTCGTACGATTTTGTTAAAAATCGCCTCATTTACTATATTTCTATGCTCTGCATAGTAGGGTAGGCCTTATCACTGCGGAAATTCTTGGGGAGACTTCTCTCGTAGACAAAAATGTTTTTTTTTTTCAAAATTGCGGCCTTAATATGCATTTTAGTGGAAAAGTGTATTTAATAAAAGTTGTAGACAATTTAAAAATCTACAATTCTGTTTCAACCAATGTTTTGTATAACCCTTAGTTTAGCGGTAATTTGTGATTTTCTGTTTTTTTTTCATGAAAATTTGTAAAAAAATGATTTTTATAAGATTTCGGTCTTAGTATAGATTTAACGACAAAAGTGTATATAATCAAATTTATAGTAAATTAAAAGATCTACAACTTTTATTAAAAACATTTTTCTCTACAGAGCCTAGTTTAGCGTGAAAGAGTGACTTTCCGTATTTTTAAGACAAACTAAGGTCGATTTTCATTTTGCATTATTCACTCATGATTTAAATTAGTTTATGTTTTTCGAGGTTAGTTTTTTGTTCATTTCTAATTTAAGGTTATATTGTTCATTATTTGCATTGGAAAGAGACAGTCGTGTGAGTGTTTTACACCAGATTTTCATAGTTTAGGAATCGTAAAAATCTGGTGTGAAACACTCACACAACTTTCTCTTGCCAATGCAAATGATTAATAATATACCTAACATTATTAATAAAATATTAGAAATAAACAAAAACTAACCTTATTTTAATCACGAGTGAATGACGCAAAATGACAATCGAACTCAGTTTGGCTTAAAAATACGGAAAATCACGCTTTCACGCTAAACTAGGCTCTGTAGAGAAAAATGCTCTAAACAAAAGTTGTAGATCTTTTAATTTTCTATAACTTTTATTATATATACTTTTGTCGTAAAATGCATACTAAGACCGAAATGTTAAAAAAATCGATTTTTCTCACGTTTTCGTGAGAAAAAAACAGAAAATCGCAAATTACCGCTAAACTAAGCGTTATACAAAAAAATGTTTGAAACAGAAGTTGTAGGTTTTTAAATTCTCTACAACTTTTATTATATAAGTTTTTGCGCTGAAATTTATATTAAAGCCGTAATCTTAAAAAAACAACGTTTTTACGTGAAAACAGCCTCACCGAGAATTTCAGCAAACATGGCGCCTACCCTATCTTGTAGAGAATAAAAAATTGAGTAAAATAGGCGATTTTAAAAAAAATCGTAGGACCAGTTTTTGAGAAAATCGCAAAAAACTGAAAAATTATACGAATAAACTACTACTTCCGGTTGACCGATTTTGATGAAAATGTTCGTGTCGCGTCCGGTAGTGGTATGTAACTTAAGTTTCAAGTTTCAAGTTCGTACGATGTTCCGTTCTTGAGATATTCTGTTCACAGACACACACACAGACACACAGACACACACACAGACCAATCGCTAAAAACATGTTTTTTGGGTTCAGGGGGTCTGAAAACGTATAGATCCGGTGAAAACTCGATTTCGAAAAATCGACATGAAAACAATACTTTCCTTCCTATATATTCATATAGGCAAGAGAAAGTAAAAATGTGTTGCTATATCCGGTGAAAACTCGATTTGGAAAAATCGACTTGAAAACACAATACTTTCCTTTCATATATTTATGTAGGGCAAGATAAATTAAAAATCTGGTGTGAAATACTCACACAACTTTCTCTTGCCAGTGCAAATAATTAACAATAAACTTAACATTAGTAATAAAACAAAAGAAATAAACAAAAAACTAACCTCAATAAACATAACCTAATTTTAATCATGAGTGAAAGACGCAAAATGAAAATCAACCGCAGTTTGGCTTATAAGTACGGAAAATCACTCTTTCTCTCTAAACTAGGCTCTGTAGAGAAAAATGCTCTGAATAAAAGTTGTAGATCTTTTAATTTTCTATAAATTTAATTATATACACTTTTGTCGTAAAATGCACACTAAGGCCGAAATCTTAAAAAATCAATTTTTCACATTTTCGTGAGAAAAAAAACAGAAAATCGCAAATTACCGCTAAACTAAGCGTTATACAAAAAATTGTTTGAAATAAAAGTTCTAGGATTTTAAATTCTCTACAATTTTTATTATATAAAGTTTTGCGCTAAAATGCATATTAAAACCGTAATCTTAAAAAAACAACGTTTTTACGAGAAAACAACCTCACCAAGAATTTCAGCAAACATGGCGCCTACCCTATCTTGTAGAGAATAAAAAATTGAGTAAATGAGGCGATTTTTAAAAAAATCGTAGGACCAGTTTTTGAGAAAATCACAAAAAACTGAAAAGTTATACGAATAATTTACTACTTCCGGTTGACCGATTTTAATGAAAATGTTCGTGTCGTGTCCGGTAGTGGTATGTAACTTAAGTTTCAAGTTTCAAGTACGTACGATGTTCCGTTCTTGAGATATTTTGTATACACACACACTCACACACACAGACCAATCGCTAAAAACATGTTTTTTTTGGGTTCAGGGGGTCTGAAAACGTATAGATCCGGTGAAAACTCGATTTCGAAAAATCGACATGAAAACAATACTTTCCTTCCTATATATTCATATAGGCAAGAGAAAGTAAAAATTTGTAGTCGGTAGTGTACTCGTACATGGGTTTTTGCGAGACAATTAGTGTGGCTTGTCATACCATTTGGACTGTGGGTAAAGAATTTCAGGAAGTACTGATTGTAAAAATGTTATAATTTTACCGACCGCTACAAATGTTTCTTGTATAATGTTGTGCATTTCAATTAAGTCATTTAAACAATAAAGACCGGACAAGATAATTTATAGTTTTACTCTGATCCGTTCAAGACACATACACAAACGCGCGCGCGTTGGCGAATGCGCTCTTACATGTAATATAATTTTTACTTTCTCTTGCCTATATGAATATTATAGAAAGGAAAGTATTGTTTTCATGTCGATTTTTAGAAATTGAGTTTTCACCGGATCTACACGTTTTCAGACCCCCTGACCCACACAAACATGTTTTTAGCGATTGATCTGTGTGTGTGTGTGTATACAAAATATCTCAAGAACGGAACATCGTACGAACTTGAAACTTGAAACTTAAGTTACATACCACTACCGGACCCGACACGAACATTTTCATCAAAATCGGTCAACCGGAAGTAGTAGTTTATTCGTGTAATTTTTCACTTTTTTGATATTTTCTCAAAAACTGTTTCTACGATTTTTTTAAAAATCGTCTGGTTTACTAAATTTCTTAGAGTGATTTTCCGTATTTTTAAGGCAAACTGAGGTCGATTTTCATTTTGCGTCTTTCACTCATGATTAAAATAAGGTTATGTTTATTGAGATTAATTTTATGTTTATTTCTAATGTTTTATTACTAATGTTAGGTTTATTGTTAATTTTTTGCATTGGCAATAGAAAGTTGTGTGAGTGTTTAATTCCAGTTTTTTTTACTTAGTAACATTTCTATTGGTTCAAAGCAGCCTTTAGGCTGATCACCTAACGCAACACGTCGACAGAGCAGAGACCATCTCTACTGCACTTAAAATCCACATTTAATACTTAAGCTTATGCTCATTTAAGTTGGTCATGGTGTTGCTTATTGTTCTTTAATTGAACCGATTGAATCGTACACAAATCAGGGAATAAAAAAATATCAATAGATGGAGTGGCGAGAAATTATTTTCCTCGTGAACGCTACACCTAAAAATGGTGTGATAACCGAAGGCGACCGGTCGGATCCTTTTTGCATCTCAGAATTACAATGACGTAATAATGTATGCCGTGTTTTTAAAAGCAATTACAAATTGAAATGCTGTTCGTAATTGCTATTGTGTCGTCATAATTGCAATTACATTTTTCTCAATGGACAATAAAATTGTTGGCTGTAATTATTATTACATTTTGTAATTTTCTTTGAAATTTTCCTTAAAGTTTTTATTATTATTATAAAATATAATAATGTATTATTCGCCATTGTATCATTACTTTCTCCCCGCATATTCATAATAAATTAAGTTCTACGTAAGGAAGTATTGTTACGATACAGAATTTTTGATATCCAGCTTTCAACGGGAAAACACGTATAAATTGACTATCAATTTCCCGTATGCTTTGCTTCACGGCAAACTGAACTCAAAGCGTGGTTTTTGTAACACAACCTTACACGTTGGAAGTCAAATTACGATTGTACAGATGAAACCAATTAGTACCGGAAACAAGAACTTTATTGACATCATCAGTAGAAATAATTGAATCTATTTATTATTATTATTATTTGCGTATAGTCCCAATAAGGAGAGCGCTAAAAACACAAAAATCTAGCTCTTGGTGATGGCTCCGTTCCTCCTTTTTTTTCTCATAGCGCTACAGTCCGTGGTGAACCTTGGCTTTCTCTACGATCTGCCTCCACACGTCTCGCTCCATCGCTTTCCGCTTCCAACCTCTCACTGACATTGCTGTCAGATCCATCTCGACATCCTGCAACCATCGTTTCCTTGGTCTGCCTCTCCTTGCACCCATCATATCAATAGATGTTTCCGTTTCCATAGTCTCAGTCTTTGCTTCTTCCTATTGTCTTTTTCCGTAAGTCCAGTCCCAATCCGAGGCAAATTTTGAGAATTCGAAGCAGAGGTCAGTTTTGACAGGGTGAGGGTGCTGGCCTCACGCCCAACCCCCAACCTGGAGGACCAGGGTCTTTTGTTTGGAGTCGCCGTCTCCTAGGCACTTGCTTCCACTGCAGCTTTCAGAGCGTTGCCTACCCTGGATTTTATTTGGGTTAACTCCCTAGGTTCTTCCGCCCTCTCCGCCGTTGGGATTACTCCTCATCCGACTTCGAGGCCGTTGACCGGTTTTCACCCGTGACCCTGGGCGGGGGCCCTTACAGGGTGCTACCATCCGGAGCCAGATGGACCCTGGATTTTTAACGAGGTGTATCTCCTCCTGCTCCTCCTTCCTTATCATTTGCTAGATAAGGCCCCGGGCTTGCGACCGGCATGGCGGAGCCGTTCCTCCTTTTAGCTTCCCAAAAACCTTTCATCATCTTACTCAAAAAAAACAAAAAAAAAACAAAAGCAGATGACTGATTTTTTTTAAAACGTTGTGACCTCTATTGCAACATAGCTTCTGCACATCATTTGTAAATATTTTTTAGTTTTTTTTTCTAAATACATTGTATGTACTACCTAATTTTAAAAAAATTACAGTAAACAAACATTTTTAGGGACAAAAAATAATTGTTGTTGTTTAGGTCAACAGCCGAAAGGCTGGTTTGAACCTGTAGAGGTTTCACTAAGTAAAACGAGGAGTGAGGTGGTTTACCATTGCCTTCCTCACTCAATGGAAAAGTATGCTTATCAGCATGCCGGGCCCTCTGAAAAGCACATATTTTCTACTCTGTAAATGACACCTTCACTTCATTCACCACAGGGTCTGGCTGTATAATGAAATCCATTACTTTCAGAGAAGATAACTCTGATTAGTGTCTTTTACACCTCTACCTCTTCTGTTGTTAAATGATTCAGTCATTTAATTGGCTGACCATGTGATAAGAAACAGAACTATTTATTTTAGCCCTGCAACGAACAGATTGAGTGAAAAAATAATTAACAACATTTAAAATTTTAATGTTATATTTTGTAATTTAAGTTAGTGTTTTCATTATTGTACATATTTATGTACTTTAAATAACAAAAAATTAATAAAGATTTTATACGTATACTACTATATATGCCTACGCATTTTTTCGTAATTTTGCGGATTATTCGTGGCACTCGTGCCACCCAATTCCGCGGCACTCGTGCCACCCAATTCCGCCGATAATCGGGAGTTGAATGTATTTCTTCTTCAGAAGAAGAGAAAATATGACTCATGAAATATATTTCAGGTCGTTGCCTGAGTGACTGAATCAATAATTCTGTCGATGTATTATCCATGATAATAATAAACTTGCAAAAGATAACAGAACGCAATATTCTGAAATGTTTCGCTGGCGAAAATCTGTCGACTGCGACAGATTCCGTGCGGTACTGAAGCGATACTGTGGCGAACTGGCGAAACTATGGCGGTAGTGTGAAAGGATTTCGCTGCTCTAGCCGTCTCAACCGATATCTCCGTAAGGGAGCAACGTATTGTTTCGCCTGATGATCTAGTATTCAGATCGATAACTTGCTACGGAACGAAAGCGAAACTGCTGTTACGGTTTCGCGGCGTCGGTGTGAAAACGGCGTTAGAGAAGCAGAGAAATTTGAGACAAACATCCTCAGCAATATTTTGGACCCGAAGATTGTTGTTCTTTAGGTCATCAGCCGAAAGGCTGGTTTGAACCTGTAGAGGTTTTACCAAGTAAAACGAGGAGTGAGGTGGTTTACTATGCCTTCCTCACTGAATGGAAAAGTACACTTATCAGCAAGCCGGGCCCTCTGAAAAGCACATATTTTACATTCTGCAAATGACACTTTCACTTCATTCACCACAGGGTCTGGCTGTATAATGAAATTCATTACTTTCAGAAGATATAACTCTGATTAGTGTTACAATACACTTCTACCTCTTCTGTTCTTAAATGATTCAGTCATTTAATTGGCTAACCATGTGACAAGAAACATAACTATTTATTTTAGCCCTGTAACTAACAGATTGAGTGTAAATAATTTGACACTCCACCTGTCTGTTATGGGCGCCGAAGATTGTAGACGGACAATATTGGTTACGAGGCCAAGAAGAACTGTAAAAGTACAATGAAAAATTAGAAAAAGAAGACAAACATTTTATGGACATGGTTTAAAATGAATGACAACCGGTTGACAAAATAAAAGTTTCGAGAAATTAAAAAATAGACAAAAGTATTGTAAATTATTTGTAATTTCAATTGGATGTAGTAGTTTTTAAACGCTTGTATTTTGTTGTATTGAATGAAATTCACGTTCCGATTTTCATATCTCAAGTACATTGAACTGATCTCTTAAGAAAGCGCCTAATTCTTATCTATTCTCACCTCGTAACTGAATTATCGGAAAATTTAATAATAATAATTGTCTTAATGTTTTGTATCTTTATTTATTTTAAATTGTACTATTTTTTTATTTTTTCTTGTCTTGTATGAATGGTGTATCTTGGTGGTATGGTGTAGGGAGAAAAGTATTGTTTTCATGTTGAGTTTTTACCGGAAATACACGTTTTCAGACCCCTTGAACCCAAGAAATATGTTTTAACCGTGTGTTCAGTGAATGACGCAAAATGAAAATCAACGACTGTAGTTGGCTACTTAAAAATACGAAAAATCATTAATTGACGATGTTTTTAATTGATGTTTTGTAGGGAAAAAGGCTTGCAATAAATGTAGGTTTTTTAATTTTTTACAACTTTAATTGTATAATTTTTTATTGTAAAATGCATACTAAGGCCGCAATCTTAAAAGTTCTATTTTTTACTGATTTTGATGATCAAAATACAGGAAATCACTAATTGACGCTAAACTAACCGTTGTAGAAAAAGAAGTGTTTGAAATTAATTGTTAATTGTTATATTATACACTATTGCCATAAAATGCATATTAAGGCTGAAATTTAGAAAAAAATTATCACGGCAGCATAGCTTCCTTAAGAAATTCAGCAGACATGGCGCTCACCCGATCTTGTTAAGGATAAAATTTGAAAAATAGCAAAAAAAACACACACACACACACACACACACAGACAGACCAAACGTTAAAAACATATTTTTTGAGTACAGGGGGCAGGTGTATTTCCAGTGAAAATTCGATTTGAAAAAATTATATGAAAACAATACTTTTCTTCCCTTTAACGGTTCCCAATGACAGGTTGAAGATTTTTTTTTCGGTTTAACGTCCGACTGTTCTGCAATTACTGCTAATGCAGACGATGAAGGAAGAAATGATATTTTGTAACGTATGAAAATATGCCGTGCCTGAATGGTATTCGAACCCAAGACCGCATGATGAGAGGCGAGCACGTTACCAACTACGCCAATGCGGCCGGCCAGGTTGAAGATATGATGAGGTTTTGAAGTTATAATAATAATAATAGATCATGTATAATTTTTATGTAAAAGATAAAGATTATTGCCACTTTTGCAGATCTTTATCAACAACGATAAAACAGTTTGTGTCAAATTAATTTTGATCTTTATTATGTAAATGGTTACGTAAGTAGGCTACATTAGCGTAAATTGGCCGGCCCGTTGGCGTAGTGGTTACCGCAACTGGCTTCTACTTTGGGGTCCCGGGTTCAATACCCGGTCATATTTTATTTACTTTTTTTACTTTCTCTTGCCTATATGAATATATAGGAAGGAGAGTATTGTTTCCATGTCGATTTTAAGAAATCGAGTTTTCACCGGATCTATACATTTTCAGACCCCCTGAACCCAAAAAAACATGTTTTTAGCGATTGGTCTGTGTGTGTGTGCGTGTGCGCGTGCGTGCGCGCGCGCGCGCGCGCGTGTGTGTACAAAATATCTCAAGAATGGAACATTGTACGAACTTGAAACTTAAAACTTAAGTTACATACCCATACCGGACCCGACACTAACATTTTCATCAAAATCGGTCAACCGGAAGTTGTAGTTTATTCGTATAATTTTTCACTTTTTTGCAATTTTCTCAAAAACTGGTCCTACGATTTTTTTAAAAATCGCCTCATTTACTCAATTTTTTATTCTCTACAAAATAGGGTAGGCGCCATGTTTGCTGAAATTCTTGGTGAGGGTGTTTTTACGTAAGAAAGTGTTTTTTAAGATTACGGCTTTAATATGTAGGCCTATTATAGCGAAAAAATTTATATAATACAAAATGTAGAAAATATAAAATTCTACAACTTTTATTTCAAACATTTTTTTTGTATAACGCTTAGTTCAGCAGTAATTAGCGATTTTCTGATTTTTTTTTCTCACGAAAACGTGTGAAAAATTGATTTTTTTATGATTTCGGCCTTAATATGCATTTAACGACAAAAGTGTATATGATAAATTTTATAGGAAATAAAAAGATCTACAACTTTTATTTTAAGCATTTTTCACTACAGAGCCTAGTTTAGCGTGAAAGAGTGATTTTCCGTAATTTTAAGCCAAACTGAGTTCGATTTTCATTTTGCGTCTTTCACTCATGATTAAAATAAGGTTATGTTTATTGAGGTTAGTTTTTTGTTTATTTCTAATGTTTTATTACTAATGTTAGGTTTATTGTTAATTATTTCCATTGGCAAGAGTAAGTTGTGTGACTGTTTCACACCAGATTTTTTTTACTTTTTTTTAATTCCTAATATGTGTGCGTTGCAATCTGTTCAATTTAGAACAATAAGCAACCCCATGACCCAATGAGATGAGGATGATGTGTATGACGTGTAAATGAGGTGTAGTCTTGTACAGACCTAGGTCGACCACTCCTGAGAAAGTGTGGTTAATTGAACCCCAACCATCAAAGTACACCGGTAACCACTGTCTAGTATTCAAATCCGTATAAAAGTAACTACCTTTACTAGGATTTGAACCAGGAACCTTCGCCTCCGAAAATCAGCTATTGAACAGCTGATTTTGGCGATGACTTTACCTCTAGACCAACCCGTGGGTTGGTCTATTTTTTTTTAACGTATGAAAATATGCTGTGCCTGAATGAGATTCGAACCCAAGACCACATGATGAGAGGCGAGCACGTTACCAACTACGACAATGCGGCAGGCAGGTCTGGCATTTTTTCATCACTCATTTTCGTTTATCGTCATTCTACACCGTCTGCATTAGCAGAAATTACAAAACAGTCAGACGTAAAACAAAAAAAAAAAAAACAAAAAAATAGCGTAAATTAAAAAGGAGGAAAATTATAATAAAGATACGATATTTTTTTACTGTTACAGTAGAGCGTCAATAATTCGGACGTAATAAATCCGGAACGTCGAAAATCCGGATTCAATTCTGGCGAAAAATGGGAATTAATTTATCGTAAATATGCTTTCTTTTATAAATTTACAATTACAAATTTCGTTAAATAAAAATTAGGTCTTTATACATAACATATTTCGTAGTTTTACTTACCCGCTTTACATTTCTGTAACAAATCATGTAAAATAGTATAGTCGAATTTAGCTACTGTACTTTTCTTACTTTGGAGACGTCTTCTGGCAATTTTATCGGGTGTTTCGATAATCCGGATAATTTGATAATCCGGATGGCGTCCGGTCCCAATTAATCCGGATTATTGACGCTCTACTGTACTTATAAATTGTTTCTGTGTTCTATTCGGCAAAGAAATTCAGGTAAAAAAATTGGTTGTTAGAAATGACTTAGTACTTGTAACTGTCTCTCAAAATGCTCTAAACATCTTACCATTTTAATGCTAATTCAAAAAAAAATCCGTAAAAGGACCCCCGGGATAACCCCCCCCGGTAATCACTGCCACCCTCGACAAAATTTTAAAATTTACGTGCTATGGTGTTCATTTATTTCCCTGTTCTTTACGTGACCGTGTGTAGTTTTAAAATTTTACAATATTTATTTAATTTTTTTAATTTTTTTTTTTGCTTTAACGTCCGACTGTTCTGCAATTACTGCTAATGCAGACGGTGAAGGATGAAATGATATTTTGTAACGTATGAAAAAATGCTGTGCCTGAATGGGATTCGAACCCAAGACCGCATGATGAGAGGCGAGCACCTTACCAACTACGCCAATGCGGCCGGCGTATTTTATAATATGGCGATCGTAAAATCAATTTAGGATTGAGATTTCAAGTGTTTCGAGGTGGTTTTTTATTTATTTCTAATGTTTTATTATTAATGTTAGGTTATATTGTTCATTATTTGCATTGCCAAGAGAGTTGTGTGAGTGTTTCACACCAGATTTTATTTTACGTATTTGTTAAAAATTGTTAAACTGTATGGTTTTGTTTTTGAATTGTTTAATTTTTACTTTCTCTTGTCTATATGAATATATAGGAAGGAAAGTATTGTTTTCATATCGATTTTAAGAAATCGAGTTTTCACCGGATCTACTCGTTTTTAGCCCCCTGAACCCTCGTACGAACTTGAAACTTAAGTTACATATCACTATAGGACCGGACACGAACATTTTCATCAAAATCGGTCAACCGGAAGTGGTAGTTTATTCGTGTAATTTTTCACTTTTTTTTCGATTTTCTCAAAAAATGGTCATACGATTTTTTTAAAAATCACCTGGTTTACTAAATTTTTATGCTCTACAAGATAGGGTAGGCGCCATGTTTGCTAAAATTCTTGGTGAGGCGGTTTTCACGTAAAAAAATTGTTTTTTTTTTAAGATTACGGCTGTAATATGTATTTTGACGCAAAAATTTATATAATAAAAGTTTTAGAGAATTTAAAATCCTACTACAACTGTTATTTCAAACATTTTTTTGCATAACGCTTAGTTTAGCGATAATTAACGATTTTCTGTTTTTTTTCTCACGAAAACGAGTAAAAAATCGATATTTTTAAAGATTTCGGCCTTATGCATTTTACGACAAAAGTGTATTTAATCCAATTTATAAAAAAATTAAAAGATCTGCAACTTTTATTTAAAGCATTTTCTCTAAAGAGCCTAGTTTAGCGTTAAAAAGAGTGATTTTCCATATTTTTAGGCCAAACTGTGGTTGATTTTCATTTTGCGTCTTTCACGTATGATTAAAATAAGGTTATGTTTTTTGAGGTTAGAGTTTTTTGTTTATTTCTAATGTTTCATTACTAATATTAGGCTATATTGGTAATTATTTGCATTGGCAAGAGAAAGTCGTGAGTGTTTCACACCAGATTTTTCTATTTTATTATTTTACCAAATGTTTTATTGCACTTATGTTTGAATGAAAATGAAATATTATTATATCACAGTGTGAAATCCATTAGGTCTACTATTTGGAACGACTTTATTTTATTTATTTTGTTTACGAAGATATTAAATGTACAAAGTTACGAAGATACTAAATTTAAACAGTACAATTTATAATTTATTTATTTATTTGAACTTAAAACTTAATTTATAGTTAAGTTATGGTCATTAAGTAATTAAAATGTTACATATTAACTAGGCCTTCTGTTTTCTCTTTCAACCAACCGGTTGCTGTTCTAAATGAACAACGATAATTAGCAAACTGAAATGTATCTTATTAATTCGGCCTTTTTCATTAATAACAGTAACTTCATTCATTTCTTCTTGTAAATTTATCTCTTTTATGTTAACCACTTGTCGTCTTTGAAGTTTTTTTTCTTTTTACAGTTTTGATAATCTATTGGCCTACCCAGAACTGACAGGTTGGGTGTCAAATTATTTACACTCAATCTGTTCGTTGCAGGGCTAAAATAAATAAATCTGTTTCTTATCACATTATCAGCCAATTAAATTTCTGAATCATTTAAGAACAGAAGAAGTAGAGGTGTAAAAGACACTAATCAGAGTTTTCTCCTTTGAAAGTAATAAATTTCATTATACAGCCAGACCTTGTGGTGAATGAAGTGAAGGTGTCATTTGTAGAATGGAAAATATTTGCTTTTCAGAGGGCCCGGCATGCTAATAACCGTGTTTTTCCACTCGGTGAGGAAGGCAATGGTAAACCACCTCACTCTTCGTTTTACTTAGTAAAACCTCTACAGATTCAAACCAGCCTTTCGGCTGATGACCTAAACAACAAATCTATAATAGGCCTACCCCAGAACAGACAGGTTGGGTGTCAAATTATTTACACTCAACCTGTTCGTTGCAGGGCTAAAATAAATAAATCTGTTTCTTATCACATGGTCTGCCAATTAAATTACTGAATCATTTTAGAACAGAAGAAGTAGAGGTGTAAAAGACACTAATCAGCGTTATCTCCTCTGAAAGTAATGTATTTCATTATACATCCAGACCCTGTGGTGAATGAAGTGAAGGTGTCATTTGTAGAGTGGAAAATATGTGCTTTTCAGAGGGTCGGCATCCTGATAACCGTACTTTTCCACTCGGTGAGGAAGGCAATGGTAAACTACCTCACTCCTCGTTTTACTTAATAAAGCCTCTACAGATTCAAACCAGCGTTTCGGCTGATGACCTAAACAACAAATCTATAGGCCTACCCAGAACAGACAGGTTGGGTGTCAAATTATTTACATTCAACCTGTTCGTTGCAGGGCTAAAATAAATAAATCTGTTTCTTATCACATGGTCTGCCAATTAAATTACTGAATCATTTTAGAACAGAAGAAGTAGAGGTGTAAAAGACACTAATCAGCGTTATCTCCTCTAAAAATAATGTATTTCATTATACAGCCAGACCCTGTGGTGAATGAAATGAATGTGTCATTTGTAGAGTGGAAAATATGTGCTTTTCAGAGGGCCCGGTATGGTTATAAGCGTACTTTTCCACTCGGTGAGAAAGGCAAATGTAAACTACCTTACTCCTCGTTTTACTTATTAAAACCTCTATAGATTCAAACCAGCCTTTCCGCTGATTACCTAAACAAAAAATCTATAGTTCTTGTGAATTTTCAGTAAATTATTAGTTTTGCGGTGGTGGAAAAATCTTGGTACTCGAGATTCTAATCGATTTTCCCCCTGAAATCGAAGAAGTTGAGGTGTTTCTTTCTCCCCTCTCATTCTGCCCTTCCCTTGTTCTGTTCTATTCATCCTAGTAGATTCAAATCATCGCTCTCTAACAAAGTACATATAATTCTACTCCCACCGAATCCCTGATAAAAGAATTACGTATGGTTCAGCCTCTCTAAGTTTGCTCCTAATGTAAACAAATAATGATATCACTGAGCATGCGCATTATATCAAAATGTGTACACGCTGATTAAAAAGTAACAACAAAATACTTTCATAAGTATTAAAATACAAAATACTTTTAAAGATATTTTCTAAATGAAATTGTCAGGCCTACATCATATCATGACTGATATTTTTAATACTTTAAGTACTTATAATTTAAAAAATAGCTAACTTAATAGGAATACGACATCCATAAAGTGGTGGACTCTAGCGTGCACCCTGTAGTAGGTGGCTTTTGTTTGTTGACAGTAGGAGCAAACTTAGAACGGCTTAACTATAGATCCTAAATAATTACACTCCATAATAAATAAACAAAAATGTTAAACAAAGTCCGTGAATTTTGTTACCTAAGCGACCAGGTGGATTCTCATTTGTTGTTGTTTAGGTTATTAGCCAAAAGCTGGTTTGAATCTGTAGAAGTTTTACTAAGTAAAACGAGGAGTGAGGTGGTTTACCATGCTTTACTCACTGAGTGGAAAAGTACGCTTATCAGCATGCCGGACCCTTTGAAAAGCACATGTCTTCCACTCTGCAAATGACACTTTCACTTCATTCACCACAGGGTCTGGCTGTATAATGAAATTCATTACTCTCAAAGGAGATAACTCTGATTAGTGTCTTTTACACCTCTGCCTATTCTGTTCTTAAAATGATTCATCAGTCATTTAATTGGCTGACCATGTGATAAGAAACAGAACTATTTAATTTAGCCCTGCAACGAACAGATCGAGTTCAAACAATTCGACACTCTGCCTGTCTGTTATTGGCAGCGATTCTCATTATATATCGCTCGTATTTCGGCATCCCACCAATTTCTATACGACTCTGACCAGAGCTCTGAACTGGCCGTGATTGCGCTAAACGACCGGTCTGTTTTAGATTTTACGACACAATAATTGTTATGCAGGGACCGTGTGAAAAAGTGATGGTTTTGAAATGAATAAAATAAAATCAGAAATAAGATGTAAAAAAACAATTATCAATAGATTTTAAACATCATTTCTTGCCATTTTTTTATTAAAGCACTTAAATTCTAAAATTCACTTACTTTGTTTTAAAAATTATGTCAGTCAAGTGATGAACCTCATTCTGCACGCATTCGTGTAATCGTACTTGGAAATTATCCATTGCCTTTACAATCATGTCGTTCGGTATCGCCGCTATTTCATTTCGAATTGCTAGCTTCAGATCTTCAGTTGTTCGAGGCTTTACGGCATAGACTTTCGATTTCAAATACCCCCAAAGAAAAAAGTCACATACCGAAAGATCTGAGGAGCGAGCAGGCCATGAAAGGTCACCATTTCTTGAAATCACGTGTTCTGGAAACATTTGTCGTAACACATTCATTGACACTCTGGCAGTGTGAGCAGTTTTACTCCATCTTGTTGGAACCAAACATTTGCAGTGTCAACTTCACGACGTTGTAACCCTGGTACAAGGAAATTATTTAGCATTTCGGCATAACGACTTGAAGTGATCGAAAGTGCTCGACCGTTTTCTTCGTAAAAATATGGACCTATCACTCCGAATTTAGCCACTGCGCACCAAACTGTCACACGTTCACAATGAAGTGGTTTTCCGTGTAGGCTACGAGGATTTTCTGCCGCCCAGTACCGGAAATTTTGTTTATTTACACAACCAGACAGGTGAAAATGGGCCTCATCTGTATGATTATTGAATCGTTAGTTAAAATGTTCTGAATTGATTGGGCACATTCTCTTCGGCTTTGGAAATCATGTTGGCTTAGTTCTTGAACAGTTACGATTTTATACGGATGAAAATGAAGATCCAAACCCAAAATTCTTCGAACACTCCGATCTGATATTCCTAGCTCAGCTGCGTGATGTGCAGCAGGGCGACGTGGACTTCTGGCTACTGACAATCGCAAAGCATCTGTGTTTTCGTGAGTACGAACGCTACGTGGACAGCCTGTAGGTTTCCGTTTTAAAGATGAAGCCGTTTCTCTAAAATTTTTCACACAACGCATTATTGCATTGCGACTGGGAACACTACCGTGTCTACTTACTCCAAACTTTGTACGGAACAAACGCTGGGTTTTGACTAAAGAGTAACCGTTACTAAAGTAAGTCTCTATGACGGAAACACGATGTTGTGTGTTCCACGACTACATTGCAACTGTACTAGCATTGAGCCGGGGAATGAAAGTCATTGACCCGGTTTTCCTTACTCGCATTGTTACGATGTTCAGTCAGATCAAACACCATCCACTTTTTCTGCCGGTCTCTGTATGAGCAGTTGAAAATTGAGGGGGGTTTCCTTTCTTTTAACTTCTTTGCACTTTCACTCTTTTGTGTTGTCCTAGCTAGATCCGGGCGTTGCAGTGCGTGTAATGCATTGAATTACATGATAATGCATGATTTTTTAGAACTGAATAATCGCACGCAGTTAGGACATAAGTACGGTTTTCGTATTTGTCCGCACCGAAACGCCCGGATGCAGCTAGGATACGGCGTAAATGTCCGAGCAGAGCCCCGGTATATCCGAATCCCGGTATCTCAAAGCCCGGTATAACGAGGTTTTTTTTCATTTTATGACCACAAAGGATCACTTTAGTCTCTTTGGTTAGTTTTTTTTTCTTCGGCAGTTTATTTCCTTTTCATTTCTTTCTTGCCAATACTTTTTCATTCTGTCGGATCTTGCTTTTCTCAATTCGTCTGAACAAACCTGTTCTTTTCATTTAATTGTTCTTACTGATAAAATTTTGTTTTTGTTTTTAATTGTTTCTTTGTAAACCGGTGTGCAATCTTTGACAACAGCAATTGTTAGATTTAGTTCTGTTCTGTCTTTTTTGATTTCTTCAAGCCAAGGAATTGTAGCTCCTTCCGTTTTTGCAGACATGAATTTTTCTACAATTTTTTTTAATAATCGGTTTTCTGGAGTTCTGAGGATATGCGAAAAGAAAGAAATTCTCTTTTTGCGCATTGCATCAGTGATTGGTTGTATTTCTTTATAAATTTGTTCTCTTGGTAAAAGTCTGTGCTGGTTGTCAACTAAGTGTTTTTTGTTTATGCAGGTTCTAAGAATCCTTCTTTCTATTTTTCTAATTGTTTCTTTTATTCCGTTTCCATCAATACTGAAGAGAGTTTCACTGCCGTACATTGCTTGTGATCTGAGAACTGCTTTGTAGTGTTTAAGTTTTGTGTGAATGGAAAGACATTTTTTATTGTAAGTGTTTTTACTGCCCTTAACGGACAGGTGGAGTGTCAAATTATTTACACTCACTCGGTTCGTTGCAAGGCTAAAATAAATAGTTCTTTTTCTTATCACATGGTCAGCCAATTGAATGACTGAATCATTTAAGAACAGAAGAGGTATAGGTGTACTGTGACACTAATCAGAGTTATCTCCTATGAAAGTAATGAATTTCATTATACAGCCAGACCCTGTGGTGAATGAAGTGAAGGTGTCATTTGCAGAGTGGAAAATATGTGCTTTTCAGAGGGCCTGGCATGCTGATAAGCTTAGTTTTCCACTCAGTGAGTTGTGGCAATGGTAAACCACCTCACTCCTCTGTTTACTTAGTAAAACCTCTACAGGTTCAAACCAGCCTTTCGGCTGATGACCTTAAACAACAACAACAACAACAAGTGTTTTTAGTAATTTGCTGTCCTTTGGAAGGTTTAGAAATTCTCTCATTCCATGCCGCCTTTTCATTAAGATTATAAATGTGATTGTCTCTCCAAGATATTTAAAACTCTCTAGGTTTTACTGTATACTTATAAAATATAATGTAGAGTAGAGGGGGGCAAAAGTTCGCACTTAATTTTTGATTATTTCGTAATCGATAAAGAAAACACTTAGAAAAATGAAACTTCGCTATAATTACTAGGTATATTTTATATTTAAAGCTGTATACTTCCTGTATCGTTATACGTTTTATTAAATTTAAAAAACACTGTTTTTTCACAACATACCAAATTCGAACTTTTGCCCCGTATGTGGGGCAAAAGTTCGCTAAGCGTGGGGTAAAAGTACGCACAAAACAACTTCAATGTACATTTTATTTAATCAGCTCTAAAATATTGTATTGTACTTTAGAACATTAACAAGACTTATTTTAATTATTCTTATAAATATTTTATAAAATATTCAATAAGATCTTATTCTTTATAATTTAAAACAGTCACTAGTTAAGCAAACAGTAAAATGACGATATAAACATAGTTATGTAAATAGCAGGTATTAATCTATTAACAATTTAAACTGAAATACTGAAACTAAAGACGATAGTAAAACTAAATGTCACTAGTAAAAAATAGACTACGCTAAATAAAAATATAAAATGAGACTAGCTAAAAATTAGCTACATTTAGCAGCAGGTAACACGTTTACACCACAATTAACGAAAATAAAATTTTCTTGAACACTAGGCCTATAAGAAGAACAATAATTTGTCAGAATTAACAGTAATCACAACTAAATTTACCTCCACCCTCGTAATTATCGAGTTTGGTAGCATTTATCATGCCACCAAACTCGACATTTGTTACACTGAATCCAGTCTTCTTCTGGTGGATTGAAGCATTCATCTCCACAATCTGGGCATGAAACCCGTTGTTTAGAAGTCGAGGGCTGATTTTCTTGTTTGCTAAAGTCAAGTTTTGTTATATTTTCTACATTTTTGTCAGGCCTACGTCTTGGAGTTGGTACCATATTTTGTTTCTGTCCTTGTTTTGTTTAAGTTTCTGCTTCCCTTTTTAAAGATTGATTCTGCTCAAGCAACACCGTATCTTTTCGGCAAAGGCAACGGATCTGATGGCGGCGAAGTCCATTTCTTTTTCTCGCTACCTGGAGCATTTCATTACTGCAGGTTTTCTCTCTGCTTTTCTCTTGTAAGTCCTAAAAAACAATGGAGGATCGGATAGATTGTTTAATTATTACTGACATAGATAGAAACTTCGTTAAATTTAAAATTGTATGCATGATATTGCTACAGTAATATCGTGTAACTAGTAGGCTATTATGTTATTTCAAGCATGTGTGCCAGAAGTTCGCATCTGTGGGGCAAGAGTTCGAACTCTTGCCCCACCGCCCAATTTCCAACTCAATGATCAGTGCTGTTATCTATGTGCAATGTTTAAAACATTGAATGGCGTTTTTCTATAGATTAATTTATGTTCTTTCAGTTGGCATAACATATAAAAGTTTTCCTTGTATTGCTTAAGCATGAACTTATTTCCTATACAATGAAATATTGTATCAAAGAAAGTAAATAAACATCTTACCTCATTGTAAAGCCAAATATTGTAGTAACGACGCAAAACTTCGGTCACATACTTCTGTAGACACAAGTAACGGACTAGCATAGGAAATTTCCAACTGCTGGAGGTGTAACACTAAAATACCTTCACTGCGAACTTTTGCCCCGCTCTACTCTACTCGATTATAAAAAAATCTGGTGTGAAAGACTCACAACTTTCTCTTGCCAATGCAAATAATTAACAATAAACCTACCATTAGTATTAAAACATTAGAAATGAACAAAAAACTAACCTCAAAAAACATTAGTGAAATACGGCGCAAAATTAAAATCGACCTCAGTTTGGCTTAAAAATACGGAAAATCGCTCATTCACGCTAAACTAGGCACTGTACAAAAAAATGCTTAAATTAAAAGTTTTAGATCTCTTTAATTTCCTATAAATTTTATTTTATACACTTTTGTCGTAAAATGCATTCTAAGGCCGAAATCTTAAAAAAATAGATTTTTCACACGTTTTCGTGAGAAAAAAACAAAAAATTGCTAATTACCGCTAAACTAAGCGTTATACAAAAAAATGTTCGAAATAAAAGTTGTAGAATTTTAAATTTTCTACAACTTTTATTATATAACGTTTTGCGCTAAAATGCATATTAAAGCCGCAATCTTAAAAAGAAAATGTTTTTACGTAAAAACAGCCTCACGCAGAATTTCAGCAAACATGACGCCTACCCTATCTTGTAGAGAATAAAAAATTGAATAAACCAGGCGATTTTAAAAAAAATCGTAGGACCAGTTTTTGAAAAAATCGCAAATAAGTGAAAAATTATACGAATAAACTACTACTTCCAGTTGACCGATTTTGATGAAAATGTTCGTGTCGTGTCCGGTAGTGGTATGTAACTTAAGTTTTAAGTTTCAAGTTCGTACGATGCTCCGTTCTTGAGATATTCTGTTCACACACACACAGACCAATCGCTAAAAACATGTTTTTTGGGTTCAGGGGGTCTGAAAACGTATAGATCCGGTGAAGAGTGTATTTGTTAAAATCGACATGAAAACAATACTTTCCTTCCTATATATTCATATAGGCAAGACAAAGTAATAATGATTATGTAGGTGACATAATTTATTTGCATTTAGTGTGTATTGAAATAATAACATTATGTTGAGCCATTTCCTTAACGTGTATGTAAGTTAGTCTACAACAGTATGGTTGGTTAGACAATAACTCTTTCAACTAAGTATTACAGATGTAGCGTATTCAACTACTCAGTGTGTGTGTGTGTGTGTGTGTGTGTGTGTGTGTGTGTGTGTAGTGTGTGAAGTGTGTTAGATAAATGAATCAGTCAGGTGTATATTGAGTGGAGTTCACTTTGTTCACACACAAATGGTTTCATAGACGACGATTTTCATTTAACTACTATTCCTTATAATACACTAATATTGGCCGTTACAAAAGTTTATTGACATTTTTGTTGGTTAATTTTAAATTATCGGTTTTCTCTCTTAAGGGGGTAGTCAACGCATGAAGATGATTTTTTTTTAAATTTCGATTGTTTTTACTTTCTCTTGTCTATATGAATATATAGGAAGGAAAGTATTGTTTTCATGTCGATTTCAAGAAATCGAGTTTTCACCGGATCTACACGTTTTCAGACCCCCTGAACCCAAAAAACATGTTTTTAGCGATTGGTCAGTGTCTGCGTGTGTGTGTGTGTGTGTGTGTGTGTGTGTGTGTGTCTGTCTGTCTGTCTGTGTGTGAACAGAATATCTCAAGAACGGAACATCGTACGAACTTGAAACTTGAAACTTAAGTTACATACCACTACCGGACCTGACACGAACATTTTCATTGAAATCAATCAACCGGAAGTTGTAGTTTATTCGTGTAATTTTTCACTTTTTTGCGATTTTTTCAAAAACTGGTCCTACGATTTTTTTTAAAATCGCCTGGTTTATTCAATTTTTTATTCTCTACAAGATAGGGTAGGCGTCATGTTTGCTGAAATTCTGCGTGAGGCTGTTTTTACGTAAAAACATTTTCTTTTTAAGATTGCGGCTTTAATATGCATTTTAGCGCAAAACGTTATATAATAAAAGTTGTAGAAAATTTAAAATTCTACAACTTTTATTTCAAACATTTTTTTGTATAACTTTTTCTCTTGAAATTTCTGTATTTTCATTTATACATGTTAATAAACAGTCGTAAGAAATACAGTACAATCATTTTTACTTTTTTTTAAACCATAGAAGTATGATTGCAAGTTATCCGGAATTTCAAGTGTTTGAAATTGGGTCCGCCTTCTATATTTCAGTTAAGTGGCGTTTTTAGTGTAATCTATAAACCATTCTCAATATAACTTGTTTTTTTTTTTTTTTACTTTTTTATGACCGCATAGGATCAGTTTAGTCAGTCCATTAACCAAGTCTGTTGGATGGGATTGTTGGGGCCTTGCGGTCCTCCCAATACTTCTTCATACGTTCCGATCTTTGTGCCCTTTCTGGTGTTGAAAAATTCAAGTTGTGAGTTTTCTTCTTGTAACTGTGAAACGGGTGTATTTGTTTTGGATTTTATTGTTTAATTTTTACTTTCTCTTGCCTATATGAATATATAGGAAGGAAAGTATTGTTTTCATGTCGATTTTTCGAAATCGAGTTTTCACCGGATCTATACGTTTTCAGACCCCCTGAACCCAAAAAACATGTTTTTAGCGATTGGTCTGTGTGTGTGTCTGTGTGTCTGTGTGTTTGTGTGTGAACAGAATATCTCAAGAACGGAACATCGTACGAACTTGAAACTTGAAACTTAAGTTACATACCACTACCGGACGCGACACGAACATTTTCATCAAAATCGGTCAACCGGAAGTAGTAGTTTATTCGTATAATTTTTCAGTTTTTTGCGATTTTCTCAAAAACTGGTCTTACGATTTTTTTTAAAATCGCCTATTTTACTCAATTTTTTATTCTCTACAAGATAGGGTAGGCGCCATGTTTGCTGAAATTCTCGGTGAGGCTGTTTTCACGTAAAAACGTTGTTTTTTTAAGATTACGGCTTTAATATAAATTTTAGCGCAAAAACTTATATAATAAAAGTTGTAGAGAATTTAAAAACCTACAACTTTTATTTCAAACATTTTTTTGTATAACGCTTAGTTTAGCGGTAATTAACGATTTTCTGTTTTTTTTTCTCACGAAAACGTGAGAAAAATTGATTTTTTTTAACATTTCGGTCTTAGTATGCATTTTACGACAAAAGTGTATATAATAAAAGTTATAGAAAATTAAAAGATCTACAACTTTTGTTTAGAGCATTTTTCTCTACAGAGCCTAGTTTAGCGTGAAAGTGTGATTTTCCGTTTTTTTTAAGCCAAATTGAGTTCGATTTTCATTTTGCGTCTTCCACTCATGATTAAAATAAGGTTATGTTTTTGAGGTTAGTTTTGTTCATTTCTAATGTTTTAATACTAATGATAGGTTTATTTTTAATTATTTGCATTGGCAAGAGAAAGTTGTGTGAGTGTTTCACACCAGATTTTTCCTTGTTTGTTGTATCGTCCGGAGTAAGGCCAATCTCCCTCAGATCCTCTCTTATTTCGCTGATCCATCTGCATCCTGTTGTGGTGTTTTTGGAGTTGAGGTTGTACTCAACCAGCTGCTTTAGGAGTCTTGAGTCTTGCATCCTCATGATTTGACCAAAGAATCCCAGTCTTCTCTTATGCATGGTGTCGGTAATGGGTTCAAGCTCCCTGTAAACAACTTCGTTGGGCACAATTCTTCACTGCCCATCTTTCTGATACTTTTTGTTGATGCAGGTTCTGCTAATTCTTCTTTCGATTTTTTTTGGATATAACTTGTTTATTAACATTAATAAAATTTTTGGTTTTTTCTTTTTCCAGCCGTTGATGTAAATAAAGAAGAAGTGATTTCCAGTTACTTGAAGTCATGTGAAAAACATGGAGCAAGACCAATAAGCAGTATACTTGATCAGTTACAGGTATGTTTTATCTTTTCTGTAAATAATGTGTTTGAATTTTTCTTTTATTTCAAATTAATTGCTACTACTAGTTATTTCAAACTAACCAAATAATATCTCTGCCCATAACAGACAGGTGGAGTGTCAAATTATTTACACTCAATCTGTTTGTTGCAGGGCTAAAATAAATAGTTCTGTTTCTTATCACATGGTCAGCCAATTAAATGACTGAATCATTTAAGAACAGAAGTGGTAGAGGTGTAAAAGACACTAGTCAGAGTTATCTTCTCTGAAAGTAATGAATTTCACTATACAGCCAGACCCTGTGGTGAATGAAGTGAAGGTGTCATTTGCAGAGTGGAAAATATGTGCTTTTCAGAGGGCCCGGCATGCTGTTAAGCGTACTTTTCCACTCAGTGAGTTGTGGCAATGGTAAACCACCTCACTCCTCGTTTTACTTAGTAAAACCTCTACAGGTTCAAACCAGCCTTTCGGCTGTTGACCTAAACAACAACAACAAATAATATCACAGAGATTAGGAAACACTAAACCTAAGGGCTGGAAAGGGACCCATTGAGGAAGAAACCATAATAAACGTAAAAATTACTGGTACTAATTACTGGTACTAATTACTGATAGTAATTACTGGTACTAATTACTGGTACTAATTACTGGTACTGATGGTTAGTCACGAAATGAACTTTGTTTGAGACAAAGTGTAAGAGAGGAACAATCTACTGCCATGCATGCCCAGTTTCTCTATTACAATCCTAACAAACATACGGACACTCGTAGTTCATTGGAATACACAATCCTTATTTTATTGCACGATGAGTGGTATAGGAAATATTGTTTTGATTTGGCTATTCTGTTTTTACGTTTTAGGCTACATTTATAAAAATAAAAGTATTTTAATTCGTTAAAACTCATTCCGTTTCTTTTCATTTTATTCTTCACATTTTATTTATTATTTATAGGGTGATTCAAAAAGAGCGCCGGTTTTGATATATCAAATTAAGAGATTTATTTCATTGAAAAACTGAAAATAAATACATCAACAAGTTCATCTTACCTTCCGATTTCATGTATGGAAAATGATGTCATGCATGTGTCCTCCTCTACTGCGCTGGCACGCATCAACTCTGTCCATGAAATTGGATATCACTGCACGAGAAGTTTCGACTTCCATTTGCCCGATAACCCGTCGAATTAAACCCCACATACGGCAGTTCTGTTTATTAACAAAATTGTTTAAGTGGAAGTGCGCCTCATCACTGAAAATGATTTTGTTTGCGAAGGTGTCATCATCCTGCCGTTTTCTCAATACCCAGTCAACAAACTTCGTCTCTTCTGGTGGTCTGCCACTTTCAAATGTTGCGTCAACTGAATTTTATATGGGTGATATTGGAGATCGTACCGAAGAATTCTCCGTACAGAAGAACATCGTAAACCCAATTGTTGAGAACGGCGACGTATTGATTTTGCTGGACTAACAGCCACACTGTCACGAACCAACGCAACGTTCTGCTCAGTTCGGCCAGAACGACGACGTCCAGAACTTTTAAGGTCGACTGTTGAACCCGTCTCAAAAAACTTTTTCATGAGCCTGCGAACTGTTGATTCATTCGGTGCTTCATTACGTCCCAGAGTACCGCGAAGTCGCCTGACAGTAGCCGCATAACTCTCTCCACTCTGGTAAAATGTTTTGACGATTAACACTCGTTGTGCAATAGTAAACTTCTCCATGGTTAGACACAGACTGCGAGAGTACTACACTGCGAACAAGAGAAACTACAACTGAATCGTCAATCGGAATGTTCTCCGAAATAGAAATGAGGTCTAACAATGTTGCCAACCGATAAACAAAAATTTACCAGCCGTTTAAAAACCGGCGCTCTTTTTGAATCACCCGTTAGTAGTGTTGTTATAAATTAGTTATCTATCCGTGTATTATAAGTTTATCATATCGACCGATCGAAAGCAGCGTAAAACAATTCAAAGTGCAGAACGGAATGTTATTAAGTGTTGTAAAGAAGAAGCAAAACGTAAACTATATATACTACACAGTTGGATGTTTTTAGAAATGTACGCATACTGTGGACAATTAGAACTGGCACAAATGTTGCTCTACGTGTACACAGACACACAGTTCCGCATAAAGTATATCCATAAACCTATTCTTTCAACAAGGTCTGCAAATGCCTACAACCTTATTTCAATGTACCAACATACAAATAATTATTTCATTTTAAAATATGTATTTAATTTGTCCCAGTAAAAATTTAAACTATAAATTACAAGAACTAAACTGCAAAAACTTACTAAACTATACTTTACAGACGCACGCAACTAACTAAACAAATTTGTCTGAATATTTTATAATGAACAGAAAATCATTTTTTTTTTATTCCTAATTTATGTACGTTGCAAGCTGTTCAATTTAGAACAATAAGCAACCCCATGACCCAATGAGATGAGGATGATGTGTATGACGTGTAAATGAGGTGTAGTCTTGTACAGACCTAGGTCGACCATTTCTTGAGAAAATATGGTTAATTGAACCCCAACCATCAAAGTACACTGGCAACCACTGCCTAGTATTCAAATCCGTATAAAAGTAACTACCTTTACTAGGATTTGAACCAGGAACCTTCGTCTTCGAAAATCAGCTGTTAATCAGCTGATTTTGGCGACGACTTTACCTCTAGACCAACCCGGTGGGTTTGAAAATCATATATGAAAATAAATTAGTCACACGATTATGTCAGACAGATTATTAATAACAACTGTGAAAACAAAGCGTAGTGACTTTGCGTGAGTCACACATTACGGTAGCGATTGTGTACTTTTGTGACTGTACCGTCGTTGAATGGCAAGGGGCGAAGAGTGGAGTAGATAAACACCGAAGCTGCTTGTGCCAATTCGAATTGTTGTTGTTTAGGTCAACAGCCGAAAGGCTGGTTTGAACCTCTAGAGGTTTTACTAAGTAAAACGAGGAGTGAGGTGGTTTACCATTGCCTTCCTCACTGAGTGGAAAAGTATGCTTATCAGCATGCCGGGCCCTCTGAAAAGCACATATTTTCCACTCTGTAAATGACACCTTCACTTCATTCACCACAGGGTCTGGCTGTACAATGAAATTCATTACTTTCAGAGGAGATAACTCTGATTAGTGTCTTTTACACCTCTACCTCTTCTGTTCTTAAATGATTCAGTCATTTAATTTGCTGACCATGTGATAAGAAACAGAACTATTTATTTTAGCCCTACAACTAACAGATTGAGTGTAAATAATTTGACACTCTACCTGTCTGTTATGGGCAGGAATAATAATAATAATAATAATTTGAATTGTCCAACGTATATTACACTAGGAGCAGCATATTACCCGCACTCACCCAGATTCACCACAGGGTCTGGCTGTATAATGAAATTCATTACTCTCAAAGGAGATAACTGTGGGTAGTGTCTTTTACACCTCTACCTCTTCTGTTCTTAAATAGTTCAATCGTATAATTGGCTAAGTATGTGATAAGAAACAGAACTATTTTTGTATCCCTGGAATAAGCAGATCGAGTGCAATTAATTTAACACTCCACCTGCTCATTATGGGGATATGTGACTCATAGAATTATACAAGGATATAAAGCAGCAGTTCCCAAACTTTTTTGCCTGGGGACCCACCTTCATTGTGGAATTTTTTTTCGCGACCCACATATTAAATAATATTAATTATAATTATTATTATCGTGAAAATTCACTATTGAGGAATACACCTCTAAAAGAAAATGGTAAAGATGTTATAATTGAAGACAAAATTCAGTACGAAAAAAGATTTTTAATTCAGAATCTTAAAACTAAACAAATACAAAAAATGAGACCTATGTAATTAATGTGGCTTTTGGAGCTGGTGCTTACGATTTACAAGAGATTCTATATCCGGGTTGAAAGTTGAAAGCTTTAAATGCAGGTCACTTTCCACACAAAGCCTATTTCTATATTTATTTTTTAAATATACCAAAGTGGAGACATGCCCTCTCACACCAATATGTGATTGAAAACCCCATCAGCTCTTTTAAGGCTATGTTCGAAAGAACTGGATACTCCCTCCTAGCCTTTATCCAAAATGGGATTAAGCTCAAGTCCTTAAATGTTGACTTCAGAGCAAAATCACAAGAAAGTTCTGTAAAGGAGTCTTCTTCAGATGTTGAGAGTTGTACTTTGCTGAGGGAATCATTATCAAACGGATTTCTAATCCAGAGCAGCTCATCTTGTATTTTGAACATATGTAGGGCTATCTTTTTTAGAAAAGAATTTTTAATTCTGTAGTGTAGTTAGAAGTTAAAATAAAACATATGTCATGAGATACGTTCAATTTTCTTTACATTTGTACGGAAAAACAATTCAAAAGTACGTAGCTATTAAGTGTTTTTAATCTGTTTCCGTGACCCACCCAAATTGCTCCCGCGACCCACGCGACCCATAGTTTGGGAACCACTGATGTAGAGGATTCCGGATTAATAAATAAACAATAACCTCAATAGAATTCTATTATAATCTACCTTTTTTTTTTGAAAAAACAATTAGTTGCATTTTGGTGTCCAGCAGGTAATAAACCACTGCTGTCGTACACAGTAGCTATCTGTCATGATGCAGCTGTTAGTACGTGACAATATCTTTGGATCTTGTAGGTGAAATTAAGGTAGTAATGTGGTAGTGTGACGGATTTTTTGACTCTTAAATACAATGATTCCTACATCTTGTCAGTAATTGAATTAATCAATCAATATTGAAATAAATCTCTGATTAATTTATTAATATTCTATTTTTAATACTACGTTGGTAATTAATTAATTAGGTATTTTAATTGGAAGTGTTAATTGATATCAATTAACAAATGACGTTCACGAAAAAGTTGATTTATGTAATCTTCTTCTATTCACGCAATCATGTGTACGTGTAATTAATTTTGTTTAATTGGTTGTCCTTTTAGTAAATAGTTTTCAATTTTAAGTACTAAATAATTCTTGTAAATAAAACTAGGAACTATTATTTATGTATTTTATTTCCGATGAAATTCCGTTGTTAATGGAATTAATTATTTTTCTCGTTATGTTTCTTTGAATGCGTCTACAATGTTAAATGACAGTGTGTATTTTTTAGCAAACAATTTCCTCTGAAGGAGGATAGCTGAAATTTTGGAAGCATGTTACGGGTGTTTTATTAAGGATGCAACCCTGATTATAAGAAGGCAGAAGTAATACATCAGTAAATTTTCTGTCCCCCAATCGGTATGTTGGCAACAGTGTACTCAAGGCCAACTACCTAAGACAGTTAAAATGTTCCAGTCAAGCATTAGTGTGGTGACAGCAGTCGTTTCGTTATATTGTGTCAGCAATGGTTTTTTCCAAGGAAGAACCGGGTATTTTATTAAGGACACAACCCTGATTATAAGAAGGTAGAAGTAATACATCAGTAAATTTTCTGTCCCCCAATCGGTATGTTGGCAACAGTGTACTCAAGGCCAACTACCTAAGACAGTTAAAATGTTCCAGTCAAGCATTAGTGTGGTGACAGCAGTCGTTTCGTTATATTGTGTCAGCAATGGTTTTTTCCAAGGAAGAACCGGGTATTTTATTAAGGACACAACCCTGATTATAAGAAGGTAGAAGTAATACATCAGTAAATTTTCTGTCCCCCAATCGGTATGTTGGCAACAGTGTACTCAAGGCCAACTACCTAAGACAGTTAAAATGTTCCAGTCAAGCATTAGTGTGGTGACAGCAGTCGTTTCGTTATATTGTGTCAGCAATGGTTTTTTCCAAGGAAGAACCGGGTATTTTATTAAGGACACAACCCTGATTATAAGAAGGTAGAAGTAATACATCAGTAAATTTTCTGTCCCCCAATCGGTATGTTGGCAACAGTGTACTCAAGGCCAACTACCTAAGACAGTTAAAATGTTCCAGTCAAGCATTAGTGTGGTGACAGCAGTCGTTTCGTTATATTGTGTCAGCAATGGTTTTTTCCAAGGAAGAACCGGGTGTTTTATTAAGGATGCAATCCTGATTATAAGAAGGTAGAAGTAATACATCGGTAAATTTTCTGTCCCCCAATCGGTATGTTGGCAACAGTTTACTCAAGGCCAACCACCTAAGACAGTTAAAATCTTCCATTCAAGCATTAGTGTGGTGACAGCAGTCGTTTCGTTATATTGTGTCAGTAATGGTTTTTTCCAAGAAAGAATCGGGTGTTTTATTAAGGACGCAACCCTGATTATAAGAAGATAGAAGTAATACATCGGTAAATTTTCTGCCCCCAATCAGTATGTTGGCAACAGTGTACTCAAGGCCAACTACCTAAGACAGTTAAAATGTTCCAGTCAAGCATTAGTGTGGTGACAGCAGTCGTTTTGTCATATCGTGTCGGCAATGGTTTTTTCCAAGGAAGAACCGGGTGTTTTATTATGGACGCAACCCTGATTATAAGAAGATAGAAGTAATACAATGTTTTCATTGAAATTTGCTATTCATTTGTAAAATAACAATTTAGATTAAATAATCATTTGTTAAGTACGGAAAATAAAAATATGCCGTAGATTGTGGCTTTTAACATAGGGTTGCGTTCTTAGTAAAACACCCGGTTCTTCCTTGGAAAAACCATTGCTGACACAATATAACGAAACGACTGCTGTCACCACACTAATACTTGACTGGAGCATTTTAACTGTCTTAGTAGTTGGCCTTGAGTACACTGTTGCCAACATACCGATTGGGGGCAGATAATTTACCGATGTATTACTTCTATCTTCTTATAATCAGGGTTGCGTTCTTAATAAAACACCCGGTTCTTGCTTGGAAAAACCATTGCTGACACAATATAACGAAACGACTGCTGTCACTACACTAATGCTTGACTGGAACATTTTAACTGTCTTAGGTAGTTGGCCTTGAGTCCATTGTTGCCAACATACCGATTGAGGGGACAGAAAATTTACCGATGTATTACTTCTATCTTCTTATAATCAGGGTTGCGTTCTTAATAAAACACCCGGTTCTTGCTTGGAAAAACCATTGCTGACACAATATAACGAAACGACTGCTGTCACTACACTAATGCTTGACTGGAACATTTTAACTGTCTTAGGTAGTTGGCCTTGAGTCCATTGTTGCCAACATACCGATTGAGGGGACAGAAAATTTACCGATGTATTACTTCTATCTTCTTATAATCAGGGTTGCGTTCTTAATAAAACACCCGTTAGTACTAATATACATTCCAAATACTGGAAACTAGAAAATATAAAACCTGGAAACTTTGACTAATGATGTTATTGTCATCAGCCAAAAGTCTGGTTTGAAACTCTGGAGGTTTTACTAAGTAAAATGAGGATCAGGTGGTTTACCATTGCCTTCCTCACTGAGTTAAATAGTATTTTTTTCAGCATACCCTCCACAAAGAATCTACTTTCCACCCTGCAAATGACACCTTCACTTCATTCAGCACAGGGTCTGGCTGTGTAATGAAATTCTGACTAGTGTTTTTTATAATTGTACCTCTTCTGTTCTTAAATGCTTCAGTCATATAATCGGTTGACGATTTGATAATAAACATAACTACTTTTTGTAGTCCTGGAACGAGCAGATCGAGTGCAAATACTTTTATGCTCCACCTACCTCTTAAGGGGAACTTAAATTTGTAAAATTTAGAAATGGTGATGTCGTAAAAGTTGAAAATTCATTTACACCAATTTTTTACTCAAAACTTTTAAAGCTCCCATAACTTAAACTTTCTAAGATAAAAGTCTAAATTCACAATGAATTTAGAAATGCATTTGAAAAGTTAATTTAACTCAAAATATAAAATTTTCAACTAAAAGGGTCCCTTTTCTGGTTCCAAATCAAATTTAAAAATAACATTTGAAGGTAAAGTGTAGATATTGCTAACCAACAGGCAGAGGTAACATGTGTGATAAATGGAAAATCCTAATTTTTTTACTTTCTCTTGCCATGTATGAATATGAATAGAAAGGAAAGTATTGTTTTCATGTCGTTTTTTTCTAAATCAAGTTTTCACCGTTTATACGCGTTTTCAGACCCCCTGAACCCAACAAAACATGTTTTTAGCGTTTGGTTTGTGTGTGTGTGTGTGCGCGCGCGTTTGTGAACAAAATATTTCAAGAACGGAATATCGTATGAGTGAAAATTAAAACTTACGTTAGCTAAGTTAGCTAGAGGACCCGACACAAACATTTTCATCAAAATCTGTCAACTGGAAGTAGCCGTTTTCTCAAAAACAGCTTCTACAATTTTTTAAAATTGCCTTATTGACTACATTTTTATGCTTTACACGATAGAGTAGGCGCCATGTCTGCTGAAATTCTTGGGGAGGCTGTGCTCTAGTAGAACAAAATTTTTTTTTTTTAAGATTGCGACCTTAATTATGCATTTTAGGGAAAAAGTGTATACAATCAAAGTTGTAGAAAATTTAAAAACCTACAACTTTTATTCAAAACATTACTTTGATAACGCTTAGGTTAACGGCAATTAGTGATTTTCTGCTTTTTTCGTGAAAATCTGTAAAAAATGGGTTTTTTAAGGTTTCGGCTGTAGTATGCATTTTACGACAAAGTGTATATAATCAAATTTATAGAAAATTAAAAGATCTACAACTTTTATTTACAAACATTTTTCTCTTCTAAGCCTAGTTCATTGTCAAAGAGGGATTTTTCGTATTATTAAGCCAAACAATCAGGTTGTGTTTCATTTTGCATCATTCACTCGTGATTAAAATTAGGTTATGATTTTTTTTGCTTATTTCTAATGTGTTATTACTAATGTAGGTAGTTTTATACGGTACTTTTATACGGATTTGAATACTAGACAGTGGTTGCCGGTGTACTTTGATGGTTCGGGTTTAATTAAACGATACTCTCTCAGGAATGGTCGACCTGGGTCTGTACTAGACTACACCTCATTTACATGTCATACATATCATCCTCATCTCATTGGGTCATGGGGTTGTTTATTGTTCTGAATTGAACAGATTGCAACGTACACATATTAGGAATTAAAAAAAAAAATTACTAATGTTAGGTTATATTGTTCATTATTTTCGTTGGCAAGAGAAAGTCGTGTGAGTTTTTTGTACCAGATTTTTTTATAATTGGCTAGTATGAGGTCGCAAGCTTCACAATTCATGAATGAATTGTGGTATTTGTTACAAGTTTTATTGAAGTAGTTCTTGATATTATATTATTTTATTTTGTTGTTTCTTTTTCTGTTGCAGGATATAGATTACAGTCAAGAACGAAATGATTGTTTAGATTTAAAAGGGAAAACGTTAACGCCGTTAGACTGTGAAACATTAGAAGAAATTTTAAAAAGAGTTCAATTCGTTAAAATTAATCTTGAATCCACATCGATTGATGATGAAGTAAGTTTGGTATTTTTTTTTACATCAGTTAATTAATTTTTTAATTTTCAATTAAGTTGTTGATCGTACTTCTTCATTGTGCTTGATTGAATTATATCGAAAGTATGAAAAACTTAATTGTTTGGATATTTAAATTAATTATTACAGTGTTTTACCGCTTTTTCTCTTTGTATTTTAAACGGAGTAAGTATTGAGATGGTACAAAAATTACTATTCCCGGATTTAAACTGATGATTAAATCTTTTCTGACCCTTGAAGATAGTTTGTAATTCTTCAGAAAGTTTCTGTCGGCTGTGTTTGGTGCTTGTTATTCAATTTGTAGAAGTAAAATTTGTCTCGTCTCTGGTATCACGAAGACCATCAGCCAACAGATGCAAAAGGTGTGCATGAAAATTAATTTAAAACGTTGAGGAAAAAATTGTTCAAAAAATAACATCCTATGAAATTTTTTAGAAGTGGACGAAATTTTGAAATTTTCAACTTTCCTATAAAATTTCCGGGTGTGTTAAGCATTTTTTCTAGCAGTTTAAACCGATCTTCACATCTTATGACCCCTGAAACCAAATAATTAATTTTCTTGAAGAATTTTGTTTGTATGTGTGGTGTTATTTGATTTTTTGAAGCAAAATTTGTCTTATATCAGGTACCACAAAGATCATTAGCCAACAAACAAGTCATAATGTTTGAAGCTCTGCTATAAAATTAATTCAAAATGTTTCTGTCTTTCTGGACTGAATAATTCTACTGAAAGTTACAACGGCTCTTTTGGTTTAATGAGCTGTCTCTCTGGACTGAGTAATTGTACTGATGCGTATGATGACTCTTTTGGTATAGCAAGCTGTTTCTTAAGACTGAATAATCCTAATAGAGATGTCCACACTTGTGCGCTTTCTTTTTCGACTTGCGGTTTGACATGCGATAAGGCATGCCTCAAAGCATGTGCTTAGAGGTATGCCATTCACCTGTTCGCTTTTGTAAAAAAAAAAACATAAAAAATATTTTTTGTTTTTCCTAACTAATTTCTAAGTAAAATAATCTAAATCAAACCAATCAACGCAGGAAAGAACTGGCTTTAATTTCGTGTAGTGTACAAATATTTTTGAACACTATACGAAATTAAAGCCAGTTCTTTCGTGCGTTGATTGGTTTGATTTAGATTATTTTATTTAGAAATTAGTCGAAAATACCTACAGCAATTTATGCAAAAAGTATTCAGTTTTTAGCCGGTTTTCTGTTAATGTGGTTTTTAAACGTCCGTTACTCTGTCCAGGCTTTTCATAAAAATCAGCTTTTAAGTGCTAGTTTCTAAATAAAATAATCTAAGTCAAACCAATCAACACAGGAAAGAACAGGCTTTAATTTAACGTAGTGTTCAAAAATATTTTTTATTTTTTCTTTGAGGTAAAGCTCTTCAAATGAGCGCAGACAGGTGAATGGCGTGCCTCTAAACGCATGCAAGAGGCATGCGTTGTAAGTGCACAAGTTTTGACATAGCTATTGAGACTTACAGAGGTTCTTTTGGTTTAATGAGCTGTCTCTTTGGATTAAACAATCTTACTGAGGCTAATGGTGGCTCTTTCGGTATAACAAGCCGTCTTTTTGGACTGAATTATTGGTTCTGATCCTTACAATGGATCTTTCATTATTACGAGTTATCTCTTCGGACTGAATAATCCCACTGAGGCTTCCGATAAATCTTTGAAGCTGAATAAAACATGATTATCCCTTACCCCTTAATGAATAACACCAGAGCAGTTATATCAGTGGGTGACAGTAACTGGACATTACTTTTTGAACTGCGTTCGTAATTGTCACGTACTGATGTGATAACCCATTGAAAAGTTTTCACTTATATAAACATTTTGTAGTATATTTAAATTTCCAGTTACATTGTTTTTTCGTTATATTCTTTTTGTATTTGTAAATATTTATATGTAAATAGTAGTTTTGTGTACGTATTTGTTTTTAAGTCATTGTAATTTGTTTAATTTCTGATAGACTTCTCATAGATTAGTTAGAAAATGTTAAACAAGGTGTGGCTATTAAATAACGAGACTGATGTTGTATAAAATTTAATTTTAATTTTATACATAATCACTTATTGTCACCTTTAATATACACTCCTTCTCTATCCCTACAACGCTCCATGCGAATTATCCATTGTTGGAAACAGTGCTGGAAGTCATCTTTTGTCAGCTCCTTCAGGACACTTGCCACCGCTTTCTCTTTTATAGCTTCCACAGACTCAAATCTTGTCCTTTTTAATGCAGATTTCACCTTAGGGAACAGGTAGAAGTCACATGGTGCAAGATCTGGTGAATAAGGTGGATGTTCTAACACTGAGATGCTGTACTTGGCTAGAAACTTCTTGGCAGATAATGCGGAATGAGCAGGCGCATTGTCTTGGTGGAGAACCCATAATTTGTCTTTCCACATTTCGTGGCGTTTTTTCCTTACTCTTTGACGTAGTTTAGAAAGTACCTCGAGGTAATAATATTGATTAATTGTTTGACCTTCAGGAACCCAGTGAAGGTACACAATCCCATGGATATAAAAAAAAAACAATCATCATTGCTTTAAATTTTGATTTGCTCATTCGAGCTGTTATGGCTCTCGGTGAAGTTGGGCTCTTCCAGTGCATGGATTGGCGCTTCGTTTCCGCGTTTCATCACATGTTATTATCGTTTCCAAAAAATTTGGGTCATTTTCAATCGCGTACAAAGTCTCAGTACAAACATTTTTGCAAGCTTCATTTCAAACATTTTTGAGCAGCACCTGTCCTAAAGGAGCCGACAGAAGATGATTTCCAGCACTGTTTCCAACAATGGAAAATTCGCATGAAACGTTGTAGGTATAGAGAAGGAGTGTATATTGAAGGTGACAATAAGTGATTATTTATAAAAAAAAAAAAAAATTTTTTACGTCATTCTCGTTATTTAATAGCCACACCTTGTATGTTTGTAAATATTATCGAGTTTGGAGATTTTTTATTAAAATTTGAAATATTTAAGGGTTTCCTTATATTTTCAGATACTGAGAATGTGTTTGCGTATCCAATTATGGTTTTCCGTGTCCTAGAGAAATCAATTTATTGTTCTTTGTTTTTAAATATCAAGTCGTTTAAGAATCAAAATATTAGGATGTAAACTTTTAGATATTTTTTAATGTATTCTTTACCGACATTAAAAAGCAATTTCTATTATTCAGCTTTAAACTTTTTGAAGTTCTGTATACGTACATAATTTTGAAGAAATGGGTTGTACAATTTGGGTATAAGGTAACAAAATGTCTTTGGAATAGGGTTTCTGTTGTTTTATGCCAAGGAATCAAATTCGTGTTTTTTGTACTATAGTTCTGTATAACCCACCGGGTTGGTCTAGAGGTAAAGTGGTCGCCAAAATCAGCTGTTTAACAGCTGATTTTCGGAGACGAAGGTTCCTGGTTCAAATCCTAGTAAAGGTAGTTACTTTTATACAGATTTGAATGCTATACAGTGGTTACCGGTGTACTTTGATGGTTGGGGTTCAATTAACCATAATCTCTCAGGAACTGTCGGCCTGAGTCTGTACAAGACTACACCTCATTTACACGTCATACACATCATCCTCATCTCATTTGGCCATTGGGTTGCTTATTGTTCTGAATTGAACAGATTGCAACGTACACAAATTAGGGATTACAAAAAAAAAATAGTTGTGTATTTGTTTTGGGAAGTTCACTGTGTTTTTGTCTGCCTGAATAATTAGTTCTCAGGTATATAAATTTAAAAAAAGTCTAGTACATTGAAAATTCTTGAACAATTGCTCAGAATGATAAAATGGGTAGTTTTTTGTTCAATTATGTAGTTGCGAAATGAGCTTTTGTGTATTCTAAATGAGGTTTTTGTAAGGTTGGAAATTATCACTCCATTCCAGTATTACTTCCCATATTATGTCCAGTTGTTAAGGTAAACAGCCGAAAGGCTGGTTTGAACCTCTAAAGGTTTTACTAAGTAAAACGAGGAGTGAGGTGGTTTACTATTGCCTTCCTCACTGAGTTGAAAGAGTATGCTTATCGGCATGCTAGGCCCTCCGAAAAACATCTAGTTTCCACCATGTAAATGACACCTTCACTTCATTCACCACAGAGTAAGGCTGTTTAGTGAAATTCATTACTCTCAGAGGAGATAACTCTGACTAGTGTCTTTTACACCTCTACTACCTCTTCTGTTCTTAAATGCTTCGGTCATATAATTGGTTGACTGTGTGGTAAGAAACAGAACTATTTTTTGTAGTCCTGGAACCATCTGATCGACTGCAATTAATTTAACACTCCACCTTCCTGTTAAGGGCATGATTAAATGTTAAGAAATTGAATAAATGAACTGCCATGGATAATGATACAAATGTGATTATGTATTCACATAAAACATAATTGTTTTATTTCTCAATTTTCGCATACTTTCAAATAGTACTTTTCAGTAAAATTCAATTCTAAGGTAATTGTAATCATTTAGGCAGTAATGAAAGTTTATAATATAATCTTAATTCAAAAACAATGCAGAATAATTATTCTTGCTATATGTGACACCATGGATATACCAAGAGTATGTACAAAATAACAAAACCTACCTATATCCTTTTTCGACTTGCTACCCTGCAAAAATGAAAATTACGTCCAGTGTTAGCTCATTGCTGATTGAACAGTGAAAAAATTAAAATTTTTTTTTTAACGTACCTTTGTCAATTATTTTCAAATTTTTTAATCTTTCGCATAGGTCTTGTACATGTTCATCCTAGTGAAGGAGACTTTTCATTTTCTCACTTTTAGACAATTTGAATGACACTCGCGAACTGAAACAAAGGCATCCTACCGGCTTATTTTTAAGCGATAATAACCGGTGATTCAAAAAGAGCGCCGGTTTTTAAACGGCTGGTAAATTTTTGTTTATCGGTTGGCACCATTGTTAGACCTCATTTCTATTTCGGAGAACATTCCGATTGACGATTCAGTTGTAGTTTCTCTTGTTCGCAGTGTAGTACTCTCGCAGTCTGTGTCTAACCATGGAGAAGTTTACTATTGCACAACGAGTGTTATTATTATTATTATTATTACCATCAGGGCGTTCAGGCCAAAACAGCCTCTCCTCACCGCGACCTAAAAGATCTTTTGTGATTGCCCCCATCCCTTATTTAGGCCAGACCCACACTTTCAATAAAGCGCAGGATCTGCCTGGGATCTAGTGCACTTACCTGGGAGGGTGTCAACACATCCTCACCCATCAGCGCTCTTCTTTTGCAGCCAACCACTTCGCAGCTGCATAAAATATGCTCAGCCTTCTCTTCTGCCTCATGACAGAATCTACATAGGCTGTCTCCAGCAATTCCCATCTTGGACAGATGATACCCAAGATTACAGTGACCAGTCATCAGGCCCACTACCCTCCTCAAGTCCTGCCTTCCTAGTCTATTATATATTCCAGCCTTCTTGCTGGAATAGGCAATAAATTTCTTTGCCTGTACACAGCCTGGCACCTTCTTCCAATAGGAGGTTTTAGCCTCCTCCACCCAGGCCCTAACTATACTTCTATAGTAGCCCTCCCCAATTCCACAGAATGGCTCTGGGCCTATGAAGTGAGAGGCTGCACCCTTCTTAGCTAAGGCATCCGCTCTCTCATTTCCAGACACTCCCTGGTGCCCCGGCACCCAACGCAGCGTCACAACGTTACGCCTGGCCACGGCATTCAAAACTTCCCGACAGTCGTAGGCCAACCTCGACTCAAAAGTACAAGAACTCAGAGCCTTGATGGCCGCCTGACTATCGGAAAGAATAAAAATGTGCGACCCCTTGAGGCGCTTCTCAATGCACCTCTCCGCACAGACCTTAATGGCCAATATTTCTGCTTGGAAGATGGTTATGGTACATCCAAGGGCCATGGAAATCTTCCCACCAGCCCCCCAGACCCCCAATCCCGCTCTTCCGCTCATCACTGAGCCGTCAGTATACCAAACGGTACCTCCTTCCGGTATACCTGGTTGTTCCTCCGCCCACTCCTGCCGATCGAAAATTTCCACCTTCAGAGTGTCGGAGAAGTCGTATGTTTTGTTCATACGGTCCCGAGGACCACCCACCACACCCATCCCCTCAATCACTTTGAAGATCCTGGTGTGGCCCATCTCCTTTGATGGGACCCCTATCTTACCCTCAAGCCTCAAGGCAGTTCTTATCGCCTCTTTCTTCACTTGAATGTGAAGAGGAGGCAAATCAAGCATCGCCTCCATCGCAGCCGTCGGGCAGGTGCCCATAGCACCACATATCCCCAGGCAGGCCAGTCTCTGTAGCTTCTTCAGCCGATCCTGCGCCGTCCTCAGATTAGTTCTTGGCCACCATACAAACGCTGCGTATGTGACCATTGGCAAAATGATGCTCACATAAGCCCATTTTACCATATGAGGCCTAAGCCCCCAAGTCCTTCCAAACAGACTCTTGCATATCCATAAGGCCTTTGTAGCCTTCTCTATAGTTCTGGACATATGGCCCTTCCAAGACAGGCCTTTGTCCAGGACAACCCCCAGGTACTTCACCTCTGGGGAGTAGTTTAGCTCCGCTCCTTCCAGAGTCAAAGCACCCAGAGTCATTGTCCTCTTTCTGGTAAACGGAACAACAACCACTTTTCCCGGGTTAATACGCAGTCCCTCCCGTCCACACCATGTGTGGACAAGGTTAAGGGCAACCTGCATACGCTCCCGGATGGTCGTCGCATGCTTACCTCTGACCAGGATCACCAGGTCATCAGCATAACTGACCACCTCAAATCCTTCCTCCGTCAGCTGAATGAGCAGCTCATCAATGACCAGTGACCACAGGAGGGGTGATAGCACCCCACCCTGCGGACAGCCCTTTTTAGCCCTACCAGTCACCGACTTGCCCCCCAGGCGAGTCCTTATTTCTCTATCCCTAAGAACAGACCCGACCCATCTAATCACACTAGATTGGATACCCTTCCTTCTTGCAGCCCTCTCAATCGACATGAACAGGGTGTTATTAAACGCCCCTTCCACATCTAAGAAGGCACACAGGGCAATCTCTTGATCCCTCAAGCTCCCCTCAATCCGTGTTACCACATCATGAAGGGCCGTAATGGTAGACTTCCCAGTCTGGTAGGCATGCTGACACCCATGCAGGGGCCTTTCCTGTAGGGCCCCACCCCTGATGTGTCTGTCTACCACCTTCTCCATCACTTTGAGCACAAAGGAGGTCAGGCTGATAGGTCTATATGACTTAGGCTCTATTGGGGGTTTCCCAGCCTTCGGTATAAAGACCACCTCAGTCTCCCTCCAGCTCCTCGGTACATATCCAAGTGCACAACTGGCCCTAAAGATATGTAGCAAATTCTTAATTAGCTTGTTGCCCCCATTTTGCAACATAGCAGGGAAAATCCCATCAGGGGCAGCCGCTTTGTATGGTCTAAACATACTTACAGCCCACTTGACCTTGGCAAACGTAAAGACCTCACAGGCCTCCCTTCTCGCCAAGGCCAGCTCCCTTCCACGACCGCCCCAATTCTCCCTCTCCTCCTCATCAGGGCGGTCCACTAGCGAGCCGGGAAAGTGTGTCTCCAACAACACCTCCACCGTTTGCTCCATACTTTCAGTCAGGGTTCCATCTTCCCTCCTTAACTGTCCGATTGGATTTGAGTGGTCTTTGCTCAGAACCTTCCGAAGTCGCGCAACAGCAGGGGTTTCATTTACCCCCTCGCAGAACGACCTCCAGGATCTTCTCTTGGACCTCCTCAACTCTTTATTATAGTCAGTTAGAGCCACTTTGTATTCGCCCCACTCTCCATTATACTTGGCTCTATTAAACAGTTTCCTAGTCCTGGATTTCAACTTCTCCAGCCGACTATTCCACCATGGCACCCTTCTTACCATATTTCGTCTTTTCTCAGGGCAGTTATCACAGAAGGCCCTGTTAAGACGCTCTCTTACATTGTCTGCCACCCTTTCTAGTTCTATTACCGACCTAGGGGTGCCACAGACGTCCTCCATTTCAGACTGCACCTGTTCTTTAAAGCCCTCCCAGTCTGTCAACTTCGGTACCCTTCTACTCTCACTCCTCCCGACCCCCAGGCACATAGCAAAATCCACATACCTGTGGTCAGAAAGAGATGCCTTCTCAGAGACTCTCCAGTCTCTGATTACATACCTCGTGAGCTCGCTAGTTATAGTGAGGTCCAAGACCTCCCTCCTCCTAGCAGTCACAAAGGTAGGCTCATTACCTATATTACTCAAATATAAATCATTACTAATTAAATATTCAAGTAGGTACTCACCTCTCCTGTTGGTGTTGGTAGATCCCCAAACGGTATGGTGTGCGTTTGAGTCACATCCAACCACCAACTCCTGGCCTCGTCTCCGGCAGCCTTCCACCAGCCGACGAAACTCCGCAGGGGGCATCTCGTCGCAATCCCCCGGGAAGTAGGCGGAGGCCACAACAGCCTCTTCCCTCCTACTCCCCCTCTGCAACTCCACAGAGATTGCTACAAGGTCCCTAGTGACACACAAAGGGAAACACTTTAAATCATTTCTGATCACTATACATGATCTAGGGTTGGATATACTACTATCATATATCAACTTACCATTTATGGAGGAGAGTCCGCAGATCCGTCCACCTCTACTCCATGGTTCCTGGACAAGCACCATATCCAGCGACTCCCTACAGAACCTTTCACCCAGCGCCGCTGACGCTGCCTTGGAGTGGTGAAGGTTCACCTGGACGACGTTGCTCTTCAGTGTCGTCTGTGTTTCCCGTGGTCCCTCTTATCCTGCTTCTGCAGGAATTTTGGCCCACGAGCTTTTCCTCCTGGTTGGAGCACCTGCCGCCCCGTCCTCGACGAACCGGCAACGGGACTGACATCCCTCCTTCCTCCACCAGATTTCTTTGAAGGACCCTTTCCTCCCTTCTTAGGGTCTCTCCTCTGCGGTGGACTACCCCCCGCCCGAGGAGACTCCCCTTTCTTCTCAGGTCCTTCCACCTCCGCTTGAGATGGACTTGCCACCACCAGATTCGGACACCCCTCCTCCACTGGCGGCTCCTCCATCTCCACTCCTTCCATCGAAGCCGGGGCCTCCTCACTAGCCCCTCCTTCCTTTACTGATGCTTTCTTGGGGACATCAGGACACTTCCTCACCTCCGTCCCTTGCCCCCCCACCACATCAGTACTCGTTCCTTCCTCACTTCTTGGTCCCTTTAACCTCAGCCGTATCTGACCGAACTTAAAGTCAACCTCCGGATTCCTCCGAAGCCTGACCGCCGACCGGTCGTCCACAGCCAAGGTCAACTGGACCATGAGGTTGATTTCTAACCTCTGCATCACTCTCCACTGGTCCACCAGCAGATCATGGTTTTGAACAGCTACCATCTTGAGGATCTCCTCCGATTTATCCTCCTTGCTGTTAGGGAAGTACCCTACCACAACCACAGGCCGGGGAAGGTCCTTCTCCCCCACCACCTTGAGCCTAGCCCCCTTCCATGGTTGCAGAGCACCCCCTATCTTCCTGACCCAATCCGCAGTACCTTCGTCCTTGCAGGTCAGGACCAGGTATCCCGGTTTGAATGTGGAGCCCACGAATTTCGGGGAAATCTCCCCCTCAACCTCGAGTCCCCTCACCCTCTCCAGGATCGCCTTCTCTGTGGCCTTCAGTTGCTCCCGGGACAGAAGCACCTCCGGGTAGCCGACCGCCAGGATACCAACCCTGGAACCCGCGACCACCCGGCTGTACTCCATACCAGGACCAGCCACCTCTTTCTCTCCCGTTGGAGGACCTTTTGCCCTCTTCTTGGGGGGATCTCTCACCCGAGTCTGCTCAGGAGTCGACTCATCCGACCTCTGCCTCTTAAGGGGTTTTTCACCCCCCTTCGGAGACAAAGGCCGAACGGCCTCCTCCCTCGCTTCCTCGTATGGAACACCCTTTACTAGGAGCCATCGTAGGCGCTTCTTAGCAGCCCCACTCAGCCTAGTAACATTTTTACCCACCTCCTTGGGTAACTTCGAAGTTTCTCCCTCATCCTTAGGGAGCTCCACCTCTTCCTTTGACGTCGCCTTCGGAGAACCCAGGCGCTCAGATGTTGCCACCCTCGCCTGCTGTTCCCCTAGGTCGTCGATGACCATGGGACTTTCATTCCCATCACCTTCTTCTGGCCCCCCCATTTCTGGTTGGGCCTCCATTTGGGGACGTTCATCCCCCTGTTCTTTTGAATTAGATTGTTTTGTATTCGGTTCCATTTGCGGTCCCACGAGTAGCTAGGGAAATATTCGGTCCGCCCCTGCAGAGCCCCGCATGCAGGGGTAAGGCACAATTACTGTAGGAGTTAGCCAGGTATCCTACAGGCACCGTTAAAGACACTGACTAAAGCCCCAGTGCCATCCACCCTTCGGCACGGTAAACGCATAACACCACTGGGTTGGGCAAAGCTACAGTAGGAGAAGTTGCCTCTAGCACGGATAGAAAAAGTGCTAGATGCCAGGGACAAGGATAGGGAAGGACAGACTGAAGCCCAGCATCTCAGCTCACCTCGGCGAGACCAATGCTTGGCTGATGAGTAGCCATAATAAGGCCGAGGAGTTTCCAGAGGCACGGGCACGAAAAACTGCTACAACAAGTAAGGGAGCAGGTGTGCACTCTTGGACGTGATGCTACGGCACATGCAAGCCAGCCGATCACTGACTTACTTCGCCTCCCACAACGAGTGTTAATCGTCAAAACATTTTACCAGAGTGGAGAGAGTTATGCGGCTACTGTCAGGCGACTTCGCGGTACTCTAGGATGTAATGAAGCACTGAATGAATCAACAGTTTGCAGGCTCATGAAAAAGTTTCTTGAGACGGGTTCAACAGTCGCCCTTAAAAGTTCTGGACGTCGTCGTTCTGGCCGAACTGAGCAGAACGTTGCGTTGGTTCGTGACAGTGTGGCTATTAGCCCAGCAAAATCAATATGTCGCCGTTCTCAACAATTGGGTTTACGATGTTCTTCTGTACGGAGAATTCTTCGGTACGATCTCCAATATCACCCGTATAAAATTCAGTTGACGCAACATTTGAAAGTGGCAGACCACCAGAAGAGACGACAGTTTGTTGACTGGGTATTGAGAAAACGGCAGGATGATGACACCTTCGCAAACAAAATTGACGCCTTGTGACTTTCATCTTTGGGGTCATCTGAAGTCATTGGTGTATGCCAATAAACCCCGAAACATCAATGACTTGAAGGAGGAAATTCGACGGGTTATCGGGCAAATGGAAGTCGAAACTTGTCGTGCAGTAATATCCAATTTCATAGACAGAGTTGATGCGTGCCAGCGCAGTAGAGGAGGACACATGCATGACATCATTTTTCATACATAAAATCGGAAGGAAAGATGAACTTGTTGATGTATTTATTTTCAGTTTTTCAATAAAATAAATCTCTTAATTTGATATATCAAAACCGGCGCTCTTTTTGAATCACCCTATACATTACATGAAGTTCCTCCATTGGTCGGGTTTCTTCAATCATGACATAAAACAAAGAAAACTCTTATCTATTCATTGTCCTACTTAAAAAAAGATTTAAATATAAATTTGGATTTAAATTTTAAATTGTTTATAAAAATATATACTTTTTTATTTTGTAATCCCTAATTTGTGTACGTTGCAATCTGTTCAATTCAGAACAATAAGCAACCCCATAACCCAATGAGATGAGGATGGTGTGTATGACGTGTAAATGAGGTGTAGTCTTGTACAGACCCAGGCCGACCATTCCTGAGAGATTATGGTTAATTGAACCCCAACCATCAATGTACACCGGTAACCACTGTCTAGCATTCAAATCTGTATAAAAGTAACTACCTTTACTAGGATTTGAACCAGGAACCTTCGTCTCCGAAAATCAGCTGTTAAACAGCTGATTTTGGCGACGCTTTACCTCTGGACTATTATATAAAAGTATAACTTCATTTTTTTATTTATGACTTCTCATTATTTTAAAAATATTACCGGTATTTTATTTTAATTTTTCTTTTTAAATTTCATAAAATGTTTTTAGTTTACGGTTGTTTTTTTTGTATATTTATGTTTGTATTATGTTGTTATGCCATTTAGTTACTTGTTATTCGTTTATTTTTTAACCTTTTTTTATCTAATTTGTATAATTATACATTTAAAACGGGTTTAAGATAATTTTTTTTTAAAATAAATAATGGTGATTATTTGAAAAATTTAATTTCTGTTGATTTTCTGAAATTGAGGAAAGTTGTTTTAAAAACTTTTACTGTTAAAATTTTTAAGGTTTTGCTTTCTACAGATATATAAAGGATAAAATTAGGTATGTTGCTGTGAGGAAACATTTTTAATACTTGGATATCATCATACTGATATTTATGTTTTGTGACCCCTTAAAGCCAAAAAAATGAATTTTTTTTTTCTTTTAAAGGATATCTTTACTCTGTTTCTGTTGGTTTTATCGTATGTAATACGGATACAATTTGAAATTTTAGCAGCATTCTGAACACTCGAATATGACAAACCAACTTGCGAGGAAAGTTTTCGTAAACTTTCCCTTGGAAAATTGAGAAATCTTGTTTTCACATTCTCTAAAACATCATCTGTCAAAAGAGTGGTCGACCACTACGTTTTTCTGTTACAAACACTATCTGTCTCTTGAAATCGGTTTGTTTGCCTAGAAATTGACATTTTTTCTGGTAGAGGAACACAAATAAATTTAATTTGAAATAATTATTTTACACTCACGTATGATTTCGTAGAAAAATATTGTTCAAGAATGAAAACCTGTTGTTCTAGGGTAAAAGACATATTGTTCATAACCTGACTGGAAACGGCTGAAAATTTTACACAGCTCAAGGAGAATCAACTCACACTGCCGTATCTATACTGGTTGAGTAGGGCTACCAACTTCGTATCACAAACAAAAATTCCCTTTCTTAGAAAAAAATTACCAGACATTAACAATTGGGTGACATGACTGAAAAATCGCTCTGTAGAATGGACAGTTTCTACAGGGAAAGTTTCTAGTTCTACTTCTGGAAAAAGTAATCCTTCTACAGTTCTGGAAGAAGTAGACCAAGGAAAACATTTACATACTCATGTATGACACCGATTTGTCCCATTTAAACAGCTATCCCAATAATTTGGTGTTTCATTTAACTGGATTCCACTATACTAGTGACTGACGTTATAACTTATGTAAAAGTTTTAAAAATTTTTATTTTTTTTTATTTATTTTTTATTTCTAATGTGTGTACGTTGCAATCTGTTCAATTTAGAACAATAAGCAGCCCCATGACCCAATGAGATGAGGATGATGTGTATGACGTGTAAATGAGGTGTAGTCTTGTACAGACTCAGGCCGACCATTCCTGAAAAAGTATGGTGAATTGAAACCCAATTATCAAAGTACACCGGCAACCACTGTCTTGTATTCAAATCCGTATAAAACTAACTACCTTTACTAGGATTTGAACCAGGAACCTTCGTCTCCGAAAATCAGCTTTTGAACAGCTGACTAACGGTGACGACGTTACCCCTAGACCAACCCCGGTGGGTTTTTAAAAAATTGCCTTAAATTTTGTGTTTATTTTATCTATATATTAATAGCGAGCAGCTTTTTTTTCCAACACAATTTTAACCACCTGAACCTTCACCGATTTTCCCTGAAGCGGGCTCAAATGAATCGTCTGTTCGAGTAGATTTGCAGAAAACTATCCAAAATCAAATATATTTCGATTTATGACCGTAAAATAGGAGGTCTAAAATAGATTGGAGAGTGGCAAGTTTAACGAACTGAAGTATAGGCCTCTCTCTTTCTCTATCTATCCCTCCCACATCTCGCACAGCTATTTCAGTTTGGAGAGGGGGCAAGTTCAACGAACTAAAGTATAGGCCTACCAACGCATTGGCAGTGTCACGGTCAGATCGCTTTGGAATTTCCAACGTAGTTGTTGTAAATTTGTATACAATTCTATCTGCTATATTTTGGTTTTGTTTATATGTGGAATTAAATAAAGAGATTTTAGAAAAAATTGGAGCAGTTATGACTGCTGTCAATTCGTATGCTCAAAGCTTTAAGAAACTGGGTGATATGGTAAAATATGAAGAGGCAATTGCACGAACTGAAAATCGCCTGCCACTATACAATTTTTTTATGAAGTTCCATCATGAGCCGAATGAGAACAGAAGAAGATTCAATGAACCAGTAGTACAATAAAACAAAAAAATTTGTTTACAGAGAAGTTCTATAAAAACAAATTTACACTTTTGTGTGGATTTTCCTGCACAGGTTCACCTAGTATACTCTAATAAATGGTGGATTCACCAAAGCATGTAAGAGTGTAAAACAATAGGTATAATTTAAATTGAAGCACAAACAATGAAAGGTAGTAAAAAAATTGTAGTTTATTTTACAGCATACAGTATGCATTTTAATCTAGAAATGCACGCAGAAAAAATTAAATTCAATAATACCTACGGATTATCCGTGGTAATTTCACCATTTATAACCATGGATAATGAAGGTTTACTTTTCTTTTGTATACGATTATAAATAAATTATATATGTCTTAATGAAAGCAAATCAATAAATTTGCATAGAATAAATTATTATCGGCAATTAAATTTTATGTTCGTTTTCATGTATAAAATATATTCTTGAAAAATTTAATTACTTAAAACAGTTAAAATATAAATGTATTTTTTTTTATTTTTTTTACATTTCAATAGTTTTTCATTTAAATATTTTATTAAATCTAATTTACATAATTGAAATTGACCTTGTTGTTTAAATGTGAAAATTATAAATATGTTTAATTAGTCTGAATCGTGGTGATGATGTTTTTTCTTTGTATGATGATGATGGATTGATTCGCTTCAATTCTCGTTTGTTTTAAAAATGTTTTTAATATCAGTCGTTATTATTTTGCTGTCACTTATAATATATTCATTATTGTTTAATGTTTTTTTTTAAAAAGTTTATGGCTTTATGTATTAATAATACAGGAAGTTAAAAATGTTTAGATATGGTTTATGATAATTACATAATTTAAAGTACTGGGTGTTTTGGAATTAGTTATGTTTTTTTTTTCAATCCCTAATGTGTGTACGTTGCAATCTGTTCAATTCAGAACAATAAGCAATCCCATGACCCAATCAGATGAGGATGATGTGTATGACGTGTGAATGAAGTGTAGTCTTGTACAAACCCAGGCCGACCATTCTTGAGAGAGTATGGTTTAATTGAACCCCAACCATCAAAGTACATCGGTAACCACCGTCTAGTATTCAAATCCATATAAAAGTAACTACCTTCACTAGGGTTTGAACCAGGAACCTTCGTCTCCGAAAATCAGCTGTTAAACAGCTGATTTTGGCGACGACTTTACCTCTAGACCAACCCGGTGGGTAGTTATGTTAAAGTAACGTTTAATTATGTAAAAAATAAATTTGAGTGGCTAAATAAATTCCACTAATTTTTTTTTATTATATTTTGAACGTAAGTTTACAATTTCTGTAGAACTTTTTAAAGTACTCTCTTCCCGACCTGATGTACATTTTCGAATGCGTTACCCACCCATTGTAGGCTCCCTGGAAGCCTTTTCTGGAACTTTTTGATGCCCTGGAAGCTCTGGAACTTTTCAAAATACTCTCCCGACTCTTATGTACATTTTCAAATGCTTTACCCTTCCCTGGTAGGCTTCCTGGAAGCCCTCAATGGGGACCTGTTGTAGACAGGCCGTTGAAGCTTCTATTACCGTCTTCAATGTCCTGTGATGGTAACCTTTCAGAGTTTTTTTATCTTCAGAAACGTAAAGAAATCAGCTGAAACAAGAAAATGCAACGATAAAAAATTTCAGGTTTGGTTTCATAATGTTCGATGTTGCACTTCAATGGGCGCTGTTCCTTTATGTCTTCGGTGAAAACTTTCAACACCATCTTGGTGCAGACCTTCCTCATATCAAATCCCCGGTTAAAATGCGGTGAACAACTGAGTACAGTATGTCTGTTTCTTCAGCTAACATTGTCAATCAAAATTTGTCGATCGCTGTTTGAAAGTTGTCATTCTTTTTGTACCATATCGCCAGTTTTTGTTGTTGGTGGGTGCCCCAATTACTAGTCGTCATTGCTGTTTTATGGACAATACTGAAACCTCTTCTGCCAGTTGAAAATTTGTTTTGTGATGTTGTATCGTCCGTGAAGGTTTTCCTAGGCATTTTTAATGTTTCTGTGCCATTTTTACCCAGTTTAAGGCAAAATTTAATTGCCTAAGGCAAATTTTGCGCCATAGTTTTTTTTTTGTACTGTATCATCAGTTTTTGTTGTTGGTGGGTACCCCAAGTACTTGTCGTTGTTCATGTTTTATGGACAATACTGAAAACCTCTTCTGCCAGTTGAAAGTTTGTTTTGTGATGTTATATCGTCCCTGAAGGCTTTTCTAAGCATTTTTAATGTTTCTGTGCCATTTTTACTCAGTTTAACGCAAAATTTAATTGCCTAAGGCAAATGTTGCGCCATCGTTTTTTCAGTGAGAGTTTGGTTACACACTTTGTGCTTAGTATGATCTTTAGTCAACCACTGTTCGCAGGCAACTGCAGACAGTGGCATTTTCTCCTGAGATACTCCACTACTTTGTCCACCAAGAGCTGTACCACGCAAGCGTTCGTGGCTGGTTGTAGAAATTCATTAGTGGAACTTTTGTGACAGACTCTGTAAGAGGGCTGTATTTTCAACCTTGGATAGATCATAAATAAAAGACAAGTATATCGCTGCCCAGTTCAAGAGTGCTACAACTCAAAAATTGTTAGTTTTGAGTTAATGTTACCCCCATATTAAACTTTTTATGCTCTTTCCAGTGGTATAGTGCGCTTACTCAATGGAAATAAAATAGCCAAGGAATGGCAGATAGTTTAGTTTTGGATTTTCCTATTTGTTAATGATGTCCAATGAAATAAAGATATAACTCAAATTAGTGTAGTATTGAAATATGAAATTATTATTACTCATAAAATATTCCAATGGTAGACAGCACTAACTCTAAATAGTGTTGTCTTGTATTGGTAAAAAAAATTATCCCGCCATATTTCAAGTACAAGAAGACTACAACTGAAAATAGTGTGCTCTTGAACTGGATAATCATGTCAGCTGTGGCATTTTAGTTGAATTTTTTTTTTATAATCCCTAATGTGTGTACATTCCAATCTGTTGAATTCAGAACAATAAGCAACTCCATGACCCAATGAGATGAGGATGATATGTATGACGTGTAAATGAGGTGTAGTCTTGTACAGACTCAGGTCAACCATTCCTGAGAGAGTATGGTTAATTGAACCCCAACCATCAAAGTACACCGGTAACCGCCATCTAGCATTCGATCCGTATAAAAGTAACTACCTTTACTAGGATTTGAACCAGAAACCTTCATCTCCGAAAATCAGCTGTTAAACAGCTGACTCACAACGACGACTTTACCTCTAGACCAACCTGGTGGGTCTTAGTTTGAAATAGCGCCAATTTTTTTTCTTTGAGGTTATGTTTTTCAAAGGATAAAGGGACGGATTTGCCTTGTATGATATTGTATGTAAAGACTGTTTGATACATAATTTCAGTTTTTAGGCTTGCTCACCGACCCCAATACAAATCTCAAGAGTTTTTATAAAAATGTATGACGTATACAGATTTTCACTTTATGTTATTTGTCAGATAAACATCGTACGTGTCATTGACAGAAAAGTCTTAACTTAATGCACTGGTTTTTAATATGATTTATTCTATAAATATTAGAACTCACAGGAAGTTGATGTCAATAATAATTTATTTATATTTTATTTTAATAGAAAAGAAATTTATGTCGAAATAGCAAACGATGAAAATTTACGAAAGAAAAATATTTTTGTATCTAGTCATCTAAATATTCGTTACGTTTTCATCTTGATTTTATTTATCGTCGTGTTTTATTTTATCGCCGTTTTCGTGAAATTTCTTTCAGAAAAACGTAAGCATTTTTATACGTATCAAACTAGCATGGATTTGTTTAAGAAAACTTAGTTTATTGTTTTTTGTTCAACAGATTTTGCGTTTTTAGTTAATTTTTTTTGTTTATTTTGATTTTGTTGAAATATTTTCCGCTGTTATGATTGGTTATTTATTTAATATTTAATAATGTAGTGTATGTACACTAGCTTAAAAGTTAGTTCTATCCGTATGTGAACAGAGCATGTTGTTCTGTAACGCCCCGGCTTCATGTACGATATTTTAATGCATGTATCGGCGTTGAATTGATGAAAAAAATAGATAATATCAGTTTAAATGAGAGGTGGCTCTGTGTCTGATAACTGATCATACTATAGTAGGGAGCTGACTTGTTTGCTAGTGCGGGATGAAGGGCAAAAGGGACTGACGGCAGTGAGACGTGATGTTGTCATAACAACGGTTGCTTTAAATCCTCCACATGGCTACATGTGTACTGTACATTCTGAAAATATTTACTCTCCATATGTGTCAGTTGTTACTGTGAGAGTATTCACTGTAGTGGTGTTAATTACGCTTGCGGCTCGTCAAGTTATTAATTTAGTTATTGTATGTACGAGGGCAATCCAGAAAGTAACAGATGTTTTGGCCTGGCGCGGCAGTGGGCGGAACTAATGTCGCCATCATGGCGTCAGAGTGTTTGTACATTCAGTACACAACCAGCCGTGGTAGCTAGAGCATTGTGCGTATTGTACTTTTTATAAAGTGGAATTTTAAAATGAGCGCTGCGATTGAAAATCTCGCCAGTTGTGAAGTGCGTGGTGTGATACAGTTTTTGTTGGCGAAAAATTACGAACCGATTGAAATTTATCGCCAGATTTGTGACGTGTACAGCAAAGGAATAATGAGTTAAAACCGAGTGAGGCAGTAGTGTATTGATTTTAGGAATGGCCGAACCAATGTTCTCGATGAGGATCGAAGTGGTAGGCCTAGTCTTGTGAATGATGAATTGGTGGTGAAAATCGATGAAAAAATCCGTGAAAATTGTCGTTTCACTATTATGGAACTCACAGAACATTTTTCCCAAATTTCACGTAGTTTAATTCATTAAATTGTGGTTGGTAAACTTAGATACCACAAATTTTGTGCCAGGTGGATTCCGAAAATCCTAACGGAAGACCACAAAAAACAAAGACTTGCTGCAGCACTGACATTTCTGGAAGAGTACGACAAAAGTTGAAACCATGTTATCGATCGTATCGTAACTGGTGACGAGACTTGGGTAAAGCACGTCAACTGTGAAACAAAACGGCAGTCGATGGAGTTCGCTTCGACACTGACGCTGAACTCCATGCCGGTGTAAACCAGTGGTTGAACTACAGATTACAGATTATTGGTGGCAGATTACTACAAAGAAGGCATTGAAAAGCTTGTACCACGTTATGATAAATGCATTAATTTACTTGGCGATTACGTAGAAAAATAGCCTTAACGTTCAAAATGTACGTAATAGAAATTGGTTGTTTTTTACTTAGTTTGTTTTTTATTTCAAAACGTCTTGTTACTTTCTGGACAGCCCTCGTAATCTAATATTGTTATACGCGGCTTATTTATAAAAAAACTGACATAAAATATAACTCTAGTAAAATATTGACAACCAATACAATATTTTACTTTATCAGATAAACTTTTAGTATCTTAATAAAATATTTTAGAAAATGATTAGTTTAAAATCTAATAAAATATTTTGGTACTACAGTAGTTATTGGAAATGGTTAGTGACTAATATTTGTTAGAAGAGCGCGTACTAATGGTATTATTACTACTACTAGGTTGTAGGAAAAGAGGAATCATACAAACAATCCTCTCCACCTGAATTCCTTACGCTAGCAATCAAGTGAGCTCCCATCTATACTGTCGATTTCTTTATTGTAGATACCTGAGTTTTAAGCCTTGTTTCTTCATAGCTGCTTGTTCAATTTTAATGTTCTCTATACCACAATTTAGCTGTTTTCAATCTGCGTTGTTACATGTTAGTTTCATACTTTTAGTGGTTTTTTAATATTGCGATAACAGGATGAGAAGAAAAAAGAGCCAGATTTTTTTCTGCTGCATTCGGATGATCGGATGCATTTAGAGGCTTATAAATCAAACACCGTTCGACCAATTTACGTGAGATTTCACTATAATATAAACTTGTACGTTGTTATTACATGTCTGAAATTTCAAACTTGTAACGAATTTAAATTTGGAGTTATTAGTAACATTCTGAACCTCTGGTAACTTCGTAATCGTTATGTTTTTAGTCTGTCGATTTAACGCAAAACATGCATTAAAATATTGTACATTGAGCCAGGACCTAACTCCTCTTGAGGTACAGTCTATTCCTAAATCTTACCTGAACATCTTTTCCAGTAGTATGCTTACTGCATTAAAGATGAGAATTGAGTGGAAAAGAATTGTTTTTATCAGTAACTGTACATCTCAGATGAAAAACTTGTAATAGGATGATTGTATGTACGGCTTGGGAGTGATGCGATACAACTATTAAATCTGCTAATGAAATTAAATTAAACTGCGGTATTCCTTCAGTTCTTGATATCTATTGCTGATAATGCATCCTGTAGCAATTAACTATAATTCCAAATAATAATAATATACTTCTCGTCAGATTGTTTAAACATTTTTTTATTTAATTTGTACGATAGTGTGGTGGTGCAAGATACCTTTCCTTCCCAGTTTAAGTACTACTGAATTTTAACAATGCTTAAATGTTCTTAATATATTTTTGTATAATATTTATTTTGATCGCCTCCATGGCGTTGTGACTAGCGTGCTAGCCTACAAAGTGTAAGTTCTTGGGTTTGATTCCCGGTTAGGGTCTGGAAATTTTAACGCATTAAAACACCTCGTTACGGTAACAAAATTCACAGTAGTCGCTGACCAAACTGTTAGTGCGACTTTAAATAAAATAAAAAAGAATAAAGTTTTAAATTCCAAACAAAAATTTTTTTAAGATTTAAATAATATTTATAAAACATTTTTTAGCTGTAGTTTAGGTCATCAGCCGAAAGGCTGGTTTGAACCTTTAGAGAGGCTTTACTTAGAAGTGAAGTGGTTTAACTTTGCCTTCTTCACCGAGTGGAAAAGTATCCTTATCAGGATGCCAGGCCTACTGAAAAGCATCTATTTTCCACCCCACAAATGATACATTTACTTCATTCACCACAGGGTCTGGCTGTATAATGAAATTCATTACTTTCAGAGGAGATAACTGTGACTAGTGTCTTTTACACCTGTACCTCTTCAGTTGTTAAACGTTTCAGTCATATAATTAGGTGACCATATAATAAGAAACAGAACTATTTTTTGTATCCGTGGAACTAGCAAATTGAATGCAAATAATTTAACACTCCACCTGCCTGTTAAGTGCAAGCCATTACCCTTTACTAATAAATATAGAAACCTTGGTCATGCCGTATCGTGCCTAGCGTAATATTTTTGTTTAATTGATAATACATTTTATTATAAAAATTTTCTGTTTTGTATTAGATTTTTTTGTATGTTAGTTCGCTGTAAAAGGGTTACAAAGACATGTATTTTGTTTCTTATTTGTAAATAAAGGCGCTAGTATTATTATTATTATTATAAATATAGAATTTGATTAAGGGTACAATGTGTTCTGTGTATATTACTACTTGATATTTACAGCTGGGATCTTACTGGGGTCAATACTAACCCTGAGACAACTACGCGGCCATTTCTACGCTTCACAATATCAATTGTCACTGAAGGGTACTTCGCGAGATGTTTCACCATCAGGTTGAAGGCGAATGCTTTTACAATCGTACCTAGAATGGAAATCAAACCGTTTTGCTGCATGCTGTTGTTTACTACCGGATAGAACCTAGCTTGAATAGAATAGTAGTTGTTAATATATTGGAGCTTTTTCTTATTAGTAGTTTTAATAATCTTCTTATTTCTGTGCCGTTGACTTTTTTCATTATCGTCTAAATTACATCACATAAATTACATTTTCCATGGATTTAAAATTGTCAACAAAATATTTAGTAATTGTTATATAGTCTGAGTCGTGCAGAAAACATTATATTCAGGGGTGTGCAATATGTTGTTGTTTAGGTCAACAGCCGAAAGGCTGGTTTTAACGTGTAGAGGTTTTACTAAGTAAAACGAGGAGTGAGGTGGTTTCCCATTGCCACAACTCACTGAGTGGAAAAATACGCTTATCAGCATGCTGGGGCCTCTGAAAAGCACGTATTTTCCACTCTGCAAATGACACCTTCACTTCATTCACCACAGGGTCTGGCTGTATAATAAAATTCATTACTTTCAGAGGAGATAACTCTGATATGTGTCTTTTACACCTCTACCTCTTCTGTTCTTAAATGATTCAGTCATTTAATGGGCTGACCATGTGATAAGAAACAGAACTATTTATTTTAGCCCTGCAACGAACAGATTGGGTGTAAATAATTTGACACTCCACCTGTCTGCTCTGGGTCGTGTAGAAACATTATATTCAGGGGTATGCAATATAGAAACGTGAAATCAAAGTGTTCAGTACGGGTATCTTCTGGATCTGCCGGGCGCATTGGCGTAGTTAGTAACGTGCTCGCCTCTCATCATGCGATCTTGGGTTTGAATCCCATTCAGGCACGGCATATTTTCATACGTTACAAAAAAATCATTTCATCCTTCATCGTTTGCATTAGCAGTAATTGCAGAACAGTCGGACGTTAAACCAAAAAAAAAAAAAAATTCTGGACACAATCGGGATTAGTATGTTCAGGAGAATTCTTAAAATTTTGTGAATTGATCACATTGTAAACATTTATGTTTTAATGTTTAATGTACGTTTTAATGTACACCACGGGCCGGCCCGTGGTGTAGTGGTCAGCGCAACTGGCTACTACGCCGGGGTCCCGGGTTCGATTCCTAGTCAGGTCTGGCATTTTTCTCATCTATAAATCACCACATATCATTACATACGCACAAGCCCAAGGCTTATGTAGGCATCATCACTCAATAAAAAAAAAGACTTGATGAAAAGGAGGAAGACTGTGTACCATAGTCAATTATCAGTAGTTTCTGGATTAAGTTGTACAAAAGCATTAGTAAAATAACTCCTAATAACCCAGAACTCTGTTCTTCTATTTTTATGGGTTTAAACTCTTTTTATCACAAAAAATAAAGTATGAGGCTATAAAATGTAGTATGTGGGTTATGAATCAATGTAGGGTGAAAACGATGTACGGGAATACAGAATAGTTGGTTAAGTATTGGGAGTGGGCTGAAACAAGGAACTATACTATCCCCTATTTTGTTTAACGTGGTCATGGAAGGAATGAACAGAAAAGTAAAACGAATAGTTGGATGTAAGGATAATAAGGTGATTTTTGTAGATGATATGGTGATTTGGGGAGAGAAATTAGAGGATGTGCAAATCAGTTGAATGCTTGAAATGAAATAATGAAGAGTTTTGGTACTTTAAATAAGTAGTAAGAAGAGTGAAGTAATGGTGTTTGGAAGGGACAGGGGTATCGAGGGGAAGGAGAGGCATTGAGGCTGGTGATAATTTTTAAATATCTAGGGAGTGAGATTTCAGAAGATGGAAAGATAGATAGAGAGATAACAAAGTGGTTTCAAAAAGGAAGAAATATATACCAAGCGGTAAAACACTTGTTATGGGACAGAAAGATACCAGAGAAGGCCAAATTAATGATTTATACATCGTATTATGCACCAGCAATGCTATATGGAGCGGAAACATGGGGGATTAATGAGAGGAATTGAAGTAGGTCACAGGCAGGGGAGATGAAGTTCTTAAGAGTAATAAAGGGTAGGACAAAGAGAGATAAAATAAAGAATACCAAGATTAGAGCAGAGCTAAATGTGGAAAATATGAAAGAGAGGGTGGCGAAAATGAGGATTAGATGGTATGGCCATGTGACGAGAATAGGGGAGGAAAGGTTACCTAGAAGATGAAAGGAATGAGATCAAGAGGACGACCAAGAAAAAGATGGAAGGATGAAGTTAAGAGAAGTGTGGCGGGATTGGGATACAACCGGGAATGAATAAAGGAGGAAAAATGGTGGATGGATGGAAGAAGATGGAGAGGGTTGGTGAACACCCAGACCCGGCTATAGCCTGGAATGGGCACTGGATATGTATGTAATGGGCGGCCCATTGGCATTGTGGTTAGCGCAACTGGTTTCTATGTCGGGGTCCTGGGTTCGATTCCTAGTCAAATCTGGCATTTTTCATCACTGATCTTCATTTATCATCCCTTCACCATCTGCATTAGCAGCAATTGAAACAGTCAGATGTAAAAAAAGTAATTTAATTATACGACCAATTGAAAATCTGTATTTATAAAAATAAGAGGTGTACTGTTGCATGGAAAACTAAAGAAACTGTTATGATATTGTTCCTTGAGGTAAAAAGGGTGGTTCTTCGATTCTTGTTTTATGTAAAATCATAATAATAATAATATTTATTAAAATATTAAAATTACAAAAAAATTAAATATTAAAATTATATTTATTATTATTAAAATTACGAGCCTATGAATGTAATTAGATTAATTACATGGAGAAATTAACAGGGTACCATACTTTAAATATCTAGGAGAAGTTATTACTGAAAATTACTCACAACAGGAGAGAATACAAAAAGCTCGTAGAGGCCTACGATTGGTGCACAACATTTATAATAAAAAAAGTTTATCTCTAAGTACCAAAATTAAACATTGCAATACAGTAATCAAACCAACAATTTTATATCTGAGTAACCTCCGTTTTGAAATAAAAAGTAAACGAGTGAAGATACAAAAACTTTATTATATACATATTAAAACTACAGTTTTGGAACAGTCTTTTAAATACCCTCTGCATAAAAATCTGCCACCTGTGAATGTAGACAACCCATTCACGGCGTTTTGAAGCTGTTTGTCATTGGCGAACCGCTGAGATGCAAGCCACCGCTTCATGTTTGGAAACAGGTGAAAGTCACTAGGAGCCAAGTCCGGGCTGTATGGGTGATGCTTGAAAACAAGCGTTGTGGCCTTCTGACACGTAGTGTTGTGTTTGTGCATGACAACGCTCGCCCTCATACAGCTCGAAGAACAAATGAACTTTTGGCCAAGTTTAAATGGGACGTTTTCGATCATCCCCCATACAGCCCGGACTTGGCTCCTAGTGACTTTCACCTGTTCTCGAACATGAAGCGGTGGCTTGCATCTCAGCGGTTTGCCAATGACGAACAGCTTCAAAACGCCATGAATGGGGTGGCTACATTTACAGGCAGCAGATTTTTATGCAGAGGGTATTTCAAAGACTGTTCCAAGGTACGACAAGTGCTTGAATGTATTTGGCGATTATGTCAAAAAATAGAGAAAAACTGTAGTTTTAATATGTATTTAATAAAGTTTTTGTATCTTCACTTGTTTATTTTTTAGTTCAAAACGGAGGTTATTTTCTGGATAACCCTCGTACAATACAGATTTCTGAATACAAAAATTTTTTATATTTCTGAAATAACATGGAGGGATAATTTGATTAAGAACAGCATGTACAATCTAACAAGATATATGCAATTATTTAAAAAATCTTTTCTAGCTATTAAATTAATTTATTTTCAGCTTTTTTTTTGAGGTCTGATGATTTATATTTTTAATGAATTTTTTTTGTGTTTGCCTCAAGTATCAAGAATTTGGGATAGATTTACATAAATAAAAATTTACTGCACTGATTTTTGTAGACTTGTGTTTTTAGTGATAACGTAAATCTTGTGTTTTTTTAAAAATTTTTAAAAATTTTCAAAAAGTCTGGCCAATTAACAACGTTTTATTAGAATTATTCACCGTTTTATAGTTTTGTTTTTAAAGTTGCTTCGGTTAATATTTTGAAAATTTTAGCAGGCTGTATGATTTTTTTTCTGTAATTTGAGGTAGCTGATAAAAATTTTGCTTTAATTTTGCTTCAAAGTTCATTTTTCATTTTTTCCCTTTTTTGAAATTTTGTGATTTATAACAACAGTTTTGTTTGTGGATAGGTTCCAACGATTTGATGGATTTTTAGTAAGTAATAACAACGTTCTATTCAAATTTGGATCTTAGCCAGGAATTAAAACCCATGAGTTTATTGTCAAAAGATCGTTTAAGGTATAATCAAGTTAAGGGGTGATAATAAATTTTTTGATCCCTAATGTGTGTACGTTGCCATCTGTTAAATTCAGAGCCATAAGCAACCCCATGACCCAATGAGATGAGGATGATGTGTATGACGTGTAAATGAGGTGTAGTTTGTACAGACCCAGGCCGACGATTCTTGAGAAAGTATGGTTTATTGAACCCAACCATCAAAATGGACCGGTAACTGCTGATTAGTTTAAAATCCCTGTAAAAGTAACTACCTTTACTAGGATTTAAATGAGGAACCTTCATATCGGTTAATCAGCTGTTAAACTGCTGACTCACGGTGACGACTTTATCTCTAGACTAACCTGGTGGATTGGTGATTCAAAATAGGTTATATTTTACATTATTAAATTGCCAAGAGAAAGTCGTGTGAGTGTTTCACATTAGATTTGTTTTTTTAAAATTCACCATCTAAGGGTGAGCGCACACAAGAAGGAGCAAGAGCAATGAAACATTTTGGTTTAAGTTATATATGCTTTGCTCCGAGCACTGTGCGGTGAAAGGCTGATGCAAGACGTGAGGATCATGGATATTGGATCATTTTGACTTTGCGATTGCCAGAGTGGACATGAGTGCTGAGGTTGTGGAAGAAGAGGTCAATGTTGCTATAGCTTTCTGGCAGTTCATTCACATGTTAGACTCAAGACCGGGTAGAAGCTGGTAGGTCCATTTTCTGATCGAGAAAAGAAACCTTTTATTGTATATCAATGTACTGAAACATAATCATGTAAAGTTCTTTCCCTCTATAATCTTGGTGGGCTTTCCTTCTATAATCAAACATTTCTGACTTTGTAGCTTCAACTAGCACTAACAATTGATCGATGTCCACTTCTTCTTCCATTTCAATCACCACAACGAAGCAAACCGACAGATTACAGGAAACTGGCGGCGAAGTGCAGGTGCAGAATGGAGTACTCAGTCTGCTTACGTGCGGATAAAATTGCTCTCGACCACCTGATCTGCAACATAAATTCAGAGCTGAGTTCGGGCACATGCTCTGAGTGCTGCCTGGTATTCCGAGGTGTTGCGACGCACTTGCTCCCTCTGTGTGCGGTAGTTCTGTTTAATCACTTATAAAAAGTTGTCGTCCGACAAAAACGAAGGAGCAAAATGTTTCATTGCTCCGACTCGTATCTGTGTGCGCTCACCCTAACTAATGGATGGTACATTCTGAGTCATACAGGGTGATTCATTTAAAAGTAGCCCGCTGCATTTAACAGCGGCCTTCGGCACTCAATTGGATTCAAATAGTAAATGAATAAATAGAATTACTTAATACATAATTTTACATATTTATTTAAAATTTATATACAAATTTCAACTTCATCTTTACAGTAGATGCTGAAAAAGGCGTCCTTTGAACGCTTACACATTTTTGCGCTCGTTCAATGTTATTAATACACACACGACGCAATACGGAAACGTCTATACCTTGAATGGCTGCCACGATGTTATTCTTTAGCTCATGTATACTGCGGGGGTTTGTTTGGTAAACAGTTCCTTTTAAATAACCCCATAGAAAAAAATCGCACATACTCAAATCGGTGTGAACGAGGAGGCCAAAAATCTTTACTAACAACTCGCATGGGAAAAGCCTGATTGATATGAGATAGGGACTGTCGAAATGTGTGACATGTTGCACCATCTTGTTGGAAAAAATTGTACTCTATAATAATATAATAATTAAATAATAATATAAATTGTACTATAAAGGCCAGTCGATCACATCGTGATCAGTGCTGCCAATACAGCATATGAAAATTACTCGAGCGGCGGGCTACTTTTAAATGAATCACCCAGTATAATTGTTCAGATTTTACAACTTGATTGTAGTGTCTTAAAATATTTTAGTGTACTTTCTGCGGTTTTACATATTTATACGTTTTTCAACAACTTTTGCTAAATTTTGTTGTTTCATGTAAAAAAGTGGCCGTGATTTGCCTGCCCTTCATCTTAAAACAAAATTAAATTTGTATAACTAAAGAATATTGGAGAATTACATATTGTGGCTGAGATCCAACTAAAATGCAATTTAGTTGGCACTACAAGTGTCATTAAATTATGTTTAATTAAAAATAAAGCAATTACCGAAGTAAAGTTCCAGTTTGTTGAACATTGTGAAGTATTAATATATATTATATTTGTAACGAGGAAATGATTCTCGTTTTATTTATTTTTGAAATCTTTATATGCTGTTACTTTATTCCAATTCATTTTTATAATGTAGAGTCAGAATGTATTAGTGTTGCGCTAAACTTTTGATAAACAGATTTCAGTTAATCTGTATTTAATAGTCTTGGGTTGGGGCTGGATTTTTACTTTCTCTTGCCTATATAAATATATAGGAAGGAAAGTATTGTTTTCTTGTCGATTTTAAGAAATCCAGTTTGCACCGGATCTACACATTTTCAGACCCCCTGAACCCAACAAAACTTGTTTTTAGCGATTGGTCTGTGAGTGTGTGTGTGAACGGAAAATCTCAAGTACGGAACATCGTACGAACTTGAAACTTGAAGCTTAAGTTACATACCACTACCGGACTTGACATGAACATTTTCATAAAAATCGGTCAACCGGAAGTAGTAGTTTATTCGTGTAATTTTTCACTTTTTGCGATTTTCTCAAAAACTGGTCCTACGATTTTTTTAAAAATCGCCTGGTTTACTCAATTTTTTTATTCTCTACATGATAGGGTAGGTGACATGTTCGCTGAAATTCTTGGTGAGGCTGTTTTCACGTTAAAACAGTGTTTTTTTAAAATTACGGCTATAATATGTATTATAGCGCAAAAATGTATACGAGGTCTGTTCAAAAAATAACCGAATTTTTTGAATTACGCGCAAACAGGGATACTTAGCGACGTGCGGTTGGCATTACACTACTCTGTCTTTCTTTATTAAACATATGTTTTTGGATTGTTGATATCTCATTTACTTTTCGTTGTGTTGTGTTTTTAGTACGAGGTGTTTAAGTGCTAGTGACGATTTTTGTAATGTGAAATTTTTGTCAACCCGTTGTGAACACTGCACTTTTGTCTCAATGCCGTAGCCGTAAACCCAGTTTTCGTCTCCTGTTATGATCCTTTACCTGAATGTTGCATCATCATTGGCTTGTTCAAGAAGTTGCTGACAAACTACCACACGATGTTCTTTTTGCTGTTCGGTCATCAAACGGGGAACAAACTTTGCTGCAACTCACAAAGCAAGTTCAATTTTTCAGTTAAAATTTCATGGTACGATCGAATTGAGATGCCAACATCTTCTTAAAGTTCTCTAACAGTCAATCGGCGATTTACACGCACCAGATTATGAATTTTCCTAACGAGGGTGCCATCAGTTGAAGTCAAAGGCTTTCCAGGTCGAGGGTCATCTTCAATTGACTGGCAACCACTTTCAAATTGAGAAAACTATTTACAACAATGCGTACAACTCAAAGAATCATCTCCTTAGGCTTGTTTAAAAAGTTGAAATGTTTCTGTGAAAGTTTTCCCCTGCTTCACGCGAAATTTCACGTTGCACCTTTGCTCCCGAATTTCGCACATTACAAAAATCGTCACTACCACTTAAACTTGTCGTACTAAAAACAGAACACCACGAAAATTAAATGAGGTATCAACAATCCAAGAAAATGTGTTCACAAAAGGAATGACGTAGAACAGTGTACCACCAACCGCACGTCGGTAAATATCCCCATTAGCACGTAATTCATAAAGTTCGGTTATTTTTTGAACACACCTCGTATAATAAAAAATGTAGGAAATTTAAAATTGTACAATTTTTATTTCAAACATTTTATTGTATAACGCACAGTTTAGCGGTAATTAGTAATTTTCTTGTTTTTTTTTCTCACGAAAACGTGTGAAAAATCAAGAAATCGCAAAACAGTCAGACGTAAAACCAGGAAAAATCCTATATATGGTTGATAAAACAAAGTAAAGTTTATTTCGGTTGCCTTCATAGCTCAGTTGTTAGACTGCAAAACAGGATGTCCTGGGTTTGATTCTTGGCCGAGTTCTGGAAATTTGAACGAATTTAAATCCATAATGTGGTCACTAGTGAACTGTGTAAACAAAACATGAAATGTTTTTAACTTCTACTGTTAATGTATAATATTTAAAATTCTACTGAATTGGTAATTTTGTTTTAGTCTTCCGTTGCGTTATTCGATATGGTTGAATACTATGAAGCTGCTGTTAGACTTAATATATCCGGAAATCATAGTATCGGAATTCAAGGATGGCAGGCCTGCTCCCGGATGATAAAAAAGGTAATCTATCGTTTTAATCTTTTTTTTTATCATATCAATTTTATGTATAAGTTTACAATGTAGCTGCGTTATAGTACATTAAGGGGGTAGTCAACTCAAGAAGATAATTTTTTTTTAATTTCGATTGTTTTTTGCTATTATTTGAAGTTTAAAATTTTCTGAATCACAACATTTGTTTAATTTTTGTACGTTGACATAAAGTTATAAAAATATCTGTTTAAAATAAAGCTCACTAACAAGGCAAGTAAAATTATACCTTCAACTTTAAGTTTTCTGGAAATGTGGTTTTTGCATGATTGTACATTCTCAAGACTTAAATATTTTGGTTTATATTGGAGATATTTGGATGATGTTTTTTTCAAATGTTCATAAATTTCTTGCTCTATTATCTGTGGAATGATTATTATAAAAACCTTAATAGGGATTTAGTTAAAAAATAATTTGTGAATACATAAAATAAAATATGGTTTTAGAAATATGGATTTTTCTTCAATCAATTTCTTGTAAGAGAAAATACATACAATCGCATACAACTGATAATAGAGAGCAATTTTCTGTATTTTGTACCATAAGAATTATGTTGATAACTTTCTTGGTTCCTGAGATATTTGATTCCCCGTAAAAGCCCACTTTTCCAACCTCACCCTTATATTAGGGGCAGTAATTAATTTTTTGGCTTGGTTAAAATGGTAGATCATTACTAGTAAATTACTCTTTCATTTAAAATAAATAATGATAAATTATAGCCAGAGGTTTCATTTTTTCCAACAAATTAATTACAGCCCCTAATATAAGGGTGAGGTTGGAAATGCAGGCTTTTACGGGGAATCAAATATCTCAGGAACCAAGAAAGTTATCAACATAATTTTTATGGTACAAAATACAGAAAATTGCTCTCTATTATCTGTTGTATGCGATTGTATGTATTTTCTCTTACAAGAAATTTATTGAAGAAAAACCATATTTCCAAAAACATTTATTTTATGTATTCACAAATTATTTTTTAACTAAATCCCTATTAAGGTTTTTACAATAATCATTCCACAGATAATAGAGCAAGAAATTATGAATATTTGAAAAAAACATCATCCAAATATCTCCAATACTAAACAAAATATTTAATTCCCAAGAGTATACAATCATGTAAAAACCACATTCCCGGAAAACTTAAAGTTGAAGGAATAATTTCACTTGCCTTGCTAGTGAGCTTTATTATAAACAGAATTTTTTATAACTTTTTGTCAATGTACAAACAAAGTAAACAAATTTTGTGATTCAGAAAATTTTAAACTTCAAATAACTGCAAAAAACAATCGAAATTAAAAAAAAATCATCTTTTTGAGTTGACTACCCCGTTAAGTAAAAAAAATTTTGATATTCCATGCAAATAAAATTGGATGATAATTTTCAATGAAAGTGACTTCTGCTAAGTTGTACGGGCAAGTATGTGTTTTTTTTTTTACATTTTCAGAGTACAAGTTTTATTTTAAACCATTATGTGTTTATTGCATATTAATATGCATAAATGAAGATAGACGAGCAAATGGGCATTAGGCTATATACCTGCTGGACGAAGAGGTATAGGTAGACCATGGAAAAGATGGACAAAAAATTTGAAACAGGTCGGAAAGCCTAATCTGTGACAGGAAGAAGAAGAAGATGATGAAGATGAAGTGTTTATTGCCCATTTAATGAAGTTATTGTATGAAAAACGTTTGACAAGGGAAAAATAAATAGTGTTCTCAAATCACACAGATTTTATTGGCAAAAAGCAGAAAGACGCATGATTGATGTTATGATTGAGATACGGAAACAAAGATTGGACCGTCTCAAAAAGTACTGGCAAAACTGAATGGCTGGACCAATACATTATCTGAAGAATACTAGAAATTGATTGGCTTAGTGGTCCAATGTGGCCTCAAAAAAAGAAGAAAAAATGACCACAGTAAACAAAACACAGAGTGCCAAAATGTAGTGCTGCGGCGGTGTTGAAACGAATCTGTAGTTACTTTCTGGACGCATCTTGTGTAAATATAATTGTCTCGATTTCCAGATATATACCAGCAGAACCAGTTTGTTTTTCATTTGTCTAGGTAATTGGAGTTATACTACGATACTGAATATCTGATGATAAATTACACCACTCTATGGAAATTGAAAATAATAATAATTAAATTTTATGGACATACAATTAATCAAGGGTAATAGTAAAATAGCAACAGGTGTATTTCGTAAAAGTATATTACCAGAACAAATATAAATAAGTCATCTAACCACCCATATTCACATAAAATGCCAGCTTACCATAGTATTTTTCACAGAGCATATAATTATATAAAATATAAAAAACTACTAGAAAATGAAATAAAAATAATAAAATTCATAGCACAAAAGAATGGGTATCATGAAAAAGAAATAAATAAAATAATAAATAAAATTAAAAACAAACTATATTTAAAAATAACTTAAGAACCACCCTTATATTAGACAATAAAACAAAACAAAAACCATTTATTGCATTAAAATATAATAAAACTACTAATAATAAGTTATACAGAACATTAAATAAATTTTATAAAATTGCATACACATGTAATAATAAAAAACTACTGTCCACAAATATAATTAAAAATAATGTAAATGAAACACTGATCAATAAAAAGGGTTTGTATAAAATAGGTTGTGGTAATGAGGATTGTAAAAATTTTTACATTGGTATGACTAGTCGTAATTTTCAAGTGAGGTATAATGAACATAAAAAAATCACTGAAATATGACTACATTATATCTAACTATACCAATCATGTAAAAGAAGGAAAACATAAATTTGGTAAAATAGATGAATATTTTAATATAATAGAACAATGTAATATAGAAAATAAAAATAAAATTGAAAAATATGAGATGTTCCATATTTATAAATATTTAAAAGAGCAAAAGCAGGACATTTTGAATGAACAGGTCAAATTTAGGAATGATGAAGTGATATTGACTGCTGCTGCTATCTACAGTAAATATGAGAAGGGATAAATTAAAATAAATTAATTTTAAATCAGTTTTATACAAGTGACTGAAGATGTATCATCTTCTGTAAATTTTTAATAAGTGAGATGAAAATTTTTTAGTTTCAATTTTTTTATTTACTCTGATTATGGTGGATCCACCGAAACACGTGTAAGTAAGAATAAAAATAAAGGTGACGCAGTTTAAAAAAAGAAGGTTAGTGAAATTATTATATAAATTCATTATATGAAATAGAAATGATAATTTACTTTATATTTTTCTACGATGTTATGTATTATTACTTTCTCTTGCCTATATGAATATATAGGAAGGAAAGTATTGTTTTCATGTCGATTTTTCAAAATCGAGTTTTCATCGGATCTATACGTTTTCAGACCCCCTGAACCCGAAAAAACATGTTTTTAGCGATGTGTCTGTGTGTGTGTGTGTGTGTGTGTGTGTGTGTGTGTGTGTGTGTGTGTGCGCGCGCGTGCGTGCGTGCGTGCGCGCGCGCGCGCGTGAGTGTGTGTGTGTGCGTGCGTGCGTGCGTGCGGGCGCGTGCGTGCGTGTGAACAGAATATCTCAAGAACGGAACATCGTACGAACGAACGAAACTTGAACTTAAGTTACATACCACTACCGGACCCGACACAAACATCTTCATCAAAATCGGTCAACCAGAAGTAGTAGTTTATTCGTATAATGTTTCACTTTTTTGCGATTTTCTCAAAAACTGGTCCTACGATTTTTTTAAAAATTGCCTGGTTTACTACATCTTTTATGCTCTACAAGATAGGGTAGGCGCCATGTTTGCTGAAATTCAGCGTGAGGCTGTTTTTAAGTAAAAACATTTTCTTTTTAAGATTGCGGCTTTAATATGCATTTTAGCGCAAAACGTTATATAATAAAAGTTGTAGAGAATGTAAAATTCTACAACTTTTATTTTGAACATTTTTTGTATAACGCTTAGTTTAGCGGTAATTAGCAATTTTCTGTTTTTTTCTCACGAAAACGAGTGAAAAATCTATTTTTTTAAGATTTCGGCCTTAGAATGCATTTTACGACAAAAGTGTATATAATCAAATTTATAGGAAATAAAGAGATCTACAACTTTTATTTAAAGCATTTTTTTGTACAGTGCCTAGTTTAGCGCGAATGGGCGATTTTCCGTATTTTTAAGCCAAACTGAGGTCGATTTTAATTTTGCGTATTTCACTAATGTTTTTTGAGGTTAGTTTTTTGTTTATTTCTAATGTTTTATTAATAATGTTAGGTTTATTGTTAATTATTTGCATTGGCAAGAGAAAGTTGTGTGAGTTCACACCAGATTTTTTATGATTGTTTTACTGTTTCAGACGAAATGCTTAGAAGAACTAGAAGCACGCAATACAACGCTAAACGAACAATACATGCCAATATTAAGTAGAGCACTAAGACTGTCATCTCAATTAGTGGTACTCAAACTAGAGAATTGTAATCTTAGTGGACGTCCAATCGTCATTTTAGGTAACTTTTTGTTTTATCATTAAACTTACTCCGAAAAAAAAAACCATCTTGTAACTTATATTCAGAAGTATTATATAAAACTTAACGAAAACGTGAAAAATTGCGTTTGATAAGAAACAGAACTATTTTTTACTTTCTCTTGTCTATATGAATATATAGGAAGGAAAGTATTGTTTTCATGTCAATATTTCGAAATCGAGTTTTCACCGGATCTACACGTTTTCAGACCCCCTGAACCCACACAAACATGTTTTTAGCAATTAGTGTGTGTGTGTGTGTGTGTGTGTGTGTGTGTGTGTGTGTGTGTGTGTGTGTGTGTGTGTGTGTGTGTGTGTGTGTGTGTGTGTGTGTGTGCATGCGCGCGCGTGCACACACACACACACACACACGCACACTAAGTATAGTAAATGTTGCGTATAAGTATAGTAATTGTAAGTAAAGTAATATAATGAAATAACATTTTATTAATAACAAATAAAACAGCCTGTAAAACTCTAAACATAGAAGAAAATGTATCAGGTTTTAAACTCTGCCAAAAAAAACCAGTGACGTTTCTTCAAAAGCTGAAGGTATACTGGCATAGAATGAACCTTTTTGTACGGCTGAACAGTAAAAGAAATACAATTTACCCTAGCTGAACGCAGAAAGAAGAGATTATAAAACTGTATAAACGGACCACATATTTGTGGCGGCCTGCACCCTGAAACTGTTCAATACGCCTCATAAATGTGGCAGCCGCACTGAACATGTTAAAATAATGACTAACATTGTTACTAACGTAAACATTAGGCCTATACTTTTTTCTAAGGTTTATTTATAGAAATTAATGTAATATAGGGTGATTCAAAAAGAGCGCCGGTTTTGATATATCAAATTAAGAGATTTATTTTATTGAAAAACTGAAAATAAATACATCAACAAGTTCATCTTACCTTCCGATTTCATGTATGAAAAATGATGTCATGCATGTGTCCTCCTCTACTGCGCTGGCACGCATCAACTCTGTCCGTGAAATTGGATATTACTGCACGACAAGTTTCGACTTCCATTTGCCCGATAACCCGTCGAATTTCCTCCTTCAAGTCAATGATGTTTCGAGGTTTATTGGCATACACCAATGACTTCAGATGACCCCAAAGATGAAAGTCACAAGGCGCAAGTCCCACGACCTTGGTGGCCATTGATGGTCGGAATTACGAGAAATGATGCGATCCTGGAACCGTTCAAGGAGCAACAACATTGTTTCTCGTGCAGCAACTGAATTTTATACGGGTGATATTGGAGATCGTACCGAAGAATTCTCCGTACAGAAGAACATCGTAAACCCAATTGTTGAGAACGGCGACGTATTGATTTTGCTGGGCTAACAGCCACACTGTCACGGACCAACGCAACGTTCTGCTCAGTTCGGCCAGAACGACGACGTCCAGAATTTTTAAGGTCGACTGTTGAACCCGTCTCAAAAAACTTTTTCATGAGCCTGCGAACTGTTGATTCATTCGGTGCTTCATTACGTCCTAGAGTACCGCGAAGTCGCCTGACAGTAGCCGCATAACTCTCTCCACTCTGGTAAAATGTTTTGACGATTAACACTCGTTGCGCAATAGTAAACTTCTCCCTGGTTAGACACAGACTGCGAGAGTACTACACTGCGAACAAGAGAAACTACAACTGAATCGTCAATCGGAATGTTCTCCGAAATAGAAATGAGGTCTAACAATGTTGCCAACCGATAAACAAAAATTTACCAGCCGTTTAAAAACCGGTGCTCTTTTTGAATCACCCTATATTTCTTTAGGGTTGCTTTAAAAAGTAAAAAATTAAATACATTTGTAAAAAGTTACTAATCGCTTGAGCCTGTTTGGTCATATGAAAAACATGAAGGAATGTCCTTTCTTTCGACAGTATGCACTGTAATACCAGGTGAACAGTAAGCCTGGAAATTCGTGGTGCGACCTCTACCTCTTCTATTGTTAAATGCTTCAGTCATATAATTGGATGACCGTGTGATAAGAAACACAACTATTTTTTGTAGCCCTGGAACTAGCAGCAGATTGAGTACAAATAATTTTAATACTCCACCTACAATATTGAGATGAACTAAAGTCCCCTAGCCATGGGAATGAGAGAATGCATAACGCTCTCACTCGCACAAGCCATACGCGCCATTCCAATAACATAGTATAATTTTACGAGGGTTATCCAGAAAATAACGTCCATTTTGAAATAAAAAGTAAACGAGTGAAGATACAAAAACTTTATTATATACATATTAAAACTACAGTTTCTCTCTATTTTTCGACATTGTCGCCAAACAGATTCAAGCACTTGTCGTACCTTGGAACAATCTTTGAAATACCCTCTGCATAAAAATCTGCCGCCTGTGAATGTAGCCAACCATTCACGGCGTTTTGAAGCTCTTCGTCATTGGTGAACCGCTGAGATGCAAGCCACCACTTCATGTTCGGAAACAGGTGAAAGTCACTAGGAGCCAAGTCCGGGCTGTATGGGGGGATGATCGAAAACGTCCCATTTAAACTTGGCCAAAAGTTCATTTGTTTTCTCGCCCTCATACAGCTCGAAGAACAAATGAACTTTTGGCCAAGTTTAAATGGGATGTTTACGATCATCCGCCGTACAGCCCGGACTTGGCTCCTAGTGACTTTCACCTGTTCCCAAACATGAAGTGGTGGCTTGCATCTCACCGGTTCCCCAATGACGAAGTGCTTCAAAACGCCGTGAATGGTTGGCTACATTCACAGGCGGTAGATTTTTATGTAGGGGGTATTTCAAAGACTGTTCCAAGGTACGACAAATGCTTGAATCTGTTTGGCGACTATGTCGAAAAATAGAGAAAAACTGTAGTTTTAATATGTGTATAATAAAGTTTTTACATCTTCACTCGTTTACTTTTTATTTCAAAACGGAGGTTATTTTCTGGATAACTTTCATACTTATTGTTGTGATCAACTGTTTATCCATGCAGTAAGCTAACAAGCAAGATAACGACTGTAGTATGTTTTTTGATTTGGATTATAACGGTAAAGACCTTTGGGTGCATGTGTAGTTATGCGATATATCTCCCTCTCACTCGCTCGGCTATGGGACATCAATTCATCTGATATCTGTACCTGTTATGGGCAATGTAGATTATATTAATAATTTATTTTGTTCTTTGTTGATATAATGTATTGTTGTTTAGGTCAACAGCCGAAAGGCTGGTTTGAACCTCTAGAGGTTTTACTAAGTAAAACGAGGAGTAAGGTGGTTTACCATTGCCACAACTCACTTAGTGGAAAAGTACGCTTATCACCATGCCGGGCCCTCTGAAAAGCACATATTTCCGCTGAAAAGCACATATTTTCCACTCTGTAAATGACAACTTCACTTCATTCACCACAGGGTCTGGCTGTACAATGTAATTCATTACTTTCAGAGAAGATAAATCTGATTAGTGTCTTTTACACCTCTACCTCTTCTGTTGTTAAATGATTCAGTCATTTAATTGACTGACCATGTGATAAGAAACAGAACTATTTATTTTAGTTCTGCAACGAACAGATTGAGTGTAAATAATTTGACACTCCACCTGTCTGTTATGGGCAGGATTTAATGTACTGCTTGTTAATGTATTTTGCAGCTGCTGCATTGAGATTGAATACTGGATTGAAAGAGCTTTATTTAGCTGACAATTGCCTCGGTGTGAATGACGCGAGTCAACTTGGAGCAATGTTGAAATGTAACAGCACTTTACAACTTTTGGACATAAGGTAAATGTAATTTTTTTTGTTTCAAAGCTTTTGGTTTTGTATTTTTATTATCCGTACTATTATATGTTAGATAACAATGGTATGTATTTTTACTTTCTCTTGCTCTATATGAATATATATAGGAAGGAAAGTATTGTTTTCATGTCGATTGTTTGAGATCGAGTTTTCCCCGGATCTACATGTTTTCAGACCTCCTGAACCCAAAAAACATGTTTTTAGCAATTGGTCTGTGTGTGTGTGTGTGAACAGAATATCTTAGGAACGGAACATCGTACGAACTTGAAACTTAGTTAGGTACCACTAGAGGACCCAACACAAACATTTTCATCAAAATCGGTCAACCAGAAGTAGTAGTTTATTCTTGTAATTTTTCACTTTTTTGCGATTTCCTCAAAAACGGATCCTACGATTTTTTTAAAAATTACCTCATCTACTAAATTTTTTATGCTCTACAAGATAGGGTAGGCGCCAAATTTCAACTTCATATAATTTCATTTTTAAGATATTTTGTCACACATCAGACCAATTGCTAAGAACATGGTTTTTTTCAGTTCAGTGGCTCTGAAAACATGTATTCTGGTGAAAACTTAATTTAAAAATATCTACATGAAAATAGTGTAAAATATGCAACTGTGGTTTATGAAGAGTTATTACTGTATTGGATTATTGATAATTTTTTTTTTAACAGAATAGTATTTCTTTTGCAATCAGTTAATAAATACAATAACTTTGAGCAAATATGAGAAAATCTGAGTAATGTCCTTAGAATTAAAACACAAACCACACTCAGTAGTGTGTTTGAAAAAGACCAAACTGTGAAGAAAAAATATATATATCTATACAAAATCAAACTTGATGAACCGTGAATCAACATCCCGAAACACAAAGTTTTGAAGTTGGAGATGACAATGAGGATGTTAGAGATGAAAACGACCCCAATTGTGAGATGCCGATGATTAGGAGTGGAAGTAGAAAAGATAAAAAAAATTTAAATGACTAACAAAATCGTAGAGGTAAGTCGAATGGTTTAAAACGTTTCAGTCTGTGAGTATTTTGGCCATTGTCAAGGAGATTAATCGCTAATGGATTCTGGTGGTCTTCTAGTTTTTGTAAATGTTTTTTGCTATAGGTCCAGCGTCTCTTAGTTTGCTCCTAATTTAAACAAATAATGACGTCACTGAGCATGCGCATTATATCAAAAATGTGTACATGCTGATTAAAAAGTAACAACAAAATACTTTCAAAAGTATTTAAATACAAAATACTTTTAACAGTATTTTTATAAATGAAATTGTTAGGCCTACATCATATCATGACTGATGTTTTTAGTACTTAATTTAAAAAATAGTTAATACGACATCCGTAAAGTGGCAGACTCTTGCGTGCACCCTGTAGTGGGTGGCTTTTGTTTGTTGACAGTAGGAGCAAACTAAGAACGGCTTAACTGTATGTTGTTAAATATCTTCTTTTATGAAGGGCAGGTTTAGTCATTGTGTAGTATTTTATTTGTTACATACCATGGGGCTGCAGTGATCAGATAAATAATTTTCCATTTTTACTTTCTCTTGCCTATATAAATATATAGGAAGGAAAGTATTGTTTTCATGTCGATTTTTCGAAATCGAGTTTTCACCGGATCTATACGTTTTCAGACCCCCTGAACCCAAAAAACATGTTTTTAGCGATTGGTCTGTGTGTGTGTGTGTATGTGAACAGAATATCTCAAGAACGGAACATCGTACGAACTTGAAACTTGAAACTTAAGTTACATACCACTACCGGACTCGACACGAACATTTTCATCAAAATCGGTCAACCGGAAGTGGTAGTTTATTCGTGTAATTTTTCACTTTTTTGCGATTTTCTCAAAAACTGGTCCTACGATTTTTTTAAAAATCGCCTGGTTTACTCAATTTTTTATTCTCTACAAGATAGGGTAGGCGTCATGTTTGCTGAAATTCTGCGTGTGGCTGTTTTCACGTAAAAACGTTGTTTTTTTAAGATTACAGCTTTAATATGCATTTTAGCGCAAAACTTTATATAATAAAAGTTGTAGAGAATTGAAAATTCTACAACTTTTATTTCAAACAATTTTTTGTATAACGCTTAGTTTAGCGGTAATTTGCGATTTTCTGTTTTTTTTCTCACGAAAATGTGTGAAAAATTGATTTTTTTAAGATTTCGGCCTTAGTATGCATTTTACGACAAAAGTGTATATAATTTAATTTATAGAAAATTAAAAGATCTACAACTTTTATTTAAAGCATTTTTCTCTACAGAGCCTAGTTTAGAGAGAAAGAGTGATTTTCCGTATTTCTAAGCCAAACTGAGGTTGATTTTCATTTTGCAACATTCACTCATGATTAAAATAAGGTTATGTTTTTGAGGTTAGTTTTTTGTTTATTTCTAATATTTTATTAATAATGTTAGGTTTATTGTTAATTATTTGCATTGGCAAGAGAAAGTTGTGTGAGTGTTTCACACCAGATTTTTTTTTATTCCAGTAACAACAATGTTCAAGATGGTGGTATGAAACATATAACCGATGGTCTCAACGAACAGAGTTTACAATCTGAAACCGGTTTAGGTGTTCTGGTTGTATGGAACAACCATCTTACGCTAAACTCATCGCAGTATATATCTAGAATATTGGTGTGTATTTCTATTATCTTTATTTTTTATTACATTATCATTGTTTCATCGCAGTATATATCTAGAATATTGGTGTGTATTTCTATTATCTTTATTTTTTATTACATTATCATTGTTTCATCGCAGTATATATCTAAAATATTGGTGTGTATTTCTATTATCTTTATTTTTTATTACATTATCATTGTTTCATCGCAGTATATATCTAGAATATTGGTGTGTATTTCTATTATCTTTATTTTTTATTACATTATCATTGTTTCATCGCAGTATATATCTAGAATATTGGTGTGTATTTCTATTATCTTTATTTTTTATTACATTATCATTGTTTCATCGCAGTATATATCTAGAATATTGGTGTGTATTTCTATTATCTTTATTTTTTATTACATTATCATTGTTTCATCGCAGTATATATCTAGAATATTGGTGTGTATTTCTATTATCTTTATTTTTTATCACATTATCATTGTTTCATCGCAGTATATATCTAGAATATTGGTGTGTATTTCTATTATCTTTATTTTTTATCACATTATCATTGTTTCATCGCAGTATATATCTAGAATATTGGTGTGTATTTCTATTATCTTTATTTTTTATTACATTATCATTGTTTCATCGCAGTATATATCTAGAATATTGGTGTGTATTTCTATTATCTTTATTTTTTATTACATTATCATTGTGTCTTGCATCTTGTTCTGAACACATCGATTATAGCGTTAACATGCAGCTTATTCACCGGCTAACACGTTCAATGCTACTGCCTAATTTTCAATTTAACGCGTGTGACTGATGGTAAGATGCGACCCCATTTTGGCATGACGCGAATTGCGTCATGAACAACTTTTTTGACTCTACTTGTTTTAAAATTTCAAATCCATTATTTTTGTTATAAAATATCATAATTTGGTTACAAGATAAAGACTTGCCACAAAATCAATAAAGATAAGAAAAAAATTATTGTTTCGGATGATAGTTATTCCATGCGAAGGGTTGTGGTTTCGATTATTCACTACATTTTGAAGGAAATGAGGTTACTTTTCACTAAAATCATTCAAAATTCACTTTCATCGCAAATTTTCAAAATATTTCCTCCAAAGTATAGCTAACTATATACTTAGGTAGAAAATTATGTAACTTGTAAATAGACCTGTAGCCATATATAGGGTGATTCAAAAAGAGCGCCGGTTTTGATATATCAAATTAAGAGATTTATTTTATTGAAAAACTGAAAATAAATACATCAACAAGTTCATCTTACCTTCCGATTTCATGTATGAAAAATGATGTCATGCATGTGTCCTCCTCTACTGCGCTGGCACGCATCAACTCTGTCCATGAAATTGGATATTACTGCACAAGTTTCGACTTCCATTTGCCCGATAACCCGTCGAATTTCCTCCTTCAAGTCATTGATGTTTCGGGGTTTATTGGCATACACCAATGGCTTCAGATGACCCCAAAGATGAAAGTCACAAGGCGTCAAGTCACACGACCTTGGTGGCCATTGATGGTCGGAATTACGAGAAATGATGCGATCCTGGAACCGTTCACGGAGCAACAACATTGTTTCTCGTGCAGCAACTGAATTTTATACGGGTGATATTGGAGATCGTACCGAAGAATTCTCCGTACAGAAGAACATCGTAAACCCAATTGTTGAGAACGGCGACGTATTGATTTTGCTGGGCTAACAGCCACACTGTCACGAACCAACGCAACGTTCTGCTCAGTTCAGCCAGAACGACGACGTCCAGAACTTTTAAGGTCGACTGTTGAACCCGTCTCAAAAAACTTTTTCATGAGCCTGCAAACTGTTGATTCATTCGGTGCCTCATTACGTCCTAGAGTACCGTGAAGTCGCCTGACAGTAGCCGCATAACTCTCTCCACTCTGGTAAAATGTTTTGACGATTAACACTCGTGCAATAGTAAACTTCTCCATGGTTAGACACAGACTGCGAGAGTACTACACTGCGAACAAGAGAAACTACAACTGAATCGTCAATCGGAATGTTCTCCGAAATAGAAATGAGGTCTAACAATGTTGCCAACCGATAAACAAAAATTTACCAGCCGTTTAAAAACCGGCGCTCTTTTTGAATCACCCGTTATATCCGTACCTTAAATAAGTAATACAAATCCAGAGAGAAGTCGCTAATACAAATAAAATTTAATTGAAATGTCAGAAATATGAAATTGCTAAATTTATTTTGTTTTTCTAATTTTAGTTCCAGAGTTTATAACTTGAATACATTTTGCAAAAGTACTTTCAATTGCGTAATGAAACACTGTATTATCTTCACATTAGAATAAACAGTAGGCTGTGGTTAGTGTCCTTATAAACTAATACAACAATTATAAATTACACTTACCTTTTTTGATTTATAAAAACATTAAAAACAGAACGTTATAAATAAATAATACTTAAAAAAACACTCAAAAAAAAACATATAAAATGTACTAAAATAAAAGATAGGATTACAAAAAAGCGCACATTTAAAAACCTGTCAAAATAAAATATGAAGGTGCAGCCGAAAACTAACTTGACAGTATCGTAGTTTAAACAGGAATGAGTGGCTACAGAAATTTTATTGCTTTCAACCCTACCTGCAGTAAAATCTACCCTTAACAAAAGATTCAGGTCTATGATGCAAATTGCATCATGCCGCCAGGTGGGAATGTTCTACTCGACGCAGATTGCGTCAAGCCGCACTGAGTGTGTTAACTGTATGATAGTTAATTATAATATGATGAACAGAATTGCGGCAATAGATCCATTTTGTCAGAGCCGAGCATCGTATACTTCAGCCATTCTTAAGCCTTTCAAGGTAAAAGTTTTCAAGCAATTCCACATTATGTGCGTGTTAATTTTTACTTTCTCTTGCCTATATGAATATATAGGAAGGAAAGTATTGTTTTCATGTTGATTTTTGGAAATCGAGTTTTCACCGGATCTATACGTTTTCAGACCCCCTGAACCCAAAAAACATGTTTTTAGCGATTGGTCTGTGTGTGTGTGTATACAAAATATCTCAAGAACGGAACATCGTACGAACTTGAAACATGAAACTTAAGTTACATACCACTACCGGACCCGACATGAACATTTTCATAAAAATCGGTCAACCGGAAGTAGTAGTTTATTCGTGTAATTTTTCACTTTTTTGTGATTTTCTCAAAAACTGGTCCTACGATTCTTTTTAAAATCGCCTCATTTACTCAGTTTTTTATTCTCTACAAGATAGGATAGGCGTCATGTTTGCTGAAATTCTGGGTGAGGCTGTTTTCACGTAAAACATTTTCTTTTTAAGATTGCGGCTTTAATATGCATTTTAGCGCAAAACGTTATATAATAAAAGTTGTAGAGAATTTAGAATTCTACAACTTTTATTTCAAACATGTTTTTGTAAAACGCTTAGTTTAGCGGTAATTAGCGATTTTCTGTTTTTTTCTCACGAAAACGTGTGAAAAATTGATTTTTTTAAGATTTTGGCCTTGGTATGCATTTTACGACAAAAGTGTATTTAATCAAATTTATACGAAATTAAAAGATCTACAACTTTTATTGAAAGCGTTTTTCTCTACAGAGCCTAGTTTAGCGTGAAAGAGTGATTTCCGTATTTTGAAGCCAAACAGGTCGATTTTCATTTTCCGTCTTTCACTCATGATTAAAATAAGGTTATGTTTTTAGAGGTTAGTTTTTTGTTTATTTCTAATGTTTTATTACTAATGTTTGGTTGTATTGTTAATCATTTGCATTGGCAAGAGAAAGTTGTGTGAGTGTTTCACACCAGATTTTTTTCTTATGTTTAGCTATAGAATGAGATACCAAGAGGTTCCGTGTAGTTTTGAATCACCCTGTATAACAGAGGTACGAGAGTAAGTATTAGCAACATCGCTGGCATTGGCTATGAAGTGGACAGTAGGCAATGCGTACAAATTATCAACTTTGAAAAATAGTATAGTTGTTGTAGGCTACCATTAATCCGTTAATAGATAGTTTTCTATTGTTTTTTTTTTTTGGTTTAACGTCCGACTGTTCTGCAATTACTGCTAATGCAGACGGTGAATGATGAAATTATATTTTGTAACGTATGAAAAAATGCCGTGCCTGAATGGGATTCGAACCCAAGACCGCATGATGAGAGGCGAGCACGTTACCAACTTCGCCAATGCGGCCGGCTATTTTTGTTTGTAAAACAATAAAGTTTAATGTTTATATTAATGTGTTCATCAAATAATTCAACCAATTTTAATTTTTGATTGTTTTGATTTTCAGAGTTGTAGTAAAACGCTTGAAATTTTAAACATCGGCCAAAATATATTGAGCAATGATGTTCTGTTTGTCAGTAAAAAATCTTTACAACAAAATCGAACATTACTTAGATTAGGTATGCAATCAACGCATCTGACTTGCGAAGGAGCTATCGCTTTAGCTGAAATAATCGCTGATAATTCTACTATTGAAGTAAGTTTTAATTGTTTTCTTTAATAAATATATTTTGATCATCATTTTTGTCTTTGTTTTCTGGTTTTTTACTTTCTCTTGCTTATATGAATATATAGGAAGGAAAGTATTGTTTTATGTAGATTTTCGAAATAGAGTTTTCACCGGATCTACACGTTTTCAGACCCCCTGAACCCAAAAAACATGTTTTTAGCAATTGGTCTGTGTTTGTGTGTGTATACAAAATATCTCAAAAACGGAACATCGTACGAACTTGAAACTTAAGTTACATACCCTTACCGGACCCGACACGAACATTTTCATCAAAATCGGTCAACCGGAAGTAGTAGTTTATTCGTATAATTTTTTACTTTTTTGCGATTTTCTCAAAAACTGGTCCTACGATTTTTTATAAAATCGCCTCATTTACTCAATTTTTTATTCTCTACAAGATAGGGTAGGCGCCATGTTTGCTGAAATTCTTGGTGAGGGTGTTTTTACGTAAAAAAAGTGTTTTTTTAAGATTACGGCTTTAATATGTATTATAGCGCAAAAAATTTATATAATAAAAAATGTAGATAATTAAAAATTCTACAACTTTTATTTCAAACATTTTTTGTATAACGCTTAGTTTAGCGGTAATTAGCAATTTTCTGTTTTTTCTCACGAAAACGTGTGAAAAGTCGATTTTTTAAAGATTTTGGCCTTAGTATGCATTTAATGACAAAAGTGATATTTTCATATTACTGTAATTTAAAAATATATACCGGGTGAGCATAAAGTCTTGCCCTGATTATAAAAATTGATTGCAGAATAACTGTTTGACATAATAATTTAAATTTTATGCTGTTACATAGGTTAGTGTTAATAGTTTTTTTTAAGATTACTTACATTAGTAAACTTCAACGTGTGCCCCCTTGGTAACTCGGAGAATGTCGAAGCGGTATTCCAGTTCCCACCAGGTGTTTTGTAACATGTGTTCTGTCACAGTACCCACAGCAGCTTGTATCCCTTCAGTTTGTCAACGTCAGCAACTGGTGTGGCGAAGACTCGATCGTTGGTATAGCCCCCAGAAAAAAAAGTCAAGGGGAGTAATGTCTGGAGAGCGGGGTGGCCAGGGTGTTGGACCATCCCTTCCAATCCAATGATCCGGAAATGTTTCATCCAGGAAATTATGCACTATCAAAGCCGAGTGGGGCGGTGCCCCATCTTGCTGGAAAATTATCCATGGTTGATATTCTTCTAACTGTGGTGCAATGAACTGTTGCAAAACATCTAAGTAAATGTTAGCGTTAATGGTGTTTTCCGTGAAGAAAAACGGCCCGAAAACCTTATTATGCATGAGGCCGCACCAAACATTCACATTTTTGCTGTCTCGCTGTAACTGTACAGTAGCATGTGGATTCTCTGATCCCCATATACGGACATTATGCCTATTTACCATTCCACTGACATGAAAGGTGGATTCATCGGTAAAGCATATGCGATTTAAGTAATCGTTAGCGCCGTCAATCCTGTTGAGAATCTCAGTTGCGAATTCTGCACATCTCAGCAAGTCATTCGGTTGCAAGGCCTGCACGATTTGCACTTTATAAGCATGCAACCTAAGCCTTTTATGAAGAATTTTCACCACACTTGCTTGCGGTATTTGAAGTTCACGTGATGCTTGACGAGTTGATTTAGACGGACTCCGTTGAAACGATTCCCGAACAAGATCAACAGTTGCTTTACTCACACTAGGCCTGCCACTTCTAGGAAGATCTTCAACGCTGCCTGTTTCTTTAAACCTTTCATACCATCGCTTTATTGATTTAACATCAGGAGGGCTGCGACCATAAAAAGCCCGAAAATTACGCTGAACACTGATGGGCGATTTCGTTTCGTGAAACCAAAGCACACATTGTGCTTTCTCCTGCTTCAACGCCATTTCGCCAGCAACTAACGTGAACTAACAGACCATGTCATTGTTGAGGAGCACTAGCGCCATCTATTGGTCACAAAATCTACTAACAATAACCTATGTAACAGCGCCAGATTTAAATTATTACGTCAAACAATTATTCTGTAATAAAATTTTATAATCAGGGTAAGACTTTATGCTGACCCGGTACTTTTTTAATGTGTCCAAGAGACTCCAAAAAGGGAGAACAATAAATAGCACATGTGAAGATAAAACTGATTAGCCTAATTATTGATAAACAAATTCTTGTTACGGATCTGGCCAACTATTAATATAAATTTCAGTATAAATGAATTTATTGCCTTACCTTTGGTTGCCTTTAAGTTTAAAAAACTTATGCGCGGTTCGGTGGTACCACTTTTTTCAGAGCAATATTATTAAAATTTAAATTTAAATTTAAATGGAAAGTGTTGTTTTCATGTCGATTTTAAGAAATCCACATGAATTTTATGTCGAAAAATAAAGAAAAACTAGTTTTAATATGTATATAATAAAGTTTTTGTATCTTCACTCGTTTACTTTTTATTTCAAAACGGAAGTTATTTTCTGGATAACCCTCGTATATAGCGGGCATAAATGTACATAAAGCTTTATAAATATGCAAGCTATACCGCCTTAAAGACTACCAGACTGAGTGCAATTGTCTCCCGTATTTTTAGGGTTAATAAATTAATGTGTCACTGGAAACCAAGAAGCCTTTTAACTTTTACGCAAACATTGGACAATTATCTCAAACTAAAGTTAGTGTGTTAATGTTTTTTTTCCTGTTTTGTTTTCCAGAGAATAGATTTACGTGACAACAATCTTCAGGTCGCTGGATTAATGGCTCTTGTTCATTCAATGAAAGTAAACACGAGTGTAACGCAACTTGACTTAGATGATTCACCGAGAAGAAAATATTCAGTAAGTTGTGGATTAATTAACTTTTTTCACTTCTAGTAGTCAACTTATGGCTAATTATAATCGAGCACATGTTACTACCTCAATTTTTACTTTCTCTTCCGTATATGAATATATATATATATATATATATATATATCAATTTTTTAAACATGTTGTACTGTGTGCTGAATTTACTTTAGATAATATTAAACCACCAGTAAACACACAAAATTAGCAAGAATGATCTTACCGTTAAGTTAATAAGGCCTTTTCAGATCCCTGGATCCATCATCAGTCAACTCACAAACACTATAAAATTCTTTCACTGGCAATGCATTGCCTTGTCAATTCAAGTCATGACTCAAGACAGAGTCATGACTTGAATTGACAAGGCAATGCATTGCCAGTGAAAGAATTTTATAGTGTTTGTGAGTTGACTGATGATGGATCCAGGGATCTGAAAAGGCCTTATTAACTTAACGGTAAGATCATTCTTGCTAATTTTGTGTGTTTACTGGTGGTTTAATATTATCTAAAGTAAAATGAATATATATATATATATATATATATATATACATATATATATGAAGGAAAGTACTGTTTTCATGTCGATTTTAAAAAATCGAGTTTTATACTGGATCTACACGCTTTCAGACCCCCTGAACCCAAAAAACATGTTTATAGCAATTGGTCTGTGTGTGAGTGTGAGTGAGTGAGTGTGTGTGTGTGTGTGTGTGTGTGTGTGCGCGTGCGTGCGTGTGTGTGTGCGCGTGCGGTGAACAGAATATCTCGAGAACAGAACATCGTAAGAGCTTGAAACTTGAAACTTAAGTTAGACACCACTAGAGGACCCAACACGAACATTTTCATCAAATTCAGTCAACCAGAAGTAGTAGTTTATTTGTGTCATTTTTCACTTGTTCGTGATTGTCTTAAAAACGGCTCGTACGATTTTTTTAAAAATCGCCTCATTTACTACATTTTTTAGGCTCTACAAGATAGGGTAGGCGCCATGTCTGCTGAAATTATTGAGGAGGCTGTTCTCTTGTAGAAAAAAAAACTTTTTTTAAGATTGCGGCCTTAATATGCATTTTAGCGCAAAAATGTATGTAATTAAAGTTGTAGAAAATTTAAAAACCTATTACTTTTATTTCAAAATTTTTTTTATAGAACCAGGGACCCCGGCATAGAAGTCAGTTGTGCTGACCAGCTATTCTTGTGGGCCAACCAGTGATCTTGTTAATCACTTAAATGTCAATTAACTGACAATAATGCACTACCATCAGGTATGACTCATTGTAACGTATTGATGTGTAACAAAAACAAATTGGGTGTAAAATTGACCTATGTGGAACACGTACTTTGACTTCAAGTGTTCCGGATAAATTCTTTGTAAGTGTATTCCAAACAATTAGTTAACTCTACGCACTGTAGGTCCAAGTTATCGGTTCTGTTTTATTGTTTTTGATCATGTTATATTTAAATGTGTTTGTAAAAATAGTAATTTTTCTGTATGAATTTTATTTTCAGGGGAATGTTCAAGAGGAGTACGCACGTCTTGTTAAAGATATAAGAGATTTCTGTCATCGTAATGTCAACACAAAGAGTCCGGATTTGAAGAATGATGAATTGACTGTTCCAGGAACAGAAGAAGTTACTGAAGATAATTCGACTAAAACTAATTTCGCGTTCCGTAAAATCTCTCTTACCTGCGAAACTCTAATGCGTAATACCAATTTACCGCCGGTCGATACTTCGGGCTCTAATAATTTCTTATCGGAACCTCGGAAGAGTGGCGGTCGTTTGCGTAGCCCTGCTCCGTCGCCTATACCGTCTCCTGTCGCGAGTCCGTCTCCGACTCGGAGTCGTTTTCAAGTCAGTCGAGTTTCAGAAAGTGATTCTCCGACTACGCCACCCTCAACATCTCCATCTCCACCCACGATATTCTTCGGTTCGGGATCGAGTTCTCGATTCAGAGTTACAGTTGTCGATCAAACGCCGGCGATCGTGACGTGTTCTTCGCCGACACCGGTAGTCGCGAGTAATAACGTGACGAAAGGTTTTAATACGGTTACTAATAGACAGCCTTCTCCGATACCTTCGACGCCGTCAATTTTAAGCACAATTACATCTAGTTCAAATAACCCAGTAGAACATAACAAAGAACAAGTAGATTTAATTAAAACTAGATCGGATACGATCGACAGCGATAAGGAATTACCCAAATCGAAATTACCGAAAGCGATGGACAGTCTAGATTATTCAGCGTTGCGATACATCACAAAGCAAACGGCTGTTTCTGAAAAACCGCCGATCACGTCGACGAGATCAAGAAAGATATCGTGGGTTCAACCGAGTGCAATGTTAGGTTTAGGTTCTTCATCGTCATCCTCCCAAGACGATACAACCAGTAAAATGACATCAGGTTTAGAAAAACTGTTAGGATTATTTCACAATCCGTTCTCGAGACAACCGAAACAAGAAGAAGAATTACCGCAACCGTCGCCACCTTTGCAACATCATCCGCAACCGATTGCGCCGCCGCAACAACTTTTCAGCGTACCTGAGCTCAGTGAGAAACCTCAGACCTGTGATAATAACGAACTCAATAAAGACGATATTGTTAACGAAACTAATAATCCATTGTTACAATCTGATGAACGTTTTACGGATAACGATTTACGACAACAAAAAGACGTTAATTTAAATCGCGATGATGATATTAGTATCATCGTTAAAGACACTGACGATATTACGCTTAACGATGATAATGAAACGCTTAATATTAATAGTAGTGATAACGGTTTGTTTACGCCAAGTAACGACGACGATAATCATCCGCAAATGGTACCCGATAATAAAGTTTTAGAAACGATTAACGAAGTGGAAACTGTCGACGACGATTGCGACGGCAATACTGATGATAATAATGAAAACGATCGTGAGATAAGTGAAAGTAATTCTGTTTTGACGACAGATTTTATTTTTAGTAATATGAGTAACGTTGTTAGTAATAATAGTAATAGTGATAATAATATTACCGATATTAGTAAAAGAGAATGCGTCAGTGAAACGTGGCCGCAAGGTCGAGGATGTGTTACTAGAATCAATCAGTCCCTCGATTCGCAGAGTAGTAGCGCTCCGTGTTTAACTGCTCTCGTCTTGTTACAAGGGAATGTTTCTTCTGATTTGGTGAGTTGTATTTAAATTTATTCTTATCTTGTTTCTCTTTTTTTAATTGTATTTACAATTGTTTACACCTTGAGGCTTATGCCCAAGACTGACTTGGGCAGCGCCACTTTCGGACACAGAGCTGAAGCCCGAAACACCGTTGGGTTTCCCTTGCTCAAATGATGTAGCTAGGTTTACATATTGTGTGGTAAACAAAATTAAGCAGAATCCAGTTTCTTATGTGAATAATATTTTTAACCCTATTAATACAGGAGCTGACTGTAGTTGGTCTGGTGGGGGCACGCCTCAGACCACACAGACCGTGCCCATAGAACTACAGTTTAGCTACCCCCTATCATTGCCTGCTTTTGAGGTTATGGGTGCTGGCTGTAGCACCTCCGTGTGCTATTCGTAGTACATCCATGTGTGGTAGAGCCACGTGCAAAGCATTAGCTGCGTAACGAGCGTGACTGCTACTCGTCCAACGTTTAGACGAGTACTGAGGGGAGTGGGGCGCCCTGCAGACGTGACCGCACCCACTCATTTGGGTTGTGGGTTCCTAGGTAGCGCTCCAAAGCCACTAGGCTGCTTAAATTCCTTTGGAATGGGCGTAGCTGGCCGAGAGGTGTACAGATAAATACGGGTGTAGTCGGTCTGGTGGGGGCATGCCCCAGACCACACAGAGCGTGCCCATAAAACTGCTGGTTTAGCTACCCTATATTCGCCTGCTTTTGAGGTTAATGGGCGCTGGCCGTAGCGCTTCCATGTGCTACTTGTAGTGCATGGTTGTGTGTAGTACTTCCATGTGTGGTAGAGCCACGTGCAAAGCACTTTAGCGGCGTAACAAGTTCGACAGCGACTCGTCCAATGTTTACCCGAGTACTGAGAGGAAGCGCCCTGCGGCTCACGTCCGCACCCACTTATTTGGGTTTGGCCTCTCAGGGGTTGTGGGTTCACCTGCTAGGTAGCTTTCTGCGGCCACTAAGCTGATTAAAGTCTGTGGACTGGATGTAGTCGGTCAAGGATTGAAAGTAAAATACACATGTAGTCGGTTTGGTAGTCTTTAAGGCGGTATAGCTTATGTATTTATAAAGCCTGCTTTATATATTTATAAATAAAATTACTCGTCTTGGAATGCTCTTTCATTTGATATATTTATAATACTATGCATTTAGTGTACTTATAACAGAACTATGAAAAGAGCAAAGTGGCCAACCTCTGTTTGATGGCTTCGACTATGTTCCAGACAGAGAACTTTTTAAGTATTTCATATTTTGAGTTGGTACAACTGCAGTGCTATATCTTTCTCTCTTTTCTATGAAATAAAGCAAGATCATCCCTTTAAATTTAATCGTTAGCCCGTAGTATCCGGATTTTGAAATGGAAGATATTTCTTTCTTTGCCTGTTTTATCCTTGGGCCTTCAATTTGTAATGTTTCACTATTTACAATTTTCTCAAAAACAGTGCTACAAATTTTTTTTTTAAATCGCCTCATTTACTACATGTTTATGTTCTTTGTTAATAATGTTAGGTTGTATTGTTCATTATTTGTATTGACAAGAGAAAATTGTGTGAATGTTTCACACCCAATTTTTTTCATTTAAATCTTCTCACATCCATTCTTCTTATATTTAATAATATTTTATTTTTATTATTGCAATTTATTTTAAAAATTTAATTGCATTAATTTTTTTGTCTGCTTTTTTCCAGTTGAATTGAATACGAGAATGAACGACTGACATAATTTTGAAAAGAATAATATTTTAATATTTGAAACATTATTATTATTATTATTATTATTATTATTATTATTAATATTATTAATAAAATAACATTATAAATATTGTAAATACTTATTAATTATTACTTCATTATGACGTGGGGTCCATCTAAATAGATCAGTAGTATAGAAATGTGGCTGTATGCCAAATTTTATTGAATTTTTCACCTTCGTAATTTCTGAATAAAAATTTCATAAATTCTCTAAATAATATGTTTTTGAACATATTTTTAACATCAAATTAAATTTTTTTTAAGCTTTTCGTCGATTTATTTTGTGTAATAGTTTCACTCTATTTTATTTTAATGGCTATAAATCTTTTTTTAATAAGTGAAATAAGTGAAACGGTCAAAGGGTTAACCCTTTGACCGACTAACTTTTTGGTGATAATTTTTTTTTTATGTTAAAAAAACACTCAAAATTATAGAAAAGTAATTTTAAAATATTTTTCCTTTTGTTCGACGATTTTATTGAAATTTAATTTATTTTAATTTCCAAATTTTGTATATCTAAATTTAAATTTCAAAATCTTCGTCATCATTAATTAATAATAACGCTTCAATTATTTTGTCTGCAAGGTTTGCAATATTTTATCTTAAGCTCATATTTTAAACAATAAAATGCATGTGACACAGATAGTTTCTTAACTAAAAAAAATCATACGGACTAAAAAAATCAAAAAAAAAATCATACAAACTAAAAAAAAGTCATACAGACTAAAAAAAAAGTCATACGGACTAAAAAAATTTTTAAAAAAATCATACGGACTGAATAGATATACGTCTGTACTGAAGTGCTATCGAGATCTATCGGAGAGTCTCGCAATTATTAAAAATAACTGAAATTAAATTAAAAATACACAGCGAGCAGTTATTGTCAAAGAGAGTCTAGGGTTGGGAGTGACAAGTCCAGCTCGTCAAAGTTGCCATTGTGTTTTTAAATGGCGGTGAGTCTGACTCGTCATAATCAGTCAGTGGGTGAATTAGTGTAAAAAAATTGAAAAATCATGTAATATATTGTACTTTTATTTTTAATTATTTTCAACAAAATTATATCTTATTGATATTTTTAATTTTTGAGAACTTTGAACAAAATTTTTACGAATTTTTAATTTTATACCATTTATTTAATTCCTAGTTTTAATTAAATGTATCATAATTGTAAATTTAAGGTAATTTCCAATAAATTATGTTACCATTTCAGTTACGTTTAAGAGAAATCAATTAAAAAGTTATAAAATTTTTTAAATGTAATCATTAAAATATAGTTTCGTTAATTATTTAATTAAAGATAATTTTAACTTATATAATTATATTTAAAAAAAAAAATTGTGAATTTATAAAAGAATTTTTTGATAATTTTTCGAAAGTAAGGTTTTATTTTTTGATGTAAAAAAATTATTAAATAATAATTATTAAAAATAATTTTTTTTAAGTTGTGTTCAGTGAAATTATTACATATTTTAAATTGAACTAAAATTTTATATATTTTTTTTGTGAGTATATCAACTCGTATAATAATCTGCATAATATTTAAAAAAAAAAATTTATGTATAAAATAAAAATTTCTACACTTTTCTGAACTTGGTTTTGAATTTAGGTACTATTTTAAAATATCGAAAATTAGAAAATTTAATTTAAAATAAATACACAATGAAATATCAATTAAATTTGTCGCAGAATGTCCAATTTTACATACTACTTACATTGATAATGTCTTATATATACATAATATATTTACTTTAATCATTACTGTTAATTATTGTTATTATTATTATTATTATTATTGTCACCGGTTAACGATATTAAGCGGCGAGGGTAAACCTTAAATGTTTAGGGTTTTAAAAATGTCCATTTAAGTGGTGGTCATCTATGCGGGAAGATTCAGTCGTAGTTGACATGACAGTCGAAGAGGTGGGCGACATGGTTTCTCTTGTCCAGCAGAAACGTCGTCATCTTTCCTCGCAGTAGTGTGTCAATGACTGCTTTGTCGGGATGAGTTGGGTGCAACACTCAATTGAGGGACTGCTGTAGGCATCGTTAGCTTATTGTCACCAATTAACGATATTAAGCTGCGTCGGGAAACCTTAAATATTTAGGGCTCTAAAAATTGCCATTTAAGTGGTGGTCGTCTATGCGGGAAGATTCAGTCGTAGTTGACATGACAGTCAAAGAGGTGGGCGGCATAGTTTCTCGTCCAGCGGAAACATCGTCATCTTTCCTCGCAGTAGTGTGTCAATGACTACTTTGTCAGGATGAGTTGGGCGCAACACCCAGTTGAGGGACTGCTGTTGGCATCGTTAGCAGCAGACGGTTCTGGGTCGGCAAGCAGAAGCAGTATATTCTCTGGCAGGGTCATCGATGGGTTTTTGTCAAAGTCCGGGAGTCGTGTACCGATAGTGGATGTTTGGTCAAAGCTGTAGAATGGAATGGAGTAATGATCGGTCTCAGTGGAGCGCTCTTAAGGCTGTCCTAGACGATTTAACTTTTTGTTTAATTGACGCAACCAATGTAGATTAAAGTTGAAATTGAAAATTGAAAGAAACCGCCCGTTCATCATGATGAATGTCAATTATGTCCCTACATGTACTATTTATTGTCGAAAGTGATTTTGATCCGTGCCAGTGGTACTGTGCCATGATTTGCAATATTGTTTTTATTTTATATTTACAAAATGTCCGTAGACCCATTAGTCTTTGCTGGTGTTTGTCCCATGTATTTGGTGATACGTCGTAGACCAAATCAGTACGTAATTATCACCAGCTGCATTCCCATTCTTCTTTTTAAAACCTTTTCAAGTTCTTTGGTGAAATACGATCGGTTTTTTATTTTGTTTTTAACACTCTTAACATCTAAGCCGAGCTTTCTACCTAGCTCGTCCAAATCATCAAATCGTTTTTACATCTTGCTATTAAATGAAAACAGTAATATTTTTTAAATGTTTATAAATCTTGCAAAAATAAATAATAAAAAATTCAATTTTATTTGGAAAGCATTTACTATTTTAAATGTAGAAAAATAACATGCCAAATAAAAATTAATATAACCAGATTTAATTTTTATTATTAGAAAAACAATCTATAGTAAATTATTTTACATAATTTTTATGAAATTAAAAAACTAAAGTATAGACTAGATTTTATTTGAATATTTCTTCAGCTGGGAATTCAACAACAATTCATACCGTTTATAATCTTGTATGAAAGCAATTATTGATTCTTTACTTTCATTCTTTACTTTCGGTCCTTATAAAAATTTAAAAATTATATATAAAAATAATATATAATACAAATTAATTGAAAATTACATGTAGGTAAGTTGCTCATAACAGACAGGTGGAGTGTCAAGTTATTTACACTCATTCTGTTCGTTGCAGGGCTAAAGTAAATAGTTCTGTTTCTTATCACATGATTAGCCAATTAAATGACTGAATCATTTAAGAACAGAAGAGGTAGAGGTGTAAAAGACGCTATTCAGAGTTATCTCCTCTGAAAGTAATGAATTTCATCATACAGCCAGACCCTGTGGTGAATGAAGTGAAGGTGTCATTTGCAGAGTGGAAAATATGTGCTTTTCAGAGGGCCTGGCATGCTGATAAGCGTACTTTTTCACTCAGTGAGGAAGGCAATTGTAAACCACCTCACTCCTCGCTTTACTTAGTAAAACCTACAGTTTCAAACCAGTCTTTCGGCTGATTACCTAAACAACAACATGTAGGTAAGAACAAACAACAGCTACCAGTTTCACAAGTAGGCACAGTTCACAAGTTTTAATGAAAAGGAATGAAAAAGCGCATGAGATTCCCTACTTGAGTGGGAAGATGTACGTTAAAAAATACTGCGATAAAAGGAATGCGTCATTGGAAGTTGAACGAGTGTAGCTGTGTGCAGTACGCGAAAGAGGAAAATTGAACGTAAAATTTAATTGTCTAGGACAGCGGTTCTCAAACTGGGGCGCGACCCCCAAAGCAATCTTGAGCAAAAGATAAATAGGGGGTGCGAGAAAGTTAGAAAAATAAAAAATTGTATTAATAACACAGAAAAAATGATAAAAACTTATTCATTTGCTTTGTAGGTTTTAATTTCTAACTCTTAACATGAGGGGGGCGCGAGCCTAGAATAGATTAAGGTGGGGGTCTTGGCCTAAAAAGTTTGAGAACCCCTAGTCTAGGACAGCCCCAGAAGAGCTGTTACTAGCACTCGTGCTGACAAAGGGGTCTGCCGGCACTATCAGAAGTATTGTCGGCCTGGAGCACAGTACATAATCAAAGGGGATGATGGTGACATTATTAATATTATTACTGTTATTGTTATACAGAACACAAATTTACATTTTTTTGTTTTTATTTATTTATAAGTTTTATTATTATTGTATTATTATATTATGACGTCAATTTCTAGGTAACTTAATTTATAGATACATACATACATACTTTTTTTTTAAATAACATAATCCAATTAATTATTGTGATTTTAATTTTTTTTAAATATTATACCTGAAACAATATATATTTAATATTATTGATACATAATTATGATGTTAATTTTAATAAATATTTAACATACATTTATTAAACAGAAAATCACAGGGGATGAATTTGGACTGTAGGAAGGATGTTCAAGGGTTTCCCATTGTATTTTGACCAATTTGTTCGATGTCAAAGTCCCTGTGTGAGGCTTGGCAATGTCGTGAAGAAGTTAATTATATCTCTGATTGGGATACTCCGTTTTTTGATTTTGTTGAACGGTGTCACTGAATCCAACAACTGGCTGTAGTAAGTGGAATTTACTGTGTGTTGATTTTGTTGGAAGTCAATGAGTAAATTTTCCCTTCCGTCTCAATAACACTGTCGTGAGCACTTTTATGATAGAAAGATGCGTTTTCGCATCTATGAGACTTGATCTTGAGATTCCATCTTGATTTTGATTTATACATGTTCACATCCAACATTAATCCTTAACCCGACGAGAACGGAGATTTTTAACAATAATTGTTCAAGTGGATAATTTCCTATGATTTTTCCTGTCATCTTAGTCAATTCCTACCTCGTTGCTACTTACAATTCGTAATCGCTTTAGTCCTGCACGCGAACTACCTTAACCCTTACTAACCTAAATGACCAATATCACTCATTCGTCATCATCTTTCTTTAAACCCAATTATCTCTGCAACTATTCATTATTTTCTAACAGGATTAGTTTTATTAGATAGAGACTTTTTTCTTCTTTCAATTGATGTAGCTTGCATATTTGTACGATGAAAATTGACGACGTGGTGTTATGCAAAAAAAAGATATTTGTTTTGAACAGCCAGTACTAAAATTTGAACGTTTTTATCCGTAACTTTTCAACAAAAAAACGTATTTGTTTGGGAATGACATTATCAGTTAGCTTGAAATGTAACAATCGAAATCAATAAATTAAAAGTGCCGGCGACAAATTTTATGACCCTAAAATCGAACAAAGAAGGTTAGTTCCGCTTCTAATACACAGCGGTCGTATTACATTCCTTTCCCATGATGTCACACACATATTCATATAGTTAGATTTTTCTAGTGAAAAACCATTTGTAAAGCATAATTTTATCTATACATATGTATATTTCACAATTCTGTAGGTTTCATGATAATGACATGAGTGTGACTTATTTGGGAACACTGCCGGTAGTATTTTGCCATGTGCTACTCCCTTCCTCGCTTTGCTACTATGTACATTATACCTAACCATTTGAAACAAAAGCAAATTTGTATAGAAAAATGTCACAGCTTTCACACAAACTAAGAAACGTTTTTGTATGTTGACTTACAGATGGTTGGCATGTGATATCTGTTTACATAAAAATTTTCAACTCTAGTCTACCCATCACACTAAAACAATAATAAAATATTTCCCTTTCAACATTTTCTATTTCTGTTAATGCTATTAGTTGCGTTAAAGAATTCTTTACAAAATAAATACAATAATGACTGGTTTCAGATGTATATTGACATCACTGCAACAACCCATTTCTATAACCATTGAAGTAGCTTTGCGTGGCGCGTGGGTTAACTTGTTAGTCCAATCAAACACTTGAATCTGAGAAAGAGTGCTGTTACCAAATTGTGCTTTTAATGTAGTCAAAATTTCTGTTAATTTAACTCCTTCATTATTTAAAAACTTAACAATAATAAATTTATATAATAATTTCACCAGCCTTCTTTTTAAACTGCATCACCTTTATTTTTATTCTTATTTACACGTGTTTCGGTGGATCCACCATCATCAGAGTAAATAAACAAATTGAAACCAAAAAAAAATTGTTATCTCACTTATTTAAAATTTACAGAAGATGATACATCTTCAGTCATTTGTATAAAACTGATTTAAAATTAATTTATTTTAATTTATCCCTTCTCATGTTTACTGTAGATAGCAGCAGCAGTTAATATCACTTCGTTGTTTAGGTGATCAGCCAAAAGGCTGGTTTGAACCTGTAGAGGTTTTACTAAGTAAAACGAGGAGTGAGGTGGTTTACCATTGCCAACACTCACTGAGTGAAAAAGTACGCTTATCAGCATGCCAGGCCCTCTGAAAAGCACATATTTTCCACTCTGCAAATGACACCTTCACTTCATTCACCACAGGGTCTGGCTGTATAATGAAATTCATTACTTTCAGAGGAGATAACTCTGATTAGTGTCTTTTACACCTCTACCTCTTCTGTTCTTACATGATTCAGTCATTTAATTGGCTGACCATGTGATAAGAAACAGAACTATTTATTTTAGCCCTGCAATATCACTTCATCATTCCTAAATTTGATCTGTTCATTCAAAACAATAATATGTTGTGTAAGACGCGATGGGACCACTTGCTCAGTCATGGCTGTACTGGCAACAGAATAAAGTTGTATAATGTGCAGATTAAGTTCCCCCCACTTTTAATTCATCGACCTTAAAAGTCTTGTCAAACAGAACGCGGACTGAGAGAGGGTAACATAACGTGGACAAATCAGGACAGACCAGAACAGTTGTAAAGAAAACATAAACGAGTCGTGGCGAATTTATGATTTGTTTTGTTTCAACTTTGGAACTTGAATTTATATTGTCCAGCAGTTCCTCAGACGAAGAAGAATTACTTCTTTTGTTCGCTTTGAGTCTGTTGAAACCAAAAAGAAAATGGGTGCATGAAATTAATTGCAAAAGAGAGGAGGTAGGCGAATTTCAACGACTTTGCAATGAATTGAATTCCTTCGAAGACTAGTTTTTCATGTACTTTCGTTTATCCCAACTATAATTTCATTATTGTTAATATAGGTAGTTATAGGCGGCATAATGATAGTAGTATCTTCAAAAATTCCGCTTTCTATCGTGAGTTTGTAAATAACAAAATTATACTGCCTCCTAAGTCACTACCATGTTTTTGAAAGAAGAATTATCAGGAAAATATATGGAGCAGTAAGGACCAATGGAGAATGGAGAACAAGAACAAACTCAGAGATTGAGGAAATCCTGGAAGGTGCTAATATTGTTCGTTTCATAAAGTCAAGGAGAATAAGCTGGCTTGGGCATACCTACAGAATGAATGAACAGCGAATGCAGAGGCAAATGCTCACAGGTAATATGATGGGTGCAAGAAGGAGAGGCAGACCAAGGAAACGATGGTTGCAGGATGTCGAGATGGATCTGACAGCAATGTCAGTGAGAGGTTGGAAGCGGAAAGCGATGGAGCGAGACGTGTGGAGGCAGATCGTAGAGAAAGCCAAGGTTCACCACGGACTGTAGCGCTATGAGAAGAAGAAGAAGTCACTACCAGGAACAGATATCCCTGTATGAGACCAATTTATTACTTCTTCAACTATTTAAGTCAATGAATAATGTTAAGTCAATGACTAATATAGATTGGTACACTATCAATGTACAGTTACGCTGTCAATCACGTTGACAGTAAAAACGTTTAACTAATTTTTTGTTATAAATACTGTAATAACAAAAAATAATAAAATTTGTATTTAATACTACTAGTTTGTTGAAGTTTTTCAGCTATTTCTCTCCATGATTGTGCTTTCTTAACCAAGTTTTTGTAATCATTATCTTGCACATCATATTAATGTGGGTGCTCCATAACAAATTCAATTAATTTTTCCTCTTTATCGGCCATCCTGTCCGTCGCGGACTCTGCAGGAAAATACAACCTCCCAACAGTCCACTGTGGAATAGATTGGTACGCGGCGTAGGCCACTGTCTATTTGACTAGGATGATGCAACAGTGTCTAACACAGGGTCCGTGCGGACAAGAGCGGACTGTCCGCGGTCTGTTTGACAAGACCTTAAATGTGATGTTCCTGCCATTTTGCTCGGCATCGCCTGAGTTAGACACACAGAAAAATTCCACTTTTTATGACTCGCCTTCATAATTACACTCGAAAATCAGCTTGTACTTATATCTCCAAGTCTCCCTTTTATAACTTCCCTAGCACTTCCAATCTTCTCTTCCATTTACTTTAAAAAAAGCATTTAATCAGAGCTGCATTATATATAAACCGATTAAATCCTAGGAAATGGTTATCTAAAAAGTTTGGTATTCTCTCTCTTGAGATAAATATATCAACCATCCAAACCCCAATCAGTTTAGATCACATAATTATACACAAAATCCATTTTGTTAATTTAACAGCATACGGGAAATTCGGGATCCGGTTTATATATGACTCGCCTTCATAATTACACTGGAAAATCAGCTTGTACTTGTATCTTCGAGTCTCCCTTTTATAACTTCCCTAGCACTTTTAATATCCTCTTCCATTTACTTTAAAAAAGCATTTAATCAGAGCTGCATTATATAGAAACCGATTAAATCCTAAGAAAAGGTTATCTAAAAAGTTTAGTATTTTCTCTCTTGAGTTAAATATATCAACCATCCAATCCGCAATCAATTTAAATCACATATTATATATTATAAAATCCATTTTGTTAATTTAACAGCGCACGGGAAATTTGGGATGGATAATATAATGTAACAGATGACCAAAGTCTTGATAATCGGGGTTCTACAGTGATTTAATAAAGAATTCGTATTTGGTTATAATTTTAAATTATTATATACAAATTTATTATTTTCACAGCTGCCTTGATTTTTATTTCATGATTTTACTTGCCCGTGTTCAGTGCATCCACCATCATCAGAGTATCGGTATAAAATGTAATTTTGAACCCATGTAGACACCAAATAAGCTTTCCGGTGTAGCGGCACGAACAATTCTGATTCAGTCTGTAGATTTTGTGGTTTAGTACTGAACTGCCTACTAAATTACATGCGCTGAACAATGTAAATTATTATCTATTAGCGATGTTAAAAACATTCAGTTTGTAAACATTGTATACAACAAATTAACGTGTACCACATACAACATATTACTGACTAATGTTTTCAGATTAACTGATATATAACGTTATCGTATTTGGTTACAATTTTAAATTATTTTATACAAATTTATTATTTTCACAGCTGCCTTGATTTTTATTTCATTATGATTTTACTTGCGCGTGTTTCGGTGAATCCACCATCATTAGAGTATAGGTATAAAATGTAATTTTCAACACATTTGTAGAGTGGACGCCAAATAACCTTTCCGGTGTAGCTAAACGAGCAATTCGGATTTAGTCGGTAGATTTTATGTCTTTGTACCGAACTGCCTATTAAATCACTTGTGCTGAACGATATAAATTATTATCTATTAGCGATGTTAAAAACATTCAGTTTGTAAACATTGTATACAACAAATTAACGTGTACCACATACAACATATTACAGACTAATGTTTTCAGGTCAGCTGATATATATTGTTGCAAGAGGGACGTGACTCTGATCACAGCTAGTACAGCATTGACCCCCACCACTCGCTGAGGCAATCGAGCGCACTATTACCAAAATAAACCTTCTGTGCACTCACAAAAACCGGCAAGCATATTTGGCGTCCACTTTTAAGTAAAATCATAAAAACACATAAAATTAAGGCTGCTGATAACGTTCATAAAATTATTAAATTTTTTTTTCATTGTATTTTGTATGTTTATCAAAATTTTTTAAAAATTAGCTTTTAGAATGCAACACACATGCATAATCGTAGATGCGTAATAATATTTTTAATCGTAAAAAAATATGTGCTGATATTTTATTTATTTTTTTTTTTTGAAAAGGGTTATTTCTTTATATTGTTTTTCAGTTTTAAAAAAAAGTTATAAATTATAATGAATTTATATTATTCTGATTGAGTTAATTACTTTACATTTATTGTGCAATGTCATGTCAGTTCTAAGTTGTAAAAGTTCTTGAATTAATTTTGTGTATTATATACGAGGTGGGGTTGGAAAGTTTTAAGAATGGGCTTGTAATGGTACAATGGTGATACTTACATGCTACTCTGATGCATCTCCTTCAAAATAGTCCCCTTCCAACTGAACACACCGACTCCAACCGTGTTTCTACTTTTGGAAACATTCCTGGAAATTTTTTTCCTGGAGTGTGTTAAGAACGCTCTCCGTATTTGTCTGGATGTCTTCAATCGAGTCAAATCGCTTCCCTTTCAGTAAAAATTTCAGTTTAGGAAACAGGTAGAAGTCCGCAGGGGCCAAATCAGGGGAATATGGCGGTTGTGGAAGCACAGGAATATTGAATTTGGTCAAAAATTCAACGATGGAGAAGGCACGATGAGCCGGAGCATTGTCATGGTGTAGAACCCAACTCCTGTCTTTCTACAATGCAGGCGTTTTCTTCCGCACCTTTTCGCGCAAATGTTGAAGGACACATTTGTAGTATTCCTGGTTAATTGTCTGTCCTCCAGGTGTAAATTTATGATGCACAATACCGGTAGAATCGAAAAAAATTACCAACATTGTCTTCACCTTCGACCAACTTTGCCGTGCTTTTTTCAGTTGTGGTAAACTTGGAGTCTTCCACTGCGAAGACTGCACTTTGGTTTCAAAAGCTGTTTTTAATAGTTCGTAAGTCTCAGAAGCTGATTTCCCGGTTTTGAAACAAAATTTCACACAAACTCGTTGCTCCGTTTTTATGTCGATTTTCACGCAGACAGAATCCGGCAACAAGCACTAACAGACCCACACTTAACCAGCTGCCACAGCCAACTGAATAAAGGAAATGCAGTTTCCTGTCAGAGGGCGTTCAAGGACAAGGCAATGACTCATTCCCCACTCTCCGTGTCCCCACCCGCCAAATAAATAAGCAGTACCAAATCCATTCTTAAAACTTTCCAATCATACCTCGTATGTAACAGAGTTAATTTGTATCAGATTCCGTCTTGCTCATGTCTTGTGTAATTTATGTAAGGAAACGATGTTAACGTAGGTATAAATTTACTTTTTATTTTGTGACAATTACTAGATTATGCAGGAATGATAATTTAAATGAATCATATTCGCAAACAAATTCTTGTAATGCATCCTGCCAACCATTTAATTTTTTAATTTCAATACAAATGAAATTTATCTCTTACCTATTCTTTAATTATCCTTTAGTTTTTTTTTTAAATAAAAACTTCGTACGTTTCAATCATACCATCTTATCAGAGTGTGTAAATTAAAATGTAGAATGGTAGTTCCATTCGGTCATCTCAAAATAAAATCTGGTAAAGTCTTCGCCGTGATTTTTAACAGCTGATTTTCGAAGATGAAGGTTCCTGTCATCTCAATTAAAACCAGAAATTTTTGTCTCTGAAAATCAGCTGTTAAACAGCTGACTCGCAGCGTTTTTAATTTTAATTTACTGAAGATGTGTACAAGATACACGAAAGCATTATAAACATTGGTAAGTGTTTTATGTTACCGTATTCTGGTGGTTAGAAATATATATTTCAATTTTAAATAATACGGCTGTTTAAAATCCTACATAGGATGTTTGATAAAAAATAATTAATGCTTTATCTTTGTAAAGGCCACCATGTTTACTATTTCTATCCATGTTCCTATTTCTTTTTTTTTTTTAATTCATTTATTTAACGTTGCATCAACTACAACGGTCATTAGCGACGATGTTGGGGTGTAACTTTTGTACGATGGAGGATGAAATGATTTTTTGTAACGTATGAAAATATGCCGTGCCTGAGTGGGATTCAAACCCAGGATCGCATGATGAGAGGTTGGTAACGTGCTCGCCTCTCATCATGCGGTCCTGGGTTCGAATCCCACTCAGGCACGGCATATTTTCATACGTTACAAAAAATCATTTCATCCTTCGTTGTACAAAAGTTACACCCCAACGTAAGTAAATGAATTAAAAAAAAAAAAAAAAAAAAAAAAAACCACGGATAGAAATAGTAAACACACTATTTCTTGTGTTTTATAATTTTGCTCGTTAATTATTTTCCCGTAACTCTTTTCCATTGTTAACTTCACGACATGAATATTAAGTTTAAATACAACCATAAATGTTCTTTTATTTAACTTATATTGACAAATAAAACGGTCAACATGTAACAAATATTTTTTTAAATTTTTATAATTTATTTTATTAAATACATAAAAAAGAATACATAATATATTTCCATGTAATTACTTATTATTAATAATAATAATAATAATAATAAAAATATTTTTCTATGTAATATATATAATTATATATATAAAAATAAATAATATAATATAATATATTGTTAATTGGAAAGAAAGAAGAAAATTCTGGATTATTTTACTAATACTGTATGTTGTTAAAATATAGTATACAATTATATAATAAATTATTATATTAAATTCTGTTACCAATATTTGTAAATTTTATGTAATGCATAATGTTTATTACCTGTTGTAAAAAAATTTCTATAAATATTTATGTATAGATTTTAAGATAGTATACAATTATGTGTCTTTAAGTTTGGTTATAGTTGATTATTTGTTTTGTTCAAGAATGCATTAAAAAATACAAATTTTTATTAATTTAAAAAAAAAATTTCAGGTTCTTTAAGTTCTAAGCAATTAGCAATTGCACTTGTGCTGGGCGCAGATGCTATCACAGGGCTTAAGAGATGTTGAAAATTTAACAGATTAGGTTAGTTACAATATTGTAGTTATTAAATAAAATTTTATTAGGCAATAATTTACTAAATTATCATAAGGACATAAAAAATTATGTAAAATACCCCACATCCCTTTCATGAGATGACATGTCTCATGGGCTGGCAATATTTTTCTAAAAAAAAAGGATTTGGCCCAAGAAGTTTTTTTGCACCAGGAGACTCCAAAAGGGAGTATAGGACATGTCAAGATAAAACTGATAAACAAAAAGTTAATCACAATGATAAATTCATCACTTACCACAAAAAATTTGTTTCTGCTACTGCTTACTTCAGTAGGCTTGTCATGAACCCCTTTGTATCAAATAGTACACAATATTTGTTTAATTAGAAGTTAAATACTTATCAACCAAAAACTATTTGGAAAGAAATTCGTGCACACTGTAAAATGTTTCATCAATCAAGTATTGTTTTAGCTTTTTTTAAAATGACTTAAATTGTCACAACTTTTTAAACCTTGTTGCAATTTATTGATGTATTTTCTACCTGCTTAAGTTGGTTTTTGTTCAAACAATTTAGTTTCTATTTCATATAATGAATTAATACAATAATTTCACTAACCTTCTTTTAAACTGCGTCACCTTTATTTTAATTTTTACTTACACGTGTTTCAGTGGATCCACCATCATCAGAGTAAATAACATATAATTGAAACTAAAAACACTATTTATTAAAAATCTATAGAAGATGATACATCTTCAGTCACTTGTATAAAAAAAGTTTTATACAAGTGACTGAAGATGTATCATCTTCTATAGATTTTTAATAAATAGTGTTTTTAGTTTCAATTATATGTTATTTACTCTGATGATGGTGGATCCACTGAAACACGTGCAAGTAAAAATTAAAATAAAGGTGACGCAGTTTAAAAGAAGGTTAGTGAAATTATTGTATTAATTCATTATATGAAATAGAAATATTTAAAACTGCAGGATGCATTATGAAGATTTATTTTTAAACAATTTAGTGTTGTGATTAGCAACATAATAATCGATTTTGTTTCTTGTGAAGTGGTTGTGAGCATGTAATTCTGTAAAAAGGTATTTTGCTTTATGTACATTATCACTTCAAAAATGTACGAAGAAGGAACTGTGAGTTGAGAGAGTTTTGGTGTTCACTTGTACAGGGTTATCCTACCTCATAATGGGATCAAGCCCACTTAGCTTTCATAAAAAAGCTACTCTTAAACTCTTAGGAGTTATCCTTCCTCATAATGGGATCAAGCCCACTTAGCTTTCATAAAAAAGCTACTCTTAAACTCCTAGGAGTTATCCTTCCTCATAATGGGATCAAGCCCACTTAGCTTTCATAAAAAAGCTACTCTTAAACTCCTAGGAGTTATCCTTCCTCATAATGGGATCAAGCCCACTTAGCTTTCATAAAAAAGCTACTCTTAAACTCCTAGGAGTTATCCTTCCTCATAATGGGATCAAGCCCACTTAGCTTTCATAAAAAAGCTACTCCTAAACTCCTAGGAGTTATCCTTCCTCATAATGGGATCAAGCCCACTTAGCTTTCATAAAAAAGCTACTCCTAAACTCCTAGGAGTTATCCTTCCTCATAATGGGATCAAGCCCACTTAGCTTTCATAAAAAAGCTACTCCTAAACTCCTAGGAGTTATCCTTCCTCATAATGGGATCAAGCCCACTTAGCTTTCATAAAAAAAGCTACTCCTAAACTCCTAGGAGTTATCCTTCCTCATAATGGGATCAAGCCCACTTAGCTTTCATAAAAAAGCTACTTCTAAACTCCTAGGAGTTATCCTTCCTCATAATGGGATCAAGCCCACTTAGCTTTCATAAAAAAGCTACTCTTAAACTCCTAGCAGTTATCCTTCCTCATAATGGGATCAAGCCCACTTAGCTTTCATAAAAAAGCTACTCTTAAACTCCTAGCAGTTATCCTTCCTCATAATGGGATCAAGCCCACTTAGCTTTCATAAAAAAGCTACTCTTAAACTCCTAGCAGTTATCCTTCCTCATAATGGGATCAAGCCCACTTAGCTTTCATAAAAAAGCTACTCTTAAACTCCTAGGAGTTATCCTTCCTCATAATGGGATCAAGCCCACTTAGCTTTCATAAAAAAGCTACTCTTTAAAAGGAATCGAATGACACTATTTTAATTTCTTAATTCCGACTTTGATTTCTTGATTTCCGGTTTTGAGCAACTTCCAGTCGAAACCAGAATTTTTAACCCAATTACAAGGGTTGTCCAGAAAATAACCTCCATTTTGAAATAAAAAGTAAACGAGTGAAGATACAAAAACTTTATTATATACATATTAAAACTACAGTTTTTCTCAATTTTTCGACATAGTCGCCAAACAGATTCAAGCACTTGTTGTACCTTGGAACAGTCTTTGAAATACCCTATGCATAAAAATCTGCCGCCTGTGAATGTAGCCAACCATTCATGGCGTTTTGAAGCTCTTCGTCATTGGCGAACCGCTGAGATGCAAGCCACCACTTCGTGTTTGGGAACAGGTGAAAGTCACTAGGAGCCAAGTCCGGGCTGTATAGGGGATGATGGAAAACGTCCCATTTAAACTTGGCCAAAAGTTCATTTGTTTTCTCGCCCTCATACAGCTTGAAGAACAAATGAACTTTTGGCCAAGTTTAAATGGGACGTTTTCGATCATCCCCCATACAGCCCGCACTTGGCTCCCAGTGACTTTCACCTGTTACCGAACATGAAGCGATTGCTTGCATCTCAGCGATTCACCAATGACAAAGAGCTTCAAAACGCCATGAATGGTTGGCTACATTCACAGGCGGCAGATTTTTATGCAGAGGGTATTTCAGAGACTGTTCCAAGGTACGACAAGTGCTTGAATCTGTTTGGCGATTATGTCGAAAAATAGAGAAAAACTGTAGTTTTAATATGTATATAATAAAGTTTTTGTATTTTCACTCGTTTACTTTTTATTTCAAAACAGAGGTTATTTTCTGGATAACCCTCGTATTTCAGTATCTACTCCTTAAGAGGAATCGAAGGACAATATTATTTCTAAATTCTGTCTTTGATTTCTTGACTTACGGTTTTGGGCAACTTTCGGTCGAAACTGGAACTTCAAACCCAATCCAGACTCACTAACTTTTATGTGTAGATTACGAATCCAAAAACTATTTGTTACTATCTCTTGTAGTTTCTGACATTTGGATATGACGGAGGGAAGGACGAATAAAGAAAAACGATTGATGGCAAAAATTGCCACATCAAATGATAATAACTGCGCAGGATATCTCCATTGTTGAAAAATGTATTCTTAAAATTTTATAAATATTTTCTTATTTCTCTTTAATTACATACTCTATACTACTTCTCTATACAATTAATTGCCTCATGAATTAAGACATTTATCTTAGCGATGCACCAGTTTTAGTATATCTTCGTCATATTCTTCTGCCGCCAGTTCATTTAGCCATTGGTTTAACCATTTTTAGCCATTTTTAAGCTCCCAATAGTGAAAAGAATTTGGAAATCGGTTTGGTAGTTTTTGAGATTACTCTGCATACTCTGCATTACTCTGATTTTTTGCATTACTCTGCATGTATACAAAAAAAAATAAATGAACGTTATGTCTTTATGATATTTTAGTGTAGATAAAAAAAACTTATGCCATAATTTAACAATTGTTCATGGAATAAAACTATATCCAGACTTAAAGGACACATAATTGTATCATTACATAATTGAATACGGATTACAATAAATTATTTATCTATTGTATTAACTGTTAATTATTTAAAAAATTTAATGAACTAATAAATGTATTTTGTTATAATACATTGGTAATGTATGTTAAAATAAAGAGTGATATACAAAAGTCTTCAAGGTTTTACGATGTGGTTGCTTTAATTAAACGATTATTGTAACACCTAATTGTAGGTTCTTTTGGGGGGTTTGGGTTTAATAAATAATAAAGGAATGTTTTTATTATAATTACAATAAATTGATTGACAAAATAATTACAATTATTATTTTTTATTATCTATTGTGATTAGTCTAAAGTTAAATAAAATAATCGATTCGATCGGTTTTTAAAAAGATTTATTTTAGGCTTCGCCTATACAATTGTCAAATGGACAAATGACACTTTCAAAATTATCAAGTAAAAATGTGTATATGTCTGAAGAGTAAAAAGTGAACCGAACTGGTCAAGATGTGAGTGTGAACTGAACTGTTTTCCAAGAGAGTGTCATTCGTTTACAAAAATCTTAAACTAATAAATTTAACATACTAATAATTTATGTTACACACCCTTCTATTGACAATCCATCCCCCTCCCTAACGCCAGTCGGCCGCATTGGCGCAGTTGGTAACGTGCTCGCCTCTCATCATGCGGTCCTGGGTTCGAATCCCACTCGGGCACGGCATATTTTCATACGTTACAAAAATCATTTCATCCTTCACCGTCTGCATTAGCAGTAATTGCAGAACACTCGGATGTTAAACAAAAAAAAAAAAATCCCTAACGCCAATTTTAATTTCAAACTCTTCAGAGAGATTTGTATAGCTTACTCTTATTTTTTTGATGTAAGTATAACCACATCCTGAACATGAACACTTTTACAGACCACTCTGTATACACTCATAATAAAATATAATTGGAACAATATTATATAATATATATATTATAACTTACTTGAAGTACAATCTTTAATTATAATGAATGTTATTTATATTATAAATATATAATACATAATTTGTTAATAAAAAAAATAATAATAATTATATAACTCATAAATGTTCTTTTATAGTTACCAAAAAAAATTATATAAATAAAATAATAACATTTATATTATATATATTACTATATTATATTATTAATAATGATTATTACAAAAAAAAATATTCGGTGTATTGGAAAAATAATAATAATAACATTACGATAGGATAAAAAAAATTATTTTTTATTTTATTCTTGTTTGTACAAATTATTGTTAGCGATCTAATTATATAAAATATATTATAGAAAAAAATATTGTACGTTATTGTATTATTTTATAAGTTATTAATTACTGTAAAGTTTTGCTAATTCGGACTATTTTTTGAAAATAGCATTTCAGATTATTGATGTTTTGGAACTTTGATTTAATTCTATTTCGTATAATTTATTTATACAATATATTTCTATAACATTTTTAAGCTGTCTTGGTTTCTACAATCTGTCACTTAGACGTGGTTCGGTGGATCCACCATCATCTGAGTACACAATATCATTTCAAAATAAAAATTTACGTTTAAAATCTGTAGAAGATACCTCTTCAGTCTTATTTATAAAAAAAAAATCTGGTGTGAAATACTCACACAATTTTCTCTTGTCAATGTAAATAATTAAAAATATAACCTAACATTAGTAATAAAACATTAGAAATGAACAAAAAACTAACCTCAATAAACATCACCTAATTTTCATCATGAGTCAAAGACGCAAAATGAAAATCAACCTCAGTTTGGCTTAAAAATACGGAAAATCGCTCTTTCACGCTGAACTAGACTTTGTAGAGAAAAACGATCTTAATAAAAGTTGTAGATCTTTTAATTTCCTATAAATTTTATTATATACATTTTTGTTGTAAAATGCATATTAAGGCTGAAATCTTGAAAAAAATCGATTTTTTACACGATTTTGTGAGAAAAATCGATTTTTTTAAGATTTCAGCATTAGTATGCATTTTATAACAAAAATGTACAAATAAAATTGATATGAAATTAAAAGATCTACATTTTTAATTTAAAGCATTTTTCTTTACAGAGCCTAGTTTAACATGAAAGAGTGATTTTCCGTATTTTTAAGCCAAACTGAGGTTGATTTTCATTTTGCTTCTTTCACTCATGATTAAAATAAGGTTATGTTTATTAAGATTAGTTTTTTTGTTTATTTATAATGTTTTATTTCTAATGTTAGGTTATAATGTTAATTATTTGCATTGGCAAGAGAATGTTGTGTTAGTGTTTCACACCAGATTTTTTTTTATTATTAACATTATTTGTAACAGTTTTTAAAAATAAACTTTAAACAAATCTTTTGAATTTACAAATCACAAGTTGATTTCTCATTACCCTGATTATAGGTATCAGACAAACTAATGTCCCATAGCCGAGCGAATGAGAGGGAGATATGTGGCATAACTACGCATGCGCCCAAAGGTCTTTACCATTATAATCCAAATCTGAAAATATACTACAGTTGTTGGGTTTCCCAGGGGGATATCTTGAATTTTTAAACACAATAAAATTACCCGCGACGGGAACTATTGAATTTAATAAAACGACAAATAAGCTATTGTTTTGGAGGACCAGATTGCGTTGATAAGATAGCCCGCAATCACGGCTAAACGATTTAATGACTTTAACTGGCAATTTAAGGTAATTAAGAACGACTGACAGATTAAATAACAATGAATTGAATGACATCAAAAAGAAATATAGGAATGGTTGCAAGTAGCAAACAATACAACAAATAGTTAGCACTTACCTTGATTAAGTCTCGAAGATTGCGCACTGATAGGTAACACATGAATAATAGGTTGTAAAGTTACTAAAACATAATTTGCAAATTATAACAATTAAAAATGCATAATACAACATGAAATTCGCACAATAGAGTTCTCTTGCAGAGATCGAACAATGAAATGCCATGCCTGATTTACATTACAAAGCAGGACGGTCATAGCACGACGCTAATGACCGGAACGAAGAAAGTGCCTCAACCTGCAGCATCGCTTGCCAGCTTGCGAGTGAGTCTGGACGACAAAGGACAAAGGAACTGGGGTAGGGAGAATGACGTATGTTATGATGTCACAGGAACTGCATTATTTGGTAGATTTGAAATGTTAGGTGGCGGGAGCCTAATAGGTTATAGCCAGTATAAGTCGCCTTAACAACAGTCGTTATCTTGCTTGTTAGTTTTCTGCATGCATAAACGCTTGCTCACAACAATGAGTAAAATTAAAGACAATGTTATTAGAACGGGGCGTATGGCTTGTGCGAGTGAGAGCGTTATGCATTCTCTCACTCCCATGGCTTGGGGACATTAGTTCATTTGAATACTGTACCTCTCTCTCGTTATATCAATTATTCATTTGTTATAAGAGAAAATTACTATGTACAAAGATATTTATATATTAAAATATGGAATACCTTTCACTAGAATTTTATGTACATTTTAACTCAAAATATGGTAACATTTCAGACTTCTAACTTCTGCATTGTTTAGAAGATTTATGGCAAATTTTTAAAAAGAATTTAGTTTCAAATGGTGTTTTGTCCTCTGATAATGGTGGATCCACCAAAACACACATGTAAGTGACAGATAATAGAAACCAAAGTAGCTTAAAAAGGTTAGTGAAATTTATTATACGAAATAGAATTGATTTCAAGCTGCAGGATGCATTATATAAAGATTTATTTTTGATTTAATTGGATAAATTTATATTGAATTCCTTAAATATTTACAATGATTTGTTGAGGACAGATTCGAGTTTTTCTTGTACACATTAAATTACACGAGTGAACTGGATTTTTTTTGTAAACTGCATCCGGGGGACTTCAAAAAGGGATTGAAGGACAATTCAAGATAAAGGTGGATAACTCGGTGATGGACTGGACTGAACAATCGGATAGACAGATGATTTATGGGATAATTAGGTTCAGCTGTTGAGTAGTTGCTGGCAAAGAGATGTAAAGGTCATCTACGAAGGTCGTTTTTTTTCAAACTTTTGATAGGACATACATGATGAAGATAAGTGAATATAAAAAAAATGTTTTTTTACTTTCTCTTGCCTATATGAATATATAGGAAGGAAAGTATTGTTTTCATGTCGATTTTTCGAAATTGAGTTTTCACCGGATCTATACGTTTTCAGACCCCCTGAACCCAAAAAACATGTTTTTAGCGATTGGTCTGTGTGTGTGTGTGTCTGTGTGTGAACAGAATATCTCAAGAACGGAACATCGTATGAACTTGAAACTTGAAACTTAAGTTACATACCACTACCGGACCCGACACGAACATTTTCATCAAAATCGGTCAACCGGAAGTAGTAGTTTATTCGTATAATTTTTCACTTTTTTGCGATTTTCTCAAAAACTGGTCCTACGATTTTTTTTAAAATCGCCTATTTTACTCAATTTTTTATTCTCTACAAGATAGGGTAGGCGCCATGTTTGCTGAAATTCTCGGTGAGGCTGTTTTCACGTAAAAACGTTGTTTTTTTAAGATTACGGCTTTAATATAAATTTTAGTGCAAAAACTTATATAATAAAAGTTGTAGAGAATTTAAAAACCTACAACTTCTGTTTCAAACATTTTTTTGTATGATGCTTAGTTTAGCAGTAATTAGCGATTTTCTGATTTTTTCTCACGAAAACGTGTGAAAAATCGATTTTTTTAAGATTTTGGCCTTAGTATGCATTTTACGATAAAAGTGTATATAACCAAATTTATAGGAAATTTAAAGATCTACAACTTTTATTATAACGTATTTTTCTCTACAGAGCCTAGTTTAGCGTGAAATAGTGATTTTCCGTATTTTTAAGCCAGACTGAGGTTGATTTTCATTTTGAGTGTTTCACTCATGATTAAAATAAGGTTATGTTTATTGAGGTTAGTTTTTGTTTATTTCTAATATTTTATTAATAATGTTAGGTTTATTATTAATTATTTGCATTGGCAAGAGAAAGTTGTGCGAGTGTTTCACACCAGATTTTTTTTACTAAAAATCCCATTTATGAGGCGTGTTTCATGGCTGATGGCAATTTTTAAAAAGACTTATAGGTAATGCGTTATAAGTTGATGATTGCGTCTATCATGCGTATCATGCGGTGGGAGGACACTATACTATTTATCCTACTTACATCGGCCTACCTGAAAGCATAAGATGTCATGGTTAGAGCTGTTGCTATGATGTATTTAAAGAAGCACATATAGTAGCACTTCCCCCCTCCCCCGCATAGTCCAGTCTTCTGCCCATAACAGACAGGTGGAGTGTCAAATTATTTACACTCAATCTGTTAGTTGCAGGGCTAAAATAAATAGTTCTGTTTCTTATCATCACATGGTCAGCCAATTAAATGACTGAATCATTTAAGAACAGAAGAGGTAGAGGTGTACTGTGACACTAATCAGAGTTATCTCCTCTGAAAGTAATGAATTTCATTGTACAGCCAGACCCTGTGGTGAATGAAGTGAAGGTGTCATTTACAGAGTGGAAAATATGTGCTTTTCAGAGGGCCCGGCATGCTGATAAGCGTACTTTTCCACTCAGTGAGGAAGGCAATGGTAAACCACCTCACTCCTCGTTTTACTTAGTAAAACCTCTAGAGGTTCAAACCAGCCTTTCGGCTGTTGACCCTAACAACAGTCCAGTCTTACTCTCGCTGACGATCGTCAACTTGTATTGCGTTACCTATACCTTTGATCTATGTCAAAAACCATTAGTGATTACTGTTTCTACTCTTTAATAGAAATTTAATGACAATTTATTTTTGTTTCCAAATTCTGACTTTGATTTCTTGACTTTGGGTTTTGGGCCACTTACCATTGAAACCGGAATTTCACCCCCCAAAAAAAAAAAATATAGGTTTTCATTGGTTTTTCAGTAATGTTTTTCAAAACATATATAAGGGGGACTCAAAAAACAGATTTTTGTTAAAAAAATTTATTTAGTAATTTTTTACAAAATTCCTTTGGTCACCTTCAAAGTACTCTCCTTTAGGTGCGATGCACTTGTCAAGTCTTTTTTCCCCACAATTTGAAGCACCGCTAGAACTCTTGAACTTTGATATCGTTCAGAGCCCTTTGCGAAGCTGTTTTCACCGCCTCCATATCATCAAAATGCTTCCTTTTTAGTTTTTCTTCATTCTTGGAAATAGAAAAAAGTCGCATGGGGCTATGTGTTGAACATACAGAGGGTGGGGAACAACAAACCATCCCTGAGAAGCCAAATAGCAGTTCACTTGTAAAGCCGTGTTTGTGGGGGCATAGTCATGTTGAAGGAACCAGTCACCTGATTGCCAAAATTCTTGGTGTATCCTCTGCATATCCTCTTGCAAACATCTTAAAACTTCCAAATAAAAGTGCTGGTTAACAATTTGGCCAGGGGGCGACAAATTTCCAATGCACAATTCCATGAACAGCAAAAAAAGATAATGATCATCGTCATCACATTTGACCTCACTTGTCTGGCGTTTTTTGGTCTGGGGAAGTAAGGAGTTTAAAGCGCCAAAGCCACCCGAAAACATGTGTGTGGCTCATAGCATCCTCCTTGAAAGCCTATTAAAGCATTTGGTATGCTTTCATTGTCAATTTTTTCAACAGGAAATAAAATTTAAAACACATTCTTTGTTCTTTTTGATCTGCCATTACGACTTCACAGGCGGAACACGACATTAGTAAGAGAAACACAACGGTATGATTAAACGTTAACCTACAAACTGACGCCATTTGGGCAGTTGTTTGTTGAAGGTCTCTACTAGCTCCATCTAGCAGGAGATGTCTATACTACGTCTACAAATGGTAGCACACTCTCAGTCCAGTTTTTTTTGGGTTTCCCCTCTAGCCATGGGACGGCACAGAGTGTGCCGTACAATTGAACGATGAGATGGGGTGAACTGTGTGGGAGTGGGCTAGTAGATTCTAATACGTACAGCACTCAGCTGAGCTATCTGAATAAACAGACAGTGAGTCAAGCCGAGGGTGACTTTCGCTCACTCCTTTACACTCAGCACGTTGTGTTCGCGCGTGCATCAACCTGAACGTTCATGCATCCCTTTCCACGAACAAATTTTTGTCATGTGTCTATCTTTTTACTTTTATACAGATTTGAATACTAGACAGTGGTTACCGGTGTACTTTGATGGTTGGGGTTCAATTAACCATACTTTCTCAGGAATAGTCGGACTGGGTCTGTACAAGACTACACCTGATTTACACGTCATACACATCATCTTCATCTCATTGGGTCCATGGGGTTGCTTATTGTTCTAAATTGAACAGATTGTAATGTACACACATTAGGAATTTAAAAAAAAAAAAAAAGTCTATTTGTTTTGTACGCACTTGGTAAAATTGTTACAGTACGGTACAATGGTATTTTACAACTACTTGTCTCAGGGTTGTTGTAGTATAGAATGAAAGACTAATGACCCCCTCTTCGCACCTATCTCCTGCACCTTTACAAACTGAGGCAGAGTTTGATACGATATGTATATTTTCCATGCAGCATTTAGGTAGCCCTCGCTATGATGCGGCTAGAGAAAAGTGGTTTAGTCGTGGAGGGGATGTACAAGTCAGCTCTGTGTGGAGAGCGTGCTGCGTGGGGAGAAACGCTCGGTGTGCTGGTCGTACAAAATATGAGAGGTGGTAGCTCACCGCTCAGTTAAAAGAACTAGTTCTTTTGTACGACTCGCTCATGAGTGTCACATCACTATTCCGCGTTGGCGATGTTGGTAACGTGCTCGCCTCTCATCACGCGGTCTTGGGTTCGAATCCCACTCGGGCATGGCATTTTTTCATACGTTACAAAAAATTCATTTCATCCTTCACCGTCTGCATTAGCAGCTATTTGCAAAACAGTCGGACGTTAAACCAAAAAAAAAAAAAAAAAAAAAAAAAATCACTATTCCCCTTGTATAACTACATCCCTTGTTGTTGTTGTTTAGGTCAACAGCCGAAAGGCTGGTTTGAACCTGTAGAGGTTTTACTAAGTAAAACGAGGAGTGAGGTGGTTTACCATTGCCCCTTACTCACTGAGTGGAAAAGTACGCTTATCACCATGCCGGGCCCTCTGAAAAGCACATATTTTCCACTCTGCAAATGACACCTTCACTTCATTCACCACAGGGTCTGGCTGTATAGTGAAATTCATTACTTTCACAGAAGATAACTCTGACTAGTGTCTTTTACACCTCTACCTCTTCTGTTCTTAAATGATTCAGTCATTTAATTGGCTGACCATGTGATAAGAAACAGAACTATTTATTTTAGCCCTGCAACAAACAGATTGAGTGTAAATAATTTGACACTCCACCTGTCTGTTATGGGCAGAACTACATCCCTTATTAAACTTAAAAAAATTCTATATTTATGTATGTTAAAGTTTTCTACTATTTAAATATTTTAAAAGTAAAATCCAGTATTTTGTTGTAATATGGCTTTTGACCTTTGTAATATTAATTCAATTATTGAAATATATACTTCTAACCACCAGATGGTAACAACAAACACATATCAATGTTTATAGATCTTTCATGTATCTTGTACGCATCAAAAAAAAAATTTTTTTAATATTTTTAATTTACTGAAGATGTGTACAAGATACTTGAAAGTGTTGTAAACATTGGTAAGTGTTTGCTGTAACCGTATTCTGGTGGTTGGAATTATATATTTCAATTTTAAATAATACACCAGGTTGGTCTTAAGGTAAAGTCGTTGCCAAAATCAGCTGTTTAACAGCTGATTTTCGGAGACGAAGGTTCCTGGTTCAAATCCTAGTAAAGGTAGTTACTTTTATTCGAATTTGAATACTAGGCAGTGGTTACCGGTGTACTTTGATGGTTGGGGTTCAATTAACCATACACTCTCAAGAATGGTCGGCTTGGGTCTGTACAAGACTACACCTCATTTACACGTCATACACATCATCCTCATCTCATTGGTTCATGGGGTTGCTTATTGTTCTCAATTGAACAGATTGCAACGTACACAAATAGGGATTACAAAAAAAAATTATATATGTTGACATTTTATATACTCTGTTTTCAGAGTCTCCTGGATGCAGCTTAAAAAAATATTTATGGAGTAATATAAATTTATACAAAGTTGTGCATAAAATGCACTTGTTCTTTTTTTCAGTTTCTTTAATTTACTTCTGTAAATCGAAAAACACCCTAAAGAAAAACAAAATTTAAGAGGTCTGACAACATAAATATGTAGAAAACCAATAAATTACCATCAGTACATGTTTAAGTTTCCCTTTCTCCCTCCGAAGATGATCTCATAGAAGCCAAAATTCATGTTTATGTTTTTTTTTTGTAAATTGTTGATAGAAACCTAAAATAATTTTGTATAAGTTGTATCCCACTAGGGGTAACTTTTCGGTTATTTCTATATTTTGGATTGCTTTCTGAAAAATAGGGTGAAATTTATTAGTCCGAAATTAGTGAATTGGATTATAGTCAGTGCTTGATTTATTGGACCAGCCTTCTAAATTAATAAAACGGTTTAAAATTACAAAAATTTGAGCATGTTAAATTTTTGTCAAGAAAAACTTTTCTTCTTGAAAGTTACAGTTTTTTTAAAGTTATGATAAGATAAAAGCTCAAATTCAATGTTAACTTTAACACGTTGTGTTTAGGTCATCAGCCAAAAGGCTGGTTTGAACCCGCAGAGGTTTTACTAAGTAAAACGAGGAGTGAGGTGGTATACCACTGCCTCCTTCACTGAGTGGAAAAGTAAGCTTATCAGCATGCCGGGCCCTCTGAAAAGTACATATTTTTCACTCTATAAATGACACCTTTACTTCATTCACCACAGGGTCTGGCTGTATAATGAAATTCATTACTTTCAGAGGAGATAACTCTGATTAGTGTATTTTACACGTCTACCTCTTCTGTTCTTAGATGGTTCAATCATTTAATTGGCTGACTATATGATAAGAGATTTGTAGCCCTGAAACTAACAGATTGAGTGCAGATAATTTTACAATCCACCTGTCTGTTATGGGCATGAACATGTTATAGAAACATAACCCTTTAACTGCTATTGACGTATATATACGTTTGGAGCTCGTGGCACTTACTGTGCTACTAATGTACTTTTACGTTATTGAAAATCAAACGCACGTGCTACTTCCGCATTTGTATGTTCTAATGTTAAATCATTGGGAAATCATAACACTACATAGTGGACATGTTACATCTTCTACTGGTTATTATGTGAAACTTTTTGACAGTGTCCTGTATTTATTAGCTACATCACATATTACCAAATGTGTTGCTGTGGTATTTTGGTGTCTAATTTATTCAATTATTTTCAAATTATATTTTGGTTATATCATTTTCTTATCATAAAAATAAATAAAATATTGCATTTTACAAAGAAAATAGTAAATAAATAAATAAGTATTTTTTTCGAAACAGCTGTTGCATACGAGTTAGGTGTTTCTTCTTTATGAAGTGTGTATGCGTAAGCTTTTTCAGTAAAAATTTTGATTTTATTTTAAACTTAAAAGAAATAAGTAATGATTTAAGATGATACCAAAAAAGTCATTCCTAATTCAGCACAGGAGGTTACACATGACAATTCCTAAGGTAGCAGTTAAAGGGTTAAATGACAGATTGGGTTATAACTGAATCACTTTCAATTTAACGGACATCGATGTCCCCCAAATAGTCCGTTAAATCGAGCATTGACTTTACTGTATGATAGTATACTATAAATAAGACATTTCTTTTTTACTTTCTCTTGCCTATATGAATGTATAGGAAGGAAAGTATTGTTTTCATGTCGATTTTTCGAAATCGAGTTTTCACCGGATCTATACGTTTTCAGACCCCCTGAACCCAAAAAACATGTTTTTAGCGATTGGTCTGTGTGTGTGTGTGTCTGTGTGTGAACAGAATATCTCAAGAACGGAACATCGTACGAACTTGAAACTTGAAACTTAAGTTACATACCACTACCGGACGCGACACGAACATTTTCATCAAAATCGGTCAACCGGAAGTAGTAGTTTATTCGTATAATTTTTCATTTTTTTGTGATTTTCTCAAAAACTGGTCCTACGATTTTTTTTAAAATCGCCTCATTTACTCAATTTTTTATTCTCTACAAGATAGGGTAGGCGCCATGTTTGCTGAAATTCTCGGTGAGGCTGTTTTCACGTAAAAACGTTGTTTTTTTAAGATTACGGCTTTAATATAAATTTTAGCGCAAAAACCTATATAATAAAAGTTGTAGAGAATTTAAAAACCTACAACTTCTGTTTCAAACATTTTTTTGTATAACGCTTAGTTTAGCGGTAATTTGCGATTTTCTGTTTTTTTTCTCATGAAAACGTGAGAAAAATCGATTTTTTTAACATTTCGGTCTTAGTATGCATTTTACGACAAAAGTGTATATAATTAAATTTATAGAAAATTAAAAGATCTACAACTTTTGTTTAGAGCATTTTTCTCTACAGAGCCTAGTTTAGCGTGAAAGCGTGATTTTCCGTATTTTTAAGCCAAATTGAGTTCGATTGTCATTTTGCGTCATTCACTCATGATTAAAATAAGGTTATGTTTCTGAGGTTAGTTTTTGTTCATTTCTAATGTTTTAATACTAATGTTAGGTTTATTGTTAATTATTTGCATTGGCAAGAGAAAGTTGTGTGAGTGTTTCACACCAGATTTTTAATTTTTACTTTTAAGATTAAAAATGGTTCCCATCTTGAACATTACATAATATTTTTGTTTTCAATGTTTTCGTTTGTAATTATTTATTTTACCTGATTTATAAATAAATGTATATTGTAAGAGTTTTGATATTGGTTTTGTTATAGGGAACGGAATGTTATATAAAGAGCTGTTTAACAAGTGTGAAAATTTGAAACATTGAGTATATACATTTATATAACATTTTATATTGTTATCGTGAAATATTTTATTAAAACAACTTTTAATTTTGAAATAATACGTATTGTGCTGAATTTTTTATGAAGTTGATGTGAATTAAAGGTGATAAAGGGCACTTAGCATGCTTTACACGGTTGATGAGCTGTGCTGTCTGTTCCACACGGCTGTTTAGACCAATCAGAACGTTTGCCACCATTTGTCAGATTGTACGTGACAAATATTACGCGCGCATGCGTATAAGAGACACAATAGTTCACTCTCGTCTTGCATCTCGTACTGAACACATCGATTATAGAGCGCATTAACAAGCAATACTTTATAATATAATCAGCTGATATATCCCAACGGGTTGGTCTAGAGGTAAAGTCGTTGCCAAAATCAGCTGTTTAACAGCTGATTTTCGGAGACGAAGGTTCCTGGTTCAAATCCTGGTAAAAGGTAGTTACTTTTATACAGATTTGAATCCTATTTATTTTTTTATTTTTCTTTTTGGTTTAACGTCCGACTGTTCTGCAATCACTGCTAATGCAGACGGTAAATGATGAAATGATTTTCTTGCAACGTATTAAAAAATTCTGGGACTAAATGGGATTCGAACCCAAGACCGCATGATGAGAGGCGAGCACGTTACCAACTTCGCCAATGCGGCTGGCATTTGAATCCTAGACAGTGGCTACTTTGATGGTTGGGGTTCAATTAACCATACTCTCTCAGGAATGGTCAACCTGAGTCTGTACAAGACTACACCTCATTTACACATCATCCTCATCTCATTGGGTCATAGGGTTGCTTATTGTTCTCAATTGAACAGATTGCAACGTACACACATTAGGGATTACAAAAAAAAAATATATAATCAGCTGATTGTATGTTTATAGGTTATTATTATTTAAAGACCAAAAAAATAGCTGATGAAATTTATAACAGAGCTACAAGAGCAAGTGTTGGCAACGTCGCTGGCAAGTGATTGGCTAGCTATAAAGTGGGTGGTGGGGGGCAATGCATACGTTCACAGCTCATCACCCTTGAAAAATAGTACAGTCATGTTTATGTTTTGTTATTAGCGGGTCACCTTACAAAGTTTATTTATTTGATTTTACTTAACAATTCAAAATAATTTTTTACCAGATGATTGGACTCAGGCAGGTTTGTTGAAGGTCAAATTATAAAATGTTTTAGGGTAGGCTAAAAAGTAATGCAGATGTGCTTGTAGAACGCAAACAAAAACAAATAACAAGATGTAGCAAAAAGTTACACTCAATCTGTTAGTTGCAGGGCTAAAATAAATAGTTCTGTTTCTTATCACATGGTCAGCCAATTAAATGATTGAATCATTTAAGAACAGAAGAGGTAGAGGTGTAAAAGACACTAATCAGAGTTATCTCGTCTGAAAGTAATGAATTTCATTATACAGCCAGACCCTGTGGTAAATGAAGTGAAGGTGTCATTTGCAGAGTGGAAAATATATGCTATTCAGAGGGCCTGGCATGCTGATAAGCATACTTTTCCACTCAGTGAGGAAGGCAATTGTAAACCACCTCGCTCCTCGATTTACTTAGTAAAACCTCTACAGGTTCAAACCAGCCTTTTGGCTGATGACCTAAACACAGCAAAAAGTACAAGTACAATGTAGCAAATCTTATATTTATTTTTCAATATAATCAATCAAGTCTAAACACATTTCTCCTAACCTGTAACAAGTTTTCTCATGCTGTCAGTAAAAAATTCTTTTAGCTTTTCTTGAATCCCGGATGCGTCAGCTGCCTTAACGTCATCATCCGAGGTGTAATGATTACCCTAAAGGTGTCTCTTGAGTGAAGGAATAATAGAAATTGCAAGGGGCAAGGTCAGGGGGGAGTAAGAACGGTATAAAATCAGTTAAAACTTCAGGTTTCGCAGAGCGTCTTTGTTATGTGCAAGGTGTGTAGATGAGCATTATCACGTTGTAAGATTCACAAATGAATTCTCGTAATACGTCCTAACCATTTAATTTATAAATGAAATTTATCTCTTACTTATTCTTTGGTTTCTCTTTATGAAATAACTTACGTACGAGGGTTATCCAGAAAATAACCTTCATTTTAAATAAAAAGTTAACGAGTGAAGATACAAAAACTTTATTATATACATATTAAAACTAGTTTTTCTCTATTTTTCGACATAGTCGCCATACAGATTCAAGCACTTGTCATACCTTGGAACAGTCTTTGAAATACCCTCTGCATAAAAATCTGCCGCCTGTGAATGTAGCCAACCATTCACGGCGTTTTGAAGCTCTTCGTAATTGGCGAACCGCTGAGATGCAAGCCACCGCTTCATGTTCGGGAACAGGTGAAAGTCACTAGGAGCCAAGTCCGGGCTGTATGGGGATGATCGAAAACGTCCCATTTAAACTTGGCTAAAAGTTCATTTGTTTTCTCGCCCTAATACAGCTCGAAGAACAAATGAACTTTTGGCCAAGTTTAAAAGGGACGTTTTCGATCATCCTCCATACAGCCCGGACTTGGCTTCTAGTGACTTTCACCTGTTCTTGAACATGAAGCAGTGGCTTGCATCTCAGCGGTTCGCCAATGACGAAGAGCTTCAAAACGCCGTGAATGGTTGGCTACATTCACAGGTGGCAGATTTTTATGCAGAGGGTATTTCAAAGACTGTTTGAAGGTACGACAAGTGCTTGAATCTGTTTGGCGACTATGTCGAAAAATAGAGAAAACATAAACGCTTGCTTACAACAATGCGTAAAATTATACAATGTTATTGGATATAATGAATTAATACAATAATTTCACTAACCTTCTTTTTAAACTGCGTCACCTTTATTTCAATTTTCACTTACACGTGTTTCGGTGGATCCACCATCATCAGAGTAAATAACATATAATTGAAACTAAAAACATTATTTATTAAAAATCTATAGAAGATGATACATCTTCAGTCACTTGTATAAGATGTATCATCTTCTATAGATTTTTAATAAATAATGTTTTTAGTTTCAATTATATGTTATTTACTCTGATGATGGTGGATCCACCGAAACACGTGTAAGTGAAAATTAAAATAAAGGTGACGCAGTTTAAAAAGAAGGTTAGTGAAATTATTGTATTAATTCATTATATGAAATAGAAATATTTAAAACTGCAGGATGCATTATAAAGATTTATTTTTGAATGTTATTGGAATGGTGTGTATGGCATGTGCGAGTGAGATCGTTATGCATTCTCTCACTCCCACGGCTAGGGGACTTTAGTTCGTCTGAATACTATACTTGTAGTATTAAATACATTGAAATTGGATGCACCCGGCTCAACAGTGTTGCTGTGTAAGAGCTCTAATATCACGTATTTGTAGATTTTTCCGTTGTGAGTTTTACAATCTTAGAAATATTTAAATATTTTTTTAGAAAATTACAGTAGATATTGTAACTGACTTGAGTTAATAGAGCAGATTTGACATTATGAAACTATTATACCACACATTAATAAATACAGTAAAACCTTGTTTAATCAAAATATAGGGGTCAAACCCGATTTCAGAAACATGAAATGTACACCAAGACATTCTTTTAGTTGTAAAAACAGTCAAAGTAAGTATACTGTATTTCTTAGTACTGTTTATCAGTATGTAGAAACGAAAATACAGTAATTAATATTTAGTCTGTACCTAATTTCAATTATTTACAACCTTTAAAAAGTCTGAGATTTTTGATGAAACTTTTGTTTTGTGGCAATATTAAGCCATCGTAGATACTTACGAAGTATTATAAAGGTTAACATTATTGGGGTTGAATTTCTGGAAATACTTAGTGAGCCTTCACACAGTAACAGTTTACTGGTAGATGCTCTTGAAGTAAACACACATGTTAACATTGAGTCCGTAGTACAGTTCTTGAATCAAATGTTATTAACAGTTAATGGGAAAAAGTGTCAGTACTTGCAGTTTAAAAATAAACATAATGTTAAAGAAAGTAGAGAAGTGGATGTATTTATTCATAATAATAGTTTAGAGCATGTAGAAACAGTGAAGCTCCTGGGAGTATCTCTAGATAGATCTTTGTCTTGGGACTTCTATACCAATCAAGTTTGTAGTAAAATATCATCTGGGGTATTTGCACTAAAACAAATAGCCAGATTAAATGATAAAAAATTACTAATGGCAGCTTATCATGGCCTCATTCTGTCTCATATCCGTTATGGTATCTTAGTATGTGGTAATTCTAGCATGGGTAATATGAATAGGGTTTTTAAAATTCAAAAGAAAGCTATTAGGTGTATGGTGAGAGCTAACCAGCTAACCTCATCCACACCACTATTTAACGAGCTTAAATGGCTTACAGTTCCCTCTCTCTTAATTTTTGAGGTGATTATGGATGTTAGGCAAAATAATTTTATGCAGAATTTCAATGTTCACAATCATAACACGAGAAACAGGAATGATTATTATGTGGCTAATCACTCCACAAAATTGTTTCAACAAAAACCTACTTATGCAGGGAGAAAATTAATGAATAAATTACCCCAATTTTTAAAGTGTTGTGAGGATTTGAATTCCTTTAAAAAAAATCTGAAAATTACTTGATCGGTGAAACTTTTTATAGCGTACAAGAATTTCTTTCTTGATAGTAGTGATACATTGTGTGATTCTTATAATGTATTTCAGGTGTTATATCTGACATGTCCTATACTCCTCCTGGAGTCTCCAGGGCACAAATTTAAAAAAAAAAAAAAAAAAAAAAAAATATTTTCATCGTAACAGGTAAACAATTGTTCGACGTACGCATTAGTAAACAAATTCCTGGAAGAGTAAAACTTTATATTCGTAATTTATTTCAATTTACACTGTTCGATTAGATAACGAAAAAAGTAATTGCACTTTAATTAATTAATTTTTGACGTAGATTCTGAAAATTGGGTCGCTCAACCAATACAGGGTACCCTGAATTATATCAATTTAAAAGTTTTGAAATTTCTGGTACTAAAATTAACATGAATTTGAAATATGGACCTCACCTAGTCATCGTACGAAGTTTTTTTTTTTGCGCCCTGGAGACTCCAGGAGGAGTATAGGACATATCGGATATAACACCTGGAATACATTTAAGAATCACACAATGTATCACTACTATCAAGAAATAAATTTTTGTACGCTATAAAAAAGTTTCACCGATCAAGTAATTTTTCAGATTTTTTTTTAAAGGAATTCAAATCCTCACAACATTTTCAAAATTGAGGTAATTTATTTATGAATTTTCTCCCTTCATAAGTAGGTTTTTGTTGAAACAACTTTGTGGAGTGATTAGCCATATCATTCCTGTTTCTCTTATTTATTTAAGTTACTATATGTTACTATTTATTTAAGTTACTTATACAACCAGTGTGTTACTGTTGTACTTATAAGTGGTTTACACTTATACCACTTATAAGTGGTATACACTTATACCACTTATAAGTGGTATACACTTATACCACTTATAAGTGGTGTACACTTATACCACTTATACAGTGGTTATACAGTGGTTGTATAACCACTGTATACAACAGTGGTTATACACACTGGTTATACAACAGTAACACACTGGTTGTATAACCAGTGTGTTACTTAACAATAAATAGTGACTTTTTATCAGGTGATTTGACAAGGTTGATATGAGAGCCAGGAGTTTGTACAATTTAAAATGCTTGATAGTTGAATCCAGTGTCAGCTTTTAAAAAAGAAAACTATGTATGAAAGTCATACACAAAGCTTCAAGTTGCGATACAAAAATTTTGTGGTTTTCTGTGTCAATGAATCAAATGAAGAAGATCTCATATGTACATTTTTAGCAGGTGTAGAGTTAGATTATTCTGAGAAATGTTTTTCCAGAAATTTGAAATGATTATGGTAGATTCTAGATTTTTTTTGTCTTAAGTCTATCGACTGGTTTGATGCAGTTCTCCAAGCTGTTCTATCTTACGTAAGTCGTTTCATATCTACATACATGTAACACCCTACATCTTTTGTAATTTGCTTTATATATTCTAACCTCTGCTTTCCTTTTCAATTCACTCCCTCAATATTACCCTCCATTATTGATAGACCTGGATATCTTAAGTATGCCCCACTAGTCTATCCATTCTTCTGGTATGATGCTCCCTGTTTTCATCTACTCACTTAAGAACCTCTAAATTACTTATTTTGTCCACCCACCTAATCTTTAACATTTTCTTGTAACACCACATTTCAAAAGCTTCTTTTCTCTTCCTTTCTACAGCCCCTATCACCCACGTTTTACTCTTGTATGATGCTACACTCCAAACATAGTGTTTTAAGAAATTTTTCGTAATCTGTAAATCAATGTTTGTAGTCAGCTGTTTTTCATTTCAAAGGCTTTTCTAGCTTGAGCAATCCTACTTTTGATATCACACAGACCGTCATTTCTTCTGTCATGATTATTATTACCTTCCCATAACTTTTAAGAAAAATTCTTCAAAATTTTAATTTTGTAACTTAAGGAATGGTGGAGATAACTAAGTTAAGTGAGGGCTTTTGCTTTAAGTAGTTGCTACTTGTTAATCACATTGAAATTTTAAATTTCATTATCAAATTGCCAGAATCTAACGCATTTTTGCTATTTATTCTGTTATTAAAGATGAGGCAATTACGATGGTGTAGTCATGTCATGCAAATGCCTGAGGCAAGGTTGACAAAGAGTTTTGGAGGCAAGCTCAATAGAAAAATTTAACTGGGGGACAAAATATATATAATAGAAATAAGTTTATGTAGTGGTCAGTACAACTGGCTTCTATGCCAGGGGTCCTGGGTTCAATTCCTGATCAGATCTTATGTTTTTTTGTCTTAATTTTACCTCATTTTAACAATAACTATAAAAAAACCAAGACTTACGTAGGCGTCATTGCCTAATCATAAAAAAAAGAAATAGGAAGGAAAGTTAGACCTATAAAAAATGAACACAATAAAAAAGAAGAAATCTTTGACGGTAAGAATTTGAAAGTGTTTTTGACTGGGGTTCCATTCGGATTCTTGTTCACTATAAACGTAATTGTATTTTTTTTTACTTTCTCTTGTCTATATGAATATGTAGGAAGGAAACTATTGTTTTCATGTCGATTTTTCCAAATTAAGTTTTCACCGGATATACACGTTCTCAGACCCCCTGAACCAAAAAAACTATGTTTTTTGCGATTTATCTGTGTGTGAACAGAATATCTCAAGAACAGAACATCACTCTAAGTTGAACTTGAAAGTTAAGTTAGATACCTCTAGAGGACCCAGCATGAATATTTTCATTAAATCGGTCTACTGGAAGTAGTAGTTGATTCGTGTCATTTTTCACTTTTTTGCGATTTTCTCAAAAATGGCTCCTACATACAATTTATTGTAAAATCGCCTCATTTACTACATTTTTTATGCTCTGCAAGACCATGCAGGCGCCATGCCTGCTGAAATTCTTGCATTCATGTCTGCTACACAAATATTCTATGCAGAAACCTTTTTACGGTAGATAACTACTGTTTATGACATTCATGAAGAATGTGATAAGCCCTGAAAATAACATTTTTCTTTCTTAAAGTTAAGAATTTCAATTTTTATTATTAAAAAAAGCCTTTTTAAGTCATACTACAAACTAGTGAAATAAATAAATGAATACCATTGTAAAACACAATTTTCTTCTGGTCTAACAACATATTTTACAGAAACCAACGTGAGTTAGCATTTTACTCCAATTTATTTCAGAACCACCTTAATTCAAAATTTTAATTTTTTTGAAACAAGTGGATTATCTTTAAGAAGAAAAAGTATACATTTTATATTAAAGGAACCCTCTGAACAAATTATTTGTTTAATATTTTTTTATTAAAACAATAAATTACAAGTTTTTTTAATTTTTCCAAAAGTTAGATTTTTGACGTATGGGCGGGCTTTCTCAAATGACCGATTCAATATCCAAAACTATTGAAAGAATTTTCATGAAATTTTTACAGCATATTTGTATTTATATTCACAGCAACAATTTATTTTAAAATTTTTAAAAATGATAACCCTAAGGGCCCTGATGAAAATTTTCTTAAATTTATAAATGTGTGTGTGTACATGTGAGTACGTATTGCTGTTGAAGTAGATAAAGGAGTTTGATGTCGTCATGAGACGTACGCAGGGGAAAAATGTTATCAAAATGTCATGTTATGCACAATTGTTGAAGTACAGTTGTTGAGTTTTAATGGTAGCTCTGACCTTGACCTTTCTGACCTTGAGAACACCGCAATGGAGTGGGTAACAGTGTGGGGTGATTATTCTGCATTTCTACTAATATCGTATACATATTAGTAACAACAAAAATAAATCATTCCATTGAGAAATGGTTGTTTGATTGCTTGTTACATTAAAATGGTAGTTTTATATATAGCCTATATCTATCTTTCATGAAACGTTATTTTCAATTTCGAATTTACATAGTGATTGTATAATCACCAACGCAGGCAATGTTTTTAGTTAGATTAGTAGCAGTTAGGCTCGGCCGGGCGAGAGACACCATTTAACCTCACGGATTGTATTTCAAAAAAATTTATTATACTTGTTTTGTTCAAAGCCGCGCAGGGTATGCTAGTATAAAATAAAACAATTTAGACAAACACAATCGATTGCATTTTTTATGTTAAAGATTTGAGATGTAGGTGCGACAGGGACAGTTTTGTTCTCTAGGAATAAAAATTTATATAAACTCTGAATTTCTGAATAGGTTAGTGGACAGCTGAAAATTACCTGATTTTACTGAATGGTATAATTTTATCCAATATGACCATGTGATAAATATTCAAAATATTGTATTATTAAAATTAAATATATTAATTTTTTATTATTTGCATTAATCGGGAATTTTCAATTAATTACAATAGTTTTTTTGTAATCTAATGTGTGTACGTTGCAATCTGTTCAATTCAGAACAATAAGCAACCCCATGACCCAATGAGATGAGGATGATGTGTATGACGTGTAAATGAGGTGTAGTCTTGTACAGACTCAGGTCGACCATTCCTGAGCGAGTATGGTTAATTGAACCCCAACCATCAAAGTACACCGGTAACCACTGTCTAGCATTCAAATCCGTATAAAAGTAACTACCTTTACTAGGATTTGAACCAGGAACCTTTGTCTCCGAAAATCAGCTGTTAAATAAGCTGTTGATGGAAAATTTGTATGTGGAAACCTTCATTACAAAGAAAAACCTGACCGGAATTAGTTCAGTTGGATCTGAGGTTGAACTCGGCTAAAAGAACTCATCCTTTTATAATACATAAATCTTAAACGGAAACATAATTCAGTATGTTTTTTTTTAATTTTAATGTAATATTTGATAAAATACTTTACCTGTTATAGTATGTATATGGTATATAAATATAAATAATTGTCTCTGTAGTTTAGAATCTATTTTTTATATTCAATAAATAAGTAAGTGAATAAATAAAATAAATATTATTATTATAAATTTATTATTTAATATTGTGATATATAAATTTAATTTAATAAACTATAAAAATTTGTTAAATATGAGATGTGGCAATTAAATAACAGGGACTGGAGCTATAAAACATTTTATTGATCACCAATTACAATACAAATGTTATCTCCTTCAATGTACTCTTCTTGTCAATCCCAACAATGCTTCATATAAATTTTCCATTATTGATAGCAGTGCTTGAAGTTTGTTTCTGCCAGCTTGTTGATAATTTCCATCGTTTTTGCTTTCATTGGCTCCACAGTTCAAATCTTGTCTCCGTAAGCTCCAATTTTACTTTAGGAAATAAAAAAAATCACAGGGGTTAAGGTTGGGTGAGTATAGAGGGTAGTCCAACACGGTGATGCTGTATTTCACAAGGAGTGCTTCACAGACAAGGCAAAATGGGCTGCTGGCGCTGTGAAGCATCCAGTTGCTCTTCCACAAATCGATTCTTCTTCTTCTTCTTCTTACTTGTTCACGAAGGGTAGTGATAACCTCGAAAATTATTTCAGCAAGACCTTGGAGACTTAGATGATGATTTTCATTGATTAATTTACCAATTTTCTGGATGTCGAGGGTTGTTTAGGGTATGGATCATCTGGTCGTTTTGCATCCCTCCTTAACCCTTTTAAACCACTCGAAAATTTGTCATGAACTTCTGTAGTGGTTTTTCTCAGTTTCAAAAGAACCTTAAGGTTAACTTGTTACTCCATCTAAACACTGCATTTTTTTGATGAGATGCTTGCGCAAGGATTTTAACGGATAATTGCTACAGCGAGACTGAGTGATATACAACCGTGTCAATCAATCTTAGGGTCGGGGATAGTTACAAACCTGGCGCAGCTTGCTCACTATTTTCTGGTAGCAGCACCAGTCCGGTTATTTAATTGCCACATCTTGTATTTCATTTAACTCACCAGGTTGTTCTAATGGTAAAGTTGTTGCTGTGAGTCAGCTTTTTTTTTTACAGTGGATTTTCAAAGATGAAGTTTCCATATTTCAAATCCTAGTAAAGGTCACTAAATTTATACAGATTACAATACTGTATTATTTTCCAAGGGTGATGAGCTGTGAACGTATGCATTGCCCCCCCCCCCCAACCACCCACTTTATAGCTAGCCAATCACTTGCCAGTAACATTGCTAATACTTGCTCTTTTAGCTCTGTTAAATATTTTGTTGGCCATTTTTTGGTCTTTAAATAACAATTATAACCTACAAATATACAATCAGCTGATTATATTATAAAGTATTGCATGTTAACGCGCTCTATAAATTGAAGTGTTCAGTGCTAGATGCAAAACGAGAGTGAACTATTGCGGCTCTTACACGCTTGTGCGCGTAATGTTTGTCAAGTACAATTTGACAACACTGGCAAACGTTCTGATTGGTCTAAACGTGTGGAACAACAGAGCTCATCAACTGTGAAAAGCATATTAGACAGTGGTTACCAGTGTACTTTGATGGTTGTATATTAATTAACCATACTTTCTCAGGAATGATCGGCCTGAGTCTATACAAGACTACACCTCATTTACTTGTCATACATTACGTCATGGGGTTACTCAATTGAACAGATTGCAACATACACATGTTAGGGATAAAATATATATTTATTTTATTTATTTATTTATTTTTAAACCCTAATGTGTGTATTATGTTGTAGTATGTTACAATTTATTCAATTTAAGAACAATAACCAACCACATGACCCAATTAGATGAGGATGTTATGTATTACGTGTAGTCTTGTAATGTGCTCACCTTTCATCATTCGGTCCTGGGTTCGAATCCCATTCAGGCAAGGCATATTTTCATACGTTATAAAAAATCATTTCATCCTTCACCGTCTGCATTAGCAGTAATTGCAGAACAGTCGGACGTTAAACCAAAATAAAAAAAAAAAATAGTTATTTACAACCTTAGGTCAACCATTCTTAAGAGAGTATGGTTAATTGAACTCCAATCATAAAAGTACACCGGTAACCATTGTCAAGTATTCAAATCCATTAAAGTAACTACTTTTACTAGGATTTGAACTAGGAACCTTTGTCTCTGAAAATCAGGAGTTAAACAGCTGATTCATGGCGGTGACTTTATAGGTATCAGACGAACTAATGTCCCATAGCCGAGCGAGTGAGAGGGAGATATGTGGCATAACTACACATGTGTGTAAAGGTCTTTACCGTAATAATCCAAATCTGAAAACATACTACAGTCGTTATCTTGCTTGTTAGTTTAAGCATGGATAAACGCTTGCTCACAACAATGAGTGAAATTATACAATGTTATTGGAACGGCGCGTATGGCTTGTACGAGTGAGAGCGTTATCCATTCTCTCACTCCCATGGCTAGGGGACATTAGTTCATCTGAAGTCTGTACTTGTAGATCAACTGGGTGGATTTAATATTTTATTTATTATTTAAACTTTTGTGCAATTAATAAAGATTGAATTTGAAATTTATAAAATGTTTATCTGGCAAAAACTAATAAATTTTCATGTTGTTACCCCCCCCCCCACAGGTTTATAACTCACAGTAGTCGCTAATGACCAAGATTTTGATAAAATTTTAAATACAATAAACAATTTTACTTTTATATGTATGATTCCGTCCATGTTTTGTATTATTATTGTATTTATTTTATTTGTTTTATAAAAAAAACGCGTGTGACAATCTTTTCATTTTAATGCGTATTTTTTTGGGTTTTGTTTGTAAATTTATGACATAATGTGAGTTGTTATAATGAGTTTTATTTTTATGTATTTAAATTTTAGCTTAGATAGTAGAGTTTGAAAGAAATACATCAAAATCATAAACGGTACGCATTATGGTTTGTTCCGATTTCAAATTTTTTTTTGTTCTTAACAATGTAATTCTTTTGCAATCATTTATTTTTATAAATATAATTGCAAACTTTAAGCAAAGATGAGAAAAATCTGAGTAATAATGTTCTTAGAATTAAAAAAATATAAACCACACTCAGTAGTATGTTTCAAAAAAGACTTAACTGTGCATAAAAGTAAATAGATATTCCAATTCTGATCAAAGTTATTACAGCACTGACCCCCTCCACTCACTGAGGCAACTGAGCACGCCATTACCGAAATAAACCTTCTGAGCACTTCAGAAAACCAGCAAGCTAATTTGGCGTTCATTCTACATAATATTTCTAACTATTTCTTGGAAACCCTTATTTATTACTCTTATTATTTATGTTAACATTTATAAAATCTCAGTCCTCCTCGAAAATTCTCGAACACACATTCTCTTTAGATATTGTCACAATATCTATTTTTCTCTTATTATGCCATCGTCCAGCAGTTTCATTTTAATCACTTTATTATACTACACTGATTCACTGTGAGTTGGCCACATGTATCAATAATTTACCGACTTCTAAATACTAGTCTTGTTCAGTGAACTGGTTGTACAGACCCTAATCAAACATAACATTACAGAGGCACTCTGGAAATTCTTAAAAATAATTTTTGCACATAATAGACATCCCACAAAGCAATTGTTGTTTGTCAGGTAATTACCCGAAAAGCTGGTTTGAACCTCTAGAGGCTTTATTAAATAAAACTAGGAGTTAGGTGCTGTACCATTGCCTTCCTCACTGAGTGGAAAAGTATGTTTATCACGTTGCCAAGGCCTTTGAAATGCATCTACTTTTCACTCTGCAAATGACACCTTCACTTCATTCACCACAGGGTCAAGCTGTATAATCACATTCGTTACTGTCAGAAAAGATAACTCTGACTAGTGTCTTTTACTCCTGTACCGCTTCTGTTCTTAAATGCTTCAGTCATATAGTTGGCTGACCATGTAATAAGAAACAGAACTACTTTTTATAGCCCTGGATCAAACAGATCCAGTACAATTAATTTAACACTCCATCTGCCTGTTGTGGACAAAGTAATTATAAAATGTTTAAAGTTTAAAAAGTAGTTCAGAAATTTAAATTCCTTTAACCATTGAAAATTTTTAATTAAAATTTTCTTTATTAAAACTATAAAAAAAAAACTAAATAATTTCAGATGATATTTTAAATACAAAATAAACGAAAATTGCGGTTGAAGTAGAAATACAATAATCATCTGTAATGTTATTATTATTATTATTTTAATTAATCAAATATTTATTAGTTTTTGCCATAACATATTGAATCCTTTTATATTTTTAAGATTATTAAAAAATTAAATTTTTGATGTACTGGGTGGTCAAGAATTATTAAGTATTATTACATAATTGTTGTTTAGGTGATCAGCTGAAAAGCTGGTTTGAACCTGTTGAGGTTTTACTTAGTAAAACGAGGAGTGAGGTGGTTTACAATTGCCTTCCTCACTGAATAGAAAAGTACGCTTATCAGCATGCCGGGCCCTCTGAAAAGAACGTATTTTCCAGTCTGCAAATGGCACCTTCACTTCATTCACCACAGGGTCTGGCTGTATAATGAAATCCATTACTTTCAGAGGAGATAACTCTGATTAGTGTCTTTTGCACCTCTACCTCTTTTGTTGTTAAATGATTCAGTCATTTAATTGGCTGACCATGTGATAAGAAACAGAACTACTTTTTATAGCCCTGGGTCAAACTTATAGAGTACAATTAATTTAATACTCCGTCTGCCTGTTATGGACAAAGTGATTAAAATGTTTAAAGTCTAAAAAGTGGTTCAGAAATTTAAATTCCTTTAACCATTGAAAATTTTAAATTAAAATTTTCTTTATTAAAACTATAAAAAAATAATTTCAGGTATTTTAAATAAAAAATAAACGAAAATTACAGTTGAACTAGAAATACAATAATCATCTGTAATGTTATTATTATTATTATTGGCGAATTCTCCTTGGATAGAAGACGTTAAGCATCATGACTCAGTTTCGTCATTTGTTTTTCTTATTGGTCCAGTAAGCCTTCATTGTTTCCGAGAAAGCTTTTTTGCGGTTTTCAGACCACTTTGGTCTAAACTGCTTCTCTCTTGAGGGCTCTGAAACTTTCCACTTGTCTACCTTGTGACGGAATAAGTTTTTATTAAAAATTTCAGTTTGATGTATATTTGCGCTTTTTAGGTCCTTACGAATTTCGTCCGGCCAAGGTGTTGAAATTTTAAGTTTTGTAATATATTCAATTATTCTTTTTGTTAGCCTATCCTCCTGCAATCTGTTAAGATGTCCAAAGAACTTCAACCGCCTTTTACGCATGTCAATTTCAATGTTTGAATAGCTCTCTGTTGTTTTGTTGGATTGCAGCCTATACCCATCTTCTGTAAGTCGAGCCCCTAGAATTTTTCTAATAATTTTTCTTTCCTCCTTTTTGATTTCTTCGATTTCGTGTTTTCTGCTAAGTACTAGTGTTTCGCTTGCGTAGAGGACCATTGGTTTAATAACTGTGTTGTAGTGCCGAATTTTAGTTTGTCTTGACATGGATTTTTTGTTGTTGAGATTTTGAACTAATCCTAGAGCTTTTTTCATTTTTTGGAGACGATTTTGTTGGGAAATTCTTTCAAGACCTGTTGGTTCAATGAATTCCCCCAAATATTTGAAGTATGGAACATTGTTTATTCTACCATATTTTGTCCTCAAGCTTATGATATCTATTTTTGAGGATATGAATTCCGTTTATGGTAATGTTATTATTATTATTATTATTATTATTATTTTAATTAATCAAATATTTATTAGTTTTTGCCATAACATTAAATCCATTTATATTCTTAAGATTATTAAAAAATTAAATTTTTGATGTACTGGGTGGTCATGAATTATTAAGTATTATTACATAATACGATATTTAATAAATACCGTAGCAATGTTTATTAAAAAATCAATTTTAAACAGGTTTCGTAACATTCAAGTAACTCCACGTACTTCAACAGAAGCTATTCCTTCATGTCATCAGTGAGAATGTTCAGCACCATCTTCACTAGGACCTTCCTCATGTCACAATCCTCAGTTAAAATGCAATGAATAACTGATTTCAGTATGCTAATTTCTTTGGCTAACAACTGAACACACATTCCTCGATCGTTGTCCATAAGTTGTCACACTTTTTGAACAGTATTTTGGTCAGTTTTTTTGTTGACGGTTGCCCTGACTGCTTGTTAACACATTTAATTGCATAACACTGCTCCAAATTTTGCACCATTGTCCTTCGACATTGGTGTGGTGACACACTTTGTGTTAATCACGATCGTTACTCAACCACTTCTCACAGGCAACTGTGGACAATGGCATTCTCTACCTAAGATCGCGCGACACTTTTTCTGCCAGGAGCCACGCTGCGGAAGCATAAGTAGCCGGCTTTAGAAAATCATTACTGGAACTTCTGAGACAGACTCTGTATACAATTTTAGATGCTTTTGTACAACTCTCATGCTTATGAATTACAGAATTCCTAATTCTAAACTCGCACAAGTTGATTTATCTGAACTTGTGGTGAAATGTTTACCTTACTTGATCAACAATTATTCCTCTAAGACAAAATACGTGCCAGTAACTTTATTATGTAATAAACTTCCATTACCTCTATAAATTACCGATACCAATGTTGAATAGGTTCTTTACTAGTTGGAACACAATTGTACTGTAAATAAAAACATTTTTGAACTGTGAATTGGTTTTTATGAAACAATAAAACACACTTAACTTTCTCTTGCTTTAGAACCTTTATTCATTTGACACACTGTATATCTGTAGAGTATCACCACAAACTAAATTTGTGATTTATGGTGCATTAAATAAAGATCCACCACAAATTCTAATACAAACATAAATGTTAAAAACAAAAAAAAATATGACAGTTTTATGTCATTTATTTTTATTGACCCATTGGGTTGGTCCAGAGGTAAAATCGTCGCTGCGAGTCAGCTGTTTAACAGCTGATTTTTGGAGATGAAGGTTCTGTGGTTCAAATCCTAGTAAAGGTAGTTACTGTTATATGGATTTGAATACTAGACAGTGGTTATCGGTGTATATTAATGGTTGGGATTCAATTAACCATACCTCTCAGGAATTGTCGGCCTGAGTCTATACAAGGCTAAACGTCATACACGTCCTCATCTGATTGGGTCATGGGGTTGCTTATTGTTATCAATTCAACAGATTGAAAAGTACACACATTAGGGATAAAATTTAAAAAAAAATTATTCACCTTAGTATGCATTTCATAAGTTATGACAATTGCCCATAACAGACAGGTGGAGTGTCAAATTATTTACGCTCAATCTGTTAGTTGCAGGCCTAAATAGTTCTGTTTCTTATCACATGGTCAGCCAATTAAATAACTGAATCATTTAAGAACAGAAGAGGTAGAGGTGTAAAAGACACTAATCAGAGTTATCTCGTCTGAAAGTAATGGATTTCATTATACAGCCAGACCCTGTGGTGAATGAAGTGAAAGTGTCATTTGCAGAGTGGAAATTATATGCTTTTCATAGGGCCTGGCATGCTGATAAGTGTACTTTTCCACTCAGTGAGTGTTGGCAATGGTAAACCACCTCACTCCTCGATTTACTAAGTAAAACCTCTACAGGTTCAAACCAGCCTTTCGGCTGATGACCTAAACAAAGTCGCAGACTCTAGCGTGCACCCTGTAGTAGCTGGCTTTGGTTTGTTGATAGTAGGAGCAAACTAAGAACGGCTGAACTGTAAGTATGCATTTCATTAGTTATGACCACTCAATACATACAGAAATAAATATTATGAGGGCGTATTTAAAAGTAATGCCTCCATTGCTATAACTATTGGAATGATGGGCCAGACAGCCTCAAAAGTGGTTAGTCATGCACTGCAACTCTTTCTAAACAAGTCACCCTACCAGCGATTCACAGCCGTAACCGAATAATTCAAAACAATGCCATCTGCCAGGAAAGTCATATGATTAATGTTTTCCGGGATTGTGATGGTATCGTTCATATGGAATTTTTGGAACATTGTTGTACTGTTAACTCCAAACAATATATTGTTTCTCTATCAAATCTGAAGTGATGGCTGCGTAGGGTTCGGCTGCATCATGACAACAATTGTCCTTACAAAAGTCTGAAAATGTGTACAGCACTAGAGAAGCTTGGGTTTCAAGATGTTTTACCTCATCCACCTTGTAGCTCAGATCTGCCTTCCCGTAACTTTTTCCTCCTTCTGAATCATAAGGAACATCTCAAGGGCATGCGTTTCTCTTCGGATGCGGTGGTGAAAAAATGTTGCTGTACAAATACTTCAGATGTCTTCCATGATGGACTTTTCCTAAGCATACACATTGGCGTAAATGTGTCACTGTTAACAACAATTGTGTGGAAAAGTGATTATATTGTTGAGTAGGGGACAGTTTAATCTATCATTTTTTTAATTTTTTATTGAGTGATGATGCCTACATAAGCCTTGGGCTTGTGCGTAGGTAATGATATGTGGTGATTTACAGATGAAAAAAATGCCAGACCTGACTGGGAATTGAACCCGGGACCCCGGCATAGTAGCCAGTTGCGCTGACCACTACACCACGGGCCATATTATTACATATTATTTCACACTAATATGTAAACAATATATTCATTACTGATAAAGTTATTGTGAAGGAGGCATAACTTTTCAATACACCCTCATATTAATGTTTCTAAACTAACATATAACTAAATAAAAAAACTATATTATGTGGTACATTACAATATAAAAATATATGTGTATATTATACAATAATTAAGCGTATAAAAAAAAAATGTTATAAAAGTATAATCTGTAATTAAAATTATAAAGAACGTTATTTAATAAGAGAAAATAAATTTAAAAAAAAAAACAGAAAAAATTATTTTGTAATATAAAATTATATTAATTAATTTTATTATTATGTATAATTATTATATTATAATGTTAATTAATTACAGATATTTAATTATAATGTTAAAAGGATGTTATAATGTATTATAATTATTAATTAATAAGACTATAATATCTTCATACCAGATTATAATTAATATCGTTAATTACTGTGTATTATATTTAAGAAGCTCATTATAGATTTTATTGTTTATAAAAATTTTTCCAGTTGGTTTTTCTCTTGAAAACTATGTTCTTATGAAAAAAATTATTAAAGTATTTATTTAGTTTATTTTAAGTCACATGCATTATTAATGACTACAGTGGGTTTTGACTTGTAAAATTTTTCCGAACCTAGTCGGGAATTAAACCCAAGACCACGGTGTTGTAGGCTAGCTTGCTATCACTTAGTTACAAAGGTAGTTTAAAGTTTGTTTTACGGTTTTAAAGAAAGCCCGTTAGTGTAAGTGGTTTCTACGCCGGGGTACTGGGTTCGCTTCCTGGTCAGGTCTGGCATTTATTATTAAATTACTAATATTGCTATAAAAAATAGGGGTTGGTGGTAGAAGGGTGAAAATTTAGGAGTGCATGTATTTTTTAATGCCACATTATAAAAAAATTAAACAAATTTTTTGGGTTGGAACTACCCTTACCACTTAGGGGTATAAAAAATAGATAAAACCCTATTCTCAGGACCTACCAAGTGTACATATAAAATTTCATCAAAATCGGTTGAGCTGTTTTGGAGGAGTATGGCAACTAACACTGTGACACGAAAATTTTATATATTCGATATAGGAAGGAAAGTATTGTTTTCATGTTGATTTTTTAAAATTGAGTTTTTACCGGATATACACGTTTTCAGATCCCCTGAACCCAAAAAACGTGTTTTTTGTGATTGGTCTATGTGTGTGTGTGTGTGTGTGTGTGGTGTGTGAACAAAATATCTCAAGAATGGAACATTGTACAAATTTGAAACTTGAAAATTAAGTTAGGTACTGTCAGAGGACAGGACATGAACATTTTCATCAAAATCGGTTGTAGTTTATCGGAATTAGCAGTTTATTTGTGTAATTTTTCAATTTTTTGCAATTTTCTCAAAAATAGCTCCTACAATTTTTTCCTCTTATAGGGCCAATTTTAGACCATGTGAGGTGACCTTAGATGTTTCTGGAAGCTTCTTTTGCAGCCCACATCTCAGCCTCTCACTGTATGCTTTTCTCCTTTCTTCTGTCCACTCGTGTTCTGTTTTTGCTCTTCATGGCACCCTTAAAGTAGCCGGCCCGTGGTGTAGTGGCCACCACAACTGGCTACTATGCCGGGGTCCTGGGTTCAATACCCGGTCAGGTCTGGCATTTTTTTCATCTGTAAATTACCACATATCATTACCTACGCACAAGCCCAAGGCTTATGTAGGCATCTTCACTCAATAAAAAAAAAAGTTGTAATTAGTTGTCTGAATTTGGTTCATTAAGTTTTCTTGGTTTTTTTTCAATATCCTTTCTGACTTTAAACTATTTATCTGACACCTTAGCTCTGTTGTTCTGTGTCTTAAAAATTTGTTTTGTTAACAGGTTGTTATCCATTCTATTACAGGTGTCCATAAAATTTTAGTATTTTTTTAAAATAATTTCCTTTAATCGTTCATTTTACTTGTACATTTCTACTTGCCTACGTAACCTATATATTCCATCTACTATCCTCAGACCCATTATCACTACCATTTGCCATTTATGATATTTAAGGAAGAAAAGTATTATTCTTGTGTCAATTTTACACCCGAAATACATGTTTTTAAACCCAAAACATGTGGTTTTACTGATTTCTTTGTGTGGGAACAAAATATCAAGAATAGAATATTGCACTTGGAACTTAAGTCAGTAAAATTTTAAAAAAATTTGCCTTAGTGACTATATTTTTTTACACTACAACAGTGGTTCTCAAAGTGTGTCTTGCTGCGCCCAGGAGTGCCATGTTTTGGCATACGCAGTCATTTCCTTTTAACTGTTTTTACCTTCTTATCTCCTCTGGGAATGGAATCGCCCACTTAATGTCCATGATGGCAATGTACAATTTGTACTGAACTATGGTTGGTTCATAATAAGGGTACCACCAGAAATGATCTATAGATCAAGGAAGCCATGGGTCTACAAAGTTTCAGAACCACTGCTTTACAAGATATGGTAAGCGACATGTTGGCTAAAATTCATGGGGGTGAGAGTTGTGCTCTCAAAGTAAAAAATTGTTTTATTAAGATTGCGGTCTTAATATGCATTTTCAGGCAAAAATATAGATAATTAATTAAAGTTTTAGAAAAGTAATAAACCTCCAAGTTTTTTTTCTACAGAGCATAGTTTAGCATCAATTTAGTGATTTTTCCATATTTTCTTATTGAAATTTTTAAAAAATTAATTTTTTAAAGACCAGAATAGGTTTTAATGTGTTATGATTCCAGACCTTAAGCCACAAATTAAACCTGTGACCTTCTGTTTTGTAATAGGCAGTTAAGAAGTGGAATAATTTTTGTTATCGGTTAGTAAATTCAAGATTAATGTTGGTTTTCTTTTAGGAGAAACATTTTTTTCTGTCATAGTTCTCAAGAAAAATAACTTAAAAGTTTTTTTTTAAGAAGATTACCTACTTTGTGTATTGTTACATTTATTTTCTAATAATTATTGTTAATATATTGTAAATTAATTTATTTCATTTTTAATATAGTTGATAAAAATTATTGTTGTTTGTAATGATGTAAAATTTTTATTGAAATGTCTTCCAAATGTTTAGATTTTTCCTTGTTAATATCTTATCTGTTGTTTAGTTATACAGTAAAACCTCACTAATTCGGACTAATTGGGGGAAGTGAAGTCCGAATTATTAAAAGTCCGAATTATCGCGAATATTTTTTTACATCTAAAAATTGGAATAATTTAGGCAATAAAATTAAAAAATAAATGTTACTTGTCTGAAATATCGATGTTTAATGAATTTACAGTACAGTATATTGAAAAACAACAAAGTTAAAAGTATAGAAATAAAAATATTTACGGCAGTAAAAATATTGTTAAATAATAAATGTCCAGTGTAAAATGATATTTAATTAAAACACTGAACTTACGTACCGATTATTTGGCACTTGTTGAAGTAGAGGGTTGATAAATATCCTCAGGGATCATTTGAGGTTGCTTAGAAAAATAACTTATTTTTTTCTGTGATTCTTTGCTACACTGTTTTCTTATAACTTGTTGGCGCATCTCTCTTAGGACAAGATAATAGTCATTGAATTCCGGATTGTAGTCTACAAATTCAATACAGGTAAGTTCGTCTTTGTGGTTTCTGCCTTCACTTAGCTTAAATTGTGGAACGTTTTCTTCACTGTTGACACCGGTCTCATTCTCTTCTGCGTCAGATACTTGTAATGTTTCATCTGCGTTTTCTTCTTCTGTCAGTAAATCAAGTTCATTGAGTTCATCATCCTTATTTAACCACTCCCTTACATCCTCTATTGTTGTAGCATCAAACTAAGTAAAAAACTTTTAAAAAAATTAAAAAAGCTGCTCTTCTTGGAGTAGTCCGAAATATCACGAATTCCGAATTAGTGAAGTCCAAATTAGTGAGGTTTTACTGTATATATTTTTTGTCTTCATGTGTGGATAAAAGTGTAGATCATCAATAGCAGAAATAGATTTTTATGTTAAGATTTTTGCGTTTCCCAATTTTGTACAAGTCTTCAGTCATTTTCTGTAATTTCTTGAAATTACGTTAGAATTGAGAATAGGGGTACAAGCCTTGAATGTGTTAAACATTTATTTATGTATGACTTGATAAAAAATTTATAATAAATAATTAAAATTTCTTTATACTTTTACTATTTTATTATTACTGATTACTTTTGATACATAAAATACGTAATTGCAAATAAATATATTGATAACTTTATTTATAATATAATACATATATAAATATATGTCATTACCAGAATTATGTATTCATAATAATTAATGTTTAAATACGTGCAATGCATTTGGAAAAGAAATACATTTAAATGAATTATCTATTTATTAATACATAATAATAATAATTGATTTAGAGTAAAGTACAAATTTATGGAATATTGTGACAGCAGAGCTGTAATGTTTAATGTATATTATTATTCATATGATTAATAAAGAGTATTAAATAATATGAAGTCAAATATGTACGAGTATAATTTTATTTTTTATATCGGTTACTTTCTTTTTAGGTACAAAACTCCTTCTTCCATACTTTCTCCCTTTCCTTCTTCCTCTTTTCCTCCTTTCCTTTTTCGTCTTGCTCCTACTTTTCCTGTTTCCCTTCTTCCAATTTTCCTCCTTCCCCTTTCCCGTTGTTCTCCTCTTTCTTCTACTTTTCTCCTTCCCCTTCTATTTCTTCTAATATTTCTCCTGCCCCTTCTTCTAATTTTCCTCCTTTCCTTTCTTTATCAATCTCGTCTTGCTTCTACTTTTCCTCTTTCCCATCTTCCAATTTTCCTCCTTTCCCTATCACCTTGTTCTCCTCTTTTTTCTACTTTTCTCCTTCCCCTTCTTTTCTTTCTTCTATTTTTCCTCCTGCCCTTTCTTCTAATTTTCTTCACCGTTTTTCTATTAATCTCCTCTGGCTTCCACTTTTCCTCCTTCCCCTTTCCCCTTGTTCTCCTCTTTCTTTTACTTCTCCTTCCCTTCTTCTCTTTCTTCTAATTTTCCTCCTTTCCCTTCTTCTAATAGTCCTCCTTTTCTTTTCTCCATCAATCTCCCTGTTGTTCTCCTTTTTCTTCTACTTTTCTCCTTCCCCTTCTTCTAATTTCCTCCTTTCCTTTCTCCATCAATCTCCTCTTGCTTTTACTTTTCCTCTTTCCCATCTTCCAATTTTCCTCCTTTCCTTTTCGCCTTGTTCTCTCTCTTCTATTTTTCCTCCTGCCCTTTCTTCTAATTTTCTTCTTCCGTTTTTTTATTAATCTCCTCTTTCTTTTACTTTTCTCCTTCCCCTTCTTCTGTTTCTTCTAATTTTCGTCCTTCCCCTTCTTCTAATATTCCTCCTTTCCTTTGTCCATCAATCTCCTCTTGCTTATACTTTTCTTCTTTCTCATCTTCCTATTTCCCTCCTTTCCCTTTTCCGTCGTTCTCCTCTTTCTTCTACTTTTCTTCTTCCCCTTCTCTTTCTTCTAATTTTCCTTCTTCCATTTCTTCTCTTTCTTTTTCCTAATCTTCTTCTGTTACAGAAAGGTTTAGTCATACCTGTTTTGATATTGTTCATACAAATAGATTCTTACCATCTCCTCCATGTCCTACTCACGTTACGTTTTCCTTCATATCTGTACTAAAGCTTGGCACTTGCAATTTTCGACATGTTCTACAGTATTGTACCTCATGTAGGTACTGGACTAATTGCTACTGGAAGCGATTTAGAAAATCGAAAACAATACAAAATCGATAAAAATAAAATGTAATGGGTAAACTTGTCGTTTTTTATGCTTCTTCGGACGGAAACACACTACAGTTTGTTTATTTACAAAGTGTCTAGTTTTCTTTGTGGAAGTCAACAATGGCAGCTCGTGGATTCAATAGGTGAAGAGTTGCAAAAAACCGAGAATACTAGTACGGTACACTAAAAAGTATCCGTGAGACTCCCGAGAGTAAAAAAAAAGTAAAATACACATAGGCCTATGCAAAACATTTATTGTACAGGTGCATAGGAACATGCAGGTGCAGTAGGCTTGTCGACTTTAACTATTTTCTGAACGTGTGGGGAGAGTTAGGCATGCATACTTTCAATTGTCATGACAACCCGCTCGCACTGGAAGAGAAGCGATGGCCACCTGTCGCCTGACGGGCCTTCACTAGGGCATTTATTACATAGGTATATTAAGTCCATTACAAGAGCATATATAATATTCAGATGAACTAATGTCCCCTAGCCGTGGGAGTGAGAGAATGCATAACGCTCTCACTCGCACAACCCATACGCGCCGTTCCAATAACATTGTCGTATAATTTTACTCATTGTTGTGAGCAAGCGTTTATGCATGCAGTAAACTACGCCGGCCGCATTGGCGCAGTTGGTAACGTGCTCGTCTCTCATCATGCGGTCTTGGGTTCGAATCCCATTCAGGCACGGCATATTTTCATAGGTTACAAAAATCATTTCATCCTTCACCGTCTGCATTAGCAGTAATTGCAGAACAGTCGGACGTTAAAAAAAAAGTAAACTACAAGTAGTAACTACAGTATCTTGCTTGTAACAAGCAAGATAACGCTGTAGTATGTTTTCAGATTTGGATTATAACTGAAAGACCTTTGGGCGCATGCGTAGTTATGCCACATATCTCCAGTGGCGTAGCCAGGGGGGGGTCCGGTGGGTCCGGACCCCCCCCGAAATTTTCGGAATAACGTTTTTTGACGTTTTCAGTATGTTGAGTAAGCAAGCTATCCTCATTCCTTATTTCTCAAAGGATGGTTTTTAAATTAGACCCCCCCCGAAAGCAAATCCTGGCTACGCCACTGCATATCTCCCTCTCACTTGCTCGGCTATGGGACATTAGTTCGTCTGAAACCTATACATTAGAAAGCGCTCTAAGCAGATACAATAATTTCATGTATTTTTTTACACGACATTTCTTCATTTATTGTAAAAAAAGTATTATAACAGAAATTAGACTTATTTTGTGACAAAAAAATACTTGATACTGTCTAGAAAATAGGTAAAGAGCTGCTGGAAGACAATGGTATAGCATTTCGGTCTACAATTTACTAAATAAAAAATATATTTCGTTTGAAACTTAGGTAGGTATTAACCAAGTATCAACAAATTTGTTACATGACAGTAAAATGTAGTGTCGGTAGTTTACGATCAATAAAAAGTTAGATTTGCAGTTACTATTTATTTACTGTACTGCACTGTACTGTAAGGTTAAGCGAAAGCGTTAATCAATTATTATTATTATTATCATATTTGATGAAATCTCGCTGGGCCGCACGATGACCTTGAATATTATGTGTTTATAATGAACGCTACTTACCGGATGCAATGCGTAACATCATAATATTACTCCGCGGAGGGAGTAAAAATATGCAGGGCTTGCATAAATACACCGAGTTAAAAATCCCTAACGATATCACTTGAGTGACATTATGTAGACAACTTAACCTTCATCTTTTCTTCAACTTCACTTTTCTTTTTATAGGTAACTTTTTATTATAGTACCTAACTTACTCATCTTAGAATTTTGCACATTTACTATTCGTAACCCAAAAGGGAGATGACCTAATATCCACAATCACGAATTAATACATTTAACTTCACCAACTAAAACCCCTAGCTAAAAAAATATCAAGTTGTAGTTTGTAACAAAAAGATGGCATTTGATGACTCGATATAATACAAAATTGTTTGCAGTACAAAATCGTAACTGATTAAATACCAACTCGTAATCATTGGTTATTACGATACACTATCAAATTTAGGTATTACAATAAAAGCCATAGCGAAATCTTTAATCACTGACAATAAATTAGAGGTTATATTCAGTTTTTCATTGAAAACATAAAATATGTTAAAACTGTTTCATTAATTAATTTTATTGTATGGAAACTATATAGCGCTGTTTTTAATTGGGATACAATTGTTAACAACTAGAACTCTGGACAACGATCTTGGTACGTTATACATAATTTCCCAACGAACGCCTGCTAAATGTAGCCATAATGGCATTTGGCTAAACAACGACTGAATCTTAGATTAGATGTGCTGATACGTCGATTTTGCGTACAAACATTATATTATTATTGTCGTATAGTATTTGAAAAATTAGTAACAGAAACCAGTACAGATTTTTAAGGTCAGTAAAGTCTGGGTAAAATAGACTGAACACTGATACAGGGTTTACATTAATGCCTTTCTAGGAACCAATATTCTTCACGAAATACAATGTTACGAAGAATATTAACAAAACATTCTACAGATTAATTAATCTTACAAATTTATTTTAGGAACACGTACATGATCAAGAGATCATGATTGATGCACGAAAGCAAATACAGTGTGACGTCATAAGCTCATTTCTGTGGCTTTTCATCGTATACGTTAGTTTCATTGTACGTAAAGTAAGTCGTTGGTGATACACTCGTTGCAAGCGTCACATGCGTGCTGTTTTAAGTTGTGTTGAGTTCGTAAAAACTACACATTATATAAATTGTGGTTTGATGTAACGTTAGTTTCTTTTGAATAGACCGTCAGCTTCTTAATCGTGTAATTATTAACTTAATACGTTAACTTCACGCTGCGTAGTGGACTAATTTAGACGATCACGATCTTTTGTTTAGGAATGGTGGTAAACCGGTTCAATAGATAATTTGATGATACACTGTCTAATTACTACTACAGGTTGTTGTACTTAAACAAAAGGTAAATATAAACAATTTTAAATTAATTATTGCGTAACTCTTTAAGTTTACGTACGGATTAGTTGTACGATCACGTTTTCGTACTGTAAACATGTTGTGACCTTGGAATTGCACAAGTTGTGACGAAGATTATACTTTTAGTTTACGTAAGTTATTTACTCACGAAAAAACCTTTAAATTATTGCTTAAACTTATATATATACTATGTATTTCATTTTTTAAAGTATTCATAAGAAAATAAATTAACATTATTTCGAAATTTAACATTTGGCCAGTAATGTGATGTGATATACGATGCCCCATTGTGTTGTATGCAATGTACCATTCGGCGTAAACTCTGATTAATTCAACGCACATCTTTTCGACATATTTGTGCGATGGTTGAAATTCTTATGGTTGGACAGTGGGAAGGTTAAAATAGGTTAGGTTAGGATATATATATTTCATTATATAGGTTAAAATAGGTACCTAATTTAGTAAAATATGGCGGGCTACCAAAAATGTTAAATTTAATACAGAATTACCAGAATAGTATTGTATAATTAATTATACAGTATATTTAGGATAATTGGTCTATTACAAAATTCCAAGTGCACTGTAAATAAGCTGAGATTTGGTCAAACTGATTTTTTGAAAATTAATTAGATTTAAAATTAAAACGTTTAGCGATAAGCATGGGAGTATATGGTGAGTGTGTTGAGGGGATTGTTGGGAATGAAATCGTGAAAGTACAGTTCAGCCGTTCTTAGTTTGCTCCTACTGTCAACAAACAAAAGCCACCTACTACAGGGTGCACGCTAGAGTCTATGACTTTACGGATGTCGTATTCCTATTAAGTAAACTATGTTTTAAATTATAAGTACTTAAAGTACTAAAAACATCAGTCATGATATGAGGTAGGCCTAACAATTTCATTGTATTTAAATACTATTGAAAGTATTTTGTATTTAAATACTATTTTTGTATTTAAATACTATTAAAAGTATTTTGTTGTTACTTTATAATCAGCGTGTACACATTTTGTTATAATGCGCATGCTCAGTAACATCATTTATTTGTTTACATTAGGAGCAAACTAACAGAGGCTGGACTCTAGTATGTATTAGTTTTGTTATGACAGAAGTTCAGTACTTACGGCGCATATATGGGTACAGAAGTAATAATAATAATAATGATATTTATTTATTCCACTTTATACAAATACAAAATTATATCTTATCTACTACGAATAAATAACCACCAACTCAAGTAAACGGTGGTTATATATATAAAAAAAACCAAAATACATAAGAACAAGTTTACAAACGAATTACAAATCAGTGTCGTCATCCACTACAAATGACAGACAATTCAAATTATAGCGGCAGCTACAGCACATGTTAACTATATTATTTTTAACAATATAATATAATATAATATATAAATATATTATTTTTAACAGAGCAGATATTCACCTGTACATGGCTAACACTAAAATCAGTTATTATTGTTATATTATTTATCAAGATCAGTAAATTCCTACATGGACTGAATAGCAAATCAGCAACGGTAAAACACCAACACTAACTAACAATTCTTACAAGTGAATCAACATCAGTTATGTCATTGAGCCAATCTTTAACCTTTCTTGAAAATATTAACATGATTGAGCTGTTTTTAATTTTAAAAATCTGGTGTGAAACACTCACACAACTTTCTCTTGCCAATGCAAATAATTAACAATAAACCTAACATTATTAATAAAATATTAGAAATAAACAAAAAACTAACCTCAAAAACATAACCTTATTTTAATCATGAGTGAATGATGCAAAATGAAAATCAACCTCAGTTTGGCTTAGAAATACGGAAAATCACTCTTTCTCTCTAAACTAGGCTCTGTAGAGAAAAATGCTTTAAATAAAAGTTGTAGATCTTTTAATTTTCTATAAATTTAATTATATACACTTTTGTCGTAAAATGCATACTAAGGCCGAAATCTTAAAAAAATCAATTTTTCACACATTTTCGTGAGAAAAAAACAGAAAATCGCAAATTACCGCTAAACTAAGCGTTATACAAAAAAATGTTTGACACAGAAGTTGTAGGTTTTTAAATTCTCTACAACTTTTATTATATAAGTTTTTGCGCTAAAATTTATATTAAAGCCGTAATCTTAAAAAAACAACGTTTTTACGTGAAAACAGCCTCACCGAGAATTTCAGCAAACATGGCGCCTACCCTATCTTGTAGAGAATAAAAAATTGAGTAAAATAGGCGATTTTAAAAAAAATCGTAGGACCAGTTTTTGAGAAAATCGCAAAAAACTGAAAAATTATACGAATAAACTACTACTTCCGGTTGACCGATTTTGATGAAAATGTTCGTGTCGCGTCCGGTAGTGGTATGTAACTTAAGTTTCAAGTTTCAAGTTCGTACGATGTTCCGTTCTTGAGATATTCTGTTCACACACAGACACACAGACACACACACACAGACCAATCGCTAAAAACATGTTTTTTGGGTTCAGGGGGTCTGAAAACGTATAGATCCGGTGAAAACTCGATTTCGAAAAATCGACATGAAAACAATACTTTCCTTCCTATATATTCATATAGGCAAGAGAAAGTAAAAATTAGAAAGTAAGTGTGCTATACAAGACTACGTGTGGACACATAACAGATAAGACTCATGGTGTCATTTGCAGGGTGGAAAGTAGATGCTGTTCAGCTTGGTATGCTGATAAGCATACTTTTCCATTCAATGAGTGTTGGCAATGGTAAACCACCCCACTCTTTGTTTTACGTAGCAAATCTTCTAGGGCAGTGATTCTCAAGCTTTTTTTACCGCCCCTCCCCTACTGTCTTAAAAAAAACGTCCCACACCCCTTACACTATTTTATGGCATTAAATAACCATACATATATTACTTTCTCTTGCCTATATGAATATATAGGAAGGAAAGTATTGTTTTCATGTCGATTTTTCGAAATCGAGTTTTCACCGGATCTATACGTTTTCAGACCCCCTGAACCCAAAAAAACATGTTTTTAGCGATTGGTCTGTGTGTGAACAGAATATCTCAAGAACGGAACATCGTACGAACTTGAAACTTGAAACTTAAGTTACATACCACTACCGGACGCGACACGAACATTTTCATCAAAATCGGTCAACCGGAAGTAGTAGTTTATTCGTATAATTTTTCAGTTTCTTGCGATTTTCTCAAAAACTGGTCCTACGATTTTTTTTAAAATCGCCTATTTTACTCAATTTTTTATTCTCTACAAGATAGGGTAGGCGCCATGTTTGCTGAAATTCTCGGTGAGGCTGTTTTCACGTAAAAACGTTGTTTTTTTAAGATTACGGCTTTAATATAAATTTTAGCGCAAAAATTTACATAATAAAAGTTGTAGAGAATTTAAAAACCTACAACTTCTGTTTCAAACATTTTTTTGTATAACGCTTAGTTTAGTGGTAATTTGCGATTTTCTGTTTTTTTTCTCACGAAAACGTGAGAAAAATCGATTTTTTTAACATTTCGGTCTTAGTATGCATTTTACGACAAAAGTGTATATAATAAAAGTTATAGAAAATTAAAAGATCTACAACTTTTGTTTAGAGCATTTTTCTCTACAGAGCCTAGTTTAGCGTGAAAGCGTGATTTTCCGTATTTTTAAGCCAAACTGAGTTCGATTGTCATTTTGCGTCATTCACTCATGATTAAAATAAGGTTATGTTTTTGAGGTTAGTTTTTGTTCATTTCTAATGTTTTAATACTAATGTTAGGTTTATTGTTAATTATTTGCATTGGCAAGAGAAAGTTGTGTGAGTGTTTCACACCAGATGTTTTTTTATTGTTTTTTTAATGACATTACAAGTTGAAATTTAAATTAAGAAAAGTAAGAAACAAAATAAATGTGTGGGATGGATGGATGACCTTGGATTTTTTACTGCCCGTTCCTAAGCTTTGTGCAGCTGAGAGGAATGCATTACGTCATTACTACTACTATGAGAGATTGCGTTAGTAGTAGTAACGTTTTACTTGTATTATGTTTGTAGTAGTCAAGGGTACTATCCAAACTAAAGTCGAGCCTCTTTTAGTTGCTCCTAATGTAAGCAAAGAATGACGTCATTGAGTGCGCATTATCTAAAAATGTGTACACGTTGATTAAAAAATAACAACAAAATACTTTTAAAAGTATTTAAATACAAAATACAGTGTAACCTCTCTAATTCGTCTCGTTCGGGACCAAAGGAGTGACGAAATACAGAAAGTGACGAATTATGGAATTTGCTATGAACGGTTAATAAATAACATACTCGTACGTATATTAGATCCATAAAAGTCGAATTACATAAATGAAACTTACATTAACGATAAACGCAATAAGTAATTCTAAGTCCTATAACTACAGTAAATTTGTATTAGTCTACGTATCTAGTTTTATACTACTTCAGAAATTCTGTATATGGTTGTACTTACATTTTCTAATTTGTAGAACGCAAAACACAGTACACGTTACCAAATATAAAATTACAATCGAAAAAGTATGCATTTGCAAAATCGATTAAACGAATCTTTAACTATGTATCACTTAACACTACAAAAAAATCACATTAAAATTTAGAAAACGTTACTTAATTACACTAATATGTATGTATGTATGTAAAATGCCAAATTTATTTCTTGAAAAAGTGGGTTACCTTCTTTTCTACCAACGAGTTCTTTTCTTTTTCCACAGCCAACTGGCAAATTTGTCGTATTACAATTAATTTTGATAACTCTGCTTCTTTCTGTCTCTCATACCATTCGATGCACTTCGTCAGCATTCCTTCTATTTCTCGATTCGTACTAATATTTTCACGGCTTGAAACATATTCTTCGTTGCTATCTTCCTCAACAGGTGAATCTTTGTTTTGAACGTAGGCCACAATTTCTTTGTCACTTAAAATCTCATACCCAAGTTCGTTAGCATCTTGCTCTATCCATTCAACTAATTCCTCGTTGGTAATATTTTTAGTCACAGGTATACTCTGGCACACTTCTTTTAATTCTGATAAGACATTGTTTGTTTCATTGTAAGAACGGATGCTACTAGTTTCTTCTCGGTCAGCCCATAAATTGTTCCAACAAGACTTAAGTGTTGTTTTCAAAATGTTATGCCATGCTTGTGATATGTTTTATATAGCATCTTTGATTGTATACTTTTTCCAAAATTCTTGAACCTGCGTTTCATTTTCGGAAAATATCAAACTCTGCAGAAATATTTTCCTATAATGAACTGGGGAGGGCTGACGAATTATAGAAGGTGATGAATTAGAGAGTGACGAATTAGAGAGGTTTTACTGTACTTTTAAAAGTATTTTTCTAAATGAAACTGTTAGGCTTCCTTTTGTTAAAAAGGGAAAGTCTTCATCATATCATGACTGATGTTTTTAGTACTTCAAGTACTTATAATTTAAAAAATAGTTAACTTTGTAGGAATACGACATCCGTAAAGTGGCAGACTCTAGCGTGCACCCTGTAGTAGGTGGCTTTTGTTTGTTGACAGTAGGAGCAAACTAAGAACGGATGAACTTTACATATGTTTGGTGTCGCCGTCTACAGCAAATAGTCAAAACAACACCCACGTATGTCACCGCACTAGGCAGCCTACTGCCTAGCGAACAGCAATGAGATGATTAGTACAGTGTTATGACATAACAGCAGTCTGGTACTTTGTCTGTCCCCTTCATCCCGCAGCTGCACAAAGTTTAGATTCATGCAGTATAAGGTCAGTCATAACCTCATCATTCACACTACATCCTTCACCATCACCTTTCTGGATCACATCTGGAATTGTATCTCCAATTGGATTCGTCCAATTACACGGTTGACAACCCAACAGTCAAACATGGCAGTTCTTTTGAGTATAAATAATCCACCGCCTGGATGCGTTCAGGGAAGACGGCACTCGGATACGGTGGGCCGTCGCTTGAAAGATAATGACATGATGAAATTGATGTGGGAACGAAGAAAGCAACAGTGTGGTGCCATGGCTAACTCCTCAAGGAACGCATGTCCATGAGTGACTTGAGTGCTCCAATTGGGGCGTAAAAAAAACAAAAAAAAAATAAGATTCCCTATTCTTGGTTGATTATTAGAAAGTGCACAACGTAAATCATTAACAACATCAAGTTTGCCCCGATTCTTTATCTTTACAAGTACTTGTTTACAGTACTTGGTTTTTTTTGTTTACAATACTTGTTTACAACAAGTACTGGAAATGCTTTTTCGCAGAAATAGGTGCTTGAAAAAAGGAAAGTCTAGCCTTCCTTAGTTTGCTCCTAATGTTAACAAGTAATGACACGCTGATTAAAAAGTAACTACAAAATACTTTTAAAAGTCTTTCATAATTTTTTATAAATAAAACTGTTCAATCATATCATGACTGATGTTTTACGTACTGAACAATAAATTTATAAAAAATGGTGTAATTTATTTCCATTCTTTTTCATAAATGTACGTGGTTACAATAATATGTATGTATTATGTCTGATCTGTATGACAAAACAAGAGAACTTTAAAAGAAATATTTTAATTTTAATGATCTGTTATCTAGTGTATTAGTAGAATTTGATGATTAATCCAAACCCATATAAATCTCTCTCCACATTTTTGACGAAGAACGAGTCATCGTTGTAATATGGTACCAGTTCACTTATGACATCGTATTGTCTCGCATCGTTCTTACGTGCATTATAATTTATTTTCAGCTAGGAATTTAGTGTTATAGTATTTGATTCTTCATTTCAATTAATAGTTTTGTATTTGTGCAAGTTACTAATTGTGTAAATCATGTACAAAAAGAAGAACAAAATTAAAGTTGTGGACCCTAGCATAATACCTGGTGTGGCTGGCTTTGGTTTGTTTACAGAAGGAGCAAAGTAAGGATGGCTAAAGTATAAATACAGTCGCAGTACTTGCTGTGATATACTGGAGTAGACTTTGTAATAGATGTTTCATGTCGACTCGTGACTTGCAACAGCACGGGATGTTGGATGGCCTAGCTATCCTTATTTTTTTGTTCTGTTTTGTTTAATGCCCGACTGTTCTGCAATTGCTGCTAATGTAGACAGTGAAGGATGAAGTGATTTTTTTGTAACGTATGAAAATATGCCGTGCCTGAATGGGATTCAAACCCAAGACCGCATGATGAGAGGCGAGCACGTTACCAACCTACGCCAATGCGGCCGGCAAAGAAATGCTATCTTGAGGTACCACGCCTCCCTTAACTCCTCATGTATTTTATTTATTTATTTTTTTTTTTTTTGCGCCCTGGAGGCTCTAGGAGGAGTATAGGACATGTCGGATATAACACTGAAATACATATAAGAATCACACAATGTATCACTACTATCAAGAAAGAAATTCTTGTACTCTATAAAAAGTTTCACCGATCAAGTAATTTTTCAGATTCCTTTTAAAGGAATTCAAATCCTCATAACATTTTAAAAATAGGGGTAATTTATTTATGAATTTTCTCCCTGCATAAGTAAGTTTTTGTTCAAACAATTTTGTGGAATGATTAGCCACATAATAATCATTTCTGTTTCTCGTGTTATGATTGTGAACATTGAAATTCTGCATAAAATTATTTTGCCTAACATACATAACCTGTAGTGGCTGGCTTTGGTTTGTTTACAGTTGGAGCAAAGTAAGGCTGTGAATACAATCGCAGCGCTTGCTGTGATATACTGGAGTAGACTTTGTAATAGATGTTTCACGTCGACTCGTGACTTGCAACAGCACTGGATGTTGGATGGCAAAGCTATCCTGAATTTTTTTTTTTTTTTTTGGTTTTACGTCCGACTGTTTTGCAGTTACTGCTAATGCAGACGGTGAAGGATGAAATGATTTTTTGTAATGTATGAAAATATGCCGTGCCTGAATGGGATTCGAACCCAAGACCGCATGATAAAAGGCGAGCACGTTATCAACTACGCCAATACGGCCGGCAAAGAAAAGCTATCTTGGAGTACCGCACCTCCCCTAACTCGTCTTGATGTCTCCGTTGGGGGGCGTGCTCCCATTTTAGAAACCAGTTTAGGAACCTCTAAACAGTGTTCTTCAACCTTATCTTTTTACTTTACTACTATATGGGCGTTCAGGCCTCTGCAGCCCCTCCTCACCGCGACCTAAAAGATCTTTTGTGATTGCCCCTATTCCTTATTTATGCAAGACCCACACTTTCAATAAAGCGCAGGATCTGCCTAGGATCTAGTGCACTTACCTGAGAAGGTGTTAACATATCCTTACCCATCAGCGCTCTTCTTTTGCAGCCAACCGCTTTGCAACTGCATAAAATGTGCTCAGCCTTCTCTTCTGCCTCATGACAGAATCTACACAGGCTCTCTTCAGCAACTCCTATCTTGGATAAATGATACCCAAGATTACAATGACCAGTCATCAGGCCCACTACCCCCCTCAGGTCCTGTCTTCCTAGTCTATTGTATATCCCAGCCTTCCTGCTGGAATAGGCAATGAATTTCTTTGCCTGTTCACAGCCTGTCACCTTATTCCAATAGGAGGTTTTAGCCTCCTCTTCCCAGGCCCTAACTATACCTCTATAATAGCCCTCACCAATTCCACAGAATGGCTCTGGGCCTATGAAGTGAGAGGCTGCACCTTTCTTTGCTAAGGCATCCGCTCTCTCATTTCCAGGCACTCCCTGGTGCCCCGGCACCCAACGCAGCGTCACAACGTTACGCTTGGCCACGGCATTCAAAACTTCCCGACAATCATAGGCCAATCGCGACTCAAAAGTACAAGAACTCAAAGCCTTGATGGCCGCCTGACTATCGGACAAAATATAAATGTGCGACCCACTGAGGCGCCTTTCAATACACCTCTCCGCACAGACCTTAATGGCCAATATTTCAGCTTGGAAGATGGTTATGTTACACCCAAGGGCCAGGGAAATCTTTCCCCCGGCCCCCCAGGCCCCCACTCCCGCTCTTCCGCTCATCGCTGAGCCGTCAGTATACCAAACGGTAGCTCCTTCCGGTATCACTGGCTGTCCCTCCGCCCTATCCTGACGATCAAAAATTTCCACCCTCAGTGTGTCGGAGAAGTCGTATGCTTTGTTCATACGGTCCCGAGGACCACCTACCACACTCAACCTTATTTTAATAAAGGGCCAAATTTTTATTACGGGCGGGCTTGAGGGCCACATTGACCTACTTATGTATCTATATTTGTATATGAATATATATAGTATAAACATATATGAACATTTTGTGTCAGGTTAAAAGAAATAACATGATTTTTTTTAAAGCTTATATTGGTTGAAAATGACAGTAAATATCAATATTGAAACATATACTTGTACTTTAAACATGTTACAAAACTCAAAGCCGAACTAAAAACATCGAAATGGTGATTTTTCAGTACAATGGGAAACTTGACATTCTTTCTCTTTCACTAGTTTAAAAATCAACATTTAAGGGGGTAGTCAACTTAAGAAGATGATTTTTTTTTAATTTCAACTGTTTTTTGCATTTATTTGAAGTTTAATATTTTCTGAATCACAACATTTGTTTACTTTGTTTGTACATTGACAAAACATCTGTTTAAATAAAGCACATTAGCAAGGCGAGTGATATTATTTCGTCAACTTCAAGTTTTCCGAAAATATGGTTTTAGCATGATTGTACATTCTTGGGAATTAACTATTTTGGATTGTTTTGGGGATATTTGGATGATGTTTTTTTTCAAATGTTTATAATTTCTTGCTCTATTATCTGTGGAATGATTATTACAAAAACCTTTAAAGGGATTTAGTTAAAAAATAATTTGTGAATAGATAAAATACATGTTTTTGAAAATATAGTTTTTCTTCAAAAAATTTCTTGTAAGAAATATAACATAAAAGCGCATACAACAGTTAATAGACAGAAATTTTCTGTATTTTGTAGCATAAGAATCATGTTGATATCTTTCTTGGTTCCTGAGATATTTGATTCCCGGTAAAAGCCTGTATTTCCAACCTTACCCTTAAATTAGGGGCTGTAATTAATTTTTCGGCTTGGTTTAAATGGTAGATCATTACTAGTAAATTACTCTTTCATTTAAAATAAATAATGATAAATTATAGCCAGAAGTTTTGATTTTAATTTTCTGGGTTGTCTACCCCCTTAAAAATCAACAAAATGATGCAATGTTCTAAGCTCTTTGTTCAAAAAATGAAATCGTTCTGCGGGCCGCTAAAATTTACGCGGCTCGCGGGTTGAAGATCACTGCTCTAGAGGTTCAAACAAGTCTTTCGATTGATCACCTTAACAACAATTACATACTATTAATAATTCATAAAATTTTTTTTTCCAGTTTATTCACATAATGGAACGACAGGGAAAAAATTGCGAGATGATTAAAGAAAGTGAAGTAATAGTGATAGATTCCGATGGTGAATGTGATTTTGATTCAGAAGAAACGATGTTTGATGCTGAAGAAGGAACGGAGAATGTTAAAATGAAATCGTCACCAAAGCAACAAAAATCACCCGAATTTAACTCGCCCTGTTTATTATCCGTCTTAAAACAAATTCCGAATTCGGCGTCAAAAAAAATTAGTCCAAAGTATCAAAGTGAAATAATAGACATTGGTGATGAAGATGGTAATAATAATAATAATCACGAAAAATTTGTAGGTTTAAAGCGTAAGAAAACGGATGACGATTGTAGTTTAGTTCCAGAGCTTGATGAGATCACTAAATTTACACCGATCGATGATAATGTTTTCACAAATGCGATTGAAGAAATGTGTAAAAGTATGTCGATTTCTAATGAAGATAACGACTGTACTATAATAATGGATTCTCGATCTTCACCGCCTTCTAATGATCGCTCTACTCAAACGACACTAAATAATTACGTTTCTCGTGCTAACAATTCATGTAAGTATTTATGTAGTATGTTTGTGTTCTAGTTTATTTAACATGTTAACATTCAGGTTGCTTTTATATAGGGTGATTCAAAACTATACGGCAATCTCTTGGGATCTCATTCTATAGTTAAAAATAAGAAAAAAAAGTTCATATAAACAAATGCCTCTAAACGCTTAGTTAGCGAGTTACGGCTAGCGAAAAATTTCACCTAGAACTCTGTACCCTCGGTGAAGTAAAGCCGTATAAAAATGTTAAAGGTAGTTACAAAGATACAAATACGATTGTTTCTTATGTTTGTTAATCTGAAAAATTGAATAAAATTGGTTACAGAGCTGTAAATGCAATACTTTCAGAGACATCTTACATAAAACATAAGAATTGGTGCAAAGAAATAACACATTTTTGTGTTTAACGTGAGATTACTTCCATAAATGGTAAATAAAGGTGTATTTTTTCTTTAATAAATTTGTAGAAAATTTAATTCTGAAAAGATCCATGTGAATTACTCAAGAAAAAAATGAATAATAGATATTGAAATTTCACTTTATTAAAAATCAAAACAGACGCACAAAAAAAAACGCACATTCTTAACTGCATAAAAGATTTTTTGTGCGTCTGTTTTGATTTTTAATAAAGTGAAATTTCAATATCTATTATTCATTTTTTCCTGAGTAATTCACATGGATCTTTTCAGAATTAAATTTTCTACAAATTTCTTTGCACAAATTCTTGTGTTTTATGTAAGATATCTCTGAAAGTTATTGCATTTACAGCTCTGGAACCAATTTTATTCAATTTTTCAGATTAAAAAACTTAAGAAACAATCGTATTTTGTATATTTGTAACTACCTTTAACATTTTTATACGGCCTTACTTCATTAAGGGTACATAGTTCTAGGTGAAATTTTTCGCTAGCCGTAACTCGCTCACTAAGCGTTTTCAGGCATAGATTTATATGAACTTTTTTTCTTATTTTTACTTTCTCTTGCCTATATGAATATATAGGAAGGAAAGTATTGTTTTCATGTCGATTTTTCGAAATCGAGTTTTCACCGGATCTATACGTTTTCAGACCCCCTGAACCCAAAAAACATGTTTTTAGCGATTGGTCTGTGTGTGTGTGTGTCTGTGTGTGAACAGAATATCTCAAGAACGGAACATCGTACGAACTTGAAACTTGAAACTTGAAACTTAAGTTACATACCACTACTGGACCCGACACGAACATTTTCATCAAAATCGGTCAACCGGAAGTAGTAGTTTATTCGTATAATTTTTCACTTTTTTGCGATTTTCTCAAAAACTGGTCCTACGATTTTTTTTAAAATCACCTCATTTACTCAATTTTTTATTCTCTACAAGATAGGGTAGGCGCCATGTTTGGTGAAATTCTAGGTGAGGCTGTTTTTACGTAAAAACATAGTGTTTTTAAGATTACGGCTTTAATATGCAATTTAGAGCAAAAATGTATATAATAAAAGTTGTAGAGAATTTAAAAACCTACAACTTTTACTTCAAACATTTTTTTGTATAACGCTTAGTTTAGCGGTAATTTGCGATTTTCTGTTTTTTTTCTCACGAAAACGTGAGAAAAATTGATTTTTTTAACATTTCGGCCTTAGTATGCATTTTACGACAAAAGTGTATATAATAAATTTTATAGAAAATTAAGAGATCTACAACTTTTATTTAGTGCATTTTTCTCTACAGAGCCTAGTTTAGAGAGAAAGAGTGATTTTCCGTATTTCCAAGCCAAACTGAGGTTGATTTTCATTTTGCGTCTTTCACTCATGATTAAAATTAGGTTATGTTTGTTGAGGTTAGTTTTTTGTTTATTTCTTATGTTTTATTACTAATGTTAGGTTTTGTGTTAATTATTTGCACTGGCAAGAGAAAGTTGTGTGAGTGTTTCACACCAGATTTTTTTTAGCTATAGAATGAGATCCCAAGAGATTTCCGTATAGTTTTGAATCACCCTGTAGATAACGTGTCAGAAGAATGCCTTTTGCGTTTAGATCGGCCTAGAGGAAGGGAAGAGAAATCTGGCAGTGCTGCCAACCTCAACAGTGAGACACTATATTTTACTACCGTGCGATTGCACCATTAGTTAACCGAATGTTGGCTTTCAATTAACCCTTCTAGTTCTGATAGGTTTTAGAATACTAACTCTTTGAAAACTAATTCCGAGATCGCGGCGATAAAATTGGCTTTTTTTTATCCAAGATAAGATATGCAAGAACATAACATTGCAGAACAAGATTGTTTAGAAAAATCTGAACAGCTTAAGTTGCTTAAAAATAAAGACACAAGATTCAAGCTCAGTCGTCAATGATTTGTACAGATAAAATCGACAGATCAGATTCCAAAAATATCAAGAATTGTTGAGCAAAATGTAAGAGTCCTAAAACCAAACCAAGAAGGATTTCTTAGTTTGATTCAAGTGGTCCAAAGATGCCACAAAAGCAATAAAAAAATGTATTTTAGTTAAAATGTATTAAATGCTTGTTAAAAAAATTGGTTTTTGTTAGTTTGAAAAAGCGATTCTCTCAATAAATTAATATTTCATTCATTGTTGCGTCCATATTTGTTAAATCCGAAATGGATCTGCTCCAACTCCAATTATTTCAGATAATTGGCATTCTATTATATAACTGTAATCCCATAAAAAATGCATCTAATTGTAGGTTTCTATTTCATATAATGAATTTATATAATAATTTCACCAACCTTCTTTTTAAACTGCGTAACCTATATTTTTATTCTTACTTAAACGTGTTTCGGTGGATCCACCATCATCAGAGTAAATAAAAAAAAATTGATTCAAAAATTATTTTTTGTTTATACAAATGACTGAAGATGTATCATCTTCTGTAAATTTTAAATAAGTGAGATAAAAAATTTTTTAGTTTCAATTTTTTTATTTACTCTGATGGTGGATCCATTGAAACACGTGTAAGTAAGAATAAAAATAAAGGTGACGCAGTTTAAAAAGAAGGTTGGTGAAATTTATTATATAAATTCATTATATGAAATAGAAATAATTTCAAACTGCAGGATGCATTATAAAGATTTATTTTTGAATGAAGTAATTGAAGGTTTACCTTAGTACTATGAAACGCATAAAAAATTATAGAAATATTTTTATTTGTACAATTTTAGGTTTCCATAATAGTCTATCCGGCAATGCGAAACCTTCATCATCACCTATACCAAGAACCGGTTTGTCACCATCATCATCATCATCACCTGCTGGAAACAAAAAAAGGACTTCTATTTCAGTGCAAACTGTCGGTTCTAATGGAAATTTTAAAACTGGTTTGTCACAAACATCTCCTGGGAACAGATCAAGAACATCAACTTCTTCTCCAGTGCAAACGATCAAATCTAATGAAAATTTAAAAACTGGTTCACCACAATCACCTCGTGTGAACAGAGTTAAAACTATAACTCCTTCAGAGCAAACTGTAAAATTGGATGAAAGTTCTAAAACGGTTTCGTCACCATCGGCTGCTGTGAACAGAGCAAGTTCTTCACCTTCTTCAGCGCCAAACGTCGAATCCAATGAGAATTCTGGAACTGTATTAATTCCCATATGTAAGGTAAGCGATCTGAAAAAAAATCCTGATAGTTTTAACTTTATTACCTCTTTTATGTGTAGGGTAACGATATATCGTTACCCTACTATTGTGCCGAAGAGCACAATAGTTCCAATAGACCAAGGAAGTGTGTTAAGCAGCAAGCACACTGGATATGTTCCGTTACGTCACGTCTCGATACAGCTCAAAGACAGTAGGAGACGTGACATGAAGGAACGGTGTAAAGACACACACCAAATGTGTCTCTTTCAGTTCAGTTTGTGATTTGTGTTGCATTTAAAACTGTAAAGGTGGTTGTTTCATCATAGTTTTTAAAGTTAATTTTGTTACTTTGTTGTATTGGAATTTCACCATCGACCTTTCTTCCGATGAGGAACTCCTTGTAATAGCAAGTATTGCAGATGAGCTAGAGAAGAAAGGAAAACCACATTTATGTGTGCATAATATTAATGCAAAAAGAGATAAGCACAGAGAATTTCATACATTATTTCCAACCTTCTTCACGATGAGTCAAATTTTTTTAAAATACTTTGTTGGGAGATGAGTTGGCAAAATATTTTTGAATCGCTTTGAGATTGGCAATCACCCTGAAGTAAGTAAACATGCTTTAAATAATTAATAATTAACCAAAAAAGTGTTATTATTACTGCTTGTGAAGCACTACTATATTACGATAAGTGATCAAAATTATAATTTTTTTCATAATATTACCAAAGATTTTATTTATTTTGAAAATTACAAGGCCTCCGGGCCAGCCCAGTCAGTCAGCTGGTAGTAAGTTGCTATTATTTGTTAAGTAACACCGGTTGGGCAAGCGACTTTGTATGGTGACCAGCTGACAGCCATCTGTGAACAAACTCTATTGGGGGTCCCTGTTCAAACTCTTGCCTAATTCACGTCGAATAATACAGCAAAGCAGTGATCAAATTGGGTAGTTGTCAATAATGTACAGTTCCCAAAAACAAATAAAAGCTAAAAAAAATAATAAAAAAACAAATTACAAAAACATTGAAATATTGAGTTGAATTATTAGATATGGATAAAATTTAGATATATCATCATCATCATCACCCAAACACGGATAGGCCTAAAGCCTGTTCCGGCACCCATCTTCGTAGCGGTCTTCCTCTATCACGTCTACCCCGTGGGGCATAACTTAATATTTGGACTGGTAGTCTTTCCTCTCGCATTCTATTCACATGTTCACACCACCTGGAATTGTAGCGCGCAATGCCGTCTAATAGCGGTTGGACCTGTAATTCTGCTCTAATACTTTCATTACGTTTCATGTCCAGTCTGTTATAGCCTGCCGTCGCCCTTAAAAACTTCATTTCTGCACTTTGTATTAAGAGTTCTTTCTCGTTGCGTCATGGTCCAACTTTCACTGCCACACAGCAAAACCGGGACTGCCATAGTTTTGTACAGTTTAATTCTTGTATCCTTTCTTGTCTTATTTTTCAAAGTTATTTAGATTATAAATATATATATATTTAGATATATATTTACTATTTATATAAATACAAGGTGTGGCTATTAAATAACGAGACTGACGTAAAAAATTTTATTTTTATTTTATACATAATCACTTATTGTCACCTTCAATATACGCTCCTTCTCTATCCCTACAACGCTCCATGCGAATTTTCCATTGTTGGAAGTCATCTTCTGTCAGCTCCTTCAGAACACGTGCCACTTTCTCTTTTACAGCTTCCACAGACTCAAATCTTGTCCCTTTTAATGCAGATTTCACCTCAGGGAACCTTAGTATGCATTTAACGACAAAAGTAATCAAATTTATAGTAAATTAAAAGATATACAACTTTTATTTAAAACATTTTTCTACAGAGCCTAGTTTAGCATGAAAGAGTGATTTTCCGTATTTTTAAGCCAAACTGAGGTTGATTTTCATTTTGCGTCCTTCACTCATGATTAAAATTAGGTTATGTTTATTGAGGTTAGTTTTTTGTTTATTTCTAATGTTTTATTAATAATGTTAGGTTTATTGTTAATTATTTGCATTGGCAAGAGAAAGTTGTGTGAGTGTTTCACACCAGATTTTTTCCATTTCTTTAACATTTAGGTTATGTTGATGTTGATTTTCTCATATCTGGATTACCGTCAATGCCAACTAACCCTTATGTGGGAGTTTCTAGTGTATGTTATCGATAAAATCGTGAATATAATACAGTCAACTCCCGATTATCCGCTTTGCGGATTATCTGCGCACGTCGGATGAAATTTTTTTTCATTCTTCTTTCTTAACGTTAAGTAAATTTCTTGTAATGTGATAACATTAAAGATAAAATTTGTACAGCACACGAAGTACGCGCTTTGTAAAGTAAAGCACACGCTTAAATTTGTAAAGCACACACTTTGTAAAGTAAAGCACACGCTTTGTAAAGTAAAGCACACGCTTAAATTTGTAAATACACGCTTTGTAAAGTAAAGCACATGCTTTGCTTTGTGACAAACTAATGTTGAGAAAACTTCAGTCCCAAATCAAGAAAAAGTGTTTTAACTCAAAAAAACAAAAGCAGATGACTGGCTTTTTTAAAACGTTGTGACTTCTATTACAACATAGCTTCTGCACATCATTTGTAAGTAAACAATATTTTTATGTTTTTTTTTCTAAATACATTGTATGTATTAATTTAAAAAAAATTACAGTAAACAAACATTTTCCGGGACAAAAAATAATTAACAACATTTGAAATTTTAATGTTATATTTTGTAATTTAAGTTAGTTTTCATTATTGTACATATTTATGTACTTTAAATAACGGAAAATTAATAAAGATTTTATACGAATACTACTGCACAGTTGAGCCGTTCTTAGTTTGCTCCTACTGTCAACAAACAAAAGCCACCTACTACAGGGTGCACCCTAGAGTCTGCGACTTTACGGATGTCGTATTCCTATTAAGTTGACTATTTTTTAAATTATAAGTACTTAAAGTACTAAAAACATCAGTAATGATATGATGTAGGCCTAACAATTTCATTTATAAAAATAATTTTAAAAGTATTTTGTATTTAAATACTTTTGAAAGTATTTTGTTGTTACTTTATAATCAGCGTGTACACATTTTGATACAATGCGCATGCTCAGTGATGTCATTATTTGAATGGCTCAACAGAAAAACGTTGCAAGTGACAAAATTTACAAAAGTGATGTTTCAGTGGAATACGTTCTATAAATCCTCTATTTGATAATAATAGTGAATTCTAATGGGTAAAATTGTAACTAAAAACTTGGAAATTCGTGAAACATAATCGTCAAACAGTGAAAAATCGTTATACGGCTAAGAAACAGATGGTATCTTTCCCTTTCTGTTAAAATTTTTTTTGTTACTTGCAACGTTTTTCCGTTGACCCATTCATTTGTTTACATTAGGAGCAAACTGAGAGAGGCTGGACTATACATGCCTACGCTTTTTTCGTCATTTTGCGGATTATCCGCGGCACTCGTGGCCACCCAATTCCGCGGATAATCGGGAGTTGACTGTATCTTATAATCTAATTTTCTTTTGTACGTGTACGTTGGTTTTCAGGCGGAACTCAGCAATTTGTATTGGCTGGTTGAAGAGGCAGCAGCAATGTATGATGAACCACTACTTGAAAGGGAACCGATGGTTTTCTATTTAAGTCAGATGCAAGCCAAACGTAAACATGTCGTTATGATGGTTAAGCAGTACGAGATTGATCGATATTATGAATTTTCTCTGAAAAATTTTTCCAGCAACGATGGAAAACAACCGGATATCGTAAGTATACATTCTTCTTCTTTTTCTTTTTTTTCTTGTACGGCCACAGGGGACCACTGTAAGTTCATTTATTGTTCCTTTTCACCCTTAACCTCGCGTGGTAGTTCTTCATTCGGTCAGATCTACTCTTCCTCTCCGCTTCGGATATCACCATTTTTTTCCTGTTGGTTTCCGTTCTCTTGAATTTTATCTTTCCGTCTCTCAGTAGGTTGTAATTTCCAGACTTCTCCTCCAAATCCTTTCTTCCTATATTCAGCTCCCTCATGTCGTCCACAACTATTCTGAGCCACTTGGGTTGGGTTTTCCTCTTCCAGTAAAATTCTGTTAGCTTTTTTAATAGTCTTGTCTCGGGCATTCTTAGGATGTGCCCCAGGAAAGATATCCTCCTCCTTCTCATGACGTCCGTTCTTTATTATTATTTATTTTTCTTTATTCTCATGATATTCTTCTTTATTTAATTAGTCTACTTTTTTTCCTACTTTGTGTACGTTGCAATCTGTTCAATTTAAAAAAATAAGCAACCCCATGACCCAATGAGATGTATGACGTGTTAATGAGGTGTAGTCTTGTACAGACCCAGGCCAACCATTCCTGAGAAAGTATGGTTAATTAAACCCCAACCATCAAAGTACACCGGTAACCACTGTGTCTAGTATTCAGATCCATATAAAAGTAACTACCTTTACTAGGATTTGAACCAGGAACCTTCGTCACTGAAAATCACCTGTTAAACAGCTGATTTTGGCGGCGACTTTACCTCTAGACCAGAGGTTCCCAAACTGTGTGCCGCGAGGCCGGCCAAGTGTGCCGCGGAACTCAAGAAAAATAAATTAAATTAAATTTAAACATATCAAGTACTTAAGCTTAATCAATGGCATAAAGTAATAGGTGTGCGCGGCTATTGGCCGGTTTTTTTTTGTAGTGTGCCGCGAGAAAAAAAAAGTTTGGGAAACAGTGCTCTAGACCAACCCGGTGGGTTAATTAGTCTACTTAATGCAAGTTTAATAGCTCAAGCTAGAAAATGCCTTTGAAATGAAAAACAGCATCAGTTTGATATAATCTGACTGAAAAGAACCTCTGACCGAAAAGAACCTCGAACACTTTAGGGTGGAAACACAATACGATGGAACGAATCCATCGCACCCAGTTATAAATATAAATTCACCAAGAATTTAAATTTAGTTTCATACTGTCAAAAAATTTAATACACTTGAAAAGCTTACTGGATGAATGTCCTATGTAACAAATTCAGAAAAATTCTAGCTTTCTCAACTTTCTGTACCTACATAAAATTTATTATACGAGGGCTATTCAGAAAGTAGGGAATGTTTTGTAAATAAACAAAAACTATGTAAAAGAAAAATTTTTTATTATATACATCTGAAAGAGTGACTAAAATACTACTTTTCTACATAGTCACCAAGCAAATTGAGGCACTTGTCATAGCGGTGGACAAGCTTCAAAATTCCTTCGATATAGAAATCCGCCGCCTGCGACTGCAGCCACTCAGTGACGCGCGCCTGGAGTTCCTCGTCGTCGTCGAAGCGCTGTGTTGCTAGCCAGTTCTTCATTCTTGGAAACAAGTGAAATTACTCGGTGCAAGATTAGGACTATAGAAACTGAAGAAATAGGGTGGATGAGGGAAAACCTCCCATTTGAATGAATCAAGGAGTTCTTTTGTGCGGTTTGCCGTGCAAACCGCACAAAAATCAGCAACGAAGATTATGGCTACTGTGTTTTGGGACGTGCAAGGTGTGCTGCTCATTGACTTTCTCGAGCGTGGTGCAACAATAAACTCTGATCGGTACTGCCAAACATTGCACAACCTTAGGAGAGCAGTTCAAAACAAGCGCCGAGGAAAGTTGTCGTCAAAAATTTTGTTTCTTCATGACAATGCCCGACCTCACACGGCAAACCGCACAAAAGAACTCCTTGATTCATTCAAATGGGAGGTTTTCCCTCATCCACCCTATAGTCCTGATCTTGCACCGAGTGATTTTCACTTGTTTCCAAGAATGAAGAACTGGCTAGCAACACAGCGCTTCGACGACGACGAGGAACTCCGGGCGTGCGTCACTGAGTGGCTGCGGTCGCAGGCGGCGGATTTCTATGACGAAGGAATTTTGAAGCTTGTCCACCGCTATGACAAGTGCCTCAATTTGCTTGGTGACTATGTAGAAAAGTAGTATTTTAGTCACTCTTTCAGATGTATATAATGAAAAATTTTTCTTTTACATAGTTTTTGTTTATTTACAAAACGTTCCCTACTTTCTGAATAGCCCTCGTATTATGCGATCGAAAGTTCTTCAAATAATTCACTAAAAGAAATCTCAATTGTACACCATTTCCTCTCACAATACGTGAACGGTATTTTAAACATATTTTAATATTTTACTACGGAAGTAAATATTTATTGCCTGTTAATTATGTGTTGCATTGTCGTGGAAAAAAAATAGTATTTGCATCATAAACACGTAATAACACTTTAATCAATCACTTGATCAGAGTGATGGGTTCAAATCCCATTCAGGCACACCATATTTTCATACGTTACAAAAATCATTTCATCCTTCACAGTCTGCATTAGCAGTAATTGCACAACAGTCGGATGTTAAACAAAAAAAAAACTTCATCAGAAAGACTTTGTTTTTGAAAAATGTTACATAGCTTCTTCATCCATTAAGCCCTTAAATTATAAACAGTGCTTTTTTGGGCCACTATATTGTATCACAACTTGATAAATTTCAAACGACATACAACAATTGTATGATAAAACCGTCATCATCTCAGCTACTTATCCAAAAATAGCTTACCGACTACAAACATTGATTTACATATTAGGACAAATTTCTTAAAACATTATGTTTGGAGTGCATTATATTTAGCATTATACGGAAGTGAAACGTGGGTGATACGGGGCTGTAGAAAAGAAGAGGATAGAAGCTTTTGAAATGTGGTGTTATAGGAAAATGTTAAAGATTAGGTGGGTGGACAAAATAAGTAATTTAGAGGTTGTTAGGCGAGTGGATGAAAATAGAAGTATATAGAAGCATCTTACCAAAAGAAGGGATAGGCTAGTGGGGCATATCCTAAGACATCCAGGTTTCGGGCTATTAATAATGGAGGGTAATATTGAGGGAGTAAATTGTAGAGGGAGGCAAAGATTAGAATATATAAAGCAAATTACAAAAGATGTAAGGTATTACAGGTATGTAGATATGAAACGACTTGCGCAAGTTAGAACAGGTTGGAGAACTGCAGCGAACCAGTTGAGAGACTGATGACAAAAAAAATGCAAGTTTGCGGCCTTAATACGCATTTAAAGGCAAAAGTATACATAATTCTTCTTCTTCTTCTTCTTCATCTCTTCATGGGGTAGGCATTTATATCTGTTCCGGCACCCATGTTTTTTTACTTTCTCTTGCCTATATGAATATATAGGAAGGAAAGTATTGTTTTCATGTCGATTTTTTGAAATCGAGTTTTCACCGGATCTACATGTTGTCAGACCCCCCTGAACCCAAAAAACATGTTTTTAGCGATTGGTCTCTCTCTGTGTGTGTGTGTGAACAGAATATCTCAAGAACGGAACATCGTACAAACTTGAAACTTTAGTTACATACCACTACTGGACCTGAACGAATATTTTCATCAAAATCGGTCAACCGGAAGTAGTTTATTCGTGTAATTTTTCACTCGCGCTTTTCTCAAAAAACTGGTCCTACGATTTTTTTAAAATCACCTGGTTTACTAAATTTTTTATGCTCTACAAGATATGGTTGGTGCCATGTTTGCTGAAATTCTTGGTGAGGCTGTTTTGAAGTAAAAAAAATTGTTTTTTTAAGATTACTGCTTTAATATGCATTTTAGTGCAAAAATTTATATAATAAAAAATGTTTTTTTTTTTTTTTTTAAATGTAGAGTAAATGTTTTTCTATAAAAAATGTAGAGAATTTAAAATCCTACAACTTTTACTTCAAACATTTTTTTGTATAACACTTAGTTTAGCGGTAATTAACAATTTTCTATTTTTTTCTCACAAAAACGTGTGAAAAATCGATTTTTTTAAGATTTTGGCCTTAGTATGCATTTTACGGCAAAAGTGTATATAATCAAATTTATAGGAAATTAAAAGATCTACAACTTTTATTTTTCTTTACAGAGCCTAGTTTAGCGTGAAAGAGTGATTTTCCATATTTTTAAGCCAAGCTGAGGTCGATTTTCATTTTGCATCTCACTCATGATTAAAATAAGGTTATGTTTTTTTGTGGTTAGTTTTTTGTTTATTTCTAATGTTTTATTACTAATGTTAGGTTATATTGGTCATTATTTGCATTGGCAAGAGAAAGTTGTGTGAGTGTTTCACACTAGATTTTTTTTTGCCTTGCAATATCTTCTCTACATCCCACTGGTTTGTATCTTATCGCTACACTAGGCAATCGGCTTTCTGGCATTCTATTTAAATGATCGACCCATAGGGCATGATACAATTTTATTTTTTCGACGAGTGGAAAAATTCCCGATTCTTGCCTTATATCTTCATTTCTGATCCTGTCTAGTCTTGTGCAACCCTTGACAGACCTTACGAATTTTATTTCGCCAGTTTGTTTATATATATAATTCAAGTTATAAAAAGTTAACTTGCCTGTACATTAAGTGAAAGCAAGCTCTTATTTAGCCATCTTTTAACTTTCCTTAGTTCTTCTTCTGCCTTTCGTTGAATCGTGAACCAGTTTGGTCCCGAAAACAGTAACACCGTTTGTTTGAAAGAGAAAGTCACCTGAGCATTTCATGCGATATAAATATATATCTAAGAACACACATTTATGACTACAGATAAATTCTGCCGTCCAGTATTTTATTCCTAATATTGAAGGCACCGAGTCCTCGTAAACATTGTTTCATTCAATATTGGTCTTATCATCTTGTTTATCCCTCTTTCAAATTTTCTTCGAGTCGGGCCAGACACAACACCTCTCCACCTCTCTCCATAACTGAACCATCACTCCTCCATTGCACCCAAACCATCCATAACTGAACCCGTCCACTTGACTCTACGTGTTTTTCACTACGTCTTCAAATAGAGCAATCTTTCCCCCTCCATGGTACTGACGTGGCAAAACCATCTCAACTTCGAGTCTGTCCATTTCTAGTTGTTTCCTAATTTCTCATATCTTATTCTATCCTTTTTTCTCTTCCTCATCATCTTCATCTCTCCCACCTGAATTCTACTTTCTACGTTCTTTCCACCGATCTATGCATCTCTGCTGCATAAGTGGAAATTTAAAAAAAGTTGTTGTTTATATTGTCAGCCAAAAGGCTGGTTTGAACCTCTTGAGGCTCTCCTTATAGTAAAAACTATTATAGTAAACTATAGTATTAAATAAACTAGTATATATAAACTATAGTATAACTATAGTAAACTGTAGTATTACTATTATAGTAAAATAGTAGTAACTAGTTGGGTACTACAAGTAAAACTAGGAATGAGGTAGTTTAACATAGCCTTTCTTACAGAGTTTAAAAATATGCTTATCAGCGTGTCAGGCCCTCTTAAAAGCATCTACTTTCCACCCTACAAATGACACTTTCACTTCATTCACCTTAGGGTCTGGATGTATAATGATGAAATTCATTACTCTGAGAGAAGGTAGAGAAGGACTGTACTATTTTTCAAAGCTGATGAGCTCTGAACATATGCATTGCCCCCTACCTACTTTATAGCTAGCCAATCACTTGCCACCAACGTTGTCAATACTTGCTCTTGTAGTTCTGTTAAATATTTTATCAGCCATTGTTTTTGGTCTTTTAATATCAATTATAACCTATAAAAATCTGGTGTGAAACACTCACACAACTTTCTCTTGCCAATGCAAATAATTAATAATAAACCTAACATTATTAATAAAATATTAGAAATAAACAAAAACTAACCTCAAAAACATAACCTTATTTTAATCATGAGTGAATGACGCAAAATGACAATCGAACTCAGTTTGGCTTAAAAATACGGAAAATCACGCTTTCACGCTAAACTAGGCTCTGTAGAGAAAAATGCTTTAAACAAAAGTTGTAGATCTTTTAATTTTCTATAAATTTAATTATATACACTTTTGTCATAAAATGCATACTAAGACCGAAATGTTAAAAAAATCGATTTTTCTCACGTTTTCGTGAGAAAAAAAACAGAAAATCGCTAATTATCGCTAAACTAAGCGTTATACAAAAAATTGTTTGAAATAAAAGTTGTAGAATTTTACATTCTCTACAACTTTTATTATACCGTTCGTTCGGAAAGTCGCTGTGCACTGGAATTGTGACTACGGATTTATGAAAATATGTATAAAGAAATGACTAAGCATTTTGGAAAAAAATTTATTCAATACCTTAATTACATTGTTAAACCGTGATTACATTGTTTATAGAAGGTGTTCGAAATGACCTCCATTGGCATCAATACAGCATTGCACTCGTTTCATTTTGTTTGCAAACACCTTTCGCAACTGTATAAAACGTTATGCAACGTGTTTGGTGAACGAATAATTTCAAAGAATTTGTGGCCTGCAAGATCTCCTGATCTGACTCCCCCCGATTTCTTTTTATGGGGTGCGGCGAAACAAACTGTGTATCGGAACAGACCACACACGATTGACGAACTTAAAGCCGCAATAACGGCATACATTCAAGGAATCACTGTTCTTCAGTTGCGAAAGGTGTTTGCAAACAAAATGAAACGCGTGCAATGCTGTATTGATGCCAATGGAGGTCATTTCGAACACCTTCTATAAACAATGTAATCACGGTTTAACAATGTAATTAAGGTATTGAATAAATTTTTTTCCAAAATGCTTAGTCATTTCTTTATACATATTTTCATAAATCCATAGTCACAATTCCAGTGCACAGCGACTTTCCGAACGCACGGTATAACGTTTTGCGCTAAAATGCATATTAAAGCCGCAATCTTAAAAAGAAAATGTTTTTACGTAAAAACAGCCTCAAGCAGAATTTCACCAAACATGAAACATGGCGCCTACCCTATATTGTAGAGCATAAAAAATTGAGTAAACCAGGCGATTTTAAAAAAAAATCGTAGGACTAGTTTTTGAGAAAATCGTAAAAAAGGTAGTGGTACGTAACTTAAGTTTCAAGTTTCAAGTTCGTACAATGTTCCGTTCTTGAGATATTCTGTTCACACACACACACACACACAGACCAATCGCTAAAAACATGTTTTTTGGGTTCAGGGGGTCTGAAAACGTATAGATCCGGTGAAAACTCGATTTGTTAAAATCGACATGAAAACAATACTTTCCTTCCTATATATTCATATAGGCAAGAGAAAGTAAAAATAGCTGTTTCTTATCACTTGGTGAGCCGATTATACGACTGAAGCATTTAACAACAGGAAAAGGTACAGGTGTAAAATACACTAATATGCTTTTCACGGTTAATGAGCTCTGCTGTTCCACACATTTAGACCAATCAGGACATTTGCCAACGTTGCCAGATTGTACCTGACAAACACTACGCACGCATGCGTACAAGAGCCACAGCAATAGTTCACTCTCATCTTGCATCTCGTACTGAACACATCGATTATAGAGCGCGTTAACATGCAATACTTTATAATATAATCAGCTGATTGTATTTTTACTTTCTCTTGCCTATATGAATATATAGGAAGGAAAGTATTGTTTTCATGTCGATTTTAACAAATACACTCTTCACCGGATCTATACGTTTTCAGACCCCCTGAACCCAAAAAACATGTTTTTAGCGATTGGTCTGTGTGTGTGAACAGAATATCTCAAGAACGGAACATCGTACGAACTTGAAACTTGAAACTTAAGTTACATATCACTACCGGACCCGACACGAACATTTTCATCAAAATCGGTCAACCGGAAGTGGTAGTTTATTCGTGTAATTTTTCACTTTTTTGCGATTTTCTCAAAAACTGGTCCTACAATTTTTTTTAAAATCGCCTGGTTTACTCAATTTTTTATTCTCTACAAGATAGGGTAGGCGTCATGTTTGCTGAAATTCTGGGTGAGGCTGTTTTCACATTAAAAAAATGTTTTATTAAGCGGTTTATTAGGCGGCAGCCGTTATGACGATGACGACGAATTGAAAACGGCCGTGAATTCTTGGTTATCACAGCAGGCAGCAAGTTTTTATGAAGAAGGTTTCCAAAATTTAGTTGTGCGATATGATAAGGGTTTACAAAAACTTGGAAACTATGTAGAAAAATAGATAAAAGTATGTAGATTCCGAAAATAAAATTAGTTTTTGCAAATTTCCTTTTATTTTTTTTTTATTTTCAAACGGTACTTACTTTAAAAATACGCCTCGTAATTGTACGATCAATTGTGCTGATGAATGTTTGTATTTTATAGTTTTATTTCTTGTTTGTTTGTTTTTTTAGGTGAAAACTTCAATCTATGACCTGGTTGTAAGGACGAACATACTGATCAGAAAGTATAGTAAAGTAATCGAAATTTGCGATAGAAAATATGCTAAACAGTTTGAGTAAGTTATCATAACATTTTTCATCTTTTTCTTCTCTTCACATCTTATCAATGACAGCCCAATGTGATTCAGTTTAATGTTATGTTTTTTTTACTTTCTCTTGCCTGTATGAATATGTAGGAGAGAAAGTATTGTTGTCATGTCGATTTTTGGAAATCAAGTTTTCACCGAATATGCATATTTTGAGACCTCCTAAACCCAAAAAACATGTTTTTAGCTATTGGTGTGTGTGCTGTGTGTTGTGTGTGTGTGTGTGTGTGTGTGTGTGTGTGTGTGTGTGTGTGTGTATGTGTGTGTGTGTGTGTGTGTGTGTGTGTGTGTGTGTGTGTGTGTGTGTGTGTGTGTGTGTGTGCGTGCGTGTGCGTGTGTGTGTGTGTGTGCGTGTGCGTGTGCGTGTGTGTGTGTGTGTGTGTGTGTGTGTGTGTGTGTGTGTGTGTGTGTGTGTGTGTGTGTGTGTGTGTGTGTGTGTGTGTGTGTGTGTGTGTGTGTGTGTGAGCAGAATATCTCAAGAATGGGACATCGTACAAACTTGAAACTTGAAACTTAAATTAGATACTACCACCGGTAACTCGAACATTTTCATTGAAATTGGTCAACCGGAAGTAGTAGTTTATTCATGCCTTTTTTTCACTTTTTGCGATTTTCTCAAAAACTGCTCCTACAATTTTTTTTACAATCGCCTGGTTTTCTAAATTTTTTATGCGCTACAAGAAAGGGTAGGTGACATGTTTACTGAAATTCTTGGAAAGGCTGTTTTCTTGTAAAAAAATTGCTTTTTTAAGATTGTGCTTTAGATAAATAAATTTATTTTGAAGCGTGTTTTGTCATTTGAACTTTCACTATAGGATTAGAAACACGCTGTATCAGGAGGGTTAAACAATTTAACAGTAGGCGTATAAAATAAAAAAATTTTTAAAACATAAAAGACTTTAAAAAAACGGCCCACAAATGTTACGAAACATTGTGTTTGTCACGGATGCATTGAACTGACTGAGTGAAGAAATTCTAATGCCGTGGCAGGGCGGGTGGAGTGGCAACACTGTAAGGCAGGGCAAGTGGAGTGGCAACGCTGTAAGGCAGGGCGGGTGGAGGTACACAACTGCTTGGTTTACAAGGAAGCTCGCAATTTTGTGGTTAATAGTGCGTTAATTGTGCTTAGTTTAGTTAATTTGTGGTTCTCGAAAAGGGGCGTGACCCCCAAGAGGAGGGGTGTGATGAAGGGTTTGGGGCGCATAACTTAGTTTAAAATATTAATTAAGTTTCATATAGACTAAATAAATGAAGTGAAATATTCTTAATTTAGAAAATTTAGTAAAATTTTCTTTAAGCGAAAAAATCCCATTGATCTTCAAAGTGACACTGTCTCGGAAATCAAATTTAAGGAATGTTCGCTCACCCCCGTCTGGATCAGTGTCCAAAAGATACCCTTTTTACTTTCTCTTGCCTATATGAATATATAGGAAGGAAAGTATTGTTTTCATGTCGATTTTTCGAAATCGAGTTTTCACCGGATCTATACGTTTTCAGACCCCCTGAACCCAAAAAACATGTTTTTAGCGATTGGTCTGTGTGTGTGTGTGTGTCTGTGTGTGTGTGTGTGAACAGAATATCTCAAGAACGGAACATCGTACAAACTTGAAACTTGAAACTTAAGTTACATACCACTACCGGACGCGACACGAACATTTTCATAAAAATCGGTCAACCGGAAGTAGTAGTTTATTCGTATAATTTTTCAGTTTTTTGCGGTTTTCTCAAAAACTGGTCCTACGATTTTTTTTAAAATCGCCTATTTTACTCAATTTTTTATTCTCTACAAGATAGGGTAGGCGCCATGTTTGCTGAAATTCTCGGTGAGGCTGTTTTCACGTAAAAACGTTGTTTTTTTAAGATTACGGCTTTAATATAAATTTTAGCGCAAAAACTTATATAATAACCGTTGTAGAGAATTTAAAAACCTACAACTTTTATTTCAAACATTTTTTTGTATAACGCTTAGTTTAGCGGTAATTTGCGATTTTCTGTTTTTTTTCTCACGAAAACGTGAGAAAAACCGATTTTTTTAACATTTCGGTCTTAGTATGCATTTTACGACAAAAGTGTATATAATTAAATTTATAGAAAATGAAAAGATCTACAACTTTTGTTTAGAGCATTTTTCTCTACAGAGCCTAGTTTAGCGTGAAAGCGTGATTTTCCGTATTTTTAAGCCAAACTGAGTTCGATTGTCATTTTGCGTCATTCACTCATGATTAAAATAAGGTTATGTTTTTGAGGTTAGTTTATGTTTATTTCTAATATTTTATTACTAATGTCAAATTATATTGTAAATATTTGCATTGGCAAGAGAAAGTTGTGTGAGTGTTTCACACCAGATTTTTTTATATAAAAATGCCTTAAAAGTACTCATTCACTTTGCTATTATGTATTCTTGTGAAACTGGGTTTTCTACTCTTGTTGCGTTGTTGTTTAGGTCATCAGCCAAAAGGCTGGTTTGAACCTGTAGAGGTTTTACTAAGTAAAACGAGGAGTGAGGTGGTTTACCATTGCCTTCCTCACCGAGTGGAAAATTACGCTTATCAGCATGCCGGGCCCTCTGAAAAGCACGTATTTTCCACTCTGCAAATGACACCTTCACTTCATTCACCACAGGGTCTGGCTGTATAATGAAATTCATTACTTTCAGAGGAGATTACCTCTGATTACTGTCTTTTACACCTCTACCTCTTCTGTTCTTAAATGATTCAGCCATTTAATTGGCTGACCACGTGATAAGAAACAGAACTATTTATTTTAGCCCTGCAACGAACAGATTGAGTGTAAATAATTTAACACTCCACCTGTCTGTTATGGGTAAACTCTTGCTGCCATGAAGAGAGCAAATATCGTTCAAGATTAAATGTGACCAAAAGAACTGAAAAGTTGCCCTGTTGGAACTGACTCCACGTTTCAGAACGCTTTGTGGCGAGAAAAAATAGGCTCATTTATCACGTTAGCAGTTTTAATTTTTGTTTTCAGTTATAGTTAGCAATATGTACTTATTAAAAATACATATCCTAATCTATTTGTAATTTTTTGTACATTGAACCCATTCCCCCAATAGGAATAGAGACTTTAAACATGTAACTTAAACAAGAATTACTACTAAAATTGTTATTAAAAGAATTCACACTTATAAAGAAGGAAATTAATAACATAAAGATGCTATTCTTTAACAGTTTTGACTATTGGTAAAAAAAGAAAACGGTTAGGTAGTTACTAGAGAGACTGATAATGAAAACACCGATGACAGCAATAGTAAAGAAGGCGATTCATTTGTAATTACAGTAAATCAACCATGTTTAGTCATGTAATTAAGCTATATTAACTATATTTTTATTTATTATTTTAATTTATTTTGCACATGCTGGACAATGAAGAAGATTGATGAAAGGAGACTGGATGCATTTGAAATGTGGCTGTACCGGCGAATTCTGAGGATTTCATGGGTGGAAAAGATGACGAATGTGGAGGTGTTGAGACGTATGCATAAAGAAAGAGAAGTACTATTAACAGTGAAGAAAATAAAATTATTGTATATGGGACATGTCATGAGGGGAGAAAAATATAAAATTTTACAAGTGATTGTCCAGGGGAAAATCCAAGGAAAGAGATCATTGGGAAGAATGCGAAAATCCTGGCTGAAAAACCTAAGAGATTGGTATGGTTGCAGCAACAACGAATTGTTTAGGGCTGTGACATCAAAGATAAAAATCGCTCTGATGATTGCCAACCTTCGAAGCGGAGATGGCACCTGAAGAAGAAGAAGAACTATATTTTTATATCATACATTTCACTACCATACAGTTTGTAGATACATTTTGTAAGCTGTGGTTTATTCCGATAAAATGGTTTCTTCATAAACTTTATAAGAAATAAGGGGGCTTGGCTTACAGTTAAGCCATATATGGAGGGCTCGAAATAAAAAGTTTGAGAACCGCTGGTGTAGCAGATGAAGTGCTAATAATTTAACACTTCACTTGCCTGTTACAGGCATATTATTACTGTTATATAAAATTAATTTGAATTTTCTAGTGCTGAAATTTGCCCATAACAGACAGGTGGACAGGTAGAGAATTTGTTTACACTCAATCTGTCCGTTGCAGGGCTAAAATAAATAGTTATGTTTTTTATCACATGGTCAGCCAATTAAATGACTGAATCATTTAAGAACAGAAGAGGTAGAGGTGTACTGTGACACTAATCAGAGTTGTCTCCTCTGAAAGTAATGAATTTCATTATACAGCCAGACCCTGTGGTGAATGAAGTGAAGGTGTCATTTGCAGAGTGTAAAATTTGTGCTTTTCAGAGGGCCCGGCATGCTGATAAGCATAATTTTTCACTTAGCGAGGAAGGCAATGGTAAACCACCTCACTCCTCGTTTTACTTGGTAAAACCTCTAGAGATTCAAACCAGCCTTTCGGCTGATGACCTAAACAACAACAGTGCTGAAATGTGCACAGGTGTGCCAGTGGAAGAGAAAAGAAAGGATGTATAGATACTCAAGTCACAAGATTGCCTTTTGCGTACGTATGGGCCGTGAGGAAGGGAGGTGAAATATTTCCAGTGCTGCCAACCTCAATAGTGAGACACTACTCATACATTTCACTACCATGCAGTTTGTAGACACATTTTGTTAGCTGTGGTTTATTCCGATAAAATGTTTTCTTCATAAACTTTATAAAAAATAAATATTACAAGTAATACTGCCTCTAGCTTAATTACATGTCTAAAAATGGTTGATTTACTGTAATTACGAATGAATCGCCTTCTTTACTGTTGCTGTCATCGGCGTTTTCATTATCAGTCTCTCTAGTATCTACCTAACCGTTTTCTTTTTTTACCAATAGTCAAAAAAACTGTTAAAGAATAGCTTCTTCACGTCGTTAATTTCCTTCTTTATTTTTCGAATTATGGAAAGAGAAACATCACAGTAGTTAGTCGCTCGCTCCAAGGCTTTTGTTAAGAGGCACGGATAGGCATTTTTGTTTAGCTTCAACTTCACAACATTTTATTTCATTGCGTTCAGCACTGTGAATAGTTTGACCACGTTTTCGAGAAACTGACATTTGTGTTTACGGTAACAAAGAGTTATATTGGTACAGTTAACCTGCAAAATGTTCAGTGATATACTGTATATGCTCTGGATACAGTATAAGTTTTTATGTTTGTCGTAATGAAATAAAAGCAGTTGCACATGCGCACTAATGCTTTTCCCCCTTTACCCCTCGTTGCAAACAAGGGCAAACTCGTAACTCAAGTGACTATATATACGAGGGGTGATTGGAAAATTTTAAGAATGGGCTTGTAATGGTACAATGGTGATACTTACATGATACTGTGATTTATCTCCTTCAAAATAGTCCCTTTCCGACTGAACACACCGACTCCAACGGTGTTTCCACTTTTGGAAACATTCCTGGAAATTTTTTTCCTAGAGTGTGTTAAGAACGCTCTCCGTATTTGCCTTGATGTCTTCATTCGAGTCAAATAGCTTCCCTTTCAGTGAAAATTTCAGTTTAGGAAACAGGTAGAAGTCTGCAGGGGCCAAATCAGGGGAATATGGCGGTTGTGGAAGCACAGGAATGTTGAATTTGCTCAAAAATTCAACGATGGAGAAGGCACGATGAGCCGGAGCATTGTCATGGTGTAGAACCCAACTCCTGTCTTTCCACAATGCAGGCCTTTTCTTCCGCACCTTTTTGCGCAAACGCTGAAGGACACATTAGTAGTATTCCTGGTTAATTGTCTGTCCTCCAGGCGTAAATTCATGATGCACAATACCGGTAGAATCGAAAAAAATCACCAACATTGTCTTCACCTTCGACTGACTTTGCCGTGCTTTTTTCGGTCGTGGTGAACCAGACAAAAACATTTGAATGGCTCATACAATTATCTTCAAAAGCTGTTTTTAATAGTCCATAAGTCTCAGAAGCTGATTTCCTGGTTTTGAAACAAACTTTCACACAAACTCGTTGCTCCGTTTTTACGTCCATTTTCACGCAGACAGAATCCGGCAACAAGCGCTAACAGACCCGCACTCAACCAGCTGCCACAGCAAATTGAATAAAGGAAATACAGTTTCCTGTCAGAGGGCGTTCAAGGACAAGGCAATGACTCACTCCCCACTCCCTGTGTACCCACCCGCCAAAAAAATAAGCAGTAGCAAATCCATTCTTAAAACTTTCCAATCACACCTCGTATATGTATATTTTTATTTTTTTCAGAACCATTTTAAAACTGTGTGAAGAAATGGTTTCGGATAGCTCGAGCGACTCATCTGACTCACAGTCTTCAACAGCAAGTGTGAGCACTAGTGACCAGAATATTTGCGCAGAAAATGATGATGATTGTGAATCGCCTCCTAAGAAGTTACGACGGTTAATATCTGCTTTGTCATCAGACAGTTCAGCTTCATCAATACTTCACAACGATGATGATGGATTCAAAATTCCACCACCACCTTCAAAAAAACAACCAGCGCGTAAAAAACCGACATTAAGTACAAATAATCATAATGGTGTTCAACGTGAGCGAAAAACAACCAGAAGATTGTCACAAGGTGGTGAGATTGAAATGAACAGTCTACAGAATGTTCTTAGTCAAGTATCGCATGATCTAAATAATGAATCGTCCCCATTATCACATGATCTTGGCGAACAATCATCAGAATCATTTGCATCATCACGTGATGTTAATAATCAACCATCGGCGTCACATGTTCTTAACGGACATCCACTTTTACCCAATTTGAAGCCAAAGACCACTGTTAGTAAACAAGCATTTGCTTCATCATGTGATTTAATGAAACAACTATCGACGTCACATGATCTAAACGAACCGTTACCGTTAACCAATTTGAACCCAAAGACCACCATTAGCAAACAACCATCTGCATCATCATGTGATCTAAATAATGAATTATTGACGTCACATGATCTTAACGGACAGTTACCGTTAGCCAATTTGAAGCCAAAGACCACCATTAGCAAACAACCATCTGCATCATCATGTGATCGAAACAGCGAATTATTGACATCACATGATCGAAACGGACAATTACCATTAGCCAATTTGAAGCCAAAGACCACCATTAGCCAACAACCATCAGCATCATCATGTGATGTAAATAATGAACAATTGACATCACATGATCGAAATGGACAATCACCATTAGCCAATTTGAAGTTAAAGACCACCATTAGCCAACAACCATCAGCATCATCATGTGATGTAAATAATGAACGATTGACATCACATGATCGAAACAGACAATCACCGTTAGCCAATTTGAAGCCAAAGACCACCATTAGCCAACAAACATCAGCATCATTTGCATCCACACGTGAGGTAAATAGACAACCGCCGTTATACACATTGCGAAATTGTAATTGTCCTTCGACATCTAAATCAACTATCTGCACTATTTGTACTCCTGCACCGTTACCTACGTTTACCGATGTGGAAAAAAACACGGAAAATTCGTCTGTGTTTGGCGGAAATAAAAATAAGTATTTAACGAAAACTTTGAATGATCTGTTCAGAATTTCTGAAGATAACATCTGGGATGTGAATAGATTAACATCAGCGGTCAACAACGGTGTTAATAATAATAGTCGCGTTGAAATTCCGTTTGATTTGAACATGATAGTTTCTAGAATCCAGATACGGTCGAATGATATTTCACAAATCGAATTCAGTTCGTTGACAAACGATCAAATGTTTCCCGAGTACATGTTTGAGTATGGCAGGGAAGACGTTGATTTAGTTAAGTAACTAATCCAGTGATTCGTTAAATCGGTTTCGAACATTAAATCGTTTCTTTAGGACTCAACGAATTTCGGTTACAATTTTGGATGTCCTGAATGTTTACCTTTAAGGGGAGGTGGAACGGAAAAATCTAAAAAAAAAATGAAGTGTTTTTATTACGTATTTGAATTCTCCCGGGTTTTCTGGTTAAAACGATATTAATATCATATACATTGGTGGACTAGAAGTATTAAAAATAATTAAATTAAAAACAGGTGACAAGTCGAAAAAATGTGCATTTTGCATGTGCATAAAATGGGACTTTTTTACTTTAATTGCGTTTTTTCTGAAAATTCATTTTTTTCATAAATAGGTACATTTTTCTCAAAAACTACTAAAGCTAGAGAGTTGAAATTTTGCCCACTAGTAGAAAAGTGTGTACTACATATGTGGATATAAAATCATTATTATAGGTTTTAAAATTTTTAAGTTGTAAATCAAAAAAATTTGTTAGTTGTAAAGTGGAAGAAAACATGAAAAAACGAGTTACTTTGTTATAGAGATATTAAAAAAAATTATAGAAAAAGAAAGAATAGCAATATATTAACAAAATTATCACAACATGTAGAGAAAATTACAAGAAAAGTAACAAAAAAAAATTGGAAGGGAATTGGTTTAATAGTTTTTGAGAAAAATGTTCCTAAAATCATAGAAATTAACATTGGGTAGATAGGCCGTTCCATCTCCCCGTAAATAAAATAAGATATAAGTATCAGACGAACTAATGTCCCATAGCCGAGCGAGTGAGAGGGAGAGAGAGATATGTGGCGTAACTACGGATGCACACAAAGGTCTTTACCGTTATAATCCAAATCTGAAAACAAACTACAGTTGTTATCTTGCTTGTTAGTTTACTGCATACATAAACGCTTGCTCACAACAATGAGTAAAATTATACGACAATGTTATTGGAACGGTGCGTATGGGTTGTGCGGGTGAGAGCGTTATGCATTCTCTCACTCCCACGGCTACGGGACATTAGTTCTTCTGAATACTATACGTTTTATTGAATTCTGAGTGTAAGCAAAGATTCTTTGATTATTTAATTATTTCTTTTCGTGGTGATAACGGATTTGTTATGCCTGGAATTCATTATAAAGTCGACGTCTTGGTATAGTGTTCAGCACAACTGGTTTCTATGCCACGGGTTGCGGGTTCAATTCCCGGTCAGGTCTGGCATTTTTTCATCTGTTTTATCACCTAATCATTACCTTGTGTGCTGGTCAAAGCTTATTGTAGACCTTATCACCTAATGAAGTTTTTTTTAAATATACGAGGGAGACCCAAAAGTAACCGGACTGTGAGTGCATTACTATTCATAGACATAGTCCAGTACAGCCGTTCATAGTTTGCTCCTACTGTCAACAAACAAAAGCCACTTACTACAGGGTGCACGCTTGAGTCTGCGACTTTACGGATGTCGTATTCCTATTAAGTTAACTATTTTTTAAATTATAACTACTTAAAGTACTAAAAACATTAGTCATGATATGATGTAAGGGCCTAACAATTTCATTTAGAAAAATACTTTTGAAAGTATTTTGTTGTTACTTTTTAATCAGCGTGTACACATTTTGGTATAATGCACATGCTCAGTGATGTCATTATATTGTTTACATTAGGAGCAAACTAAGAGAGGCTGGACTTTAGTTAGTTTGCTCCTACTGTCAACAAACAAAAGCCACCTACTACAGGGTGCACTCTAGAGTCCGTGACTTTACGGATGTCGTATTCCTATTAAGTTAACTATTTTTTAAATTATAAGTACTTTAAGTACTAAAAACATCAGTCATGATATGATGTAGGCCTAACAATTTCATTTATAAAAATACTTTTTAAAGTACAGTAAAATCTCTATAGCGGAATTAAAGCGACCATGAGATACCGCCGCTATAGAGAGAGCGAGTAATTAACAGTGGGAGGGAAGTTGGAGTACTAATTTTTCTGTACAAAATAACTTATATACGTATGTAAATGGTGCATGGAATAAGTTTTTGAAAAACTACTGAATAGATAACTTTATGACGAATGTTTAATACAGTAGATTACTTCAATACAGTGAGATATTTAAATTAATTACCTACATAAAGTGTAGGTTATTAACTTAACAAGAAATTTGGATACAAACTGGTTTTATTAAATGTTGTGTTACTAATGTTTAACAATAGAATTTCACTTTTCGTATTGAACTTTTTTCAATAATCATTCATACAGTACATACCGTAATAGATAGCCTAAAATTAATTAGCACTGAAACTCGTTTTTCACTGAATAGTAATAAACATAGGATACATACAATTAAAATCTCCTAAAACATAGGCTACACAAACACAAAAAAATACACAGTACAGTATATATTTTTTTGTTATTAAGGAAACAATGACTGTGAAGTACATTTCATTTCGTAAAATAAGTTGTAAATTTTGTTTCGTTTTCAATTCATAAAACATGTCTTCAATCTCATTTTCAATGTTTAAAACTTGTAAATTTTAATTTACATATTGGCAATGACAGTACGTTGAAACAACAAGAATAGCGTCTAGTGCTTGTTTACTTGAAGGGACAACATTTCTGTTCCCATTTCATCGTCATTCACTTTCTTGCTCGTTGTTTTGGGCTAAGACATTTTCGATTATTGCATCATCGCCAACATCTGCTGAAGTGGCTAAGTCATTGTCTGCCCCTACATAGACGTCTAAATCCATATCCTGAAGATATTGTTTTGCCGCTATAGAGAGATTTTTGTGCCGCTATAACTTGAAACTTAAGTTACATATCACTACCGGACCCGACACGAACATTTTCATCAAAATCGGTCAACCGGAAGTAGTAGTTTATTCGTATAATTTTTCACTTTTTTGCGATTTTCTCAAAAACTAGTCCTACGATTTTTTTTAAAATCAACTGGTTTACTACATTTTTTATGCTCTACAATATAGGGTAGGCGCCATGTTTGCTGAAATTCTGCTTGATACGTAAAAACATTTTATTTTTAAGATTGCGGCGTTAATATGCATTTTAGCGCAAAACGTTATATAATAAAAGTTGTAGAGAATGTAAAATTCTACAACTTTTATTTCAAACATTTTTTTGTATAACGCTTAGTTTAGCGGTAATTTGCGATTTTCTGTTTTTTTTCTCACCAAAACGTGAGAAAAATCGATTTTTTTAACATTTCGGCCTTAGTATGCATTTTACGACAAAAGTGTATATACTTTAATTTATAGAAAATTAAAAGATCTACAACTTTTGTTTAGAGCATTTTTCTCTACAGAGCCTAGTTTAGCGTGAAAGCGTGATTTTCCGTATTTTTAAGCCAAACTGAGTTTGATTGTCATTTTGCGTCATTCACTCATGATTAAAATTAGGTTATGTTTTTGAGGTTAGTTTTTGTTTATTTCTAATATTTTATTAATAATGTTAGGTTTATTGTTAATTAGTTGCATTGGCAAGAGAAAGTTGTGTGAGTGTTTCACACCAGATTATTTTGATTATAACACTTTTCATGGTTGATGAGCTCTGCTTTTCCCCAAGTTTAAACTGATCGGAACGTTTACGAACGTTATCAGATTGTAAGAATGTATCAGCCTGACAAACATTACGCGTGCATGCGTTTAATAGCTGCAGTAGTTTGTTACTTGCATCTCATACTGTACACATCGATTATAGAGTGTGTTTACATTCAATACTTTATAATATAATCAGCTGATTGCATGTTGATAGGTTATAATTGTTATTGAAAGACCAAATTATTTTTTTGCAATCCCTAATGTGTGTACGTTGCAATCTGTTCAATTCAGAACAATAAGCAACCCCATGATCCAATGAGATGAGGATGATGTGTTTGAAGTGTAAATGAGGTGTAGTCTTGTACAGACCCAGGTCGACCATTCCTGAGAGAGTATGGTTAATTGAACCCCAACCATCAAAGAACACCGGTAACCACTGTCTAGTATTCAAATCCGTATAAAAGTAACTACCTTTACTAGGATTTGAACCAGGAACCTTCGTCTCCGAAAATCAGCTGTTAAACAGCTGATTTTGGCGACGACTTTACCTCTAGACTAACCCGGTGGGTAGACCAAAATAATTTTTTTTTTTTTTTTTGTAATACCTAATGTGTGTACGTTGCAATCTGTTCAATTCAGAACAATTAGCAACCCCATGATCCAATGAGATGAGGATGATGTGTTGTATGACGTGTAAATGAGGTGTAGTCTTGTACAGACCCAGGCCGACCATTCCTGAGAGAGTATGGTTAATTGAACCCCAACCATCAAAGAACACCGGTAACCACTGTCTAGTATTCAAATCCGTATAAAAGTAACTACCTTTACTAGGATTTGAACCAGGAACCTTCGTCTCCGAAAATCAGCTGTTAAACAGCTGATTTTGGCGACGACTTTACCTCTAGACCAACCCGGTGGGTAGACCAAAATAATTTTTTTTTTTTTTTTTTGTAATACCTAATGTGTGTACGTTGCAATCTGTTCAATTCAGAACAATTAGCAACCCCATGATCCAATGAGATGAGGATGATGTGTTGTATGACGTGTAAATGAGGTGTAGTCTTGTACAGACCCAGGCCGACCATTCCTGAGAGAGTATGGTTAATTAAACCCCAACCATCAAAGAACACCGGTAACCACTGTCTAGTATTCAAATCCGTATAAAAGTAACTACCTTTACTAGGATTTGAACCAGGAACCTTTGTCTCCATAAATCAGCTGTTAAACAGCTGATTTTGGCGACGACTTTATACCTCTAGACCAGAGGTTCCCAAACTGTGTGCCGCGAGGCCGGCCAAGTGTGCCGCGGAACTCAGGGAAAATAAATTAAATTAAATTTAAACGGTCCAACAAAATAATGCCAATAAGTTAAAATAAAATAAGTTTCTTTTAAATGTAATGTTTTTTTTGACTTATCCAAGAAAATTATATTATTTATTATATAACTACGTTTATATCAAGTAATTAAGCTTTTTTTTTGTTTTGTTTAACGTCCGACTGTTCTGCAATTACTGCTAATGCAGACGGTGAATGATGAAATGATTTTTTGTAACGTATGAAAAAATGCCGTGCCTGAATGGGATTCGAACCAAATACCGCATGATGAGAGGCGAGCACGTTACCAACTTCGCCAATGCGGCCGGCAATTAAGCTTAATCAATGGCATAAAGTAATAGGTGTGCCACGGCTGTTGTCGTTTAGGTCATCAGCCAAAAGGCTGGTTTGAACCTGTAGAGGTTTTACTAAGTAAAACGAGGAGTGAGGTGGTTTACCGTTGCCTTCCTCACTGAGTGGAAAAGTACGCTTATCAGCATGCCGGGCCCTCTGAAAAACACATATTTTCCATTCTGCAAACGACACCTTCACTTCATTCACCACAGGGTCTGGCTGTATAATGAAATTCATTACTTTCAGAGGAGATAACTCTGATTAGTGTCTTTTTCACCTCTACCTCTTCTGTTCTTAAATGATTCAGTCATTTAATTGGCTGACCATGTGATAAGAAACACAACTATTTATTTTAGCCCTGCAACGAACAGATTGAGTGTAAATGATTTGACACTCCACCTGTCCGTCATGGGCACGTGCCACGGCTATTGGCCGTTTTTTTTTTGTAGTGTGCCGCGAGAAAAAAAAGTTTGGGAAACAGTGCTCTAGACCAACTCGGTGGGTAGACCAAAATAATGGCTGACAAAATATAGAACAGAGCTACGAGAGCAAGTATTGGCAACGTTGCTGGCAAGTCGTTGGCTAGCTATGAAGTTGGTAGGGGGCAATGCTTACGTTCAGAGCTCATCAGCCCTGAAAAATAGTATAATTAAGGTGTTCAGTGCATATTTAGTTTGGTAGATGACATAGAATGGCCTATATCTACAGTTTACACAAATAATAGTGGATGAAGGGGCTAATAATTTGTGCTAATAATTTGTTCTGCCCATAACAGACAGGTGGAGTGTCAAATTATTTACACTCAATCTGTTTGTTGCAGGGCTAAAATAAATAGTTCTGTTTCTTATCACATGGTCAGCCAATTGAATGACTGAATCATTTAAGAGCAGAAGAGGTAGAGGTGTAAAAGACACTAATCAGAGTTATCTCCTCTGAAAGTAATGAATTTCATTATACAGCCAGACCCTGTGGTGAATGAAGTGAAGGTGTCATTTGCAGAGTGGAAAATATGTGCTTTTCAGAGGGCCCGGCATGCTGATAAGCGTACTTTTCCACTCAGCGAGGAAGGCATTGGTAAACCACCTCACTCCTCGTTTTACTTAGTAAAACCTCTAGAGGTTCAAACCAGCCTTTTGGCTGATGACCTAAACAACAACAACAATAATTTAGTACACTTTTTCAGGTTATGTACTGTTTAATTTTATGTTTTTTTTTAGTAAATAAAGGTGTTAAAATCACTTTACACCTCCTTCTACTGGAATGTGAGGCTTTTTTTTAATAATAACGGTTAACTGTGGTATTAAAACAATTTATCTCTATTAGTAGAGGTGTTATTAAGCTTTTCTTAAAGAACTTTTCTTATTATAAACATTGTCTTATATTATTGAAACATCCTTTCTCAGCAGACAAAGTTTACTAAACAATTTTTTAGTGGATGTAGTTATACGGATAAGGAAAGTTATAGTGAGAAGTAAAGTTTGAAGCACTTTTAATTGTATTGAATAAATTTTCAAGAGGGTTTGTAAAGGAGTGTATTTTTAAAAAGTTAAAAAATTAATTGATTGTACTAATGAATGAAAACACTGAATGAATTTTGATTAAGTTTATTTTAAATGATGTTTAATGGTTGAATTTTAAAAATACTTAAAATAAAAATTAACAAACTTGACTTTACAAAAATGAATATTATTTGATTTTGATTTAAATTTGATTTTATTGATGACACTTATTATAATTCTAAATATTTAATGAATTTATGATAGTTATAAAATATATTAAATTGATTTTATCTGCCTATTGAGCTCAAGAAAATTAAATTTGATAAAATTTTTATAATTACTAATTGAAGTTCTGGAAGTCTCTGCGTTCCGTCTGCCACGTACCATTGATCTTGATCGAATGTGGGACCGGGCCATTGTTACATTCTGTTTTATAGTTTCAATAGATTCCTCTTCAAAATTTTATTTGTTGGTTTTTAAAATCATTAACATATTTAATTTAGTTTCTTAATTCATCCATGTTTTGATGCTATCTTATTTTTTTTTTTTATAAAAAATCAATTTACTTGAAATTATTTATTAAATTATCTATTCATTTGTTTTTCTGAATGGCTTCACTTGAATCGTCTGGCTTCTGGATTTTTATTATTAATATTAAATATTTTTATAAAATTTTGGTTTTATATATTAATTTCTGTTATGAAATATTAAGATATTAAATGTAAATTATTCATCTTGATATTTAATGATTAATTATTTAAAATATTTCTTTTAAAAATCCAACAATTAACTATTTGATCTACAATGTTATGCAGAATTGCTATTCTACAGGTTGTACGAAAAAAATTAATAAAAATAATTAAAGGAATCAGATTATTCACAAAAAGATGTGACCATTAGAACTTTTATAAAAAGTTTCTCAAAACTATAATTTTGTTAGAGCAGACGCCAAATAAGCTTGCCAGTTTTCTGTTATGTGCAGAAGGTTTATATTGGTAATGACGGGCTCGGTTGCCTCAGCGAGGTGAGGGTCAGTGCTGTACAGTAGCGTGCAAATTAATCTGAACATACAGTTCAGCCGTTGTTAGTTTGCTCCTACTGTCAACAAACAAAAGCCACCTACTACAGGGTGCATGCTAGAGTCTGCGACTTTACGGATGTTGTATTCCTATTAAGTTAACTATTTTCTAAGTTATAAGTACTTAAAGTACTAAAAACATCAGTCATGATATGATGTAGGCCTAACAATTTCATTTAGAAAAATACTTTTTAAAGTATTTTCTATTTAAATACTTTTGAAAGTATTTTGTTGTTACTTTTTAATCAGCTTGTACACATTTTGATATAATGCGCATGCTCAGTGACGTCATTATTTATTTACATTAGGAGCAAACTAAGAGAGGCTGGACTATAGATGTTTTGTAATGAAAAGTTACTTTATTTTCTCAAAAATATATATACATTCTATTTGTTAATGTTTAATAACTAATATGGCCACCTTTATTGTTTATCAGTTCACGTATACGATTTGGCATAGATTCAATTATTAGTGTACTGCACATTTTTTTTAATTTCTTCGTCATGAAACCATACCAATATTATTGCTGCAATGAGGTTATTTTTTGTAGTACAATCCATTTTTGAGTCGTTTTTTCACTATTGCCCAAAGATTTTTAATCTGGCTTATATCTGGGGAATTACCTGGCCATGTCAACACTTTTAACATTTTCTTGTTTGAAAAATCCTTTCACTTTTTTGGCAGTACGGCATGGCACTAAATCTTGTTGAAACACTCCATTGCCATGTGGAAATTTTGTTTGCAGTTGTCGCACAACCTTTGACTTAGAATTTGGATATATTCATTGCTTTTTAACATACCATTTACTGGGACTAATGAACAAGGACCTTCAAATGTGAAACAACCCCAAAATATTTTTTTCTGGGTATGTTTAACTGATTGCTGGATATGAGCCCAGCTGGTGATGTTCTTTCATCTGCTGATTTTTGAATGTAAGAAACCTTTTGCCCCTGAACGTAAAAATGGGATTCAAAACAGTCGGACGTTAAAAAAAAAAAAAAAAAATACTCCGGCAAGCTTATTTGGGTCCACTCTACATAGCACCTTCATTTATTTACCTCTTCAATTTAATTTTGTGATTAGTTTAATTAATTAATTAATTAGTTTCATTAATTTAATTTTGTGACATAATAATTGATTCTGCTTCTTTTGTTGTGATAGTGGACATTGCAATTGTGTAGAGTCTGTCTACGCTAAGAGGACTCCGACATAGGGAACCACCAATACAAGTGAGCATGCGTATTAATTAAAAATACGTACAGCATGATCAAAAACAAAATTCCATACAACACTGATTCGCTCTAAGCTTGATATCATAAAAACACGTCCAATTAATTTGTTAGAATATGTTTTATAAATTGAACATTAGTTTACCATTAATAACTAAAATTTTACTATTGTTACTCTTAGATTGTTATTTTTTGTTACATTATTTACTATTATTACATTATTATTTATGATTAATAGGTTTTTATTATAGACTCAGTTTTATTTTATTTTTGGTCACAATAATGCGCTTGAATTATAACAGGAGAGTAAACAATTCCAGTGATTCGTTGTTTATCATTTTAGATTGTTTATTTCATATCATTAAAATAATTAATGTCTGTGACAAGTTTAATACAACTGTTTGCACTTGCCCGTGTTTAACTCATTTTTAGATTCATCAGTTATCTTTTGGAATTGTATCGGTTCGTTTCGATTTTCTTCATAGACTGGAGTTGAAAAGTTTTGTAAGCTGTTTTGTTAACATGCGTGATAGTGATTGTGTTGATTTTTTGAAACATAAAAGCGGTAAACATTAAAAAGTAGAAAAAAATTGTTTTGTTAAATGTAATGGAATAATTAATTAAGGAGTCTTTATGGAAACTGCAATAATTACAAGTAATCAGAACGGTATAATTGAAAACGCTTAAAGGATACTGTTTATTTTAGTTGGATGTAGATATTTTTATGATGGAACGTAGTGTAAGATAATATTGTCAGGCAGAGAGGTAGATACACGCCAACTTGTGTAAAACTTTCGTTTACAACCTATAGGCGCTTGCCTTGCGTGGAGTACTCTTGCAGTAGATGGACTATAATAAGGTATTTTGCTTTACGTACATTTTTGCTTCATAGATGTACAAAGAAGATCGTACAAGTGAGATGTAATATTGTACGTATATAATATATATTATTAACAATTAATCAAAAAAATGAACTAAAAAGAAAAAAAGAAAAAAATTCCCAAAAAGAAAATCACAGACATTACAGTTAAAAATAAAAGCGTAGCGCATTAATATATATAATATTTATTGTAAAATATTCGTTGTAAAATATTATATATATTAATGCGCCACGCTTTTATTTTTAACTGTAATGTCTGTGATTTTTTTTTTGTAAATTTTTTTATTTTTTCTTTTTAGTTCATTTTTTTGATTAATTGTTAAATAATAGCGTTTCTTAAAAAAATTTTTTTTTAATTTTTTTTGGATTTTTTTGTAAATTTTTTTTATTTTTTTATTTTTAGTTAATTGTTTTAAGTAATTGTTAAATAAAAGCGTTTTTAAAATTTTTTTTTTAAATTTTAAAATTTTTTTTTACAAACACCTCCACAGCGTATTGTCATCGAAGATAAACAAGTGTGCAAAGTTTGATTCATATTGATACGGTAGAAGTATTAAAATTTTACGTTGCAAGATTTGATGGATCCAAGAGTAAGTTAAATAAAAGCGTTTAAAAAATAACCTGTTTATTGTTATTTAAGAAATTTTGTATATTATATTAAATACCTATGCTTAAAGAATAGAATAATTTTTATATTTTAATTGTGTGTTTATTACATTCTCTTGCTTGAGGCCTATATAAATGTATTGTGTCTTCATTGGAATGACAACTCATAATTTTTATACCAGGTTTCAAAAACATGAAAGAGCATTCAATTGCAAAATAAAATAGAGTCTAATTGTGCAAAACGTTAAATAATCAGGAAATAGCTTTGGAAATGTAGAAGAGGATTTGTATATATTGGAAAAATGAAGTATTTCAAATATATATTTCATATAATGAATTAATATAATAATTTCACCAACCTTCTTTTTAAACTGCATCACCTTTATTTTTATTCTTACTTACACGTGTTTCGGTGGATCCACCATCATTAGAGTAAATAAAAAAATTGAAACAAAAAATTCTTATCTCGCTTATTTAAAATTTACAGAAGATGATACATCTTCAGTCATTTGTATAAAACTTGATTTAAAATTAATTTAGATAATAAATTAATTTTAAATCAGTTTTATACAAATGACTGAAGATGTATCATCTTCTGTAAATTTTAAATAAGTAAGATAAAAAATTTTTTAGTTTCAATTTTTTTATTTACTCTGATGATGGTGGATCCACTGAAACATGTGTAAGTAAGAATAAAAATAAAGGTGACGCAGTTTAAAAAGAAGGTTGGTGAAATTATTATATTAATTCATTATATGAAATAGAGATAATTTCAAACTGCAGGATGCATTATAAAGATTTATTTTTTAATAATATTACTCTTAAGAAAATGGTACCACCGAAACACGCATAAGTTTTTTAAACTTTAAAAAAGCAACCAGGTAGGTGATAAATTTCATTTATACTGTAATTTATAGTAATTGTTGGAAGGATGCATTTCAAAAATTTATTTGTGAAAGAAAGTATTGTTTTCATGATGATTTTTCAAAATTGAGTTTTCACAAGACATACTTTTGTTTTTAAGCCCTTTGAAAACCCTGAACCCAAAAACATTTTTTGCAGTTGCCCTGAAATTCTTGAGGAGTATGTGCTTCTTATGTTAAAATAATTGGGTTTTTGATAGCAGCCTTAATGTGCATTTCAGGGTAAAATGATATATAATTTATATTGTAGGAAGTTAATTAAAAAACCTACAAATTTTTATTCAAACATTTTTTGTATTATACCTAGTGTAGCGTCAATTAGTGATTTTCTGTGTTTTGCTCATCAAAATCCATAAAAAATTGATTTTTATTTTCTCTTGCCTATATGAATGTATAGGAAGGAAAGTATTGTTTTCATGTCGATTTTTCGAAATCGAGTTTTCACCGGATCTACACGTTTTCAGACCCCCTGAACCCAAAAAACATGTTTTTAGCGATTGGTCTGTGTGTGTGTGTGTGTGTGTGTGTGTGTGTGTGTATACAAGATATCTCAAGAACAGAACGTCGTACGAACTTTAAACTTGAAACTGAAGTTACATACCACTACCGGACCCGACAAGAACATTTTCATCAAAATCGGTCAACCGGAAGTAGTAGTTTATTCGTTTAATTTTTCACTTTTTTGTAATTTTCTCAAAAACTGGTCCTACGATGTTTTTTAAAATCGCCTTATTTACTCAATTTTTTATTCTCTAAAAGATAGGGTAGGCGCCATGTTTGCTGAAATTCTTGGTGGGGGTGTTTTTACGTAAAAAAGTGTTTTTTTAAGATTACGGCTTTAATATTAATTTTAGAGAAAAAATGTATATAATAAAAGTTGTAGAGAATTTAAAAACCTACAACTTTTATTTCAAACATTTTTTTGTATAACGCTTAGTTTAGCAGTAATTTGCAATTTTCTGTTTTTTTCTCACGAAAACGTGTGAAATATCGATTTTTTTAAGATTTCGGCCTTAGTATGCATTTTATAATAAAAACGTATATAATCAAATATATAGAAAATTAAATGATCTGCAACTTTTATTTAGAGAATTTTTCTCTACAGAGCCTAGTTTAGCGTAAAAGAGTGATTTTCCGTAATTTTAAGCCAAACTGAGTTCGATTTTCATTTTGCGTCTTTCACTCATTATTAAAATAAGGTTATGTTTATTGAGGTTAGTTTTTGGTTTATTTCTAACGTTTTATTACTAATATTAGGTTTATTGTTAATTATTTATATTGGCAAGAGAAAGTTGTGTGAGTGTTTCACACCAGATTTTTTGTATTATGCCTAGTGTAGCATCAATTAGTGATTTTCTGTGTTTTGCTCATCAAAATCCATAAAAAATTGATTTTTTTGAATTGCAGCCTTATTATGTGTTTTATGACAAAAGTGCGGAACTTAGTCTGGGATAATACAGTTCCCATAAGAGCCAAACAGACCATGTTTAAAACATATCTTCTTCCAATAATGACATATGGCCTAGAAAGCTGTGTCTTATTGAAAGGGGACATTAGCAAATTACAGGCATGTGAGATGAAATTTTTAAGATCAGCCTTGCAGAAGACCAGACGAGACAAGGTCAGAAATGAATATATAAGAAGAGATATGCAGGTGACCTTAACGATGGAAGAAAGATTACGTACCGCAAGACTCAAATGGTTTGGACATGAACAAAGGATGCCAGAGGCACGTATCCCCAGACAGTACTTGGACATGGAGGTATCTGGAAAGAGACCCGTTGGACGTCCCAGAAGAAGATGGACTGACCAAGTAAGGGATGATCTCCTAACAAAAGGAATGACACTACAGGATATCAGAATACAAAAGGTATATCAAGATAAATCTTTATAATGCATCCTGCAGTTTGAAATATTTCTATTTCATATAATGAATTAATATACTAATTTCACTAACCTTCTTTTTAAACTGCGTCACCTTTATTTTATTCCTACTTACACATGTTTCGGTGGATCCACCATCATCAGAGTAAATGAAAAATTGAAACTAAAAATTTTTTTCATTTATTTAAAATTTACAGAAGATGATACATCTTCAGTCACTTGTATAAAACTGATTTAAAATTAATTTATTTTAATTTATCCCTTCTCATATTTACTGTAGATAGCAGCAGCAGTCAATATCACTTCATCATTCCTAAATTTTATCTGTTCATACAAAATGTCCTGCTTTTGCTCTTTTAAATATTTATAAATATGGAACATCTCATATTTTTCAATTTTATTTTTATTTTTATTGTAATATAGAGAATAAAAATAAAATTGAAAAATATGAGATGTTCCATATTTATAAATATTTAAAAAAGCAAAAGCAGGACATTTTGAATGAACAGATAAAATTTAGGAATGATGAAGTGATATTGACTGCTGCTGCTATCTACAGTAAATATGAGAAGGGATAAATTAAAATAAATTAATTTTAAATCAGTTTTATACAAGTGACTGAAGATGTATCATCTTCTGTAAATTTTAAATAAATGAAAAAAATTTTTAGTTTCAATTTTTCATTTACTCTGATGATGGTGGATCCACCGAAACACGTGTAAGTAGGAATAAAATAAAGGTGACGCAGTTTAAAAAGAAGGTTAGTGAAATTAGTATATTAATTCATTATATGAAATAGAAATATATCAAGATAGAGATAGCTGGAAGGATACCCAGATGATGATGATGATGATGACAAAAGTATGTATAATCTTAAGTTATAAGAAATAACAAAACGTACAACTTTAATTTAAAGAATTATTGTATACGTAGCTTAGTTTAGCGTCAATTAGTAATTTTACAGAATTCCTAGATGATTTTCATTTTTGTCATTCACTCATGATCAAAATAAGATTGATTTATGTTTTTTTATATTACATTGTTTACTCATGATGAAAGATAGATTGCTTGTTCATTATTTACATTGGCGAGGGAAAGTCATGTGAGTATTTCACACCAGTGTTTTTTCTTTGAGGACTGTCAGATAGAATTTACTACTTAACCCTTTAAGGACTAGCGTGACCGTATGGTCACAGAAATCATGGTCTCATTTTTCAGTTATTAAAGATACAATAATTTAGATTTTTGGGTTGGCAGCACTTCTTTGAATAGAGGGAAACTAGTACTTCTCAGCTGATAAGTTAGTTGTGTTTTATAACTCATCTGTGAATTGCTGTTCAACTCAAAACTTATTAGAATTTTGAATTTTTCTGAAATATGGACGTTCACCTGGAGTAGGTGACATATATTTTTTTAAACATATTTTTGGAAAGTTTCTTCTAGGTTCTTATTGTTACATAATCTCTATTTACATCCGCAAATAGAGACATTCAATCATTTTCAGTTTATGTTGTTTTTATTCACTAGTTTATGTTAGCGTGACCATATGGTAACACTAGGCTCTTGTAATATATAATCGGCAAGAGTCTAAATATTTTCACCGTACTTTCAGAGATGTGCTTACTCTTCTTGAAGTGATTTCAATTCTTGAAGAAAATGCACATGAGGATGATCTTCCTGACATTTATGTAGAACCTCCTGAATCCAATATTTTGACTGATGAAGATTCCGCAGAAGAGGATGATGGTGGTTTGATCAATTATCTAAGGGGAAATCAACTTAGAGCTCGAGCAGAAATTGGAGAAAGAGAACGTTGTGAAGATATTTCTCAAACAACTAAATGTCAGGCTTTTAAGCAGTCTAAAACATTTGACTGGATTCATTGTGATATTGAACCGAATCGATAGCTGCCTGAACAATGCATGGATGATACATTGGTATGCTGGAGGCTCTCTTCCTCAATTAAATTTTCGAAGAGATGTAGCACAAACATACTTGGTACACTACAGAAACATGCCTAAAGGACCAGGAAGGCCTGCAACTTCCAAAACCAGCACATCTTTGAATCGAACATCAGATAGTATAAGATACTATCTAGGATAAGACGGTCTGAATCACTTGGTAGCGCCAGTGCCCAATAAAAAAAGGCAACAGTGTGCAGGAGAGGGTTACTGTTCAGTAGGTCGTACATACTGTGTGAAATGTGATGTCGGTCTTGGTATACGTGCTTTCAGATTTATCGTACAAAATAATTTGCCATATTTATTGCACAGTTATTTTGATGTGTATTTGTGTATTTTTTAAGTATATTTTTATTTATTGAAATAAATTTTTATGTCATAGTTTCAAAAATTGTCCTAATAAAGTATTTCTGTTTATATATTTTGTTGTTTTTATTTTTGTATTCTATAGAAAAATGTAGGGTACCATTGTGTTCATCTGAAGGACTAGCGTTACCATATGGTCACACCCTAAAAAAAGGTCATAAGGGGCTATTATAACAAAATTATCATAAAAATGATAATTTAGGGAGTCCATGGCTATAAAAATAGAAGCTGGTTGTTCTACAACAAAAATTTCAAAATTCAGTCCTTAAAGGTTTAATTTAATAAAAAATAACACTTTAAATCATTATTTTATTTATTCATCTCGATTAAATTTTTTATTTGTGTAGCCATCACAACCAAAACTTCTATGTCACCCAGATCCAGGAACCCCTAGGTTCAATTCCCAGTCAGGTCGGGCATTTTTCATCACTCATCTTTATCTATGATCCTTCTCACGGTCTGCATTAGTAGTAATTACAAAACAGTATGATGTAAAACAAAACAAAAAAAAATTTTTAAGAAACGCTATTATTTAACAATTAATCAAAGAAAAATGAACTAAAAAGAAAAAAATAAAAAAAATTTACAAAAAAAAAAATCACAGACATTACAGTTAAAAATAAAAGCGTGGCGCATTAATATATATATAATATTTTACAACGAATATTTTACAATAAATATTATATATATTAATGCGCCACGCTTTTATTTTTAACTGTAATGTCTGTGATTTTTTTTTTGTAAATTTTTTTTATTTTTTTATTTTTAGTTCATTTTTCTTTGATTAATTGTTAAATAATAGCGTTTCTTAAAATTTTTTTTTGATTTTTTTGTAATTTTTTTTGTAAATTTTTTTATTTTTTTCTTTTTAGTTCATTTTTTTATTTTTTTGTAATTTTTTTTTCTGTGATTTTTGTGTAAATTTTTTTAATTTTTTTATTTTTAGTTAATTGTTTTAAGTAATTGTTAAATAAAAGCGTTTTTTTAATTTTTTTTTACAAACACCTCCACAGCGTATTGTCATCGAAGATAAACAAGTGTGCAAAGTTTGATTCATATTGATACGGTAGAAGTATTAAAATTTTAAGTTGCAAGATTTGATGGATCCAAGAGTAACTTAAATAAAAGCGTTTAAAAATCCCTTTTATGAGATGACACGATGCTTTTCAGAGGGCCTGACATGTTGATAAGCATACTTTTACATTTAGTGAGGAAGGGAATCCTCTATTTTCTTAGTAAAGTCTAGAGGTTTAAACCAGCCTTTCGGCTAATGACATAGGAATAAGCTCATCGGTCTTATTGTTTTTAGGAAGATAACACTAATAGAGTTGTGGGACCCCCTGAACCAGCACGCAGCGACCATCAAACATTATTGTTTGGTAGCCTACGCCTAAATAACACACTAATAATAAGTAGATTGTCTCCTGTGGGAGTAATGAACCGAATTTGCAGGGTGGAAAGTGGATCCTTTTCAGAGGGCCTGGAATGCTGATAAGTATAGTTTTTCGCTCAGTAAGTTAAGAGACTGAATCTCCCAACCACTATTAACAGTAAACACTACTGGTAAGTGGCAACTACAGATTGGCAGGGGCAAACCGTTAACAAAAGCACTGTACTTCTAATGTTAAAACCAAACTACAGTTTACACACATCCATATCATAGTATATCCATAGTTTTTGCACATCCATATTAATTTACATAAAGAATAATTTTGCACATTAGTTAGTACTGATGACGTAATTGCCCACAGTCTTGTACTATTGTAGCGTTCGTCTTAACGAAATTTTGTAAATTAATATGGTATTCAATGCCTTTTAACCAACATGATGACGTAATTAAGAGTTGAGTAATTTGATTAATTTAATACAAAAATAAAGATATTCGTGGTTTGTGTAATTTTTCATTAGAAATTTCCATTAATATACTTCCACACATTTACTTTTTCGCCATCAACGGGAAACTTTCCGATGTGTGTAGGCAGTACCTAATACATAGGGCCTACACGGCAGTAAACCTAACGACGTGCTCATTTGACATTTTGCGAATTAATAAATAAAAATACAGTTTTATCAAAACGATTTATCTAAGAAATGAAATAGGTAAGTATCATTTCGGCAGTTACAAAATTGTTTCATATTAGTACTATATATTCGTAAAGTTATTAGTGCTTTAAGTACAGTAGGTACAGATATTAGATGAATTAATGTCCCATAGCCGAGCGAGTGAGAGGGAGATATGTGGCATAACTACGCATGCGCTCAAAGGTCTTTACCGTTATAATCCAGATCTGAAAACATGCTACAGTCGTTATCTTGCTTGTTAGTTTACTGTGTGCATAAACGCTTGCTCACAACAATGAGTAAAATTATGCAATGTTATTGGAATGGCGCGTATGGCTTATGCGAGTGAGAGCGTTATACTTTCTCTCACTCCCACGGCTAGGGGACTTTAGTTCATCTGAATACTATTTAACTTGCCGTACTATTATTGATAGTACTTACAACTTAACCCACTGCTTTGGTCAGAAACTCTCAGTCTAAGGACTAAAAGAATGATGAACGATGCCATCCTTAGAAGTGTTCTGATGTATGGCGCAGAAGCATGGGAGTTAACAAAAAGAAATAAAGATAGACTGAATGCAGTGGAAATAGACTTCCTGAGACGCAGCTGCAGGGTATCTAGGATAGGGCACATAAGAAATGAAGAAATAAGAAGAAGAATGAATCAACAGGAGTCAGTTGTTGAAGCAATAGAAAGTCGCCAACTGTTATGGTATGGACATGTAAAAAGAATGTCAGAAGCTAGATGGCCCAAGTTCATAATGGAATGGACACCTCAAGAAAGGAGAAAAGGGGGGCGCCCTCCTAGAAAATGGGAGCAAGACATTCAAAACGCCATGAATTTGAGGCAACTGGCTCCTGAAGATGCACTGGATAGGGGCAAATGGAGGTTGAGATGCGAGAAACGGCCTGATGATGCTGTAAGAGACCTCGCTTAAGTAAGTAAGTACTATTATTGATAGAAAAAGTTTTAAGAAGTATCGTTGCAGCTGAAAGATTTACGATGTTAAAATTTTAGCTGTTTAAAGTAAGTACGTACTTCACCTAACCCTATTATACAGAAAGGGGGACCTTTAGGTTTTTGGTTAACTACTCCACCACTACAAGTTTGGATGAATCCTACGTCATTCATTCAAATTTCTGACATGCCTCATATAAAGCCACTAGTATTAGTAGAAAATTACTAAAATTATTATTTTTGTTTATATAAAAATTTAATTAATTTATTTAATTTTTTATTTGTTTTTGCTTTTACAGCCTCATTGGACCATTGGTTGAATCAAATTTAAAAATCCTTCTTTGTTTGGTTTTAGGATTCTTACGCTTTCCCCAATAATTCTTATGTATTTTGGGATCTGATCTGTCTGATTTTATCTGTTCAAATAATTTACGACGGAACTCGAGATTTTCGACAATCTTGTGTTTTATCTATACTTATTTATAATGTATTTAGTTTATTTACAATAAAAAATGCTAATTAAATAATTTGTGTCCGAAGTGCGGAATTTACAGTGACGTCATTACTTTTCCGCCAAAAAAGGTGGGAGAAATTACCCCTACCCCGTTCTCCTACATCGTCGTGCCCCCAACAGCGTTCTGATCTGATTTGGACGCTGGTTTTGTAGTGGTTAAATCGTTCTGGATCGATTTCTAAACTTTTATTGTTGGTAAACGTTATTTGTGGTGCCGTTATTAATATATTACAAGTGGTTGTATTATAAAAGTGGAGAGAATGTGATAATTCGTATCTCGTGAACAATGATACCCACAAATTTGCCGAAGTTTCTAGAAAGTACAGTGGTCTATGCCTCCTTGCATTCATCTTAAAAGATTTTGTCTTTGGACCTACAGTTGTGGAATATTTACTGGATTTTGTTATTATTTTCGGTAAGTATAATTTTTAATAGCTTCTGCTATAATATATAATTGTAATAATTTTTTTTGTAAAATTTTTAAAAGAATGCTTTGTTTAATGTTCACAATCTTACGTTTTCTAATCGGCTGTACTTTTTGTATCTTAAGTCATTGTAAACCAAGACTGTACAGTACAAATTAATTTGTTTTAAAATAATTTAATATCAAGTTAAAGACATAAAGGGTAAAATAATTTTATTTCAAAACTTGTAGTAAAAGGTGGGTGCCCCCACCCACTAGACTAGACCAACGCCATTGCTTTGTTACGAAATAATGTAGCCGAGAAGTTGAATCCTGCTGCATATCTTACCGGTGGATTCAATATAAATACCAAAATATTCATTTATTGTAATATAGCTTCTATTTTTTTTTTATTATTATAAAATTCTTTGTACAAATAAGTAGCAATGAGGTTAGAGTAGTTGATAATACTGCTATAACAAAATAAACTTTGTCATGCAATAAATAATTTACTATTTTATTGGTCTGTTATGCAATATAAAAAAAAATCAATAATTTTTTTTTAGTAATTATAAATAGGTGGAATTATAAATACAGTGTGTGGAGTTAACTAGGGTTGTTAGAGGGAAACTTACAAAAGTTGTATCTGGAAAGCTTGAAGTCAAAGCAGGCGTTCCACAGGGGTCAGTTTTAGGTCCAATTCTGTTTCTATTGTACATTAATAGGTTACCAGAAGTCATACCTAATGGCAGAGCTTTGTTGTTTGCTGATGATACTTCAGTAATCAGTAACAGTTCACTGGTAGATGCTCTTGAAGTAAATACACATGTTAACATAGAGTCCGTAGTACAGTTCTTGAATCAAATGTTATTAACAGTTAATGGGAAAAAGTTTCAGTACTTGCAGTTCAAAAATAAACATAACGTTAAAGAAAGTAGAGAAGTGGATGTATTTATTCATAATAATAGTTTAGAGCATGTAGAAACAGTGAAGTTCCTGGGCGTATCTCTAGATAGATCTTTGTCTTGGGACTTCTATATCAATCAAGTTTGTAGTAAAATATCATCTGGGGTATTTGCACTAAAACAAATCGCCAGATTAAATGATATAAAATTACTCATGGCAGCTTATCATGGCCTCATTCTGTCTCATATCCGGTATGGTATTTTAGTATGGGGTAATTCTAGCGTGGGTAATATGAATAGGGTTTTTAAAATTCAAAAGAAAGCTATTAGGTGTATGGTGGGAGCTAACCAGCTAACCTCATGCAGGCCACTATTTAAGGAGCTTAAATTGCTTACAGTTCCCTGTCTCTACATTTTTGAGGTGATTAGGTATGTTAGGCAAAATAATTTTATGCAGAATTTCATTGTTCACAATCATAACACGAGAAACAGGAATGATTATTATGTGGCTAATCACTCCACAAAATTGTTTGAACAAAAACCTACTTATGCAGGGAGAAAATTCATAAATAAATTACCCCAATCTTTAAAGTGTTGTGAGGATTTGAATTCCTTTAAAAACAATTTAAAAAATTACTTGATCGGTGAAACTTTTTATAGCGTACAAGAATTTCTTTCTTGATAGTAGTGATACTATTTCTTGATAGTAGTGATTTCTTATATGTATTTCAGGTGTTACATCTGACGACATGTCCTATATTCCTCCTGGAGTCTCCAGGGCGTAAAAAAAAAAAGTGAGAATATTGGAGCCCAATCATTTCTTTTTTGTTCACTACAGTTATTCAGTAGGCCTATAGTAACTTTTACAGGAAACAGATAACATCTATTGTTCTGTTTTAATGACTGTATAGTTATTATTGCAATGCTTTTCGCATTTCAAACTTCAAGTGTCTGTCCAGACAATTGCCCTCCTACAGACCTCTACTGTGATGTGACGCTCATGAGCGAGTCGCACAAAAGAGCTCTTTTAACTGAGCGGTGAGCTACCACCTCTTTTATTTTGAACGACCAGCAGACTAGCACACCGAGTGTTTCTCCCCGTGCAGCACGCTCTCCGCACAGAGCTGACTTGTACATCCCCTCCACTCCACGACTAAACCACTTTTTTCTAGTCGCTACCTAAACGCTGCATGGAAAGTATACATATCGTATCAAACTCGGCCTCTGTATGTGAGGGTGTGGAGAGGGGGTCATTATTCTTTCATACTTCTTCTTCTCAGCGTGCCTGTCCGGTTCGAACGCTGGCTGTCATCATGGCTATCTTGGTCTTGTCATCTGCAATGCGGAACAGTTGGGCCGAGCTTTTCCCATACCAGTCTCTCAGGTTAGCAAGCCAGGATATTCTTCTTCGGCCTGGCTGTCTTCTACCATCCAATCTTCCCTGCAGGATGCGCTGCAATAGTTCGTATCTACCGTGGTTCCTCATAATATGACCGAGGTATTGCAACTTGCGACACTTAATGGTGTTTATTACCTCTGGTTCCTTGTTCATCCGACGCAGTACCTCAATGTTGGTCACCCTATCTGTCCATGGTATCCTCAGCATTCTTCTGTACACCCAAAGTTCGAAGGCTTCAAGTTTAGTAGTGGTCGCCCTCGTCAACGTCCAAGACTCTACTCCGTACAGAAGAACGGAAAACACATAACACCGCAAGAGTCGCAACTTAGTGCCCATAGTTCTTTCATACTATACTACAACAACCCTGAGACAAGTGGTTGTAAAATACCATTGTGCTGTACTGTAACTATTTTGCTGCGTGCGTATGAAACAAAGATAGATACATGACAAAAATTTGTTTGTGGAAAGGGATGCATGAATGTTCAGGTTGATGCACGCACAAACACAACATGCTGTGTGCAAAGGAGTGAGCGAATGTCACCCTCGGCTCGACTCGCTGTCTGTTTATTCACATAGCTCAGCTGAGCTGAGTGCTGTACGTATTAGAATCTACTAGCTCACTGCCACAGTTCACCCCGTCTCATCGTTCAATTGTACGGTGGCACGCTCTGTGCCGTTCACTCAAGTGTGCGGAGCGGGGGTGTGCTAGCTCACCTATTTTACTGTGCCGTCCCATGACTGCTCTACTGGTAATCATCTTTATTTATCTACTCATTCATTGCCTTATGATAGATACTGAAGTCATGTGATTGGGTTTTGCATATGATGGTCTGTGAGGAAGGGAAGTGAAAATTTGCAGTGCTACCAACCTCAACAGTCAGACATTACTTGTACATTTCACTACCGTGCAATTTCTACATATATTTTGTTAGCTGTGGGTTATTCTGAGAAAATGTTTTGTTCATAAATCTTGTTGTTGTTTAGGTCAACAGCCGAAAGGGTTGTTTGAACCTCTAGAGGTTTTACTAAGTAAAAACGAGGAGTAAGGTGGTTTACCATTGCCTTCCTCACTGAGTTGAAAGAGTATGCTTATCAGCACGCCAGGCCCTCCGAAAAGCACTCACTTTCCACCCTGCAAATGACACCCTCACTTCATTCACCACAGGGTCTGGCTGCATAGTGAAATTCATTACTCTCAGAGGAGATAACTCTGACTAGTGTCACAGTACACCTGTACCTCTTCTGTTCTTAAATAGTTCAGTCATTATCTTATCTTATCTTCAGTCATAAATCTTATAAAAAATAAATGTGACCTGTAATATTGCGTATAGCTTAATTACATGATTATAAATGTTTGATTTACTGTAATTACCAGCTACCTTTTACCATTGGAACAAAATTTTCTACAAATGAATCGCCTTCTTTACTATCGCTGTCACCGGCGTCTTCACTTCAGTCTCATTTCTATCTACTTAACTGTTTCATTTTTTTTTACCAGGTGTCAACAAAACTTGAAGAATAGCTTATTCACGTCTTTTTAATTTTTTTCTTGATTTTTAAAATTGTGGAAAGAAAAACAACACAGTAGTTAGCCACTCGCTTATGGCTTTCGTTAAGAGACACGGATAGTCATTTTTGTTTAGCTATAACTTCACAGCATTTTATTACACTACATATTAGATTTTGTTTAGCACTGTGATAAGTCTGCCCACGTTTTCAAGAAACTACCATTTCTGTTTATGGTAACAAACAGTTATTACTATTTCATATAATGAATTAATATAATAATTTCACTAACCTTCCTTTTAAACTGCGTCACCTTTATTTTATTCCTACTTACACGTGTTTCGGTGGATCCACCATCATCAGAGTAAATGAAAAACTGAAACTAAAAATTTTTTTCATTTATTTAAAATTTACAGAAGATGATACATCTTCAGTCACTTGTATAAAAGTACAGTTTTATACAAGTGACTGAAGATGTATCATCTTCTGTAAATTTTAAATAAATGAAAATAATTTTTAGTTTCAGTTTTTCATTTACTCTGATGATGGTGGATCCACCGAAACACGTGTAAGTAGGAATAAAATAAAGGTGACGCAGTTTAAAAGGAAGGTTAGTGAAATTATTATATTAATTCATTATATGAAATAGAAATATTTCAAACTGCAGGATGCATTATAAAGATTTATTTTTGAATGAAAACAGTTATTATTCGTACAGGTCATCTACAAAAGGTTCCACGATATACTTTATACAGTAGCTCTGGGAGTTACTGTAAGGTTCTGGGTGTTGTATGAGTTGCTGTACTGAAATTAAAGCAGTCGCACATGCGCACTGATGCTTTTCCCCCTTTACCCCTCATTGCAAACAAAGGCAAACTCGTGACTCAAGTAACTATAGGTGTTCTTGTTATTTTCTCTCCCTTATGGCGTAGTCTCTCAAGATGCTAGTTTACTGGCATGTTGGGGTTTGTTCCCATGGAGCTATAGGGTGATTCAAAAAGAGCGCCGGTTTTGATATATCAAATTAAGAGATTTATTTTATTGAAAAACTGAAAATAAATACATCAACAAGTTCATCTTACCTTCCGATTTCATGTATGAAAAATGATGTCATGCATGTGTCCTCCTCTACTGTGCTGGCACGCATCAACTTTGTCCATGAAATTGGATATTACTGCACGACAAGTTTCGAGTTCCATTTGCCCGATAACCCGTCGAATTTCCTCCTTCAAATCATTGATGTTTCGGGGTTTATTGGCATACACCATGACTTCAGATGACCCCAAAGATGAAAGTCACAAGGCGTCAAGTCACACGACCTTGGTGGCCATTGATGGTCGGAATTACGAGAAATGAGGCGATCCTGGAACGGTTCACGGAGCAACAACATTGTTTCTCGTGCAGCAACTGAATTTTATACGGGTGATATTGGAGATCGTACCGAAGAATTCTCCGTACAGTCGAACATCGTAAACCCAATTGTTGAGAACGGCGACGTATTGATTTTGCTGGGCTAACAGCCACACTGTCACGAACCAACGCAACGTTCTGCTCAGTTCGGCCAGAACGACGACGTCCAGAACTTTTAAGGTCGACTGTTGAACCCGTCTCAAAAAACTTTTTCATGAGCCTGCGAACTGTTGATTCATTCGGTGCTTGATTACGTCCTAGAGTACCGCGAAGTCGCCTGACAGTAGCCGCATAACTCTCTCCACTCTGGTAAAATGTTTTGACGATTAACACTCGTTGCGCAATAGTAAACTTCTCCATGGTTAGACACAGACTGTGAGAGTACTACACTGCGAACAAGAGAAACTACAACTGAATCGTCAATCGGAATGTTCTCCGAAATAGAAATGAGGTCTAACAATGTTGCCAACCGATAAACAAAAATTTACCAGCCGTTTAAAAACCGGCGTTCTTTTTGAATCACCCGTTAGTTAATTAAGACATACATGAGTTGTGTTGTATATTGCTGCACAAAGTAAATATTCCATAATAAATTATGTATTCTGTTTGTGTAAACCATGAAGCGTGGCCCACTCGTAACATTTTACATTTTCCTTTTTACTTTCTCTTACCTATATGAATATATAGGAAGGAAATTATTGTTTTCATGTCGATTTTAAGAAATCAAGTTTTCACCGGATCTACACGTTTTCAAACCCCCTGAACCCAAAAAACTATGTTTTTAGCAATTGGTCTGTGTGTGTGTGTGTGTGTGCGAACAGAATATCTCAAGAATGAAACATTGTACGAACTTGAAACTTAAGTTACATACCACTACCGGACCCCACACAAACATTTTCATCAAAATCGGTCAACCAGAAGTAGTAGTTTATTCGTGTAATTTTTCACTTTTTTGCGATTTTCTCAAAAACTGGTCCTATGATTTTTTTTAAAATCGCCTGGTTAACTAAATTTTTTATGCTCTACAAGATAGGGTAGGCGCCATATTTACTGAAATTCTTGGTGAGGCTGTTTTCACGTTAAAAGTTTTTTTTAGATTACGGCTTTAATATGCATTTTAGCGCAAAAGTTTATATAATAAAAAATGTAGAGAATTTAAAATCCTACAACTTATCTCAAACTTTTTTTTTGTATAACGCTTAGTTTAGCAGTAATTAGCGATTTATTATTTTTCTCACGAAAACGTGTGAAAGGTCGATTTTTTTAAGATTTCGGCCTTAAAATGCATTTTACGACAAAAGTGTATATAATTAATTTTATAGGAAATTAAAAGATCTACAACTTTTATTTAAAGCATTTTTCTGTACAGAGCCTAGTTTTGCGGGAAAGAGTGATTTTCCGTATTTTTAAGCCGAACTGAGGTTGATTTTCATTTTGCATCTTTCGTATATGATTAGAATTAGGTTATGTTTATTGAGGTTAGTTTTTTGTTTATTTCTAATATTTTATGACGAATGTTACGTTATATTATTAATTATTTGCATTGGCAAGAGAAAGTTGTGTGAGTGTTTCACACCAGATTTTTTTGTTATGTTAAAAAACGGACAGGCAAAACGCATAGTTTGTTTGATCTGAATAAAATCGGATGGGATGAAGCTTTCAGTTCATACAGAACATAGGATAAGTCTGAGCAAATTTGAACGTGTAGATATCTTGCCCGTTTTGCTTGACAACTTCCCTCAGTTTTTCAAAGATCTATCAGCAGTGTAGTTCAGTTTTCTCATTACATTAAAATATCAGATATGAGGCAATGGTTGCGTAATTTTTTTTACTGAGTTTATTGAATTATTTCTATTGTATTTCTGGTGTTATTAAAGACAGTAATTTGTAATATGTACCCACATCCATTCTTAAATAATTTCATTAATCTTCAGGTTTATACCTTAATTATCTCATTAATTTAACATGAGAGAATCTTCCTCTTTTCATTAACCACTTTCTAGACCACCATTAACAACTCGTAATTGCGTTAGTTTTTATTTTTGCTGCACATAAAGATATTACAGACAAAATTAAACTCTTCTTCCATTATTGTACGGTCAATTACAAGTCATAGGGGTGTGGAGACACATGGTTTCCATTCGTTTTGCATGTATACAAAACATTAGGCATGAACCACGCTTAAAACTAGACAAATTTTAAAGATGAGAATAGATGAAGCATGCCAGAGAGAGCAGAAAAAAAGTGCAGTGTTTGGATGAGGAAGTGGTTCATTATAAGAGGATAAATTGAGGCTTCTTCAAGACTTGTGAGGAAACTCGGTTTGGAAAATCTAAACGAATATACGAGTTTCTTGCAAATGAGGGACTTAAAATTTTTAAATTAAATTGGAATTCCACTTTAGCTGTTCCTTTTCACGTGACAACTTCACTTGCAACACAACATATCTGCTCCTTAAAACAGCTAACTAGCAACATTTCGAAGCATTCACACCGAGCTAGTGTACTACTAGTCAGTCACAAGACTTTTTCTCCCCAGCCAGTTGGTAGTAAAATCAAACGTGTTCAAAGTCACTAGCATATTAGTGAATACTAGCACTTTAATAACTCTACTTGTTGTTAGTTGTTCATTCCCATTAAGCTATTTTGCTAGCAGCTGCTAGTACTGGAATCGTGGAAATATGTCTTGAGAATTCAGTTCCATATTCTGCATTTTAAATTTAATATTACTGTGAACGGAATGGAAACACCATTCTGCATTTAAACTGCATTTTTTTTAAATTAAACGGCAACTTAAATGCAGGTGGAGTGTCAGATTATTTACACTCAATCTGTTCGTTGCAGGGCTAAAATAAATAGTTCTGTTTCTTCTCACATGGTCAGCCAATTAAATGACTTAATCATTTAAGAAGAGGTAGAGGTGTAAAAGACACTAATCAGAGTTATCTCCTCTGAAAGTAATGAATTTCATTATACAGCCAGACCCTGTGGTGAATGAAGTGAAGGTGTCATTTGCAGAGTGGAAAATATGTGCTTTTCAGAGGAGCCGGCATGCTGATAAGTGTACCTTTCTACTCAGTGAGGAAGGCAATTGTAAACCACCTCACTCCTCGTTTTACTTAGTAAAACCTCTACAGGTTCAAACCAGCTTTTCGGCTGATGACCTAAACAACATTCTGCTAGGCTACCTGTCTGCATTTTTTGCTTGATGTAGGTATTTTCCATAATAGTCCTTTTTTTCTACTAAGGATAAGTGCACAGTGAACGCTGGTCGCTTACAAGCAGGAGCCTGCCAGTAGGAATAGGCCATTATATTTTAATTGGACGTCTCACAGTAAATGCTGGTGGGGAAACTTGCGCGCTGGTCATCTGCGCATATCAGCTCATAGACACACAGGATTTATCATATAATGTTTAATCTTGATTTGTCGTGCGAGTACTTTCTTCTTTTATAAGTGGTGAGTTCCTCGGAGTGTGCCAGCCATCTTTCTTTGTCTCTTGTTCACTTCTTTTTCGCTGGTCTTTAGTTGTATTATCTCCTCGAGGTATTTAAAGCTATCAACTTTCCTAAATTTTTTACATTTAAGTGACTTCGGGGCTGTTTTGATGTTTGTTATGTGTTAAAGTTTCTCGAAGGAAATTTGTATCCTTTTTTTACTTTCTCTTGCCTATATGAATATATATAGGAAGGAAAGTATTGTTTTCATGTCGATTTTTCGAAACCAAGTTTTCACCGGATCTACACGTTTTCAGACCCCCTGAATCCAAAAAAACATGTTTTTAGCGATTGGTCTGTGTGTAAGTGTGTGTGTGTGTGTGTGAGAGCAGAATATCTCAAGAACGGAACATCGTACAAACTTGAAACTTGTTACATCCCACTACCGGACCCAAAACAAACATTTTCATCAAAATCGGTCAACTGGAAGTAGTTAGTAGTTTATTCGTATAATTTTTCACTTTTTTGCGATTTTCTCAAAAACTTGTCCGATTTTTTTTTTAAAAATTGCCTGGTTTACTAAATTTTTTATGCTCTACAAGATAGGGTAGGCGCCATGTTTGCTGAAATTTTTGGTGAGGCTGTTTCCACGTAAAAAATTTTTTTTTTAAGATTACGGCTTTAATATGCATTTTAGCGCAAAAATGTATATAATTAAAGTTGTAGAGAATTTAAAATCCTACAACTTTTATTTCAAAAATTTTTTGTATAACGCTTAGTTTAGCGGTAATTAGCGATTTTCTGTTTTTTTCTCATGAAAACTTGTGAAAAATCGATTTTTTTAAGATTTCAGCCTTAGTATGCATTTTACAACAAAAGTGTATATGATCAAATTTATAGGAAATTAAAATATCTGCAACATTAATTAGATTTATTGAACGGAAATGTTGGTTTCTCGAAAAACATGTTCGAACTGTTCACATGCTAAACAAAATCTAATATGGAATGTAATAAAATGCTGTGAAATTGAAGTTTAACAAAAAAAAAGCTTTCCGTCCCTCTTAACAAAAGCTGTGAGCGACCTACTTACTACTTTCGTGTTTTTCTTTCCACAATTCAAAATATAAAAAAGGAATTTAAAGTTAGTGAAGAATTTAATTCTCCATCAACAGTTTTTTGACACCTGGTAAAAAAGGGAAACGGTTATATCAATAAGAAACTGATGTCAACATGTGTTGTTTAGGTCATCAGCCTGTAAGCTGGTTTGAACCTGTAGAGGTTTTACTAAGTAAAACGAGGAGTGAGGTGGTTTACCATTGCCTTCCTCACTGAATGGAAAAGTACATTTAACAGCATGCCGGGCCCTCTGTAAAGCACACATTTTCCACTCTGCAAATGACACCTTCACTGCATTCACCACAGGGTCTGGCTGTATAACAAAATTCATTACTTTCAGAGGAGATAACTCTGATTAGTGTCACAGTACACCTCTACCTCTTCTGTTCTTAAATGATTCAGTCATTTAATTGGCTGACTATGTGATAAGAAACAGAACTATTTATTTTAGCCCTGCAACGAACAGATTGAGTGTAAATAACTTGACACTCCCCTCCTGTCTGTTATGGGCAAAGTGATGCTGACATGTGAAACGTTATTACCGGTTTTGAAAGAAGGCTAAATTTTAGTTGGAAACTTTGTTCGTTAAGAAAAATTTTTAAAGGAAATGGGGTTTAAGTGGAAAAAGTATCAGTCACAACGAAGTATATTAATTAAAAGGTGACAGATGGTTAACAAACGGTACAATTGCACAGTAGTAAAATATAGTGTCTCACTATTGAGGTTGGCAGCACTGTCTGATTTTCTCTTCCTTTTCTCACAGCCAATCCATACGTAAAAGGCATTCTCGTGTCTCAGTATCTATAGTTAAGCCGCTCTAAGTTTGCTCCTACTGTCAACAAACCAAAACCAGCTACTACAGGGTGCACGTTAGAGTCCGTGACTTTATGGATGTCGTATTCCTATTAAGTTATCTATTTTTTAAATTATAATTACTTAAAGTACTAAAAACATCAGTCGTGATATGATGTAGGCCTAACAATTTAATTTAGAAAAATACTTTTAAAAGTATTTTGTATTTAAATACTTTTGAAAGCATTTAGTTGTTACTTTTTAATCAGCGTGTACACATTTAGATACAATGCGCATGCTCAGTGACGTCATTATTTGTTTACATTAGGAGCAAACTTAGAACGGCTGAAGTGTATAATGTTTGGGTGTCCTGGTCAGTCTCGTTTTTGCGGTCTGTCCTGTAGTGTTACTCTCCTATTTCCTATCTCCAACATTTTTGACTTAATATTAAGTCAAAAATGTTGGAAATGGAAAGGTATAGGTATCAGACGAACAATGTCCCATAGCCGAGCGAGTGAGAGGGAGATATGTGGCATAACTACGCATGCGCTTAAAGATCTTTACCTTTATAATTCAAATCTGAAAACATACTACAGTCGTTGTTATCTTGCTTGTTAGTTTACTGCATGCTTAAACGCTTGCTCACAAAAATGAGTTAAATTATATGACAGTGTTATTGGAACGGCACATATGGCTTGTGTGAGTGAGAGCGTTATGCATTCTCTCACTCCCACGACTAGGGGACATCTAAATACTGTATATATATTATTTTACGTGAAAATGAAGTTTATTTTATTTATTTATTTATTATTAAAACATTAAATGTTTCAACCAAATTTTGGTTGATTCAATTAAACATTTTATTTTTTAACCCTAATGTGAGTGCATTTCTGTTCACTTTAGAAGAATAACAAACCCCATTACCCAATGAGATGAGAGTGATATGCATGTTATTGAGGTGTATTCTTGTACAGATTCTGGGTAACCATTCCTGAGAAAGTATGTTTAATTGAATTCCAACCATCAAAGAACACTGGTGACCACTGTCTAATATTCAGATCCATATATAAGTAACTTACTACTTAATAGGTACCTTTACTTTTAGGATTTTAACCACAGAACCTTCGTCTCTGTACAACAGTAATGAATTTACCACTTGACCAACCTGTTTAATCCGATTGAACATTACGTTGTTAATTTGAATGTAAATTTATTGATACAATTTTATATTTGGCCTTCAAGCCAGTCCAGTTAATCAGTTGGTAGAAATGTTTTTTTTTTATTCCTAATTTGTGTACGTTGCAATCTGTTCAATTCAGAACAATAAACAACCCCATGACCTAATGAGATGAGGGTGATGTGTATGACGTGTAAATGAGATGTATTCTTGTACAGATCCAGGCTGACCATTCCTGAGAGAATATGGTTAAATAAACCCCAACCATCAAAGTACACCGGTAACCACTGTCTAGTATTCAAATCCGTATAAAAGTAACTAACTTTACTAGGATTTGAACCAGGAACCTTCGTCTCTGAAAATAGCTGTTAAAACAGCTGATTTTGGCGACAAATTTACCTCTAGACCAACCCGGTGGGATAGGTAGAAAATTGGCATTCAATTTTCTGTAGCTGTAGCAATACTAGTTGGGCAAGCGACTCTGTATTGTAACCAGCTGATAGCCTGAACAAACTCTACTGATGGGGGGGGGTCCCTGTTCAAATAAATTCATCCCGAATCATGTCAAAAAAATTTAAAAAAAAACAGAAAAAAGGAGCAATCAAATTGGGTGGTTGTCAATGAAGTTCCGTTCTCGATAACAAAAAAAGCTTTAAAACTATTTTTTTCTTTCTATTGCCTATATGAATATATAGGAAGGAAAATATTGTTTTCATGTCGATTTTTCAAAATTGAGTTTTCACCAGATATACACGTTTTCAGACCCCCTGAACCCAAAACTCATGTTTTTAACAATTAGTCTGTGTGTATGTGAACAAAATATCTCAAGAATGGAACATCGTACGCAATTGAAACTTAAAAACTGAAATTAGGTACCACGAGAGGACCTGACACGAACATTTTCATCAAAATTAGTCCACTAGAAGTATTGCTTGAGTCCAAGCTCTGTGTAGTTGTTGTGGAATGCAGTGCGTGCGTTGTTACAATAGTGGGAGAATGAATGAGTGTTAGTAGTGTTTCACAACTGATGCATTTGTAGTGGTAGCGTGTACTAACTAGACTAAAAAAATATTCTTATCATCCGGTGCATTAATTTAAAAAATACCTACCGGGTTGTTAACTTGGTTGGATTCATAATATTTAACTTACCAATTTATATCAAAATATGTAAATAAATAAATGTAATCAATACAAACAAATATGTTAAAAACGGAAAGTTTGAAAACGAAAGTTTTGTATCGGAGTAATACAACAATCTCTATTTCATATAATGAATTAATATAATAATTTCACTAACCTTCTTTTTAAACTGCGTCATCTTTATTTTAATTTCTACTTACACGTGTTTCGGTGGATCCACCATCATCAGAGTAAATGAAAAATTGAAACTAAAAATTTTTTTTCTCATTTATTTAAAATTTACAGAAGATGGTACATCTTCAGTCACTTGTATAAAACATTTTTATTTTCATTTTTTTTCTCATTTATTTAAAATTTACAGAAGATGGTACATCTTCTGTAAATTTTAAATAAATGAGAAAAAAAAATTTTTAGTTTCAATTTTTCATTTACTCTGATGATGGTGGATCCACCGAAACACGTGTAAGTAGAAATTAAAATAAAGGTGACGCAGTTTAAAAAGAAGGTTAGTGAAATTATTATATTAATTCATTATATGAAATAGAAATAATTTCAAACTGCAGGATGCATTATAAAGATTTATTTTTGAATACAACAATAGTTCTCCCAGCATGCATCACTCATTCATTATACCTCACCCATACCCCTCACCCCGCATCTACACGCAGCTTGGAACTGCACAATAGTAGTTTATTCGTGTAATATTTCTTTTTTTTTTTCAAAAATGGCTCATACAATTTTTTAAAATTGTCTCATTTACTACATTTTTTATGCTCTACAAGATAGGGTAGGCGCCATGTCTGCTGAAATTCTTAGGGAGGCTGTGTTCTCATAGAAAAAAAAGGTATTTTTAAGATTGCGTTCTGAATATGCATTTAACGACAAAAGTATATATAATCAAACATGTAGAAAATTAAAAAACCTACAACCTTTATTCCAAACATTACTTTGTATAACACTTAGATTAACAGTAATTAATGATTTTCTGTTTTTTATTTTCATGAAAATCTGTAAAACAATGAATTTTGTAAGATTTCGACCAAATTTATAGGAAATTAAAAAAACTTCTACAAGTTTTATTTCAAGCATTTTTCTCTAAAGAGCCTAGTTTAGTGTGAGAGAGTGATTTTCCGTATTATTAAGCCATTACTAGCCATATTACTAAGGTTGGTTTTCATTTTGCATCATTCACTCGTGATCAAAATTAGATTATATTTTTAGAGGTTAATTTTTTGTTTATTTCTAATATTTTATTACTAATGTTAGAATGTATTGTTAATTATTTGCATTGGCAATAGAAAGTCGTGTGAGTGTCTCACACCAGATTTTTTGCCTCATTCACTCATGATTAAAATTAGATTATATTTTTAGAGGTTAATTTTTTGTTTATTTTTAATGTTTTATTACTAATATTAGGAATGTATTGTTAATTATTTGCATTGGCAATAGATAGTCGTGTGAGTGTCTCACACCAGAATTTTTGCATCAGTCACTTGTGATTAAAATTAGATTATATTTTTAGAGGTTTTTTTTGTTTATTTCTAATGTTAGAATGTATTGTTAGTTATTTGCATTGGCAATAGAAAGTCGTGTGAGTGTCTCACACTAGAATTTTTGCCTCATTCACTCATGATTAAAATTAGATTATATTTTTAGAGTTAATTTTTCATTTATTTCTAATATTTTATTACTAATGTTAGAATGTATTGTTAATTATTTGCAGTGGCAATATATAGTCGTGTGAGTGTCTCACACCAGATTTTTTGCATCTTTCACTCGTGATTAAAATTAGATTATGTTTTTAGAGGTTAATTTTTTGTTTATTTCTAATATTTTATTACTAATGTTAGAATGTATTGTTAATTATTTACACTCACTCTGTTGGTTGTAGGGCTAAAATAAATAGTTCTGTTTCTTATCACATGGTCAGCCAATTAAATGACTGAATCATTTAAGAACAGAAGAGGTAGAGATGTGAAAGACACTAATCAGAGTTATCTCCTCTGAAAGTAATGAATTCATTATACAGCCAGACCCTGTGGTGAATAGAGTGAAGGTGTCATTTGCAGAGTGGAAAATTTGTGCTTTTCAGAGGGCCCGGCATGCTGATAAGCCTACTTTTCCACTCAGTGAGGAAGGCAATTGTAAACCACCTCACTCCTTGTTTTACTTAGTAAAACCTCTACAGGTTCAAACCAGCCTTTTGGTTGATGACCTAAACAATAACGGTAATAGAAATTCATGTGAGTGTTTCGCTCCAGATTTTTAATGACATAACCTAATATCTTAAATTTAATTTCTTTAATATTCTGTCTTATCTTTTTCAGATTTTGTTATTGTTGAAGATTTAAACCCGGTTGTTGAAGATCCAGATTTTGTCGTAGTTTTTGTTGTTGTGGATATCAGAAGTAAAAACAAACATCCTAGTTATCATGACATGTTACAGTGAATGCTGTACCAAAAAAAAATCGGCCGAAAGTTTATTAGATACCGCAGCATTTTATTACATAAAAAATCATTACGAACAAACATATGTTTTAGATACATTTAAAAGAATCTTTCATGAGTCACCCATCTGTTATGATATTCACGGAGATGATATTGAAGATGAAAACGAAGGAAATCTTGATCAATACGGAAATGATTTAATCGGCGCTCTTGCTTATAGTTTGTATATTCAAAGAAAAAAATCCAATGAAATGTGTTTCACTCATGAAGAAACAACATATTTAACGATAATCTTTAAAACAGTTTTCGATTCAATTAAAAACTATTTTAAAAACTTACAAAAGTATTTAGTTATGAAACTTATAGACAAGATTTTTCTAATGGGTTATGAAATATTTAATTGGGTTTATAAACATAATAAATTTTACAATATACAAGGATTAAAAAAATATAATTTTGTCGATTTTCTAGATCATATCGTTTGGAAATCGACAGGATTAATCAATTACGAAGAATCTGCGAGGAAATTTTGTAATTCGAATGTAATCGATAACGTACGTAAATATTTAATCGCTTGTGATAATTGTTTTAAAGATGAAATTAATAAACTTAAAATGACTGATTTATCTTGGTTCAAACAAGGTATAGAAAAATCTGTACGAATTCATCCTTTAATCCTAATGTACATACCAAATATTTGTGATTATCAAGAAACAGTTGTTAATATTGTTAACATAATCGTTAAGAAACTTCTCTGTTCAAAAAATCGTAAAGAAAATTCAGGGAGCGATAAAGCTATAATTCATTTTTGGAATCAATTTAAATATACTAAACGACTTCAATTTTTAACGGAAATAATTTTTTGTGTAGAAAATGTTGATAGTTTGATTTATCTACTTTCGAAAACAAAAGATGAAGATGTTTTAAATTGGACAGAGGAACCTACCTGCATACATGATAGAGGACTTAGAAATTATTTTTTATTTGAACACAGCGTTTTTAATACTTTCGATATTATTTTACCGTATATAAAATTTTTTGGGTTTCAAGAACTTTTTAATAGTTTATTACGATTGATCTCTAATGATTTTGTTGATATCGGATCAAAAATGTATTATTTACGATACAATCGCACGATTTTTTTAAATGAAATCGTCAATCGTCTTTCATCTGATTATAGTAACGATTTGATTTTTATCGACGATTATAAAATGTATCGAATTAATGAATATAAATGTTTATTGGTTAAATTATGGAATTATAAACCTGAATCTTTTAATATTCAAGCGATATCTGTAGAACGTTGCGTATTAATCGCATTACGCGATAACTGTAATATTACTAAAGTAATTTTAGATTACATCGATCATGATATTAAAATGTTAGCGATTAAAAAAAATTGTGTTTATGAACAATGTGCCGAATTATTATTGAATAATAAATCGCAGTTCGTGAATAATTTTATCGCTAATCACTTTAGTGATGAATATGATATTTTATGTTTTAAAAGAAATTGTTTTATTAAAACGTTTCCTGATGTATGCGAGAAATTATTAAAAGGATATAACAGTGAAATCGTTTTTGAAAAGTTAAATAAATTTATTTTATTTTTTTCAAACATGTTTTCTGCGAAAGAAGTAAATGATTTAAAAATACAAGTGTTATTAAAGGTGAGTGGTTTTAATTCATCTATCAAAAAAGGTCTTGATGGTAAAGGTTCTTCATTAAAGTATGATAAATTTTTTAAATGGTGTTTAAACAAAATAAAGTATTAAATTTCACGAAGTAGAAACACAATTATTATTTGTTGATAAAGTGTACCTGTTAATATGTTAAGACTGTTAAACTGGTGAAAAAAATTGTTCTCTTTGTGCTGTGCTAAGTTTTTTTGTTAAATATTTTGATTAATTTACTTTTGATGAGATATGAACGTTTGTACACAGAAATTCTAATGCTGATAATAAGAGATAAAGTCATCAGCCATTTGATGTGTAGTAGGCATTAAACAGAGCCCTTTTTTGTTCGCTCAAAGGTCTTTACCGTTATAATCCAAATCTGAAAACATACTACAGTTGTTATCTTGCTTGTTAGTTTACTGCATGCATAAACGCTTGCTCACAACAATGAGTAAAATTAAACACAATGTTATTGGAACGGCGCGTATGGCTTGTGCGAGTGAGAGCGTTATGCATTCTCTCACTCCCATGGCTAGGGGACTTCAGTTCATGTGAATACTGTACCAGCACATGGCTTCCAGCTGGTAGTGGGTTAATTGAAAAAATAATTTAGCAATTTAATATAATATACAGTGTCTCAAAATTATGTATACACATTTTGAACGGATATATTCGTTTGAAGTAAACATTTAGATGCATAATATTTGTATTGTCTTGTATTGTTGTTTGAGTTAACAACTGAAAAGCTGGTTTGAACCTCTAGAGGTTTTACTAAGTAAAAACGAGAAGTGAGGTGGTTGACTATTGCCTTCCTCACTGAGTTGAAAGAGTATGCTTATCAGCATGCCAGGCCCTCTGAAAAGCACCCACTTTCCACCCTGCAAATGATACCTTCTCTTCATTCACCACAGGGTCTGGCTGTATAGGGAAATTCATTACTCTTAGAGGAGATAACTCTGATTAGTGTCTTTTACACCTCTATCTCTTTTGTTCTTAAATAGTTCAGTCATATAATTGGCTGACTATTTAATAAGAAACAGAACATTTTTTTGTAGCCGTAAATGTTAAAAATGTTGGTTAAATAAATGTCGGGCCAGCCCAGTCAGTCGCTGGTAGAAAGTCGCTATTATTTGTTAAGTAACACCGGTTGGGCAAGCGACTTTTTATGGTGAACAGTTGACAGCCATCCATGAACAAACTCTACTGGGGGTCCCTGTTCAAACTCATGTCTAATCTACGTCAAAAAAAGCAGCGATCAAATTGGGTAGTTGTCAACAATGTACAGTTCCCGATAACAAATAAAAGCTTAAAAAAAAAATTTACAAAAAAAAAAAATCACAGACATTACAGTTAAAAATAAAAGCGTGGCGCATTAATATATATATAATATTTATTGTAAAATATTCGTTGTAAAATATTATATATATTAATGCGCCACGCTTTTATTTTTAACTGTAATGTCTGTGATTTTTTTTTGTAAATTTTTTTCTTTTTTTCTTTTTAGTTCTTTTTTTTTGATTGTTAAATAATAGCGTTTCTTAAAAAAAAAATTTTTTTTAATTTTTTTTGATTTTTTGATTTTTTTGAAATTTTTTTTATTTTTTTCTTTTTAGTTAATTTTTTTAAGTAATTGTTAAATAAAAGCGTTTTAAAAAATTTTTTTTAAATTTTAAAATTTTTTTTTACAAACACCTCCACAGCGTATTGTCATCGAAGATAAACAAGTGTGCAAAGTTTGATTCATATTGATACGGTAGAAGTATTAAAATTTTAAGTTGCAAGATTTGATGGATCCAAGAGTAAGTTAAATAAAAGCGTTTAAAAATACAGCCAAAAGCAGCGATCAAATTGGGTAGTTGTCAACTAGTGAAGAGCGTTCACTGTTTCAACCAGTCACCGTGATCACGGTGACAGTGATTTTGCGTTCACCGTTACTTTTAATAGTTACTTGTGATTTAGCAATAACTTTGTATTTTCTTAGTACATTTTTCATTTGTTATCATGAAACAATAATAATGTTTTCAGTTGTTATTTCATGATAAATAAAGTTTTGATAAATTAAAAAAATGGGCTACATATATAACTAAAATAAAAATTTAGCCTAAAACTAATTAACACAAGGTATCCAATATTAGTAATAAAAATAACATTTTGTATAAAAAAAGGGAAGTACAAGAAACAATATTTACAACTGAAAAATAACAACGCACATTATAAATAAAATAGCTAGGTAGAACGCGGCGTGCAATAAAAATAATACTGTAATGTAATTGTTTTACCGCGATCAGAGATGTAAAGGAACTACCCTCGTTTTGTTTAGGCTAGTAGATGACAAACATAACAAGGGGAAGAGACTGAGAGAGGGAGAGAGGATGAGAGAGAGAGAAGAGTGCAATAAAGATTGAAGTAAAAAAATAATGGACGTGCCGGTTATCAAAGGAGAGGCGACAAGGAGAGCACTAAGCCCAGTGAAAAGACCAACATATCTTACGTAGCTATCATAGGGGCCTTGAAGAAGAGTAAGCATATTATGTCGTTTTGTCTATTAACTGTGAACAGTGAATGAGCGAGTGAATTTGTCACTAGTTCCTAAGGTAAAGAATTCGTTCTCTCTTAAAAGTGACAGTGAACAGCGAATGAGTAACTGATTATTGTAAAAGTGATTGAAGGAACTGTAGAATTACGGTCGTCCTGCCTTAAACAGTGAATGAGTAAGCGATCTTTGTAACTGTGACTGGTGAACGAGAGGCTGTGCTATATTGTAGAATAGTACGGTGAACATTCGCCGTGTCGTCCTGTCTTCCAGTGACAGAAGAGCAAGCGATCTATGTAACAGTGACTGGGGAACGGTTACTCGCCTATCTGAATAACTGTGGTCACCGTGACTTACAAGTAACCGTGACTCGTTCACAGTGACAGTTCTTTTGTCTCTTCTCTAATTGTCAACAATGTACAGTTCCCGATAACAAATAAAAGCTTAAAAAAAATGTTTAAAATGATTACCGTTAACACATCTTATATCGTGTACATATCTGCATATACGCATTGACATTTTCATTACTTGTGGAGGTTTTTCTCCACCCAGACCGTTCCTTGTTCACATTTTTCTTTGTCCCTTGTGTTTTAAACTTGTTATGAATCCTAGCAACTGTTGTTCTTGAAGGTGGTTGTGTTTGAAATTCCATTTACCATTATCTTTTAACCTCTTGAACATTCTCAGTCTTTCAGTCACACTTTAACCCTCTATAGGTCTTTGGTAAGTATATTTACCACTGGCAATAAGGTTGATTTTATTAAAGAATAAGCTATGCAATTGAACCTTGTTGTTGTTTAGGTCATCGGCCAAAAAGCTGGTTTGAACCTGTAGAGGTTTTACTAAGTAAAACGAGGAGTGAGGTGGTTTACCATTGCCACAACTCACTGAATGGAAAAGTATGCTTATCAGCATGCCGGGCCCTCTGAAAAGCACTTACTTTCCACTCTGCAAATGACACCTTCACTTCATTCACCACAGGGTCCGGCTGTATAAAGAAATTCATTACTTTCAGAGGAGATAACTCTGATTAGTGTCTTTTACACCTCTACCTCTTCTGTTCTTAAATGATTCAGTCATTTCATTGGCTGACCATATGATAAGAAACAGAACTATTTATTTTAGCCCTGCAACGAACAGATTAAGAGTAATTAATTTGACTCTCCATCTGTCTGTTATGGGCAGAATTGAACCTTATTGGCATTTCATACTGTTATAGATGTCCTCTGGTAAGTAGGCTATCCAAATATTGAAATTAGTGCGCAGCGACCATTTGCTTCGTGAGTTGCACGAATGTGGTAACGATTCATACCAGCGTACGCTACCGTTTTGTTTTGTTGTTACTTTTGTAAAGTGTTTAGAAAATTCCAGTATTTTACGGGAAAGAAAGTTTTCATGCAAATAGAAAGTTAAGATAAGTTATTCTTAACATTTTTTTGTTATATAGTACTACAAGTTGTTTTAATAAGCATTCTTACCACTAAACATTATGTGATTCCCATTTCAATGAACGTTCCTTGGTAAGTATATTTACCAGGGCTTAACAAACAAAAAAATGAAGTATCTTACTGTTCTGGCAATCTTCTTCTTCAGGTGCCTTCTCCATTACGAAGGTTGGCTATCATCATGGTCAGTGGTACCTTGTCCACTGCTGCTCTGAAAAGGTCATGCGACGAGCAATTAAACACTTCTCTCAGGTTTCTTAACCAGGATATTCATCTGCGTGCCACCGAGCGTTTACCAACGAGTTTCCTTTGAATTATGAGATGCAGGATCTCATATTTAGGCACCCTCATGATGTGTCCAAGGTATGTCAGTTTTCTTATCTTAATGCTCTGCAGGATTTCCAGCTCTTTCCCTATTCTTCTGAGGACCTCCGTATTTGTTACCCTGTCCGTCCACAATATTCAAAGCATCCTCCGGTAGGTCCACATTTCAAACGCTTGTAGACTGGTCTCACATTCTTTGGTGAGTGTCCACGCCTTTATCCCATACAAGAGGATGGGAAAGATGTAGCACTTCAAGAGGCGGGGTCTTGGTTTCGAGGCTCAGGTTGCGGGCCGATAGAAGAGGTCTCATTTTTAGGAATGCTGCCCTGGCCTTTCCAATTCTGATCTTTATTTCTGGCAAGTGTCTTGCACTGCAATTGACTCGGGTTCTCAGGTAATTATAGGCTTCCACTTGTTCGATTCTGTCTTGCCCAGCAAAAAGTTGTTCCTGTGGATTGTCTCGCTTAGTAATGACCATGTTCTGGCAATAGAAATACATTATTCAAGTCCTTGTAAAGCAAAATTTAATGTTTTACAACATATATATTTTTCCCCGTAGTACTGCCCTATAAAGGGTTAAAACCCAGTTACGTTAATAAAAAGACAACTGAACTTCTGCCATGTTTATCTCATACTAAACAAGAGTAATAATGACAGAATTAAGCTGTTAAAAAACAGCTGTTTTAAATTATCAGCTGATGTAGGTTTTCAAGCTGTAAGTGTTTTCTTAAAATTAATATATCAGTTCAAAATGTGGATACAGTTTTCTGAGACATTCAGTATCTATATTGAAATATATATTTCTAAACCACCAGAATACGGTAACAGTAAACACTTACCAATGTTAAAAGCGCTTTCGTGTATCTTGTACACATCTTCAGTTTTTTTAAAAACTTAGGGTGATTCATTTAAAAGTAGCCCACTGCATTTAACAGCGGCCTTCGGCACTCAATTGGATTCAAATAGTAAATGAATAAATAGAATTACTTAATACATAATTTTACATATTTATTTAAAATTTATATACAAATTTCAACTTCACCTTTACAGTACATGCTGAAAGTGGCGTCCTTGAACGCTTACACATTTTTGCGCTTGTTCAATGTTATTAATGCACACACGATGCAATACGGAAACATCTATAGCTTGAATGGCTGCCACGATGTTATTCTTTAGCTCATGTATACTGTGGGGGTTTGTTTGATAAACGGTTCCTTTTAAATAACCCAATAGAAAAAAATCGCATATACTCATATCGGGTGAACAAGGAGGCCACAAATCTTTACTAACAACTCGCATGGGAAAAGCCTGATTGATATGAGATAGGGACTGGCGAGACGTGTGACATGTTGCACCTTGCATCTTGCTGGAAAAAATTGAACTCTATAATAATATAATAATTAAATAATATAAATTGTACTATAAAGGCCAGTCGATCACATCGTGATCAGTGCTGCCAATACAGCATATGAAAATTACTGGAGCGGCGGGCTACTTTTAAATGAATCACCCAGTAAATTAAAATTTAAAACTTCCTATTCTGACAATGGCAGATAAGGAATAGTCGATTCTTATATCTAAAACAGTCTTGCCAACTTAATCAGTTGGTTGTCGTATTCAACTAGTGTGTTCATTAATTTTTCCCTTTTACCATATTATTATATAATATTTCTCCAAAATTTCATTTTTATGGTCATTTATTCCTAATAACCCACCGGGTTGGTCTAGAGGTAAAGTCGTCGCCAAAATCAGCTGTTTAACAGCTGATTTTCGGAGACGAAGGTTCCTGGTTTAAATCCTAGTAAAGGTAGTTACTTTTATACGGATTTGAATGCTAGACAGTGGTTACCGGTGTATTTTGATGGTTGGGGTTTAATTAACCATACTCTCTCAGTCTGTACAAGACTACACCTCATTTACATGTCAATACACTTCATCCTCATCTCATTGGGTTGCTTATTGTTCTGAATTGAACAGATTGCAACGTACACATATTAAGAATTTAAAAAAAATTATTCCTAATATTTCTAGATTTTTTATATATTTAACATAGTATGTTTATTTTTGTTCATGTTTTTAGTTACATTGAAGAATTTTCGATTTTTTATAGTTTGATAGTGTTCTGCAAACCGTTTCTTGAACAATCTGGTGGTTTTACCTATACTATATTTTTTTATGGATGATGAGCTCTGAACGTACGCATTGTCCCCTATTCACTTTATAGCTAACAAATAGCTTGCCAGAAAAGTTACCAATATTTGCTATCGAAGCTCTGTTATTTATTTCGTCAGCCATTTTTTTTTTACTTTCTCTTGCCTATATGAATATATAGGAAGGAAAGTATTGTTTTCATGTCGATTTTTCGAAATCGAGTTTTCACCGGATCTATACGTTTTCAGACCCCCTGAACCCAAAAAACATGTTTTTAGCGATTGGTCTGTGTGTGTGTGTGTCTGTGTGTGAACAGAATATCTCAAGAACGGAACATCGTACGAACTTGAAACTTGAAACTTAAGTTACATACCACTACCGGACGCGACACGAACATTTTCATCAAAATCGGTCAACCGGAAGTAGTAGTTTATTCGTATAATTTTTCAGTTGTTTGCGATTTTCTCAAAAACTGGTCGTACGATTTTTTTTAAAATCGCCTATTTTACTCAATTTTTTATTCTCTACAAGATAGGGTAGGCGCCATGTTTGCTGAAATTCTCGGTGAGGCTGTTTTCACGTAAAAACGTTGTTTTTTTAAGATTACGGCTTTAATATAAATTTTAGCGCAAAAACTTATATAATAAAAGTTGTAGAGAATTTAAAAACCTACAACTTCTGTTTCAAACATTTTTTTGTATAACGCTTAGTTTAGCGGTAATTTGCGATTTTCCGTTTTTTTTCTCACGAAAACGTGAGAAAAATCGATTTTTTTAACATTTCGGTCTTAGTATGCATTTTACGACAAAAGTGTATATAATTAAATTTATAGAAAATTAAAAGATCTACAACTTTTGTTTAGAGCATTTTTCTCTACAGAGCCTAGTTTAGCGTGAAAGCGTGATTTTCCGTATTTTTAAGCCAAACTGAGTTCGATTGTCATTTTGCGTCATTCACTCATGATTAAAATAAGGTTATGTTTTTGAGGTTAGTTTTTGTTCATTTCTAATGTTTTAATACTAATGTTAGGTTTATTGTTAATTATTTGCATTGGCAAGAGAAAGTTGTGTGAGTGTTTCACACCAGATTTTTATCTTTCAATAACAAATTATAACCTATAAACATACAACCAGCTGATTATATTATAAAGTATCACATGTTAACGCGCTCTATAATCGATGTGTTCAGTACGAGATGCAAGACACGAGTGAACTACTGCGGCTCTTAAAGTAGGAACAGACTACTATCACGTCACGCGAACTCACATCACGTCACGTCATGTCACTGTACCATATCTGAAACGTGATATCATGTTTACAAGCACACTACTGTCACGTGACAAGTCCACTCGATCGTTTCTCTTCCGTATGAATTTTGTGAAATTAGTTTTATACTATAACTTCTGTCTTTGATTTATTTCAAATGGAAAGTTTAAGTAGTTCTTCTAAATGGGAAGAAGAATTGGAAAATGCGGCTGTTTTATTAAATGCAGAAAACCATATTAGCATGAAATAAAAGAGAATATGGGTACATTATAAATAAAAGAAGGAAACAACTGGGTGAATTTCAACGACTAGTACCAGAATTACGTAGAGATCCGAAACGTTTTTGAATGTATTTTAGAATGACAATGGAAGAATTTGATTTTGTTCATGACCTTATTAAAAATGATGTAAGGAAACAAAATAACCAACTCCGTGAAGCCATCACAACTGAAGAAAGATTAGGTGTTTGTTTGATGTAAGAAAAAAATTGAGCAAACACTAATAATTTTACTTAATATATTTTTATTGAAATTATTAATAATTATATTTTATTTTATTGGTATTCTGCTGAAGGCAGAGATACCAGTTGCAGTAGCGTAGGTGTTTCCGCATTATTTTCGGAAGAATACGATACAGCGTCTTCTTCGTTAGCTGTTGGTGTAGTTATGATTTCAATACTGCCAGATTGCAGCTTTGAAATTGCAGAGTTATCAATTTCTGCCGATAGCACCATATTATTCACTGCGTGTTTAATTTTGGTTTGTGAGCTCACGTTTGTCAAAATATGTCAAACGAACAGAAAATGAAAACGTGATATCACGGATGAAGTGAGTGATGTGGCGTGATACGCGTGAGGTGACTTCAGTGTGAACCTGATACATAAGAGAACCGTGTACAACAATGGACCACATTTTTCGCTTGTCACGTGACAGAACGTAACATCGCGTGACCTCACATGACGTGATAGTAGTCTGTTTCTACCTTTAAACACACGTGTGCGTAATGTTTGTCACGCTGAAACATTCCTACAATCTGAAACGCTGACAAAAATTCTGATTGGTCTAAATGCGTTAGAACAACATAGCTCATCAACCATATAATGTATTGTATTATATTTTTAATTTAATATTTACCACATGAATTAAATTTATTAATTTTCTTTTTCTTTATTATTCAGATTAATAATATTGTTTTTGTAAAATAAATTATGTATATTCCAGCCTCTCTAAGTTTGCTCCTAATGTAAACAAATAATGACGTCACTGAGCATGCGCATTATATAAAAATGTGTACACGCTGATTAAAAAGTAATAACAAAATACTTTCAAAAGTATTTAAATACAAAATACTTTTAAAAGTATTTTTATAATTTAAATTGTTAGGCCTACATCATATCACGATTGATGTTTTTAGTACTTTAAATACTTATAATTTAAAAAATAGTTCACTTAATAGGAATACGACATCCTTAGTCACGGACTCTAGCGTGCACCCTGTAGTAGCTGGTTTTGGTTTGTTGACAGAAGGAGGAGGAGGAGCAAACTTAGAGCGGCTCAACTATAGGTAGGTTATTTGATTAAAAAAAAAATATATATATATATATATATATGTATGTTTATACTGGGTGGTCCATAAAATTGAGACACATTAGGTCAGGTGATGTTAAATAGTAAACTGATAGTAAATGGTTAAATGGTAAACAGCAGAAAATTATTTTTGATCAAAAAACAATAAATATTTTTTATTTCAAATAATTACAAAACTTTATATAAATTACGGCAACATATGTTCGAAGTGGTGTCTTTCTTCTATTTCGCTGGCTGCATTTTCGTAGTTGGTAAGGTGCTCGCCTCTCATCATGCGGTCTTGGGTTCGAATCCCATTCAGGCACGGCATATTTTTATACGTTACAAAAAATCATTTCATCCTTCACCATCTGCATTAGCAGTGATTGCATAACAGTTGGACATTAAACCCAAAAAGAAAAAAAAATCTTTTTCTATACGTTTTAAGAACGACCCATGACCATTTAATTGAGTTTCTCTTTTGATATCTCTACAGGCGTTAGTTATAAGTGATTATACATAATCACTTCTTGTCACCTTCAATATACACTCCTTCTCTATCTCTACAACGCTCCATGCAAATTTTCCATTGTTGGAAACAGTCTGGAAGTTATCTTCTGTCAGCTCCTTCAGGACACGTGCCTCTCAAAAATATTTTATACATTCTTTCATGTTTTCAGGGGTAGTTGGTACTTCTAGGTAAATATTTTCATTAATTAACCCTACAAAAAGAAGTTTTCTGGAGTAATATTGGGAGTACAGGGAGGTCAATGAACTTGACCCCTTGACCAATCCATAGATCATAGTATTCACGGTTCAAAATTTCTCTAGAGATTTAGGTAGGTCATCAGCCGAAAGGCTGGTTTGAACCTGTAGAGGTTTTACTAGGTAAAACGAGGAGTGAGGTGGTTTACCATTGCCCCTTACTCACTGAATGGAAAAGTACACTTATCAGCATGCCGGGCCCTCTGAAAAGCACATATTTTCCACTCTGCAAATGACACCTTCATTTCATTCACCACAGGGTCTGGCTGTATAATGAAATTCATTACTTTCAGAGGAGATAACTCTGATTAGTGCCTTTTACTCCTCTACCTCTTCTGTTCTTAAATAATTCAGCCATTTAATTGGCTGACCATGTGACAAGAAACAGAACTATTTATTTTAGCCCTGCAACTAACAGATTGAGTGTAAATAATTTGACACTCCACCTGTCTGTTATGGGCAAGTCTCTAGAGATAATTGTATAATATTCACGACAACCATCATGATGAAACCACATCGTTGGCATCTGTTCCAAAGATAGTTCAAGCAGTAAAGACAACCGATGTTCTAAATATTCTGCATATTTCTCTCCGTTGAAATGTCCATTGAAAAAGTACGGTCCAATTAATCTTCAATCTATAATTTCCGGTTCCTTTTTTGTCCTCCACACTTTAAGTATCACGGAATCGTTTTATAATTCTGTATACAGAAACCTGACGGGAGTATTTCTATCGGGAAATTGTACGAGGCTATTAAATAACGAGACTGATGTAAAAAATTTAATTTTATACATAATCACTTATTGTCACCTTCAATATACACTCCTTCTCTATCCGTACAACGCTCCATGCAAATTTTCCATTGTTGGAAACGGTGCTGGAAGTCATCTTCTGTCAGCTCCTTCAGGACATGTGCCCCTCAAAAATGTTTGAAATGAAACTTAAAAAAATGTTTGTAACTTACTGACACTTTGTACTTCTAGGTAAACATTTTCTTTAATTAACCCCACAAAAAGAAGTTCACTGGAGTAATATTGGGAGTACGGGGAGGTCAATGAACTTGACCCCTCGACCAATCCATTGATCATTGTATTCACGGTCCAAAATTTCTCTAGAGATAATGTATAATATTCACGACATCCATCTTGATGACACCACATCGTTGGTCTCTGCTCCAAAGATAGTTCAAGCAGTAAAGACAACTGATGTTATAAATATTCTGCATATTTCTCTCCATTGAAATGTCCATTGAAGAAGTACAGTCTGTACCATTATAAAATTTGTATGGTAACTTACAATTAAAACTAAAGAGAAGAATACTGATCCAAAGATGTGACTTCGATCGAATAATTGAAAGGAATGGAAACATTCATGCAATTTAGAATAAAAACAAAAATAACATATTAATTTTACGATATTGAATATTTTAATTTAACTTAAACAATAATTGATGAGCACAAGATATAAAAATATTAACAATTGAAACTTTATATTATTTTTTTATAAAAACCTGATATGTAACATTGATGTTCCCCGCAGCTCACAATATAAATTATTAGAATACCGCCTTTAATTAACTTTAAAAATAAATAACAAAACAATAATGATGACTGTTACATTTCACGCCAAACTATCTATTGAGATTAACGACGAACTCTGATCTATTGAAATTAACGAACTCCCTGAAAAATTACAATTGCCCTCTATATATAAACTCGCTACAACCCGCTCTATGTATGACGTCGGGCCAATGAGAACCCTTCTTTTAAGTTTTAAAGGTCTCATTTTCCGTTAAAAATTACAAGATGTAAGCAATTACTACACACAATACAAGTTAATATTATGGTGTAGTGATTGCTTACTTAAACATTGACACATTAATTTTACTTTTCGGAGACGAAGGTTCCTGGTTCAAATCCTAGTAAAGGTAGTTACTTTTATACGGATTTGAATACTAGACAGTGGTTGCCGGTGTACTTTGATGGTTGGGGTTCAATTAACCATACTCTCTCAGGAGTGGTCGACCTGGGTCTGTACAAGACTACACCTCATTTACACTTTATACACATCATCCTCATCTCATTGGGTCATGGGGTTGCTTATTGTTCTGAATTGAACAGATTGCAACGTACACATATTAGGAATTTAAAAAATTTTACTTTTAATAGGTTATTGAGACAAGTAACGAACTTCTCCCCACCTAAACATTTACTAAATTTTTGCCGACACAAACATACATAAAAATCTGGTGTGAAACACTCACACAACTTTCTCTTGCCAGTGAAAATAATTAACAATTAACCTAACATTAGTAATAAACCATAAGAAATAAACAAAAAACATAACCTAATTTTAATCATGAGTGAAAGACGCAAAATGAAAATCAACCTCATTTTGGCTTAGAAATACGGAAAATCACTCTTTCTCTCTAAACTAGGCTCTGTAGAGAAAAATGCTCTAAATAAAAGTTGTAGATCTTTTAATTTTCTATAAATTTAATTATATACACTTTTGTCGTAAAATGCATACTAAGGCCGAAATCTTAAAAAAATCGATTTTTCTCACGTTTTCGTGAGAAAAAAACAGAAAATTGCTAATTACTGCTAAACTAAGCGTTATACAAAAAAATGTTTGAAATAAAAGTTGTAGAATTTTAAATTCTCTACAACTTTTGTTATATAACGTTTTGCGCTAAAATGCATATTAAAGCCGCAATCTTAAAAAGAAAATGTTTTTACGTAAAAACAGCCTCACGCAGAATTTCAGCAAACATGGCGCCTACCCTATCTTGTAGAGCATAAAAAATGTAGTAAACCAGCCGATTTTAAAAAAAATCGTAGGACCAGTTTTTGAGAAAATCACAAAAAAGTGAAAAATTAAACGAATAAACTACTACTTCCGGTTGACCGATTTTGATGAAAATGTTCGTGTCGCGTCCGGTAGTGGTATGTAACTTAAGTTTCAAGTTCGTACGACGTTCCGTTCTTGAGATATTCTGTTCACACACAGACACACACACACACAGACCAATCGCTAAAAACATGTTTTTTGGGTTCAGGGGGTCTGAAAACGTGTAGATCCGGTGAAAACTCGATTTCGAAAAATCGACATGAAAACAATACTTTCCTTCCTATATATTCATATAGGCAAGAGAAAGTAAAAATGTATCACTATTATGTCGGGAATAATAATATATATTTATGAGCTAGCGGCTATATTTAATTGATTGTTCTCTTTTATTTTTATAACGATTACTTTTAACGGATGTTTAAATAAACTATTTTCTTTGCTATTATAGAACACATTAATTTATTCGCAACATAATTAATGACTAATTATGTGCAATACAAGTCCGATTAATGTACAACATATAATGTCTGGTTGTTTTTTAGTCCTCTACACTTCTAGTATCACTGAATTGTTTTATAATTTTGTATATACGGAAGCACGACTTGGAGTATTTCTATTGGGAAATCGTAGAACATACAAAGCTACTGTCTAATGAACATTTCGATTACATTTCCCATTGTTGTTTAGGTCATCCGCCCCTTTAGGCTGGTTTGAACCTCTAGAGGTTTTACTAAGTAAAACAAAGAGTGAGGTGGTTTACCAATGCCTTCCTCACTGAGTGGAAAAGTACGCTTATCAGCATGCCGGGCCCTCTGAAAAGCACATATTTTCCACTCTGTAAATGACATCTTCACTTCATTCACCACAGGGTCTGGCTGTATAGTGAAATTCATTACTTTCAGAGGCGATAACTCTGATTAGTGTCTTTTACACCTCTACCTCTTCTGTTCTTAAACGATTTAGTCATTTAATTGGCTGACCATGTGATAAGAAACAGAACTATTTATTTTAGCCCTGCAACGAACAGATTGAGTGTAAATAATTTGACACTCCACCTGTCTGTTATGGGCATTTCATACAATTACATTTCCCATATTCAATGATTACATTTCCCATACAACAAAATTAAATCAGTTTTTACTCTAATTGTAAATCATTCCATAATTTTCAATAAATAAAAACTAATTATTTGAAGAGACCGATTATAGTTAACAGATAGATGTAATTTGCAACGTGAGCCTCACTGTTAGGCAATATTATTAAAAGTTTCCTATTGTTTACATGCTCAACTGAGTGTTATACTCTTTCTTCATTATTTTATTCTATAAAATAATATCAATTTATCAACTGTATTTTACAGCAGATAGATTTCATTTAGTTTAAACCGTTGATTGTTTTTATTTTAAATGTAATTTTCATTCGTTTGTATAGAAAACCTAATGTGTCTCAATTTAAAAGGACCACCTGGCATATGTATTTGAAGTACAGTAGAGCGTAGATAATCTGGATTAATTTGGACTAAACTGTCATGATTATAGAATTGTCCAGATTTTCAAAATGAACCGATGAAAGACACCCAGTAATGTCTTTAATGTTAAATATTAGCTACAATTGGCCATAATTTATTGAGTGATGATGCCTACATAAGCCTTGGGCTTGTGCGTAGGTAATGATATGTGGTAATTTACAGATGAAAAAAATCCCAGACCTGACCGGGAATCGAACCCGGGACCCCGGCATAGTAGCCAGTTGTGCTGACCACTACACCACAGGCCGGCCTGTGATGTTTACAGAAGAGGAGTGATAAATAACCATTCATATACATTATGTTGTAAAGGTTGTAGATGTCTTACTTACAGAAAAAATACTATATATTTTATGTCTTGTATTTTACGTTCAGTAAATCTAGGCCAACAAGAAACTAACGCACTACATAAGTAAAATAACATAAAAGACACAACAATGAACACAATTTGTCGGGAATGGCAAGTATTAGCAGTTTTTGGCACTTTTCTACAAATATAATTTAAACTGTACGATCAGTAAATTTTTTCGTCAGAATCTAATCCTGATTATCGACGCTTTGCTGTAACTCAAAAAAATTGTACGATATAAAGGGTGTTCAATTTAAAACAGAACCCAACTCTTAGTTCAGTGTGTAAATAACAATTTATTGACAAACACTTACATTACGAAATTACAGCAGATGTTGAAAATGTTGTCCATCCATTTCAATGCACTTATCAACACGTTTCACCATGTTCCTGGCCACTCTTTTCAGCTTTTCTCTGTCTATCTCATTAATAGCATTAGTAATGTTTGTCTTCAATTCCTGTAGGGTATGAGGATTTCTCCTGTAAACAATTTCTTTTAAGTAGCCCCACAGAAAGAAGTCAAGGCTAGACAGATCAGGGGATCGTGGTGGCCACAATCCTGTTGAAATGATCCTTCCATCAAAAAATTCCTGTAGCATCTCCATACTAGAGCGAGCTGTATGGCAAGTGGCACCGTCCTGTTGCAGCCAGCAGTAACGCTCACCCTCTTGCAGTAAGGCTATGAACTGTGTTGGATAATGTATTGGTAGACGGCAGCATTCACAGTTGTTTAAAAAAACAAAGGTCCTATTATTCTTCGCCTTGAAACCGCACACCACACGCCTATTTTTATTATTTTTATATTAGCAACGGGTTCTGTTTTAAATTGAACACCCTATACAATGTAATTTAGTATGTAGTTTAATTTAGTATGTAAATATGAAATTGACGGCTGTATGATAAGTACCTGTGTTAGGGAATAAAATACTTTTTAGAAAATTTTTAAATTTATTTTTCAGTAATATCTCCCTTTCAGTTCCATAAACTTGGTCCAGTGATGTTTTACCTTTTTTTAAGCCATCGAAAATAAGATTTCTCCAACTCTTCATTATATGAAAAAAAAAACAGTAGGGACCAAATCTGGAGAATGCGCAGCAATTTACACTGCAATTCTACTAGTTTAGTCATGATGATTGTGGATGAGTGAGTTGTTGCTTGATCATGGTTAAAGAGAACTTTTGTCTTTGTCAAATAGGGTCTTCTTTTCTTCTAGTGTCAGAATCTGCCCAGTAAATCAGTATAGTACTGTCCTGTAAGAACCTGGCAATAGAAGAAGGCCGCTTCACACCGGATGTTTCACAGGCCATGCTGTTACTGGGCTCAGCTGTGACGCTGGCCATTTTTTTTTTAACAACAATGTTTAGGTTATCAAAATAATTTTAAATTTGAAAATAAAATATATATCAAAACTATTGCAGAAAACTAGATACTTATCTGCAACAAACTTTTGCAGGTTCACTCAATGCAACACATATATCAATAGATATACCCAGCAGTCTGTTAGAATATCTTCATAAAAAAATCTGGTGTGAAACACTCACACAACTTTCTCTTGCCAATGCAAATAATTTACAATATAATTTAACATTAGTAATAAAATATTAGAAATACACAAAATACTAACCTCAATAAACATAACCTTATTTTAATCATGAGTGAAACACTCAAAATGAAAATCAACCTCAGTCTGGCTTAAAAATACGGAAAATCACTATTTCACGCTAAACTAGGCTCTGTAGAGAAAATACGTTAAATAAAAGTTGTAGATCTTTAAATTTCCTATAAATTTGGTTATATACACTTTTGTCGTAAAATGCATAATTACTAAGGCCAAAATCTTAAAAAAGTCGATTTTTCACACGTTTTCGTGAGAAAAAATCAGAAAATCGCTAATTACTGCTAAACTAAGCGTCATACAAAAAAATGTTTGAAACAGAAGTTGTAGATTTTTAAATTCTCTACAACTTTTATTATATAAGTTTTTGCGCTAAAATTTATATTAAAGCCGTAATCTTAAAAAAACAACGTTTTTACGTGAAAACAGCCTCACCGAGAATTTCAGCAAACATGGCGCCTACCCTATCTTGTAGAGAATAAAAAATTGAGTAAAATAGGCGATTTAAAAAAAAATCGTAGGACCAGTTTTTGAGAAAATCGCAAAAAACTGAAAAATTATACGAATAAACTACTACTTCCGGTTGACCGATTTTGATGAAAATGTTCGTGTCGCGTCCGGTAGTGGTATGTAACTTTAGTTTCAAGTTCGTACGATGTTCCGTTCTTGAGATATTCTGTTCACACACACACACAGACCAATCGCTAAAAACATGTTTTTTGGGTTCAGGGGGTCTGAAAACGTATAGATCCGGTGAAAACTCGATTTCGAAAAATCGACATGAAAACAATACTTTCCTTCCTATATATTCATATAGGCAAGAGAAAGTAAAAAGAGCACTGACAAAACACAACTACACTGTTCAGTATTCAATCTGGAAGTTTTGGCGCGAGAATATACAGGGTGAGCATAAAGCCTTCCCTGATTATAAAAATTTATTGCAGAATAACTGTTTGACATAATAATTTAAATTTTATGCTGTTACATAGGTTAGTGTTAATAGTTTTTTTAAGATTACTTACATTAGTAAACTTCAACGTGTGCCCCCTTGGTAGCTCGGAGAATGTTGAAGCGGTATTCCAGTTCCCGCCTGGTGTTTTGTAACATGTGTTCTGTCACAGTACCCACAGCAGCTTGTATCCTAGCCTTCAGTTCGTCAACGTCAGCAACTGGTGTGGCGAAGACTCTATCCTTGATATAGCCCCAGAAAAAAAAGTCAAGGGGAGTAATATCTGGAGAGCGGGGTGGCCAGGGTGTTGGACCATCCCTTCCAATCCACCGATCCGGAAATGTTTCATCCAGGAAATTACGCACTATCAAAGCCCAGTGGGGCGGTGCCCCATCTTGCTGGAAAATTATCCATGGTTGATATTCTTCTAACTGTGGTGCAATGAACTGTTGCAAAACATCTTAAGTAAATGTTAGCGTTAATGGTGTTTTCCGTGAAGAAAAACGGCCCGAAAACCTTATTATGCATGAGGCCGCACCAAACATTCACATTTTTGCTGTCTCGCTGTAACTGTACAGTAGCATGTGGATTCTCTGATCCCCATATACGGACATTATGCCTATTTACCATTCCACTGACATGAAAGGTGGATTCATCGGTAAAGCATATGCGATTTAAGTAATCGTTAGCGCCGTCAATCCTGTTGAGAATCTCAGTTGCGAATTCTGCACGTCTCAGCAAATCATTCGGTTGCAAGGCCTGCACGATTTGCACTTTATAAGCATGCAACCTAAGCCTTTTATGAAGAATTTTCACCACACTTGCTTGCGGTATTTGAAGTTCACGTGATGCTTGACGAGTTGATTTAGACGGACTCCGTTGAAACGATTCCCGAACAAGATCAACAGTTGCTTCACTCACACTAGGCCTGCCACTTCTAGGAAGATCTTCAACGCTGCCTGTTTCTTTAAACCTTTCATACCATCGCTTTATTGATTTAACATCAGGAGGGCTGCGTCCATAAAAAGCCCGAAAATTACGCTGAACACTAATGGGCGATTTCGTTTCGTGAAACCAAAGCACACATTGTGCTTTCTCCTGCTTCATCGCCATTTCGCCAGCAACTAACGTGAACTAACAGACCATGTCATTGTTGAGGAGCACTAGCGCCATCTATTGGTCACAAAATCTACTAACAATAACCTATGTAACAGCGCTAGATTTAAATTATTACGTCAAACGAATATTCTGTAATAAAATTTTATAATCAGGGTAAGACTTTATGCTCACCCGGTACTTCTTTTTTTTTAATTCCTAATACAGTGGACTCTCGATAACTCGAAGTCCAAGGGCGGAACCTAAACATTCGAGTTATCGAAATTTGAATTTAGTACAACAGTACTGCAAGGTCGTACATTCTACTGTCATCATAGTACTGTATGTACGAGTATGTAGTACTGTACAGTATTTGGTTTTTTATTTTATTTTTGAATTTATTTTTTGAATTTAAATACAGTGCATACTACAGTATTTGAAATTTGTATTACATAATTTACAATACAGTACATATTTTAAACAAAAAACTACAATAATAATTTATAGGTTACTGTATTAGGTATTTTTGCATAAATATTACGGTCTTACATTAAAAAAGTTCAGAGATTCGTCTCCTACCGAATCCCGCCAAATTTGTAAAACCCAGACCACTCGGACACTTCCTCTGTCATTGTAAACATTACATTGTCATAAGATAGGTATTTATGATACTGTACAATACTGTACCCCGTACCCTCCTATTGTTTGCATTGACAGCCTACCTGGATAAATGGTCTCTCATACAAACAAACAATTTTTTTTTTTTTTTTTTTTTTTTTTTTTTTTTACGCCCTGGAGACTCCAGGAGGAGTATAGGACATGTCGTCAGATGTAACACCTGAAATACATATAAGATATCACTACTATCAAGAAAGAAATTCTTGTACGCTATAAAAAGTTTCACCGATCAAGTAATTTTTTAAATTTTTTTTAAAGGAATTCAAATCCTCACAACACTTTAAAGATTGGGGTAATTTATTTATGAATTTTCTCCCTGCATAAGTAGGTTTTTGTTCAAACAATTTTGTGGAGTGATTAGCCACATAATAATCATTCCTGTTTCTCGTGTTATGATTGTGAACATTGAAATTCTGCATAAAATTATTTTGCCTAACATACATAATCACCTCAAAAATGTAGAGACAGGGACTGTAAGCAATACAGTACCTTCTGCGCCACAGTTAGGTAAAACCCATTGTCTCTAGATTATATACATCGAAAAAGTTCATGAATAAAATCATAATTTCAATAGAAATAAACGTTTATTTTCAGATTTTTTGATGTTGAAAATGTTTGAAAATTCGAGTTATCGAAACTATTTCGAGATAACGGGATTATTTTATATGGACTTAGATACGAAAGTCTAGGGACCCAAGTTATATTTCGAGTTAGTACCGAGAATTTCGAGTAATCGAGTGTCCACTTTATGTGTACACTGTAGTCTTGTACAGACCCAGGTCAACCACTCCTGAGAGAGTATGTTAATTGAAAACCAACCATCAAAGAACACCGGCAATCACTGTCTAGTATTCAAATCCGAATAAAAGTAACTACCTTTACTAGGATTTGTACCAGGAACCTTCGTCTCCGAAAATCAGCTGTTAAAACAGCTGATTTTGGCGACGACTTTACCTCTAGACCAACCCAATGGTGGGGTTGGTCTTTTATACTTATAGTTTTTCTAGTAAAATAAAAAGGTATTCATCAAAATTAATGATGTTAACGAATAATAACTAAAGTCCATTTGATTTCTTCGTGCGGGTGAAGGTCACGCGCTTCTTGCCCTTCCCTTCCGCAAGATTTCTCCTCATACCCCTTACACTACTTCTACATTACTGAATTGAACTGCTTCTTTTCTCTCTACAGACTAAAGTTTTGTCTATTAACGAGAAGAAATTTAATGGTTACTCTGATACACATACGACATTAGGCCTACTATGATATGTGAAACCTTTTTATTTTTATAATTATAATAATACCTATAATTTTTTCAATTTAGCGTTCTTACATATCTGCCCATACTCTTGGCATGTCCTATTATACGAATCTTTCGTTCACTTCTGAAAGCCTATAAGTCATAAAACGAACTATGAAAATTAATAAAACGTAATTTACTAAGTTTCAATAAAAAAACAATATTAAAAGGTTCAAAGGCCTGTTCCCTTTAATATGAAATGCATCGTCTGATGAGCCACTTGTTTAAAAATAAGTTTAAAGTTTTGATTTAAGGTATTTCTAAAATAAATTGAAGTAAAATGCTAACTTGCATTGTTTTTTTGTAAAGTATTAGTACGTTCTTAGACCAGAAGAAAATAATGTTGTACAATAGTATTAACACGTTGACTGCTACGTGACCCAAATATGTGTCACACTTGACTTTAAAAATGGGCCACGTGCATCAAAAATGAGTCACAGTACATGACTGATTTTTAAGCCGTGTTTTGTGGTTTCAGAAGCCACATCTTCAGAAAGTGACAAAATACACTTAAGACTGTTTAAATAGTTGGGTTTTTTTCAAATAATAGGATATTTCGTATACAGGTAGTTTTCCTTTTTGTCTTGTACTATAATGTTGCTATTATTTTTCATTTTATTATTTCTTTTGCTTATTTTGGTTGAAAGAAATAGTCTAGAATACTTTGCAACTAAACCCAATTATGTTTATTACTTTTTTTAATGTGACGCAAAAATGGGTCACATGGCTCTGAAATGTAAAATCATTCCAGCAGGCCATGTGACCAAAAAGTGTGTCACAACTTAATTTTACAAGAAAAAAATAGCTGTTATTTAATGCTGTTTTTAATTGATAAATGAAGTAAAATAAGAAAAAAAAGGAATAAAATGTGAAAAAAAATGTACGATGGCCCCGCTGTAAGTGTCATAAAATTTAGTGCGGCAGTCAACGTGTTAATTTACTTATTTCACTATTCTAGTTTACATTAGTAGCATAGCTTTTTGCAGTAATAAAACGTGTAATTCGTAACTTAAAGAAAAAGAACTAGGTATTGGTTTTCAGGACTAATCACGTTTTTCGTCGTCACAAATATTAGTTATCTCGCTTAAAAAGATATTTGCATAGAAATTTTATACATCCTTTTCCACTAGAAAGTAGAGCTAAAGCTTCAAAAATCACCCATTTTCATTTTTTAACTAGAAGGAGCATTTGATATTCTTAAGGATAAGCTTTTTTTTAGTGTTATATTACTTAAAGAAAGCCAGACTTATGTGTTTTTTTTGTAGAGAAGGTGTGTATATATTCAGTTAGTCTTAAAATGCACTAAAGAAAAAAAAGTAAAATTTTGGCTTTCTAAAATGACTGGATCAGCCTTATGCAGAACAGTTGGACGTTAAACAAAAAAAATAGATTCAGTCTTAATACTTCGGAGCAGCCGCGGGTAAAATCATATGGAAACGTGTTCCACTTTTTCGTCTGCTGCTATCTAGTTCGGCCGTTGTACACTCCTTGGTAGGTGCGCTGTAATCGTCCGGTGTGCCAAAACAAAAAAATACAGTTTTTAAAACCAACAGTATTATGGTAAAAAGTAAATACAAACACTAATCTAAAAACCGTATTGCTGGTGGCTTTTAAAACAATATATTTTAATAATTTATTAAATTTTTAATAAAATGGTTTGAATGAAATGCCTTCATTATATTATATTTTATAAAAAATTGTATATACATTATTTTTATTTTATATAAATATATATTTCGATATATCGATTTAAAATTATTGATAAATTATCATTTAAAAAAACCGTTTTGGTTATCGAAGGAAGACGTTAAGACGCCATGTTACCTGACGTCAGTGATTTCAGCATTGTAAAGTTGAAAACAATGGTATGCAATCCGGACAATTCGTTAAAGTTTTAACGGAATTAAGAAGCTAGATGTGTAAGTAACGTGCAATAAAATTTACATTGTTATTTTCTGTTAATTTTATTTTATTTACCGCTGTGTTATTAGGAGGTAATTCACAAAAAAATGAAATTTTGGTGCAAGTAATCATTGTACAGAATTGCTTAAATCTAACGTGTAATTATGTTGACAAAGTAACTTTGATATAGGCAACGATAAGATACATTATTTAACCTATATTTTGTGGAAAAATATTCTCCTTAGTTAGGTGTGCTGTCTAACCTGACTTCACGAAACGTCTAAGCGTTTTGTCATAACTTTATAATCTCATGTTGAAGAAATTTGTTTTAATCTTATATTGTAATTTTTTTAAATTTAAAGTGAAATGACAATTGAAGGAAGGGGTCAGTTGGTGAATGTGTTACGTGATAATGTTCAATGATACTTACACAGAAATCTTTATCTGATTCCATTAAGAAGATACTAAAGTATGAAAGTGTTGACATTTTTTTGTTAACTAGTTGTTAGTTAACACTTCATCCTTCATAAACATTTTATTAAAAAATATTTAAATGAAAGGTGTTATCTAAACAAAAATGGGATAAATTCATTTTAAAAACTATTGTAGAAAAGGGTTACAATACTTAAATAAATTCTCTGTGTGTGTGTTATATACTGACACCAAAAATTTAACTTTCTGAAATCAGTGAAGTAAGTTACACTTTTGAACTTTAACACTCAATTGCTCAGAACTGCATTTTTGTCATATAACACCTTCATCCACTGAACCCTTCAATTGTTATCATGGTACTTAGTTTAAGGATTAAACGTTAAAAACCATGTTTAATGCTAGCCTTCATTTACATTTTGTTTTAAAAGAACCATATTTTAACAATTTAGGCCTACTGTAAAAAATACAGGGGTTCTTTTCCGTTTTCTGTAGGCCAGTATCAAATTCGAATTCCCTGAAGGGTTACACAATTCTCCCACTCCTGCGTCTAGTGCGCCAATCTGACTAAGCAATATTCCTGCGTAGTGTAAACTCCAAAACGGAAAAGACCCGTCACATCTTCTAGGATTATGCAATAACCCCTTTTTCAGAAGGAATTCTGCAGCATCTTCCTCAGTCCGAATATTATTAAGTAATTCTACAAAATTCATAAAAGACTGTAGTAACTAACTGTGAAATCGGAGTGGAGTTGACATTACACAGGAATATTGCTACAGTTCAGCCATTCTTAGTTTGCTCCTACTGTCAACAAACCAAAGCCACCTACTACAGGGTGCACGCTAGAGTCCACGACTTTATGGATGTCGTATTTCCATTAAGTTAACTATCTTTTAAATTATAAGTACTTAAAACATCAGTCATGATATGATGTAGGCCTAACAATTTCATTAAGAAAAAATCCTTTTAAAAGTATTTTGTTGTTACTTTTTAATTAGCGTGTACTCATTTTTATATAATGCGCATGCTCAGTGACATCATTATTTGTTTACATTAGGAGCAAACTTAGAAAGGCTGGACTTTAGTCAGATTGGCACGCAGGAGTGGGAGAATTGTGTAACCCTTCAGGGAATTCAAATTTGATAGTGCCATACAGAAAACTGAAAAGACCCAATACAGGTTACCGAATACAGTATTGGTTTGTATGTTTGTGATAAAATGTTTCATCCTCAGCAGTATTTTCAGAAGCGTTGTAGATGTTTAATGCATTTTTTTCCGTTTTATGTCCTAATTTAGTTTATTTTGTGCATAGTGGAGGCCAGTTACCAGCAACTATAACTAACGACTATGGAATAGACCCACATTTTAACTGTTTATAATTTGTCTGTTAGAGCTGTTAAAATTATGTCACCGTCACCCCTTCTAATTAATCATTTACTGTGTTGCCGGCCTTCAATACTTCTTCCGTCCTTTGTCGGCGCGGTGGGCCCTTAAGCGGCGCCCCGACAAACCTTTCGGCTGCCTTCCGATAGAGGGCTTTGTTGCCAAGGCCGAGCGACTTACCGCCCCCTACCACAGCGCTCTCAGTAGTTATAAAAGCGCAGTGCTCTGAGCCGCTTGTCATTACACTCTACATTTCCGACGATGATCGACCGACTACATCCATGAGATAAAGAAGGAAGATGCTGTGGGACTTGCAGCAGCCACGCGCTGCCTACGCTGGTCTCCTTCGAGACCAGCGCAACGGTTTTTCTCAGGACCAATTTATTAAGGTTTTAACCGGCCCTTCTCAGGGCCATCAACCTGAGCCACGGCTCTCGTCGCAGCCACGCGCTGCCTACACCGGTCTCCTTCGAGACCAGCACAACGGTCCTTCTGGACCAGTGTTTCCCAACCAGTGGTCCGTGAGAGCCTTCGGGGTGGTCCGTGAGAGTCCGGTGACTACTTATAAAAAAGTATTATTTTCCCATGATTAAATCAAAGTTACGATTTTCATTGAACAAGATTAAGTAAAGGTAGAAGAGTTGTGGTGTAAGAAAGCCCTGGGCTTCCCCAAGATTCGGCAAGTAGCTTTGCGGTATCTTATGATTTTTTTCAACCACTTATTTGTGTGAGGAGGGGTTCTCTAGTTAATTGTTAATTAAAAACAAACAACGAAATCGGCTAAGTGTAAGCAGTGATTTGAGAGTAGCTCTTAGCAAGAGCCTAAAACCTAGAATTCCTCAGCTAGTCAGAAAGATTCGTGCACAAAAGTCGCACCAAAATTTTCATTTCATTTTTAATTCTTGTTTTAATTTTCATTGTTATTTTCGACTAAGTAAATTTTGTATTCCTTATTTTATTAAAAGACAATTTACAATTAAAATATTTTTACTTTTTGTGATGTACAATGTACCCTACTTTCTGAAAATAACAATTATATGTTTGTAAGTAATAATAGTTTCTTAATTAATAATAATAGTTTGTTTCTGAAAATTTGTTTTATTTAATCACCTTTTAATTTGGTTACAACTGATAAGATATATGCAATAATGTAATGGGTGGTCCGTGGTAGTTCACTTTCAGGCTGAGTGGTCCGCAGACCACTGCGGGTTGGGAACCACTGTTCTGGGCCAATTTAATAAGGTTTTAACTGGCCCTTCTCAGGGCCATCAACCTGAGCCACAGCTCTCGTCGCAGCCACGCGCTGCCTACACCGGTCTCCTTTGAGACCGGCACAATTGGTCCTTCTCAGGACCAATTCATTAACGTTTACACCGGCCCTTTTCAGGGCCATCAAACACCTCTGTCCGCCCCGGCGGACCCACACGTAAACCTTTTCAGGTGGCCCTGAACAGGGCCCACCAAACAGATAAGGTTAGCCACTTTATGTCGCCATCTGGTGACAATTACTTTAGTTGAATAATATTTAATATTTTATTGACTGGTATTAGAATGACTTCCATTATTTATTTATACGTTAACTTGTATTATTAAAAATAATGTTAATTTATATTAATTGTAGTAATTATTTTCTCTTGTTTGTACAGGTTGAATTTGTTGTGAATATAGCAAAATGAACAGGTGATGGAAGCAATCATGGATCAGGGACTTAAGGTGATTCTAAAAGGTGAAAATCAAAATGGGATCAAGTTTGGTAGTAACTTAATGGTACAAGCAATATGTTCGCCAACAATCTGCTCTGACGGCTTCAGCTACTGGCACCAAAAGTACATTTGGTTGGTAGCATTTGCTCTTTACCCAAAAACTAAAACTCTTAAACAGTTAAAAAAAATTATTGTGCCCATGTTCTATTAAATATTTATCTGACAACATTCTCAAAACCTACTTAATGAACAACGCATAACACACATCTCTAACCTCAACTTTTACTTTTCGTTATAATTGAATAGAAGCACTAATCTACTAGTGCTCTAACAGTGTACTTAGGTACTAAAATGGTACTAGATTCAGAATAAATGAACAGACTTCGTCAAATGACGTGATTAGCATTCAAAGTGTTAAATGCAATACGTAGTTCTTTTGTTTGACATTGTTTTTCAATATAAAAAAAATGGTGTGAAACACTCAACACAACTTTCTCTTGCCAATGCAAATAATTAACAATAAACCTAACATTAGTAATAAAACATTAGAAATATACAAAAAAACTAACCTCAAAAAACATTTATTCTTAATTTAATCTTGAGTAAAAACCATGAAGTGAAAATCAACCTCAGTTTAGCTAAAAAATACGGAAAATCACTCTTTTACGCTAAACTAGGCTCTGTAGAGACAAATGCTCTAAGTAAAAGTCGTAGATCGTTTAATTTCGTATAATTTTATTATAGTCAATACACTTTTGTCGTAAAATGCATACTAAAGCCGAAATCTTTAAAAAATCGATTTTTTTACACAATTTCATGAGAAAAAAACAGAAAATCGCTAATTACCGGTAAACTAACTTTTTGAAATAAAAGTTAAGTTTTTAAATTTTCTACAACTTATATTGTATAAATTTTTATGCTAAAATTCATATTAAAGCTGTAATCTTAAAAAAACAATTTTTTTACGTGAAAACAGCCTCACCAAGAATTTCAGCAAACATGGCGCCTACCCTATCTTGTAGAGCATAAAAAATTGAGTGAACTGGGCGATTTTAAAAAGCATCGTAGGACCAGTTTTTTAGAAACTCCCAAAAAAGTGAAAAATTACACGAATAAAGTATTGCTTCCAGTTGACTGATTTTGATGAAACTTTTTTTTCGCCCTGGAGACTCCAGGAGGAGTATAGGACATGTCGCCAGATATAACACCTGAAATACATATAAGAATCACACAATGTATCGCTACTATCAAGAAAGAAATTCGTGTACGCTATAAAAAGTTTCGCCGGCCGCGTTGGCGATGTTGGTAACGTGCTCGCCTCTCATCACGCGGCCTTGGGTTCGAATCCCACTCGGGCATGGCATTTTTTCATACGTTTCAAAAAATTCATTTCATCCTTCACCGTCTGCATTAGCAGCAATTTGCAAAACAGTCGGACGTTAAACCAAAAAAAAAAAAAAAAAAAAAGTTTCACTGATCAAGTAATTTTTTCAATTTTTTTTAAAGGAATTCAAATCCTCACAACACTTTAAAGATTGGGGTAATTTATTTATGAATTTTCTCCCTGCATAAGTAGGTTTTTGTTCAAACAATTTTGTGGAGTGATTAGCCACATAATAATCATTCCTGTTTCTCGTGTTATGATTGTGAACATTGAAATTCTGCTTAAAATTATTTTGCCTAACATACATAATCACCTGAAAAATGTAGAGAGAGGGAACTAACTGTAAGCAATTTAAGCTTCTTAAATAGTGGTGTGGATGAGGTTAGCTGGTTAGCTCCCACCATACACCTAATAGCTTTCTTTTGAATTTTAAAAACCCTATTCATATTACCCATGCTAGAATTACCCCATACTAAAATACCATACCGGATATGAGACAGAATGAGGCCATGATAAGCTGCCATTAGTAATTTTTTATCATTTAATCTGGCGATTTGTTTTAGTGCAAATACCCCAGATGATATTTTACTACAAACTTGATTGATATAGAAGTCCCAAGACAAAGATCTATCTAGAGATACGCCCAGGAACTTCACTGTTTCTACATGCTCTAAACTATTATTATGAATAAATACATCCACTTTTCTACTTTCTTTAATGTTATGTTTATTTTTAAACTGCAAGTACTGACACTTTTTCCCATTAACTGTTAATAACATTGATTCAAGAACTGTACTACGGACTCTATGTTAACATGTGTATTTACTTCAAGAGCATCTACCAGTAAACTGTTACTGATTACTGAAGTATCATCAGCAAACAACAAAGCTCTGCCATTAGGTATGACTTCTGGTAACCTATTAATATACAATAGAAACAGAATTGGACCTAAAACTGACCCTTGTGGAACGCCTGCTTTGACTTCAAGCTTTCCAGATACAACCTTTGTAAGTTTCCCTCTAACAACCCTAGTTAACTCCACACACTGTAATCTATTAATAAGGTAAGATTGAAACCATTTCAATTATACATCCCTAACGCCTAATGACTCTAGTGTTTTCAATAAAATTTCATGATCAACACAATCGAAAGCTTTACTCAGATCCAGAAACACTGCCAATGCTTTCTCCCCGGCATCCAATATATCAACTACTTGCTCCACAAGTGAAACAATTGCAGTTTTAGTTGATCTACCTTTTTGGAAACCATGCTGATCCTCTGAGATGATTAGGTTTTCAGTCAAGAAACTGATTAACCTAATAAATACTACCTTTTCAAAAATTTTACTGATTGTGTTTAAAATACTTATGGGCCTATAATTTTCAACTAACTGGCTATCTCCATTCTTAAATATAGGCAATATTTTAGCCTCCTTCAGTTTGTTTGGAAATACACCTGTTTCGAGTGAGAAGTTAATCAAATGAAGGAGAGGAGTAATTAAAAGATGTTTACATTCTTTAACAATTATACTAGAAATCCCATCTAACCCACATGTTTTCTTACTGTTCAAACTATCAATAACTGATTCCAATTTCTCACTTGAAACTAGGCTAAATAAGAATTGATTTACTACCTTGTTACCTTTTGGATCATAACATCCCACTGTTTCCCCAATCTGTTGTTTAAGTTTTAAAGCTACTTCCTGGTAATATTTGTTAAAATAATTACAAATTTCTACACCATTCTGTATAGGTTCATTGTTTTTGTTAACAATAATAGGTATGTCAGTAAAACCTTTATTGCTAACTACACCTCGATTCTTATTTATTATTTCCCATATAGCTGAGTTTAGATTTGGTGATTTATGAAGGACTTCAGCAGTTTTTTTGCATTTAGCTCTCTGGACTTCTCTGGCATAATGTTTTTTAATAGTTTTGTACCTTTGTTCGTTAAAGGTAGTCCTATGTGAAAGAAAATCTGAGTATACATCTCTAACTTCAGACCTCATTTTCAAAATTTCCCCTGTGACCCACTCATCTGTTTCCCTGACAATATTTTTTACATCTTCCTTTTTAATTGGTCAACTATTATTATAATGAAATTTTAATGTTTCAATAAAATTATGATATTTCTGATTAATGTCAGAAGAATTGAAAACAGTCTTCCAATCCTCTTTGGATAAACTGTGTAACAAACAATTAATATTCCGTTGGTCTTCCTGCCTAAATTCTTTAATAATTTTTTGATTAGGGACATGACTACCTAAATCCTGAATCTCTAATACTTGGTACCCGTGATCAGAGAGCTCTGAACCCCTTAACCTAACCTGACAACTCACCATATTTGTTAAGATATTATCTATTATGGTTTGTGAGTGACTAGTAATTCTTGTATAACCTTTAACTTTTATATCAAGATTGTTCATCTCCACAATATCCCTAAACTGTTCAGCCATTTTATTTTGAACAGCAAGATTTACATTAAAATCACCCAAAACTACCACTTTTACATATCGTTCTGTTAAAACTTCCAGTAGTTCACTGAACGATGAACAGAACTGACACCAGTCACCATTAGGGGATCTATAGACACCCACCACAGCCATCTTTCCCCTCTTTTCTAACCTAACTTCTACCCCAGCCACTTCAATATCCATTTCCCGAGAAAACCGTTCTAAATAAGGTAAGTTACGAGTGTCAAGTTTCTTACTTGCATTAGCTAATATACAAACCCCCCCCCCCACTTTTGTGCATTTTCCTACAATATGAAGCAATAATAGAAAACCCTGAAAAGTTTATTAGTGACATCTCATTGCATTTTAACCCGTGTTCTGTAAATACCACCATATCTGGGTTCTCAGAACTTAAAAATACGAGGGCCATCCGGAAAGTAGTACCCGTTTCCGCCGCATGAGGTGCTGACGAGGCGAGCAGCCGCCGGTCAAGGTCAGATCGCTTCAGTGGCTTGTCTGCCTTCTCTGTTGTAAGTTCCGCGACGCTAGCATTGCCTGTCTTGTTTCTGTGACCGTTCATAATGTTTAAAAAAATTGAGAACGCCGCCAGTTGTGAAGTGAGGGCTGTAATAAAATTTTTCAATGCAAGAAACGTTCGACCTTGTGATATTCATCGCCAATTAAAGGAAGTGTATGGAGACGATGTGATGGATGAGTCATCTGTTCGGCGCTGGTGTCGTAATTTTAACTTGGGGAGGGGGAACACACACGACAATGAGCGTTCAGGGAGACCATCTGTCATTACAGATCAACTGCTGAGGTCAGTAGACGAATTCGTGAGGCACGATCGGCGCGTTACAATTGATGACATCTGTGAACATATCCCTAATGTTTCTCGCACAATTCTTCATGAAATTGTCAAAGACCATCTGCATTATTCAAAAATTTGCGCAAGGTGGGTCCCTCGCATGCTTACAGATGAGCACAAAACCAAGCGTATGGCTGCTGCATTAACATTTTTGGAACGTTATTCTGATGAAGCAGACGCGTTCTTGAATCGCATAGTTACTGGTGATGAAACGTGGGTTTGTTATGCTTCACCTGAGAGTAAACGACAGTCAATGGAGTGGCATCATCCTCATTCACCAAAGAAACCAAAAAAATTCAAGACTGTTCTGTCCACCAGGAAACTTATGGCAACCATTTTCTGGGATCGACGTGGTATACTGCTTATTGATTTTATGGCCCGTGGAGACACTATTAACGCTAATGCGTATTGTGAAACATTAAAGAAATTACGGCGGGCAATACAAAATCGACGGAGAGGTCTATTGTCTGATGGCGTCATTCTCCTCCATGACAATGCCAGGCCTCATGCAGCGGGGATAACACAACAACTTCTGCAGCAATTCAATTGGGAAATTTTCGACCATCCACTGTATAGCCCGGACTTGGCCCCTTCAGATTTTCATCTCTTTACAAAACTTAAAGAGTTTTTGGCGGGAAAAAGATTTGACAGCGATGAAGAACTTAAAGAAGGTGTGACTACGTATTTCGATCGGCTAACGGCGGAGGAATATGATGCTGGAATACAAAAACTCATCACACGTTATGACAAATGCTTAAATTTGCTTGGAGATTATGTGGAGAAGTAGTTTAAGGTATGTTCTTTTCAATAAAAATGTTTACATTTGTTAATATTTACTTCTTTTTAATATTTACGTCTTTATTTCACAAACGGGTACTACTTTCCGGATGGCCCTCGTATATCTAACCTATCCATTTTATTCCCTAAATATTGAATATTTTGATGTAAAATAGAGAAGTGGGATGCATTATTTTCCTGATTATTTTGGTTATCTACAACTGCGTTGACTCCAATTATGGGAGCTGGTCGCAGCCTATTTACTAACCTGACATCATGTATACCTAACCTACCGTTACTATAATTACAAACGTGTGATCTCTTCTTAAGTTGTGTTTCACCAATAAAACCTAACCTTATATTTCCTATCTCTTTACCCCTTGTTTCAGCCAACTCATTAAAAAAGACTCTTTAGCTTTTAATCTGTCAGGGAGTTTACTAGTGACGAGGGATGCTATCCTATCACACAACACGTTTTTACCAGACTGATTCAAATGTAACCCATGATTAGTGTAATTAGTACGATTAAGCCTTTCATTGATAAAATTAATTTTAATCCTGTTTACTATTTTATTTTCTAGGCTATTAATTTTTTTATGAATATCACGGTTTAGTTTATTTATTACTTTGTTTAGTTCTGGCTTGTCATGTCGAACGGGAATTGTATTTATGATTAAATTTGTTTTATTGCTCATTGGAACCAGTTTTCCAATTGTCTTTAAGATTTGAGGAGTATTTTGGAAATTTTTAGAACTGATATCATTGGTTCCTCCTATAATTATCAAATGATCATTCTTAGTAAGGGTTTTTAAATCATCTTTAGCTGATTTTACTACTTCTTTTAAAGGGGCATTCGGCTTAAAAACTACACTAACATCAAAATCATTTAATTTTTTACTTAACAGATCACAGCACCCACGTCCGTGGCTGTCCGCAAGCACCAAGACCTTGTTTTTATTCTTATTGTTTATTTTAGTAGCTTTTTTAGATCCTAATGCTTCACTGTACAAAAGTTTCTTTGGATCATTTTTTACCATTGAATTAGATTTGGTTTTAGGGGTATTATTTATTTTGCTGTTGTTATTATTATTATTATTATTATTATTATTATTATTATTTAACCCTACCACATTTTTAAATTTTAAATTAACTAATTTTATCTCATTTTCTAAAATTTTATTTGCTTCCATAAGTTTATTAATTTCGACTTTATGATCATTTTCATTTATTTTAATTATCTCTTTAAGTGAAGCTATCTCTTGTTCCAGTTTATTTCTTATATCCTCGTTTAATTTATTGCTATTTATTATGGATTCCCTAATGTTTTTTTGTTCTTCAATTAATTTAGCTACTTTACTTTCAAGTCTAATGGGGGACGTTATGTTTATTTTCGACTGCGTAACAGGTGGAGAGGTCTTGTTTTTACCTAATGTTCCAATTTTACTGGCCATTCTTAACAATATCTATTTAATTTTAAAATATTTTATATTATTATAAAAATTAAAACAAATTTTAACGTTTAATTGGGTACACAAACTTTCACGGAAATCACAGAGATATTACGGGTTAGACCTAACCTCAAAATTACGACTAACTTTATTTTGTAAAAATTAAAAAATATCGCTGAAAAAATGGACAAACTAAATTACTATACGTGAAACTAGTTGTTAAACTTAAGTTAGAACACAAGATAAATACTTATCGATACTTTATTTCACAAATACTTCTTTCTTTAACAGGAGCTACAAACACTACGTCCTTCTCACCAAATACTTACTTCGTATTCACTCGGGATGGTGTCAATAACTTGCACAATGAACACTCATGGGCAGAAGAAAATCCACATGAGGTAGTGGAACAGAACTTTCAACACCGATTTAGCGTCAATGTCTGGTGTGGCCTTTTGCACAATCGGCTGATTGGACCTTTCATATTACCTGGACGCCTAAATGCTGAGTTGTATTTGCATTTCCTTCAAGAAGAGTTGCCGCAGCTGTTAGAGAATGTTCCTTTACGTCTCAGACAAAATTTGTACTTCCAGCATGACGGAGCACCTCCCCACTTTTCACGTGCCGTTTCTGCTTATTTAAATCATCAATTTCCTGGACACTGGATTGGTCGTGGAGGGCCTCACCCTTGGCCACCAAGATCCCCAGATCTATCTCCATTGGATTATTGCATCTGGGGATGGATGAAAGACATTGTATACAAGACAAAAGTGAATTCTCGTGATGAATTAATTGCCCGTATTATGGATTCGGCTGTGCAGATACAGGGAAGCCCTGAAAAATTAAGAAACGCAACAAAAGCAATACACAAACGTGCTGCAAAATGTATTGATAATGATGGCCTCATTTTCGAACATCTATTATAAAAAGGTGCGTACGGTTGGCCCAACCTGATTAATTTTGCTTAAAACTAGTAATGTATTATACTGAATAAAATCGATTTTTTGATACTTATTTCTGTTTTATTTTAGACTTTGATTATATCTATTTTCTCAGAATTAAATTCTCTACAATTAATGTTTGTTGATTTTATGTATTTATTACCAATTTAACAAAGTTATTGTACATGAAACTTAAAAAAACATTGTTTCGTGCCCCAATTTTTTGCATTTAACCGTGAATCCCTCAAAAACTACTACAGGTACAGTTCTGAAACCTATTTTATTAGCTTTATCAGGTAAAATTACATAAGAATCCACGACATTTCTTACTTAATTAACCTTTCCAAAAGTTCAGTATGGCTTTATTTTACTCTTTGCCCAGGAATTCAGGCGAAATCTTTCGCTAGCTGTAACTCGCTAACGAAGCGTTTTCGGACCTATGTTTATATAACATTTTTTCATTATTTTTACTAGTACAATGTGCTGTAGAAGTGGGGGGAGAACTTCATTGAATCACCCTGTATATCTGTATATCGTATATAACTGTTCGTGTTGGGTCCGGTATTGGTATGTAACTTAAGTTTCAAGTTTCCAGTCCGTATGATGTTCCGTTCTTGAGATATTTTGTATACACATACACACACACACACACACACATAGACCAATCGCTATAAATATGTTTTTTGGTTTCAGGGGGTCTGAAAACGAGTAGATCCGGTGAAGAGTGGATTTCTTAAAATCGACATGAAAACAATACGTTCCTTCCTATATTTTTTTTTTTTTTTTTTTTTTTGCTACTTGCATCCTGGAGACTCCAAAGGGAGTATAGGACATGTCAAGGTAAATTTGATGAACTGAAAATTTATCACCAATGTGATAAATTTACTACTTACCACCAAAATTTGTTTTTGCTACTGCTTACTTCAGTATGCTTGTCATGAACCGTATTAAATTAAATATCACACACAATAAATAATAAAAATAAATCAAACACAATGATAAATTCAACACTTACCAATAATTTCCCCCTACTACTGCTTAACTCAGCAGGCTTGTCAAGAACCCCTTTGTATCAAATTGTACACAATATTTGTTTAATTAAAGTTAAATACCAAAACTATTTAGAAAGGAATTCGTGCACACTGTAAAATGTTTCATCAATCAAATATTGTTTTAGCTTTTTTTTTAAAATGACTTAAATTGCCACAACTTTTTAAACCTTGAGGCAATTTATTGATGTATTTTCTACCTGCATAAGTTGGTTTTTGTTCAAACAATTTAGTGTTGTGATTAGCAACATAATAATCGATTCTGTTTCTTGTGTAGTGGTTGTGAACATCTAAATTCTGTAAAAAGGTATTTTTCTTTACGTACATTATCACTTCAAAAATGTACAAAGAAGGAACCGTGAGCAATTGCAGCTCTTTAAATAGTGATCTGCATGAGGTAAGGTGGTTGACTCCCATCATACACCTAATAGCTTTTTTCTGTATTTTAAAAACTCTTTCCATGTTACCCTGTGATGAATTACCCCATACTAATATGGCATACCTGATATGAGATAAAATTAAACCATGATAAGCTGCTATAAGCAATTTTTTATCATTTAATCTGGCAACTTGTTTTAATGCAAATACCCCAGATGATATTTTACTACAAATTTGATCGGTGTAATAATCCCACGATAGGGTCCTATCTAGTGACACTCCTAGAAACTTCACTGTTTGCACATGATCTAGGATATTATTTTGTATCAAGACATCCACTTCTCTGTTTTCCCTTACGTTGTGTTTGTTTTTGAACTGTAAGAACTGACACTTTTTCCCATTAACTGTTAACATTAATTCATTCAGAAATTGGACTACAGATTCTACGCTAATCTGTGTGTTCACTTCGAGACTATCTACCAGTAAACTTTTGTTTATGATTGAAGTATCATCAGCAAACAATAAAGCTTTACTGTTGGCTAAGATATCTGGTAATCTATTTATATACAACAAAAACAAAATGGGACCTAAAATTGACCCCTGTGGAACACCAGCTTTGACATCAAGCTTTTCAGACAAAATTTTTGTAAGTTTCCCCCTAACTACTCTAGTTATTTCTACACACTGTACTCTACCTACCAGATAAGACTGAAACCATTTAAGTTCTACGTCCCTAATACCTAATGACTCTAACATTTTCAACAAAACTTCATGATCAACACAGTCGAAAGCTTTACTGAGATCTAAAAACACAGCTAAGGCTTTCTCTCCTGCATCCAATATATCAACTATCTGCTCAAAAAGTGAGACAATAGCAGTTTTGGTTGACTTACCCTTTTGGAAACCATGCTGATCTTTTGAGATGATAAGGTTTTCAGTCAAAAAATTGATTAACCTAATGAACACTACCTTTTCAAAAATTTTGCTAATAGTGTTTAATATACTTATGGGCCTATAATTTTCAACTACTTGGGTATTGCCATTCTTAAACACAGGCAATATTTTACCTTCCTTCAGTTGTTTTGGAAATACACCTCTTTCCAGGGAGAAGTTAATTAGATGAAGGAGAGGTGTTAATAAAAACTTTTTACATTTTTTAACAACAATACTTGAGATCCCATCTAACCCTACTGTTTTCTTACTTTTTAAGCTATCGATAACTGATTCTAGTTCCTCATATGAAACTGAGCTAAATACAAAATTATCTACAACTCTATCCCCCCTAACTTCATAATATCCCTCAGTTTCCGTAATCTGCTGTTTAAGCTTTGAAGCTACTTCCTGATAATACTTATTAAAATAATTACTAATTTCTGATCCATTCTCTATAACTTCATTATTACTATTAACAATTTTTGGTATATCTGTGTATCCCCTATTACTAACTACATTCCGATTCCTATTTATTGTTTCCCATATTGCTGAGTTTAAATTAGTTGATTTACGAAGGACTTCAGCAGTTTTTTTGCATTTAGCACTCTGAACTTTTTTAGCATAATATTTTTTAATTTGTTTGTATCTTTGCTCATTCAATTCATTTTTATCTGATTTGAACTCAGAGTAGACATCTCTGACTTCAGATTTCAGTTTCAAAATATCCCCTGTAATCCATTGGTCTATTTCACTAATTCTCTTTGTTAAAACTACCCTTTTTACTGGACAGCTACTATTATAGTGAAATTTTAAAGTTTCAATAAAATAATGATATTTTTGATTAATTTCGGAAGCATTGATAACAGTCTTCCAATCCTCTTTGGATAAACTGTGCAATAAACAATTTATATTACCCTTGTCCTCTTGCCTAGTTTCTTTATTAACTTTTTGATTCAGGGCCTGACCACCTAAATGCTGAATTTCTATTACTTGGTACCCGTGATCAGAGAATTCTGAACCCCCTAACCTAACCTGACAACTAACAATATTTGTTAGAATATTATCTATTATCGTTTGAGAATGGCTAGTAATCCTTGTATAATCACTAACTTTTATATCCAGATTGTTCATGTTCACGATATCCCTGAACTCTTCGGACATTTTACTCTGAATAGCAAGATTTACATTATAATCACCCATAACAACAACTCTTAAGTACCGTTCAGTCAAACTCTCCAGCAATGCACTGAACAATTTACAGAACTGGTCCCAATCACCATTTGGAGACCTATAAACACCAACGACAGCCATCCTTTCCTGTACCCCCAACCTAACTTCTAATCCTACTACTTCCATATTCATTTCCTGAGAAAATATATATATTCCTGAGAAAATATAAATATATAATATATATATATATTAAAATATATATTCATATAGGCAAGCGAAAGTAAAAAACTATGCATAAAATTTAGTTTACTAGTTGTTTTAGTATAACAATTTGTCTCCAGAAATGTGATACTACGAGTAGCAGTAATCATTATTTTCCAGATTGAATTGGTCTATGCTCATCTGTTCTGGATCACTGGATTTTTATCATCATTGGCATCCACAATGGACTGTGAAAAAGTATCGATTAAGGAAGAAGATAAACACGGCAAGGTAACAGATTTTTCATCAAAGTAGTTGATTATTAATTTTTTTGCAACATGTTATTGGCACCTTGCGCAGAATGACGACCTGAATATATACAGTAAAAATATGGTGTGAAACACTCGCACAACTTTCTCTTGCCAATGCAAATAATTAACAATATAATGTAACATTAGTAATAAACAAAAAAAAACTATCCTCGATAAACATAACCTAATTTTACTCATGAGTGAAAGACGCAAAATGAAAATCGACCTCAGTTTAGCTTAAAAATACGGAAAATCACTTTCACTCTAAACTAGGCTCTGTAGAGAAAAATGCTTTAAACAAAAGTTGTAGATCTTTTAATTTCCTATAGATTTAATTTATACACTTTTGTCGTAAAATGCATACTAAGGCTGAAATCTTAAAATCGATTTTTCACACGTTTTTGTGAGAAAAAATAGAAAATCGCTAATTACTGCTAAACTTAGCGGTATACAAAAAATTGTTGAATTAAAAGTTGTAGTATTTTTTCTCTACAGATTTTATCATATAAATTTTTGCGCTGAAATTCATATTAAAGCCACAATCTTAAAAAAACAATTTTTTTACGTGAAAACAGCCTCACCAAGAATTTCAGTAAACATGGCACCTACCATATCTTGTAGAGCATAAAACATTTAGTAAATAAGGCGATTTTTAAAATAATCGTAGGACCAGTTTTTGAGAAAATCGCAAAAAAGTGAAAAATTACACGAATAAACTACTACTTCTGGTTGACCGATTTTGATGAAAATGTTCGTGTCAGGTCCAGTAGTAGTACCTAACTTAAGTTTCAAGTTTCAAGTTTGTTCAATGTTCTGTTCTTGAGATATTCTGTTCACACACACACACACAGACCAATCGCTAAAAACATGTTTTTTGGTTTCAGGGGGTCTGAAAACGTGTACATCCGGTGAAAACTCGATTTCGGAAAATCGACATGAAACCAATACTTTCCTTCCTATATATTCATATACGCAAGAGAAAGTAATAATCTGAATGTTTCGATACAACCATGCAAAATTGTGTGTTTTTACTTTCCCATGCCTGTATGAATATACAGGAAGGGAAGTATTGTTTTCATGTCAATTTTAAGAAATCTAGTTTTCACTGGATCTACACTTTTTCAGACCCCTGAACCCAAGAAAAGCATGTTTTTAGTGATTGGACTGTGTGTGAACAGAATATCTGAAGAACGGAACATCGTACGAACTTGAAACTTCAGTTATATACCACTACCGGACCTGACACGAACATTTCCTGACACATTTACCTGACTACGAATATGCATCTCCGGTAGTAAAAGGGGTTAACAATGTCGCAGATGGTACACGACAACAGTGAGAGAAACAAAACACTATGATCAAACGTTAACCTACAAATTGACGTCGTCTGGGCAGTTGTTTGTTGAAGGTCTCTATTAGCTCCATCTAGCGAGAGAACTCTCTACTATGTCTATGAATGGCAGCGCACATTCAGTTCGATTTTTTTGGATCCATCTTGTATTCTATAAACAAATACTCTTTGTCAATTATTTCTGTTCATGGTGGAGTCTTATGTTATGTACAATTCTATTTAATTATACTACGAGGGCTGTCCAGAAAGTAACAGACGTTTTGAAATAAAAGAAAAAGCAATTTTTATTATGTACATTTTGAAGGTTAACTCTTAGGCTATTTTTCTACATAATCGCCAAGTAAATTAAGGCATGTATCGTAACGTGGTACAAGCTTTTCAATGCCTTCTTTGTTGTAATCTGCCGCCTGCGAGTTGAACCACTGGTTTACACCGGTATGGAGTTCAGTCAGTTTTGAAGTGTTGCGTAGCGAGCCGTGTCTTAATCGCTGGGAACAGATGTTAATCGCTCGGCGCCAAATCCGGGCTGTACGGCGGATGATTAAAAACTTCCCATCCAAAACCTTCCAAGAGCTCTTGAGTACGTTTGGTCGTGTGGGGACGGGCGTTTGTCGTGGAACAATAAAACTTTCTCACTAAGTTTTCCCCGACGTTTGTTTTGTATCGCGTGTCTTAATTTTCTGAGTGTTTTGCAATACCTCTCTGAATTGATTGTTTGGCCTCGTTCATGAAAATCACTCCATGAGCGTCCCAAAACACAGTAGCCATGATTTTTCTTGCTGATAGCGTCTGCAGACACTTCTTCAGTTTCATGGGCGAATGCGTGTGACCCCTCTCCATTGACTGCTGTTTTGTTTTACAGTTGATGTGCTTTATCCAAGTCTCGTCACTAGTTACGATACGGCCGATAACATGGTTTCCACTTTTGTCGTACTCTTCCAGCAATGTCAGTGCTGCAGCAAGTCTTTGTTTTTTTGTGGCCTTCTGTTAGGATTTTTAGAATCCACCCGGCACAAAATTTGTGGTATCCAAGTTTACCAACCACTATTTCATGAATTAAACTCTGGGGAAAATGTACTGCGAGTTCCGTAATAGTGAAATGACGATTTTCACGGATTTTTTCATTGATTTTCACCACCAATTCATCAGTTACAAGACTAGGCCTACCACTGTGATCCTCATCATGAACATTGGTTCGGCCATTTCTAAAATCAATGCACCACTGCCTTACTTGGCTTTCACTCATTATTCCTTTGCTGTACACGTCACAAATCTGGCGATAAATTTCAATCGGTTTGTAATTTTTCACCAACAAAAACCGTATCACACCACGCACTTCACAACTGGCGGGATTTTCAATTGCAGCGCTCATTTTAAAACTCCACTGTATAAAAAGTACAATACGCACGATGCTCTAGCTACCACGCCTGGTTGCGTACTGAATGTAGAAACACTCTGACGCCAAGATGGCGGCGCTAGCTCCGCCCACTGTCGTACCAGGTGAAAATGTCTGTTACTTTCTGGATTGCCCTCGTATAAGGCCGCGTACATACAGAGAGCAATAAGTGACGGCAACGCAAGGCATACTGGAGTTGCTCTGAAGAATGTTACCAGTCACTGGTGACTGGATTATAAGATCGTTCGTATCAAGTTCAGTATACTATCAACTTTATGTCGGTACGTCATCAGAGAAAGATGCTGTATGTATTCAGGTAGAAGCTTGTTGTCTCTATTTGAGTATGTTTTGGAGTAGTAATCATACAAGCACACGGGTACTGTTCCTTGAACATTACGAACTCAACATTTTGTGTTCCTGGTATGACTTTTATTATAATAAAAACAACAAAAAAATCTGGTGTGAAACACTCACACAACTTTCTCTTGCCAACGCAAATAATTAACAATATTACCTTACATTAGTAATAAAACATTAGAAATAAACAAAAAAGTAACCTCAAAAAACATAACCTTATTTTAATCATGAGTGAAAGGCAAAATGAAAATCAACCTCAGTTTGGCTTAAAAATACGGAAAATCGCTCTTTCACGCTAAACTAGGCACTGTACAAAAAAATGCTTTAAATAAAAGTTGTAAATAATTCAATTTCGTATAAATTTTATTGTACATATTTAAGTGAATTAATGTTTTTGTTCTGTATACTCCTATGCGCAGACAGAACTCTATGTGAAGAAGAGTTTTTGCGTATAAGTATATTTAGTTTAAAATATTGTACATAGCTTAGTATAGTCATGAATTGTAATTTTAATGTAGCTATATTTTACTAAATAAAAATAAAAAATAATATGCATTTGAGCGCAAAAGTGATCAAAGTTGTAGACAATTTAACGATCTACAACTTATATTTTAAGCATTTTTTTCTACAGAACCTAGTTTAGTTGAGTGATTTTATGTATTATTAAGTCGAACTAAGGTTGGTTTTCATTTTGCAAAAAATAAAAAAACCTTATTTTATTTTTTTTGCGCCCTGGAGACTCCAGGAGGAGTATAGGACATGTCAGCTATAACATCTGAAATACATATAAGAAACACACAATGTATCACTACTATCAAGAGAGAAATTCTTGTACGCTGTAAAAAGTTTCGCCGGTCAAGTAATTTTTCAGATTCCTTTAAAAGGAATTCAAATCCTCACAATATTTTAAAAATTGGGGTAATTTATTCATGAATTTTCTCCCTGCATAAGTAGGTTTTTGTTCAAACAATTTTGTGGAGTGATTAGCCACATAATAATCATTTCTGTTTCTCGTGTTATGATTGTGAACATTGAAATTCTGCATGAAATTATTTTGCCTAACATACCTAATCACCTGAAAAATGTAGAGAGAGGGAACTAACTGTAAGCAATTTAAGCTTCTTAAATAGTGGTGTGGATGAGGTTAGCTGGTTAGCTCCCACCATACGGCTAATAGCTTTCTTTTGAATTTTAAAAACCCTATTCATATTACCCATGCTAGAATTGCCGCATACTAAGATACCATAACGGATATGAGACAGAATGAGGCTATGATAAGCTGCCATTAGTAATTTTTTATCATTTAATCTGGCAATTTGTTTTAGTGTTTATGTTTTTTGTGGTTAGTTTTTCTGTTTATCTCTATTGAATTATGACTAATGTTATAGATGCTAAAGTCATGAGATTGCCTTTTACATATTATGTATGGGCTGTGAGGAAGGAAGTGAAATATTTGCAGTGCTGCCAACCTCAACAGTGAGACACTACTCGTACATTTCACTACCGAGCAGTTTCCACGTATACATTTTGTAAACTGTGGTTTATTCCGAGAAAATGTTTTCTTCATAAACATTATAAGAAATAAATATTGTTTGTTGTTTAGGTCAACAGCCGAAAGGCTGGTTTGAACCTCTAGAGGTTTTACTAAGTAAAAAACGAGGAGTAAGGTGGTTTACCATGCCTTCCTCACTGAGTTGAAAGAGTATGCTTATCAGCATATGCCAGGCCCTCCGAAAAGCACTCACTTTCCACCCTGCAAATGACATCTTCACTTCATTCACCACCACAGGGTCTGGCTGCATAGTGAAATTCATTACTCACAGAGGAGATAACTCTTGACTAGTGTCTTTTACACCTCTACCTCTTCTGTTCTTAAATAGTCCAGTCATATAAGTGGCTGACTATGTGATAAGAAACAGAACTATTTTTTTTAGCCCTGGACCACGCAGATAGTGTGTAATTAAAATAACACTCCACCTGCCCGTTTTGGGCATAAAAATAAATATTATAATACCTGTAATACTGCCTATAGCTTAATTACATGACTAAAAATGTTTGATTTACTGTAATTACGAATGAATCGCCTTCTTTACTATTGCTGTCATCGGCGTTTTCATTATCAGTCTCTCTCTAGTATATATCTAACCGTTTTCAATTTTTTACCAGGTGTCAACAAAACTGTTACAGAATAGCATCTTCACGTCCTTAATTTCCTTCTTTATTTTTCGAATTGTGTAAAGAGAAACATCACAGTAGTTAGCCGCTCGCTCACGGCTTTTGTTAAGAGGCACGGATTGGCATTTTTGTTTAGCTTCAACTTGACAACATTTTATTACATTGCGTTCAGCACTGTGTTCGACCTCGTTTTTGAGAAACCGACATTTGTGTTTACGGTAACAAACAGTTGTATTCGTACAGTTAACCTACAAAAGGTTCTGTCATATACTGTATATGTTCTGGGTATAGTACTGGGTGATTCATTTAAAAGTAGCCCGCCGCTCGAGTAATTTTCATATGCTGTATTGGCAGCACCGATCACGATGTGATCGACTGGCCTTTATAGTACAATTTATATTATTATTTAATTATTATATTATTATAGAGTACAATTTTTTCCAGCAAGATGGTGCAACATGTCACACGTCTCGCCAGTCCCTATCGCATATCGATCAGGCTTTTCCCATACGAGTTGTTAGTAAAGATTTGTGGCCTCCTCGTTCACCCGATTTGAGTATGTGCGATTTTTTTCTATGGGGTTATTTAAAAGGAACCGTTTACCAAACAAACCCCCGCAGTATACATGAGCTAAAGAATAACATCATGGCAGCCATTCAAGCTATAGACGTTTCCGTATTGCGTCGTGTGTGCTTTAATAACATTGAACGAGTGCAAAAATGTGTAAGCGTTCAAAGGACGCCACTTTCAGCATCTACTGTAAAGGTGAAGTTGAAATTTGTTTATAAATTTTAAATAAATATGTAAAATTATGTATTAAGTAATTCTATTTATTCATTTACTATTTGAATCCAATTGAGTGCCGAAGGCCGCTGTAAATGCAGCGGGCTACTTTTAAATGAATCACCCTGTATAAGTTGTTATGTTTGTTGTACTGAAATTAAAGCAGTCGCGCATGCGCACTGATGCTTTTCCCCCTTTACCCCTCGTTGCAAACAAGGGCAAACTCGTGACTCAAGTGACAATAGGTTATATTGTTCATGTTTTGCATTGGCAAAAGAAAGTCGTTCGAGTGCTTCACACCAGATTTTCAAGTATGGTAACAGCTGCTATTGGGTAACTGAGATGTACTTGGTGGAAAAAGCTTATGTAATTCTGCGTAATTGAAAACAATCCAACTTTTTGGTGGTTTTGAAATTTTTGTCCGCCATAATGGATTCAAGTTGGTTTCATGAATAGGATGGTGGTCATTTGTGACATGTCATAATGAGAAAAACAGTGGTGCAAACCATTTTTTCGGTAGATGCTTTCGTTATCGAGTAAAGATTCAAAGTTGCAATTTTGGGAAAATTCTGTTAGAATTAAACATAACCTAATTTTAATCATGAGTGAAAGATGCAAAATATCAAGCGCAGTTTGGCTTAAAAATACGGAAAATCACTCTTTCACGCTAAACTAGGTTCTGTAGAGAAAATTACCTAAAGAAAAGTTGTACATCTTTTAATTTCCTATGAATTTGATTATGTACACTTTAGTCGTAAAATGCATACCACGGCTGAAATCTTAAAAAGAACGATTTTTTTACAAATTTTTGTAAAATAAGCAGTCCCTAATTACCGCTATACTAAGCTTTATACAAAGGAATATTTGAAATAAAAGTTGTAGGATTTTAAATTCTCTACAACTTTTATTGTATTTATTTTTGTGCTAAAATGCATATTAAAGCTGTAATCTTAAAAAAACAATTTTTTACGAAAAAAACAGCTTCCCCAAGAATTTCAGCAGATATGGCGCCTACTCTTTCTTGTAGAGCATTAAAAAATGTAATAAATGAGACGATTTTTAAAAAAATCGTAGGACCAGCTTTTGAGAAAATCACCAAAAAGTGAAAAATTACACGAATAAACTACTACTTCCGGTTGACCAATTTTGATGAAAATGTTTGTATCGGGTCCGGTGGTTGTATCCAACTTAAGTTTCAAGTTCGTACAATGTTCTGTACTTGAGATATTTTGTTCACACACACACAACCAATCGGCAAAAACGTGTTTTTTGGGTTCAGGGGGTCTGAAAACGTGTAGATCCGGTGAAAACTCTTATTTCGACAAATTGACGTGAAAACTATACTTTCCTTCCTATATATTCATATAGACAAGAGAAAGTAAAAAAGCTAAAACTTTTATTTAAGCATTTTCTTGTTCAGAGCTTAGTTTAGAGTTAATTAGATTTTCCGTATTTTAAAAGTCAGAGGCCTAAGTCTTAAAAAAAAACAATTTTTTTCAGATTTTGATGAAAAAAAAAACAAAATCTGGTGTGATCAACTCACACGACTTTTTCTTGCCAATGCACATAATTATCAATAAAACGCAACATTCGTCATAAAAACAATAGAAATAAACAGAAACCTAACCTCGAAAACATAACCTTATTTTAATCATGAGTGAAAGACGCAACATGAAAATCAACCTCAGTTTAGCTTGAAAATAAGGAAAACCACTCTTTTACGCTAAACTAAGCTCTGTAGGGAAAAATGTTCAAAATAAAAGTTGTAGATATTTTAACGGCCCATAATAGACAGTGGAGTGTCAAATTATTTACACTCAATCTGTTCGTTGCAGGGCTAAAATAAATAGTTCTGTTTCTTATCACATGGTCAGCCAATTAAATGACTGAATCATTTAAGAACAGAAGAGGTAGAGGTGTAAAAGACACTAATCAGAGTTATCTCCTCTGAAAGTAATGGATTTCATTATACAGCCAGACCCTGTGGTGAATGAAGTGAAAGTGTCATTTGCAGAGTGGAAAATATGTGCTTTTCAGAGCCTGGCATGCTGATAAGTGTACTTTTCCACTCAGTGAGTTGTGGCAATGGTAAACAACCTCACTTCTCGATTTACTTAGAAAACCTCTACGGGTTCAAACCAGCCTTTCGACTGATGTCCTAAACAACAACAGATATTTTAATTTCCTATAAATTTGATTATATACACATTTGTCATAAAATCCATTCTAAAGACAATATCTTAAAAAAAATCGATTTTTACACGTTTTCTTGGGAATAAACAGAAAATCGCTAATTACCGCCAAACTAAGCGTTATACAAAAAAAATGTTTGAAATAAAAGTTGTAGGATTTTAAATTCTCTACAACTTTTATCACATACATTTTTGCGCTAAAATGCATATTAAAGCCGCAATCTTTAAAAAACAAATTTTTTTTACGTGAAAACAGCCTCACCAAGAATTTCAGCAAACATGGCGCCTACCCTAACTTGTAGAGCATAAAAAGATTAGTAAACCAGGCGATTTTTAAATCATACGATTTTTTTAAAATCGTATGATTTTTTTAATCGTATGACCAGTTTTTGAGAAAATCGCAAAAAACTGAAAAATTACACGAATAAACTACTACTTCCGGTTGACCGATTTTGATGAAAATGTTCGTGTCGGGTCCGGTAGTGGTATGTAACTTCAGTTTCAAGTTTCCAGTCCGTATGATGTTCCGTTCTTGAGATATTTTTTACACACACACACACACACACAGACCAATCGCTAAAAACATGTTTTTTTTGGGTTCAGGGGGTCTGAAAACTTGGATCCAGTGAAGAGTGTATTTGTTAAAATCGACATGAAAACAATACTTTCCTTCCTATACATTCTTATAGGCAAAAATCACTAATTATTGCTAAACTGAGCGTTGTGCATAAAAGAGTAGTAGGTTTTAAAATTTTCTACAACTTTGATTATATCATACACTTTTGTCCTAAAATGGATAGGCTATATTAAAGGCGCAATCTTTAAAAACAATGTTTTTCTACGAAAGCACAGCCTACCCCAAGAATTTCAGCAGACATGGCGCTTAACCTTCATAAAAAATCTGGTGTGAAACACTCACACAACTTTCTAAAGCCAATGCAAATAATTAACAATAAACCTAACATCAGTAATAAAACATTAGAAATAAACAAAAAACTAACCTCAATAAACATAACCTAATTTTAATCATATATGAAAGACGCAAAATGAAAATCAACCTCAGTTTAGCTTAAAAATACGGAAAATCGCCCTTTCACGCTAAACTAGGTACTGTACAAAAAAATGTTTTCGAATAAAAGTTTTAGATCTTTTAATTCCCTATAAATTTTATTACATACACTTTTTTCGTAAAATGCATACTAAGGCCGAAATCTTAAAAGAATAGATTTTTCATGTTTTTGTGAGAAAAAAACAGAAAATTGCTAATTAACGGTAAACTAAGCGTTATACAAAAAATATGTTACTAATAAAAGTTGTAGAATTTTTAATTCGCTACAACTTTAATTATATACATTTTTGCGCTAAAATGCATATTAAAGTCAAAATCTTAAAACAAAAGTTTTTTTACGTGAAAACGGCTTCACCGAGAATTTCAGCAAACGTGGCGCTTACCCTATCTTGTAGAGCATAAAAAAATTAGTAAATTAGGCGATTTAAAAGAAAATCGTATGACCAGTTTTTGAGAAAATTGCAAAAAAGTGAAAAATTACTACCGCCAGTTGACCGATTTTGATGAAAATGTTCGTGTCGGGTCCGGTAGTGGTATGTAACTTAAGTTTCAAGTTCGTACGATGTTCCGTTCTTAAGATATTCTGTTCACACGCAGACCAATCGCTAAAAACATGTTTTTTTGGGTTCAGGGGGTCTGAAAACGTGTAGATCCGGTGAAAACTCGATTTCGAAAAATCGACATGAAAACAATACTTTCCTTCCTATATATTCAATTCTTTGCCCATAACGGACAGGTGGAGTGTCAAATTATTTACACTCAATCTGTCCGTTGCAGGGCTAAAATAAATAGTTCTGTTTCTTATCACATGGTCAGCCAATTATATGACTGAATCATTTAACAACAGAAGAGGTAGAGGTGTAAAAGACACTAATCAGAGTTATCTCCTCTGAAAGTAATGAATTTCATTATACAGCCAGACCCTGTGGTGAATGAAGTGAAGGTGTCATTTGCAGAGTGGAAAATATGTGCTTTTCAGAGGGCCCGGCATGCTGATAAGCATACTTTTCCATTCAGTGAGGAAGGCAACTGTAAACCACCTCACTCCTCGTTTTACTTAGTAAACCTCTACAGGTTCAAACCAGCTTTTCGGCTGATGACCTAAACAACAACATATTCAATTCATATAGGCAAGAGAAAGTAAAAATGTAAATTACACGAATAAATACTATACTATTGTACTTCCGTTAAAAATCGGTCGATGAATATGTTCCGCGCAGGGTCCTCTGTGGTAACTAACTTAAGTTCCAAGTTTCAACTTAGTGCTATGTTTCGTTCTTGAGATATTTTGATCACACACACAAACCAATCGCAAAAAAAAATTATTTTTGGTTTTAGGGGGTGTGAAAACGTGTTAATCCGGTAATTTTAAGTCGAATAGAGTTTGATTTTCATTTTGGTGTATTCGCTCATGATTAAAATTAGGTTATGTTAATCAATTTTACATTGTTTACTCAATATTTTATTATTATGTACAGTGGAAAGAGAAAGGCGTGTGTTTTGTACCAGATTTTTTTATAAAAAAAATTGATCCAAAATCTTAATTAGTATTTTTGTCTTGAAATGCTGTTTAAAATAAGTTACCACATGTCCGGTTTACAAAAAAAATATGTATACAGGTGATTCACAAAGAGATGCAGAAACTTTAGGAGCTCATTGTACTTGTAAAAATAATGAAAAAAGTTTATATAAACATGGGTCCGGAAATGCTTAGTTTCCGAGTTACGGCTAGCGAAAGTTTCGCCCGGGTTTCAGCTCACCAGGTGAAATGAGGTCTTCCTGAAATTCTGGTAAGGTAGATTAAGGGGCGAATTCAATCATTTCTTATGGTTTTTTATCTATAAAGTGAATAAAGCAGTATAAATATTTTTTAAGAAAACCAGTGTCAAATGCAAAAAATGGAGTGAAAAACACATTTTTTCGTCTTTGGGCAAGAATAACTTTGTTATTTCACAAAGAAACAGTTAAATTTTTTGAATAAAATATGTTGAAAATTTTATTCTGAACAAACCGGTGTAAATAAAGTACACAGAAAGCGAATATGTTTGATTAAATGAATTTTTATTCATAACCGTACAAAGTAAAATTAACTGGAAAAACAAAGATGAAGAATTGTATTTTTTTCACACCATTTTTTGCATTTGACACTGGTTTTCTTAAAAAAATATTTAACTTACAGTTCTGGGACCTGCTTTATTCACTTTATAGATAAAAAACCATAAGAAATGATCGAATTCGCCCCTTAATCTACCTTACCAGAATTTCAGGAAGACCTCATTTCACCTGGTGAGCTGAAATCCGGGCGAAATCTTTCGCTAGCCGTTACTCGGAAACGAAGCATTTCCGGGACCCATGTTTATATAAACTTTTTTCATTATTTTTACATGTAAAATGGGCTTCCAAAGTATCTGCATATCTTCTTGAAAATCACCCTGTATATAATATTAATAATGTTATGTTGGAAATTCAATAATTTTGATTTTATATGATTTTTGTTACAGGTATCGAAAAGGAAAAGAAAGGGCGTTTTGGTTCTAAGAAAATTAAATTTGTAAACATGTATGAATATGTATTAAAAAGTCAATAAAAATGTGTAGCGACAATAATTTTGTGTTTTAATTTTTATTAAATTATCAACCTTTTTAACAATCCCGAATTCCTTTTAAAAAAATACGGCTGCAGTTTGCTTGCTCCCTGTTATAAATAAAAAACTAAACAGCAAGCAGTCACATGAGATTTAAGGTAATTCACGTTTTAAAAAACAGTAGGTAAAGAAAATACATTTATGATAAATACTTTATCATTATCATGTTCACGAACGAAGATCAAAGAAAGAAAAAGATGAATGCGTTTGCGAGAAATGTGTACTGGCTTGCCGTTGAAAAATTAATTAAATACCAGGATAGCATAATATTAGTGTAGGTTGGTTAGTAAAAGATGAATGCGTTTGCGAGAAATGTATACTGGCTTGCCGTTGTAAAAGATGAATCCGTTTGCGAGAAATGTGTACTGGCTTGCCCGGATTGTAAAAATTAATTGAATACCAGGATAGCATAATATCAGTGTAGGTTAGTTGGTTTAAGAAGCAAGTAGTATGTACAATGTATGTATTACGAAAAATATATAAGAGTACTGAAGCGACCACTTTTATTTCATACTATCCTGGTAGTATTAAAAATGACACTACTTAGTCCCTGCAGCGATCGGCATTACATATCAATCATTTTCTAAAACTATGACGTAAATTCGTAGTCCGTTCTGTCTACATTTATTTAACCGTATTTTATATTTCCGTAAATCTTTCTATATTATATTTAAAACGCAAAATCGCATCCAATGTATTTTAAATGGGAATTCTTTAAACTCTTAAATACAGAGTTTTACCGAACGGATTTTTATAATTTTTACATGGTTTTAAAGAGTATTCTTTCCTGATTCGGTAAAAAGTTCTGAACTTGAAATTCATGCTAAATTAGAGCTTCATTTTACGAAATGAAAAGAACAAAATATATTGTTTACAATATAAATACGAGTATATAGAATAATGATTCCATTCCAGTATATATTGTGCGAATTTATTCTCACGGGTCCACTAGTTTTAATTTCATAAGTTCATACTACATCACTATATTTTAGCAATAGTATTTTAATAGTTTTTTGTGAATTTTAATAAGGACCTCCAGACTTGCTTATCTATTGTAACTTACCAATTCAAATCAACCTTTTTTTTTTAATTTCTAATTTGTGTACGTTGCAATCTGTTCAATTCAGAACAATAAGCAACCCCATCACCCAATCAGATGAGGATAATGTGTATGACGTGTAAATGAAGTGTAGTCTTGTACAGACCCAGGCTGACCATTCCTGAGAGAGTATGGTTAATTGATGAACCCCAACCATCAAAGTACACCGGTAACCACTGTCTAGCATTCAAATCCGTATAAAAGTAACTACCTTTACTAGGATTTGAACCAGGAACCTTCGTCTCCGAAAATCAGCTGTTAAACAGCTGATTTTGGCGACGACTTTACCTCTAGACCAACCCGGTGGGTTAAATCAAGCTTAACTTTTTTTTTAGCTTTTATTTGTTATCGGGAACTGTACTGTGTTGACAACTACCCAATTTTATCGCTGCTTTTTGCTGTTTTTTTTTTTTGAATTTGAACAGGGACCCCCAGTAAAGTTTGTTCATGGATGGCTGTCAACTGGTCACCATACAAAGTCGCTTGCCCAACCGGTGTTACTTAACAAATAATAGCGACTTTCTACTAGCTGACTGACTGGGCTGGCCCGAAGGCCATTATCTTATGTGTTATCTTAACGATAATATAGCATATCGTTCACATATAACATAATTTTCTTCAACACATGCCTAGAAACATTTTGAATTAACCAAATATTTTTTAATGTTGAAGTTCTGAGCATACTGACATTCCTAAAAGTCAATACTCATGAAAAATGGTTTAACAACCATTTGTAAAAAAACAATTATTATCATGAAAGAAAAAATGGTAGAAATTTAATAAAGACACAACACTTAAATTCTATAAAACATTTGTTTTATTAACATTTATACAAATAATAATTGTTTAAAAAATATTGTCAACACATTTATATACATAAAAATCTGGTGTGATACACTCCACAACTTTCTCTTGCCAATGCAAATAATTTACAATATACCAAACATTAATAATAAAATATTAGAAATAAACAAAAAACTAACCTCAACACACATAACCTAATTTTAATCATGAGTGAAAGACGCAAAATGAAAATCTACTTCAGTGTGGCTTAAAAATATGGATAATCACTCTTTCACGCTAAACTAGGCTCTGTAGAGAAAAATGTTTTTTCACACGTTTTCATGAGAAAAAACAGAAAATCGCTAATTACTGCTAAAGTAAACGATATGCAAAAAAATGTTTGAAATAAAAGTTGTAGAATTTTAAATTCTCTACATTTTTTAATATATCAATTTTTGCGCTTTAATACATATTAAAGCCGTAATCTTAAAAAAACTTTTCTTTTTACGTAAAAATAGCCTCACCAAGAATTTCAGCAAACATGGCACCTACCCTATCTTGTAGAGAATAAAAAATTGAGTAAACCACACGATTTTTAAAAATTCGTAGCACCAGTTTTTGAGAAAATCGCAAAAAAGTGAAAAATTACACGAATAAACTACTACTTTCGGTTGACCGATTTTGATGATAATGTTCTTGAGATATTTTGTATGCACACACACACAGACCAATTGCTAAAAACATGTTTGTGTGGGTTGAGAGGGTCTGTTTACGTGTAGATCCGGTGAAGAGTGTATTTGTTAAAATCGACATGAAAACAATACTTTCCTTTCTATATATTCATATAGGCAAGAGAAAGTAAAAAAATTATTAGTAATACCTGTACAAGAGTATTTTAAGTAATGAAAGAACACTTTTTTTTTATTCCTAATATGTGTACGTTGCAATCTGTTCAATTTATAACAATAAGCAACCCCATGACCCAATGAGATGAGGATGAAGTGTATGACGTGTAAATGAGGTGTAGTCTTGTACAGACCCAGGCCGACCATTCCTGAGAGAGTATGGTTAATTGAACCCCAACCATCATAGTACACCGGCAACCACTGTCTAGTATTCAAATCTGTATAAAAGTAACTACTTTTACTAGGATTTGAACCAGGAACCTTCGTCTCCGAAAATCAGCTGTTAAACAGCTGATTTTGGCGACGACTTTACCTCTAGACCAACCCGGTGGGTCAAAAGAAGACACTGAGCTAAAAATGTCTCTTCTTGTTCTAAAGTTAGTTCTAAATGATCAACATAGCCAATACGTCCTCAGAAAACATATCGGAAGCTTCTTGTGTATTTTTACTTTCTCTAGCCTATATGAATATATAGGAAGGAAAGTATTGTTTTCATGTCGATTTTAACACATACACTCTTCACCGGATCTACACGTAAACAGACCCCCTCAACCCACACAAACATGTTTTTACCGATTGGTCTGTGTTGTGTGTGTGTTTGTGTGCATACAAAATATCTTAAAAACATTATCATCAAAATCGGTCAACCGGAAGTAGTAGTTTATTCGTGTAATTTTTCACTTTTTTGCGATTTTCTCAAAAACTGGTCCTACAAATTTTTTAAAATCGCCTAAAAAATTTTTTTTTAAGATTGCGGCTTTCATATGCGTTTTAGCGCAAAAATGTATGAAATAAAAGTTGTAGAGAATTTAAAATCCTACAATTTTTATTTAAAACATTTTTTCGTAAAACGCTTAGTTTAGCGGTAATTAGCAATTTTCTGTTTTTTTTTCTCACGAAAACTTGTGAAAAATCGATTATTTTTAAGATTTCGGCCTTAGTATGCATTTTAAAACAAAAGTGTATATAATCAAATTTATAGAAAATTAAAAGATCTACAACTTTTATTTAAAGCATTTTTCTCTACAGAGCCTAGTTTAGCGTGAAAGAGTGATTTACCGTATTTTTAAGCCAAACTGAGGTTGATTTTCATTTTACGTCTTACAGTCATGATTAAAATTAGGTTATGTTTATTGAGGTTAGTTTTTTGTTTATTTCTAATGTTTTATAACTAATGTTAAGTTTATTGTTAATTATTTGCATTGGCAAGAGAAAGTTTTGTGAGTATTTCACACCAGATTTATTTTAAAATACAGGGGTGAGCATAAAGTATTGCCCTGATTATAAAAATTTATTGCAGAATAACCGTTTGACATAATAATTTAAATTTGATGCTGTTATATAGGTTAGTGTTAATAGTTTTTTTAAAGATTACTTACATTAGTAAACTTTAGCGTGTGCCCCCTTGGTAGCTCGGAGAATGTTGAAGCGGTATTCCAGTTCCCGCCTGGTGTTTTGTAAAATGTGTTCTGTCACAGTACCCACAGCAGCTTGTATCCTAGCCTTCAGTTTGTTGACGTCAGCAACTGGTGTGGTGAAGACTGTGTCGTTGATATAGCCCCAGAAAAAAAGCCAAGGGGAGTAATGTCTGGAGAGCGGGGTGGACAGAGTGTTGGACCATCCCTTCCAATCCACCGATCCGGAAATGTTTCATCCAGGAAATTACGTACTATCAAAGCCCAGGAGGGGGTTGCTCCATCTTGCTGGGAAATTATCCATGGTTGATATTCTTCTAACTGTGGTGCAATGAACTGTTGCAAAACATCTAAGTAAATGTTAACGTTAATGGTGTTTTCCGTGAAGAAAATCGGCCTGAAAACCTTGTTTTACATGAGGCCGCACCAAACATTCACTTTTTCGTTGTCTGATCCCCATGTACGGACATTATGCCTATTTACCATTCCACTGATATGAAAGGTGGATTCATCGGTAAAGCGTATGTGCGATTTAAGTAATCGTTAGCGCCATCAATCCTGTTGAGTATCTCAGTTGGGAATTCTGCACTACTAACAATAACCTATGTAACAGCGCCAGATTTAAATTATTATGTCAAACTGTTATTCTGTAATAAAGTTTTATAATCAGGGCAAGACTTTATGCTCACCCTGTATTTCCAAAATTTTTTTAACAATAAAAAATACTTTCCGTAGATGTATTCTGCTTACCTACCTCTACATCTTCACACCACAAAATTACCATTACTCCAAACACACAATACGGCTAATTCATAAAATTAACTAGAAAACGATTCACAAATTTATGTATTTTAAGCTAAAATACAGCATAATATGTTACAAAATTGATAGTGTTTTAAAAGTGTAAACATTTTTTAATAATTTGTGATTATAACAAATCTACATTTATTCGTGGGAAGAAAATTTAACAAACTAATGAAAATCAAAGCTATTTCCCTACGGTTCGAATTCCGTGGGAAACCCGGTATGAATATAAATATATAGGGAAGGAAAGTATATTGTTGTCATGTTGATTTTTCAAAATGTTCACCGGAAATACAAAATTTCATGCCCCTTTAAACAAAAAACAAATACGTTTTTAGCAACTTGTGTGTGAACAAATATCTCAAGAACGAAATAGCAATCTAACATTATAAGGGGATAGTCAACTCAAGATGATTTTTTTTAAAATTTCAATATTTTTTACATTTATTTGAAGTTTAAAATTTTCTGAATCACAACATTTGTTTACTTCGTTTGTATGTTGACAAAAAGTTATAAAAAAATCTGTTTAAAATAAAGCTCACTAGCAAGGCGAGTGAAATTATTCCTTCAACTAAGTTTTCCGGGAATATGGTTTTTACACGATTGTATATTCTTGGGAATTAAATATTTTGGTTAGTATTGGAGATATTTGGATGGTGTTTTTTTCAAATGTTCATAATTTCTTGCTCTATTGTCTGTGGAATACTTATTAAAAAAACGTTAATAGGGATTTAGTTAAAAAATAATTTGTGAATACATAAAATAAATGTTTTTGAAAATTTGTTTTTTTCAATAAATTTCTTGTAAGAAAAAATACATACAATCGCATACAACAGATAATAGAGAGCAATTTTCTGTAGTTTGTAGCATAAGGATCATGTTGCTATCTTTCTTGGTTCCTGAGATATTTGATTCCCCGTAAAAGCCCGCTTTTTCAACCTTTCCCTTTTATTAAGGGCTGTAATTAATTTTTTGGCTTGGTTCAAATGGTAGATCATTACTAGTAAATTACTCTTTCATTTAAAATAAATAATGATAAATTCTAGCCAGAAGTTTTGATTTTCATTTTCAGAAAACTTTTGGCTGTAATTTATCATTATTTATTTTAAATAAAACAGTAGTTTACTAGTAATTATCGACTATTTGAACCAAGCCAAAAAATTAATTACAGCCCCTAATATAAGGGTGAGGTTGGAAAAGCGGGCTATTACGGGGAATCAAATATCTCAGGAATTAAGAAAGATATCAATATGATTCTTATGCTACAAAATACAGAAAATTGCTCTCTATTATCTGTTGTATGCACTTGTATGTATTTTTTCTTACAAGAAATTTATTTAAAAAAAAACCATTTTTCAAAAACATTTATTTTATATAATCACAATTATTTTTTAACTAAATCCCTATTAAGGTTTTTGTAATAATCATTCTACAGATAATAGAGCAAGAAATTATGAACATTTGAAAAATAAACAACATCAAAATATCTCCAATACTAACCAAAATATTTAATTACCAAGAATGTACAATCATGTAAAAACCACTTCCCGAAAAACTTAAAGTTAAAGGAATAATTTCACTCGCCTTGCTAGTGAGCTTTATTTTAAACAGATGTTTTTATAACTTTTTGTCAATGTACAAACAAAGTAAACAAAATGTTGTGATTCAGAAAATTTTACACTTCAAATAACTGCAAAAAACATCAAAATTAAAAAAAAAAAAATCTTGAGTTGACTATCCCCTTAAGAAAGAATACACCAATACCTGTATTGAATACACAAAATTCAACAAACAAATGATGTATTTACATAAAAAATTGATCATGTATTTAAGAAAATAATAAATAACAGTAAAAATAAAAAGCAAGTATTAGATATTAAGAAAGACTACCAACCGATTCGTCACTCATTGTTTTAAAACAAAAACTATGTTTCAATAATTGTACATCAGGTGGTGATAAAGAATACGCGATATCACTGTTGGAAGATAATCTGACGGTAGATACTTCAGGTTCACTGGGTCCCGCATGCGAACCATGATTCAAAGCACTATCAGGTGTACTTGTGACGCGTCCGGTCTTACATACTCTCGATTTATTCCCGGAATAATTATGATGTTCCATATCTGCGATAGGACCGCCGACCAAACTACTCGAACTTGAATCCTCGCTTTTCAATTCACCGGCTTGTCTAGTTTTTCTTAACGTCGTACTAGCCCAACCTAAACCGAGTTCTTCTAATAAATTTTCGATATCTTCCGGTGAAGATTCTTTTAAAATACCTCTTACTTCTTCATCAGCCATTTGAGAACTAGATATATCTTCCGTTACGCTCGATTTTCGTTGTCGATTTCCTTTTTTCGCCCATGAAAACGGACTTGTCAGAATACCGCGTCGTAATAATTCTTCCATAATATCTGGCAGCGATTCTGCCGAATGTAAATTATCGTAACTACTACTACTACTACTACATTTTAAAAGTTCCGAATAATTATCGTCGCAATTTTCATCATCATCATCATCATCATCGTTATCATCTTGCGAACTTAACGTTAAAAATGATAAATTTATATCTTCAATTTTTTCATCTGATAAATAAGGGATACAATCTTTATCGAGTGTTTGTCGATCGTGTCGTTTAGGTGATATCATTTTAGATTGATTTAACGATTGATTTTGCCTCGATTGTTGTCTAGAAGTGGAAGGTGTGTCAACTTCTTGGATCACTGACAATTCATGCGGCGTACAAAGTCTGTAACAAATCAATACACATTTAAAAATAAATCCTTATTATGCAATCTGCTGCTTGAAATTAATTCTATTTCATATTATAAATTTATACAATAGGCCTATATTTTAATAACCTTTTTTTTACTTTCTCTTGCCTATATGAATATATAGGAAGGAAAGTATTGTTTTCATGTCGATTTTAACAAATCCACTCTTCACCGGATCTACACGTAAACAGACCCCCTGAACCCAAAAAACATGTTTTTAGCGATTGGTCTGTGTGTGTGTGTGTGAACAGAATATCTCAAGAACGGAACATCATACAAACTTGAAACTTAAGTTACATATGACTACCGGACCTGACACAAACGTTTCATCAAAATCGGTCAACCGGAAGTAGTAGTTTATTCATGTAACTTTTCACTTTTTTCAGATTTTCTCAAAAACTGGTCTTAAGTTTTTTTTTTAAAAAATCGCCTGATTTACTAAATTTTTTATGCTCTACATGATAGGGTAGGCGCCATGTTTGCTGAAATTCTTGGTGAGGCTGTTTTCACATAAAAAAAATGTTTTTTTACGATTACGGCTTTAATATGCATTTTAGCGCAAAAATTTATATAATACAAAATTTAGAGAATTTAAAATCCTACAACTTTTATTTGAAACATTTTTGTGTATAACGCTTAGTTTAGTGGTAATTAGCGATTTTCTGTTTTTTTTCTCACAAAAGTGTGAAAAATAAATTTTTTTAAAGATTTCAGCGTTAGTATGCATTTTACCACAAAAGAGTATATAATTAAATTTATAGGAAATTTAAAGATCTACCAACTTTAATTTATAGCTTTTTTCTCTACACAGCCTAGTTTAGCGTGAAAGAGTGATTTTCAGTATTTTTAAGCCAAACTGAGGTCGATTTTCATTTTGCGTCTTTCACTCATGATTAAAATAAGGTTATGTTTTTAGAAGTTGGTTTTTTATTTATTACTAATGTTAGGTTATATTGGTCATTATTTGCATTGGCAAGAGAAAGTCGTGTGAGTGTTTCACACCAATTTTTTAAATCTTCGAGCGCTCGCGTGGGTGGCAGCAAATTGGCTGCCTTTTTTCAAAGGCGGGCGTTATGTTATAATGGGTGTAAATTTATGATTGGGGCTTTAGGTATTAACGAATTACATATTTTTCCGTCTAACAACGTTCTAATCATTCCTATTAAACGTCTGTGTTGGCATCAGTTTAGTCTCAAATTTGTTATTGTCGTGAACGTTACATAGTGCCAACCCACCAACCGCCTTGCGAGTTTCTGTGTTCATCTTTATGAACATAATCTTTGACAATTTAAAGAGGTAGTCAACCCAGAAAATGAAAATGAAAACTTCTGGGTATAATTTATCATTAATTATTTTAAATGAAAGAGTAATTTACTAGTAATGATCTACCATTTGAACCAAGCCAAAGAATTAACTACATCCCCTAATATAACGGTGAGGTTGGAAAAGCGGGCTTTTACGGGGAATCAAATATCTCAGGAACCAAGAAAGATATCAACATGATTATTATGCTAAAAAATACCGAAAATTGTTGTCTATTATCTGTTGTATGCGCTTGTATTTAATTTTTTTTACAAGAAATTTATTGAAGAAAAACCATATTTTCAAAAACATTTATTTTATGTATTCACAAATTATTTTTTAACTAAATTCCTATTACAGTTTTTGTAATAATCATTCTACAGATAATAGAGCAAGAAATTATGAAAATTTGAAAAAAAAATCATCCAAATACGTTGAATACAAACCAAACTATTTAATTCCCAAGAATGTACAATCGTGCAAAAATTACATTTCTGGAAAAGTTGAAGGAATAATTTCATAAGCCTTGCTAGTGACCTTCATTTTAAACAGATTTTTTTATAACTCTCTGTCAACGTACAAACAAAGTAAACAAATGTGCTTCAGAAAATTTTAAACTTCAAATAAATGCAAAAAACAATCGAAATTTTAAAAAAATCATCTTCTTGAGTTGACTAGCCCCTTAAGTACATATCTTGCTTATTGCTATTATATTCTACACTTTTTACTTTCTCTTGCCTATATGAATATATAGGAAGGAAAGTATTGTTTTCATGTCGATTTTTCGAAATCGAGTTTTCACCGGATCTATACGTTTTCAGACCCCCTGAACCCAAAAAACATGTTTTTAGCGATTGGTCTGTGTGTGCGCGCGCGTGTCTGTGTGTGAACAGAATATCTCAAGAACGGAACATCGTACGAACTTGAAACTTGAAACTTAAGTTACATACCACTACCGGACCCGACACGAACATTTTCATCAAAATCGGTCAACCGGAAGTAGTAGTTTATTCGTGTAATTTTTCACTTTTTTGCGATTTTCTCAAAAACTGGTCCTACGATTTTTTTAAAAATCGCCTGGTTTATTCAATTTTTTATTCTCTACAATATAGGGTAGGCGCCATTTTTGCTGAAATTCTTGGTGAGGCTGTTTTCACATAAAAACGTTGTTTTTTTAAGATTACGGCTTTATATGCATTTTAGCGAAAAAATTTATATAAGAAAAGTTGTAGAGAATTTAAAATTCTACAACTTTTATTTCAAACATTTTTTTGTATAACGCTTAGTTAAGCAGTAATTAGCAATTTTCTGATTTTTTCTCACGAAAACGTGTGAAAAATCGATTTTTTTAAGATTTCGGCTTTAGTACGCATTTTACGACAAAAAAGTATCAAATAAAATTTATAAAAAATTAAAAGATCTACAACTTTTATTTAAAGTATTTTTCACTACAGAGCCTAGTTTAGCGTGAAAGAGTGATTTTCCGTATTTTTAAGCCAAACTGAGTTCGATTTTCATTTTGCGTCTTTCACTCATGATTAAAATAAGGTTATGTTTTTGAGGTTAGTTTTTTTTTTATTTCTAATGTTTTATTACTAATTATTGTTAATTAATTATTGGTCTATTGTTAATTATTTGCATTGGCAAGAGAAAGTTGTGTGAGTGTTTCACACCAGATTTTTATTGTTTATAATAATAATAATAATAATTATTATTATTATTATTATTATTATTATTATTTATATTATAATATACTAGCAACCCCTGCTAGCTTCGCTTCACAGCAGCTAATGTAGGCCTCATTAAATTATTTTAAAACTTCTCTATATATAATATTTGTGATTTTGTTGCCTTGTGGCAACAAAATTAATTGTTTTTCTGCACTTCCAGCACTAGAAAGTCCGACATAAAGTTGTCCATGAGTGAAGGAACCACTCGTCTCAAATCTATGCCCACTGTTTTAAATCGTACAAAGATCACGATAACAAAATCAGATTTTGAAAAGGATTTTTGAAAGGATTTTGATTTTGATCAGGTTTTGATTTTGTTGAAAATCAGATTTGGTTTGATACAAAGATGTATCATGTTTGTTTGTCTTGTGATTTCAACAGAATTGAATAGAATGCATAGAAGAATACCGATGGAAAAGAAAGAGATAGTTCATATATGGCTGAAAGAGACATGGGTGCGATACGCAGAATAATTGGAAATATATATATGACTCATTCGCTACCTGTCGACTGAAAACAAATTTATGAAATACAGTACAAAAACAAAAATTTTCAAAATTTCCGAATTTTTAATGTTTTTGGAATCAAATGTTATTCTTCATGTTTTTCTATGAAATATAAAAGTTGAATCGTGTTTCTAGCTCAAAAAATACACCGTCCAGAGGACTTTGAAAAAATGAAAGTGCTATGCACCCGATAAACTAAAACATGCAACATTGTCACAGTTTAAGTTGCTTAATTCACTTAATTAAAGTTAGTTAAAGTTGCAAAATAGCCTATATTGATCAGGAAGCTCTAAGCTATGCAACAATGAAAGATTTTTTTAAATCAGTTGAGTAGTTTCTGAGATTACCTCATACAAACAAATAAACAGACGTTTCTTCTTTATTATATTAGTATAGGTATACAAATATTATAAATATATAAATAAATGTTGTTTAAAAATAAATCTTTATAATGCATCCTGCAGTTTGAAATTATTTCTATTTGATATAATGAATTTATATAATAATTTCACTAACCTTCTTTTTAAACAGCGTCACTTTTATTTTTATTTTTACTTACACTTGTTTCGGTGGATCCACCATCATCAGAGTAAATAAAATAATTGAAATTAAAAAAATTTTTATCTCGCTTATTTAAAATCTATAGAAGATGATACATCTTCAGTAATTTGTATAAAACTCTTTATACAACTTCAACAGTTTTATACAAATTACTGAAGATGTATCATCTTCTATAGATTTTAAATAAGCGAGATAAAATTTTTTTTAGTTTCAATTATTTTATTTATTCTGATGATGGTGGATCCACCGAAACACATGCAAATAAAAATAAAAGTGACGCAGTTTGAAAAGAAGGTTAGTGAAATTATTATATAAATTCATTATATCAAATAGAAATGTTGTTTAGGTCATCAGCCGAAAGGCTGGATTGAACCTGTAGAGGTATTACTAAGTAAAACAAGGAGTGAGGTGGTTTACTATTGCCAACACTCACTGAGCGGAAAAGTACGCTTATCAGCATGCCAGGCCCTCTGAAAAGCACATATTTTCTACTCTGCAAATGACACCTTCACTTCATTCACCACAGGGTCTGGCTGTATAATGAAATTCATTACTTTCAGAGGAGATAACTCTGATTAGTGTCTTTTACACCTCTACCTCTTCTCTTCTTAACCCCTTAACGGTTCCTTTTTTTTAGCCAAAAATGTTCATATCCTGCTGAATTTTTTTTCATAATTTTGTATAATATGATTGAATAAAGACATATAGATCAATTTCCATGCACAAAAACATCATTTAAAAAAAAAACAAAAATTTTGAAATACTTACTAAATACTATGTATGAAATGAAACTTACTACTAAAAAACTATAAGCAATATCGAATAGCTTACAATTTCTTTTCGTAAACACTTATAACTTTACAACGAAACGCACTGAACTAACCAAAACATAACCTTTTACACAACATTGGAGAGTACGACGTAAACAAATAACATAGAGTCATCTAACCTATAGAAAGGAACCTTTACTAGCCCTAATATTAAAGTTATGGATATAAGATAAACTACTTTTAATGTTACAGCGAGATATTTCGACAGAAAACAGAATAAATCAAGACAAATTCAGTTGCGAGTTATCTCGTCGGGGGCACTTTTCTACAACATTTACGTTGCAAGATATCTCATCATAAACCGTTAAGGGGTTAAATGATTCAGTCATTTAATTGGCTGACCATGTGATAAGAAACACAACTATTTATTTTAACCCTGTAACTTTTTAAATCGCTTCATTCACTACATTTTTTATGCTCTACAAGATAGGGTAGGCGCGCCATGTGCTGAAATTTCTGGGGAGGCTGTCCTCTCGTAGAAAAATGGTTTTTTTTTAAGATTGCGTATTTAATATGCATTTTAGGACAAAAGTGTATAGAATAAAATTTATAGGAAATTAAAAGATCTACGACTTTTAATTTAAGCATTTTTTCTACAGAGCCTAGTTTAACATGAAAGTGTGATTTTCCGTATTGAGCCAAACTAAGGTTGGTTTTAATTTTGCATCATTCACTCATTATTAAAATAAGGTTATATTTTCTGAGGGTGGTTTTTTCGTTTATTTGTTAGGTTATATTGTTCATTATTTGCATTGGCCAAAAGAGAGTAATTTGAATGTTTCACACCAGATTTTATTAAAATTATTGTAATTATTTGAACAAGTTCATGGCAAAAACTACGTACATTAAGGTAAAGCTGCCATACAAAAGGTATTAAAATTAGTTTAGAGAAAGTAGAAAATGTCAAATGTACCTGACAAAGCCATTGAATGACAAATTTTAATAAGTAGTTGCATACGATAAAATCGTCTGCACAGTCCAACTTAAAGAGCTGAAGAAGGTCAACTAATACAGGAACTTTGCTATAAGAACAGGAAAAAATAAATAAATAAAAGAAGTGAATGATAGCTAGTAGTTCACAAAAGGTGGTTACAGTTGTCTTGTTGATTAAATGACGAGTAACCCCTTAATCCTTTTACATCGAACATCCAAAATACTGTTGTTAGATGATGAGCGTGCAAGAACTCAACAATTTGTGTAATAATGAAGGTCAATGTACGCACACACCAGTGAATATTATAAATACGAGGCATATCTAGAGAGTAAGTGTACTGAATTTTTGTACGTTTCAAAAATTTTTTCTAAAAAAAATATTACGTGGTTTCTTTAGTATATATGAGGCCTCTAGAATCAAAAACCTCCAACTCCATAAAAAAGAATTTCCAGCAAAATAACAATTTTTGTTTCAATATGATAACTCCACAAAACTTCAAAACTAAATACTGGGAAAATTTTTTCATAGTCATCTGGTTACATACACAAAATTTTACAGCTGTCAGTTACAGCTATATATATATTTTTTTCTTCTTAGAAAATTACAATAGTGGGTTTTGAAACTCAGCTTGGGATTTGCAACAACTCTTTTTTGAGACTTGCAATTCTTAGCAACTTAACTCTTGCATGAGAACTTTTTGGCGAACATGGTGTTAAATTTCGAATGAGATTCACAATTTTAGCAAAAATAGTTTTAAAACAAACTTTACACTTAAATCAAACATGTACAGTAAAAGTGAACATAACCAAACAATCACAGCTGAGTAAAAATGTCAGCTGATTATAAGTCACGTGACTACAATCTCACGTATCATTGGTTGAAATGGAGTTGGAGGGTTTTGAACTTATAACATGGAGCAAGTGCACTTGAATTTGGCGTGTTTTGAAAATAAACACAATCTTTAAACAGCAATTTGAAGGAGAAATAGTGGTTTTTGAACTAAAACGACTTTTCCATTGAATTCAGTGGCACAAAATACATAGGATTAGATTCATAACTAAATGTTTTTAATTTTTGGATATGGCGGGTTTTGATTCTAGAGGCCTCATATGTAAGCTAACGAGTGTTTCGAAAAGGATGCACTTCGAAGTTAAAGGGTTAATATTTTCTGCATAGGGAATATTTTTTTTCCCCCAAATAACAGTTGGCACTACCGTATTCATTGTTGACCCATTGTGTATTACTGACATAATACCAGTGCTATCCCATTATTCATTTGTGTCTGTAGTGTCTGTATAAGTTCAAACATGGTCTTTTCCAAGGAAGAACGTGTTTTTATTATTGAAAGTTATTGCACATATAAATCTTACGAACGAGTGAAAGGCGAGTTCCAGTTAAAATTTCCCAATTCTGAATTACCTAATAACACCACAATATCGCGTCTGATTAATAAATTTCGTGAGACTGGCAGTGTACAGGATCGGAAAAGCACAGGTCGACCATCAGTGATAACAGAACAAGTTTTGGACGATGTGAAACAACGTTTGACTACCTCACCCGACAAATCACTTAGAAAGTTACTTCACAGGCTGAATTATCACTATCTTCCGCTTTAAGGGCTACAAAAAAATTAAATCTGCATCCTTACCGCATCGGTGTCATTCATGAACTGAAAGAAGTTGACCATGGGAAACGTATACAGTATTGTCGTTGGATACGTTCTCTTGTTAATGACAATGGTGTTGAAATATTGGATCGTGTTTATTTCAGTGACAAAGCATGGTTCCACTTGGATGGTTACATCAACAGCCAAAACTGCCGAATATGGATATGCGCTCATAATCCTTACACATTTCATGAACGTCCACTACACGCACGTAAAATTGTGTTTGGTGTGCCATCTCCCAGCATCGTATTGTTGGGCCTTTATTTTTTGACACATCTGTAGATGGTGTGGTGTACCGCAACTTAATATAGCGTTGTTAGAATTACACGATAGAGATTGTTGGTTTCAGCAGGATAACACAACGTGCCATACTTCTACTGAAACGCTGAATATGTTACGAGAATTTTTTAGCCATCGTGTGATATCAAAAGGATTGTGGCCAACAATATCCCCAGATCTTACTCCTGCAGATTTTTTTCTTTGGGGGAATTTAAAGAGTAAGGTTTTTAAAAACAATCCTCATACAATTGAAGAATTGAAGGCTAATATTGAAAGTGAGATTACAAACATTAATGAGCAAACACTACGAAAAGTGGCTACAAATGTTATGAAACGTGTCCGAACTTGCATTACAAGCGAATGAAGTCATTTTGAACATTTATTGTGAAGTTTTAAAGGTAATCTGAATGTTATAAAGGTAATAATTTCATACCGTATAATTTGTATAATTTTTAATTACTTAATGTAACAAATTAGCATTCTCAAACTTCGAAGTGCGTCCTTTCTGAAACACCCGTTATATATGATTATTATTATTATTATTATTATTATTATTATCAGGGACAAAGGCATGGATCTAAGAGTACAACTTGTTTCTAAGCTTCTATTTAAGAACCACATGAAAGCGATCATGGCTAGAGGCCGAAGAACACTTGCACCTCTTGCATGGATCGACAAGGACTTCTTAAAGGCTAGCTCACCAGTACGACTATACAAGTCTCTGGTTCGCCCCATACTTGAGTACTGCACTTCAGTTTTGAACTATCGAAGGGAAATCACAGAGAAAAAGATAAAAGATGCCCGGAAAAGATGCCCACAAAAATGCGCTCAATTACTATGGGTTAAAGAAGTTGAGTGTTCGATGAAAGATTCAAGAGATTGTAAATATATATAACATCATATATAATTTACACTCAATCTGTTCATTGCAGGGCTAAAATAAATAGTTCTGTTTCTTATCACATGGTCATCCAATTAAATGACCGAATCATTTAAGAACACAAGAGGTAGAGGTGTAAAAGACACTAATCAGAGTTATCTCCGCTGAAAGTAATGAATTTCATTATACAGCCAGACCCTGTGGTGAATGAAGTGAAGGTGTCATTTGCAGAGTGGAAAATATGTGCTTTTCAGAGGGCCCGGCATGCTGATAAGCGTATTTTTTCCACTCAGTGAGAAAGGCACTGGTAAACCACCTCACTCCTCGTTTTACTTGGTAAAACCTCTACAGGTTCAAACCAGCCTTTCGGCGTTGACCTAAACATCAACATCATATATACGAACCATAGACGACCTTAGCCGAAACGGGGCCCACGACAAATATTTTTTTTTGTGAGGCCTTTCCGGGAGAGACGAAATACCCCCTACTTTTCTGTTTTAGGTCATCAAGGGCGAGGCCCGGGGTGACCACACCGGCCCATAAGGCTGGAACTAGTAAAAATTAATTTTTATTCTAAAAACTCCGTATTTTTTAAAGTCGAACAGAGGTTAACTTAATAAAAAAGAGGATAAAAATTAAATCCTGTTTTTTTTAAATCCCATTTGGATTAACTAGCTGTCCGACAAGCAAAGTTCTAATAAGTGAGATTCTACTGTAATACAGTGAACTACAAGGGACCGACCAGTTCCCGCCACTGTAACCAATGGCCTTTTACTTTCTCTTCCCTATATGAATATATAGGAAGGAAAGTATTGTTTTCATGTCAAACAGCCTCACCAAAAATTTCAGCAAACATGACACCTACCCTATCTTGTAGAGAATAAAAAATTGAGTAAACCAGGCGATTTTAAAAAAAAACGTTGGACCAGTTTTTGAGAAAATCGCAAAAAAGTGAAAAATTACACGAATAAACTACTACTTCCGGTTGACCGATTTTGATGAAAATGTTCATGTCGTGTCCGGTAGTGGTATGTAACTTAAGTTCAAGTTTCAAGTTCGTACGATGTTCCGTTCTTGAGATATTCTGTTCACACACAAACACACTCACAGACCAATCGCTAAAAACATGTTTTTTGGGTTCAGGGGGTCTGAAAACGTGTAAATCCGGTGAAAACTCGATTTTGAAGAATCGACATGAAAACAATAATTTCCTTCCTATATATTCATATAGGCAAGAGAAAGTAAATAAATAACCCCTGTATATAGATAATGAAAATTCTTACCTGTGTCCCCCATTCAATAACGTAGGCGGTGGTTTCGACTGCGACCGATGAGAAGTAGTCGAAGACGGTTCATAACGTTGGCGATCAGGGGACGGAGAAGGTGGCGATGGCGATAAACGAGTACTAACTCCAGGGAAAGTATTAAAATTTTCCGTACAGCCATTATCCATATCATCATTAATATTATTATCGCTACACAATTTATTATGCCATGATTGTTGATGAGTGATATCCGCACTGCTATGAAACGTGGACGAAATTTGTTCGCACGGTTCAAGATAACCGATCGGTATATTGACAGCCGTTTCCGGCGGTAAACTCATATAAGACGTTTCATTACAAGTGTTATCCGGTAATGTTACCGATCGCCTTATCGCTTCGACTGAATCGCATTCACCGCCGATCATTTCCGCTAAACTGCTGATTCTATTGATGTACGTTTTCGCTATTTCCGTGTATTTATTCACCATTTCGTTAACCTCGTTTGAATTCTTTTCGTTTTTCTGTTTATTTTGCAAATATTGATTTAATTTTTTAAATAATTCAAATTGTTGTTTCAACCGATTTATATTATCATCGATATTAATAACATCGTCATTTTCTTGGACATTCGTAAATTTACCGTTATCTGTTTTTATCGGCGAATCGCTAATTTCATGTCGTTCGTTCTCGAGTAATGAACTATGTATCGAAACGTCGCTTGAACTTACGTTTAATTTATCGACACTATCTCTACTCATCGAAAGTAATTTCGTTATATACATTTTCAACAACGAAACGCCGTTATCTTTACGATTTTCAATTTTTGAAAGTAGATTCGTTAACCTATCGATTTGTTTCGGCGTTAAATGATCTGGCGGACTTTGATAAGATGTGCTGGACGATCCGACTGATTGATCCGGTATTCGTTTATGTTTAATGCCGTCGTCTTCTTCTTTAATAATATTTTCGCCTTTTTTATCGCCGATATCAGATTTACGATTTGGTTCGATTGGAATTTCTTGATGAAGTGAATCTTTTTTCGGATGATTTTCTTTAGGTTTTTTAGTTTTCTTTTTATCTATATCTTTTTGTTTTTGCCCGCTGACTTTCACTACGATTCGGACGCCTTTGAAACTGCTCGTCGATGTATCTTGACTAGAATCCATAGACACCTGCGATAACGCCATATCTAAACTATAAAGTGTTGCATTACTATTTTCCGATGAATCGCTTTTTTTCGCAGTTTGTTTTCTTAATTCTTTACCATTTTTCGACGGCGAATTACTTTTATCGACAGATTCTTGTCGTTCTTCTTTAGGTTGTTGTGACACCGATCGAATATTTTTAACTTTCCGTTTAGGAATCGGGGAAGGAAATTTGAAATCGTTTGTTCGACCCGTAAAATCATTGTCACGACTTTCTCTTGCAGTATCTTTAACATTCTCTTTTACATCACATTCATTTTCGAATTCATAACACGCTTCCCGTTGTTTTTTTGAACCAAAAGATTTAAAATGTCTATTTAATTCATCCACGTAATCATAACATAAGATTTCACTTTCGTGATTATTATCCCCTGGTTCACAATCAGTACCCATCATTCGTTGTTTCGATGCAGTACCATCATCTTCACATTCCCTCCAAATTCGATCGCCTGAATTTATAGCTGAGAGTTCTTTATCACACGGGTTTTGATCATCAACTGAATCCGTTTCGTCAGAACATTTAACCCAACGTGGAATTTCTTCGACGTCACACTGATCATCGATTCCATTTGAACTAGAAAGAGGCATATTTCTATAGTTATTTTCCGAATGCAAAATTTTTCTTTTGTTTTCCATAACACTATTTTTATTTCTGTTTAATCTTGAATTACAAACCATACAATTAGTTTCTGTATCTTCTGTTAAATGATCGGACCACGGGATAAAAAACGATTCACCGGATGACTTACGTTTCTCTTGACGATATTTGTTAGTTCCTTCCGAAGATGTGCCGTTATTAAAGAACGATGAACAATTTTTACAACGAGATGAATTTTGACGTTGTTGAATCTTTTTTGGTGATTGTTTTATGCGATGCGAATTACGTTTATTCTCATTGTTAGAGGATTGTGTATCGCGACAATTATCGTGATATTCGTCTGATTTTATCTCTTTGAATAACATTTCTCTTTGTTCATTGATACGTTGCATCAAAGTTTCGAGGTTCAATTTACTTTTCGCCACGCTCTCGGCACCCCCACCTCCTGCTCTTGGTCTTCGTTCTGTACCACCACCATCTTCGCCGACTTTATAGCAATTTTCTGGAGACGAATTCCACTGGGCGACATTTAACTTTGGCGTTTCATTCGTCCTAGAACTAGTTGTCCCGTTATTACCACAATCATCAGCATAAGTATCTGAAAGAAAACAATAAAATAAAAAATCTGGTGTGAAACACTCGCACAACTTTCTCTTGCCAATGCAAATAATTAACAATAAACCTAACATTAGTAATAAAACATTAGAAATAAACAAAAAACTAACCTCAATAAACATAACCTAATTTTAATCATATATGAAAGACGCAAAATGAAAATCAACCTCAGTTTGGCTTAAAAATACGGAAAATCACTCTTTCACGCTAAAATAGGCTCTGTAGAGAAAAATGCTCGAAATGAAAGTTGTAGATCGTTAAATTTCCTATAAATATGATTATATACAGTTTTGTCGTAAAATGCATGATAAGGCCGAAATCTTAAAAAAAAATCGATTTTTCACACGTTTTCGTGAGAAAAAAACAGAAAATCGCTAATTACCACTAAACTAAGCATAATACAAAAAAATGTTTGAAATAAAAGTTGTAGAATTTTAAATTCTCTACATTTTTTATTATATAAGGTTTGGCGCTAAAATCCATATTAAAGCCGTAATCTTAAAAAAACCATGTTTTTAAGGAAAAACAGTCTCACCAAGAATTTCAGCTAACATGGCGCCTACCCTATCTTGTATAGAATAAAAAATTGAGTAAACCAGGCGATTTTAAAAAAAAATTGTAGGACCAGTTTTTGAGAAAATCGAAAAAAGTGAAAAATTACACGAATAAACTACTACTTCCGGTTGACCGATTTTGATGAAAATGTTCCGTGTCGGGTTTGGTAGTGGTATGTAGCTTAAGTTCTAAGTTTCAAGTTTGTACGATGTTCCGTTCTTGAGATATTCTGTTCACACACACACACACACACACACAGTCCAATCGCTAAAATCATATTTTTTGGGTTCAGGGGGTCTGAAAACGTGTAGATCCGGTGAAAACTTGATTTCGAAAAATCGACATGAAAACAATACTTTCCTTCCTACATATTCATATAGGCAAGAGAAAGTAAAAAAGTGAATGATATCGCATGATAATATCCTATTGAAAACACTCCAAACACATGTTGTTGTTTAGGTCATCAGCCAAAAGGCTGGTTTGAACCTGTAGAGGTTTTACTAAGTAAAACGAGGAGTGAGGTGGTTTACCATTGCCTTCCTCACCGAGTGGAAAAGTACGCTTATCAGCATGCCGGGCCCTCTGAAAAGCACATATTTTCCACTCTGCAAATGACACCTTCACTTCATTCACCACAGGGTCTGGCTGTATAATGAAATTCATTACTTTCAGAGGAGATAACTCTGATTAGTGTCTTTTACACCTCTACCTCTTCTGTTCTTAAATGATTCAGTCATTTAATTGGCTGACCATGTGATAAGAAACAGAACTATTTATTTTAGCCCTGCAACTAACAGATCGAGTGTAAATAATTTGACACTCCACCTGTCTGTTATGGGCAGCTCCAAACACAAATGAACCCTATACAATCGGCGTATTTCACACAATGAAAATTCAAATGGCATAACACGCTCTCGAATAAATTACTTTATCTAATTTCATTACAAATGAAAAATTATGAAAAAATTACAGGTCCTTTTTATAATACATACACTTCTTTTGGATATAAAAACATGAAAATCGCTTTGCAATTGAGCGAGTGAAATATTGGCGCGCGGAAAATTTGTGTGTTTATATTTTTTACTGTAACGGTCTGAAATTTCAGTTTAGTAAAAATTTGTTTTGCTTGAGTCCCAACTCCGTGTAGTTGTTGTGGAATGCAGTGTGTTGTTATAGTAGTGGGAGAATGAATGAGTTAGTAGTATTTCACAGCTGCTGCATTTGTAGTGGTAGCGTGTACTAACTAGACTAAAATATATTCTTATCATCCGGTGCATTAATTTAACAAATACCTACTGGGTTATTAACTTGGTTGGATTCATAATATTGAATATCGTTTGAAAAAATAGAAATATTACTAACTCATACTCCACTTGCAGATAAAATAAGGTTGGACAACCACAATATAAAAATTGTGCAGAGATTTAAGTACTTGGGGGAAGTAATCACCTGCAACTTGAACGAAAAACCATCTTGGCAGAATAGAATAGACAAACTAACTAGGATTAAACATGCTACTAAGAACACATATAATAAAAGATGTCTTTCAATAAATACAAAACTAAGACACTACAAAACAGTCGCCCTACCACAAATTACATACGCAAGTGAAACAATATTTAAAACCACAAATACCATTGCAATAGATAAGGTCCTCAGGATTGAGAGAAGAATATTCAGAACTTGCTTGAACAAAAACTATCAGGTAGACGGAGTTCGGAGACTAGCTTCCAACGAAATGGTCTACAAAAACATAGAACCTATTACAATTATAATTAAAAAGAAGCGAATATCATTCCTGGGACATCTTTTAAGGACACCTGAAAATAGAACTAGCAGGAAAATAATAGAAAAACCGTGGTATGGAAAAGTGATATTAAATGGATCACAGAATTAAAAGAAGATATTAGAAGGTTACAAATTACAATGGAAGATTTAAAACACAAGACAAATGCATTGAAGATATTGAAGGACGAACGCATTATACTACAGCCAGGAAGGAACAAGCAACGATTGGGAAGAGTGGTTCCAGAGGAGGAAAGAAAATTGCGCTCGGAAAGGATGAAAAAATATTGGGCGGAAAAGAAAAGAAGAAAGAAGGAAAGACTTTAAATGTAAAATGACTAAAGTGGTCCTTTGTAGGCCATAAAATATTTTAAAAATAAATAAATAAATAAATGTAATAAATACAAACAAATATGTTAAATACAGAAAGTTTAAAAACAAATATTTTGTATCAAGAGTGATACAACAATCGTTGTGCCAGCATGCGTCACTCATTCATTATACCTCACCCGTCCCCTTCCCCCTCCAACTACACGGAGCTGGGAACCGCACAATACATGACATGTTTTGTAGAAAACAGTTTTGTGAATAAAAATCATACATTTTATTACAATTTTGGGTTAAGATTGGGCGAATTACAGCCGTTTGAAAATTGTAGACCGTAATTGGAAGAGCATGCAATGCAACATTGCAGGGGACATGAAAAATTCCTATCTATCTCTAATACTAGCAATTGACAAGTGTGCATTGCACAAAAATATATTAAAAAGACTCACACACGCACACTTGTATAAATTATACAAGTGACTGAAGATGTACCATCTTATGTAAATTTTAAATAAATGTGAAAAAATTTTTTAGTTTCAATTTTTCATTTACTCTGATGATGGTGGATCCACCGAAACACGTGTAAGTAGAAATTACAATAAAGGTGACGCAGTTTAAAAAGAAGGTTAGTGAAATTATTATATTAATTCATTATATGAAATAGAAATAATTTCAAACTGCAGGATGCATTATAAAGATTTATTGTTTTTAGAAATGTACGTACAACGCTAGCAGCAGTGCTACGCCCACACTGAGTCCCGGGTTCATCTCGTCATTACACATCAGTAAACTAAATGCATAGTACTGGGTGATTTTTTAGTCCTGTTACCCAATTGTTAATGTCTGGTAATTTTTTTCTACGAAAGGGATATTTTATTTTGTGACACAAAGTTGGTAGCCCTACTCAACCGGTATAGATACGACAGTTTGAGTTGATTCTCCTTCAGTTGCGTAAAATTTTGTGCTGTTTCCAGTTGTGTTACGAACAGAATGTCTTTTACCCTAGAACAACGAGTTTTCATTCTTGAACAATATTTTGCTACAAAATCATATGCGAGTGTAAAAGAATCATTTCAAATTAATTTTTTTGGTGTTCCTCCACTCTATTCTAGTCCATTTCTAGGCTAACTAACTGATTTTTAGAGGCAGGTATTGTTTGCAGCAGAAAACGTAGTGGTTGACCAACTCTCTTGACAGATGACGTTAAGAGAATGTGAAAACAAGATTTCTCAATTCTCCATGGAAAAGTTTACAAAAACTTTCCTCGCATGTTGATTTGTCATGTTTGAGTGCTCAGAAAGCTGCTAAAAAATTGAAATTGTATCCGTATCACATACGATTAGTTCTAGAGCTTCAGCCTCCAGATTTAAACAAGAGATTGTTTTAGGATAAAAGACATTCTGTTCGTAGCACGACCGGAAATGGCACAAAATTTTACACAGCTCAAGGAGAATCAACTCACACTGCCATATCCATACTGGTTGAGTAGGGCTACCAACTTAGTGTCACAAAACAAAATTTATTTTTTTTAGAAAAATATTACCGGACATTAACAATTGGGTAACAGGACTAAAAAATCACTCTGTATTATACATTAAATGAAAGAGCATTTCCAGGCATGTAATTTGATATGTGACCCAGTGCAGGAAAAGGGACCTTAAGTAGGAATAAATATATTTTTAGTTTTATACACAGTGATATAAAAAACAAAATTTAAATAAACATTTTGATACAAAAATCATTTATTTAAGTTGAAAATAACATGATTATGCGCAGTGGAAGTTTAATCTTTAAAAATGTATCTTATGATAAAAACGCATTTACAGTTTTTTTGAGTATATTCTGATTGAGAGTAGGCCAACGCCATCTGTAACTCAGCGGATAATTCACCACAGAATGGATAATCACTTAATATTTTAAAAATAATATCTTCCTTCGACATTTTCCAAAATAATAATAACAATAACTGTTAAGACATTGTGCACCGGGGTTTGCACTATCTTGTAATCCTCTTTGTTTTTTCTTCCTCTTCCTTCTTTCTTCTTCTTTTTGTTGGCCTCTTGTACAGTAAGATTTATCGTATGCGGACGTGCTTTCGGCGTTACTCTCTCGGTTGGCGTCTCGAATGACGCTAACATTGCTTTCGTACTTTAAAGGGCTTATTCGTTTTAATGCTTGTATTAAATTGTGCTTTGTTGTGTTTATTATTATTATTGTTTATGTACTTAAAAGTGTATTCTAACGTTCATCAAGTCGGCAGTGCGCCGTGTTCCAATCAATGTGTTTCTGCATCAAGTTTCAACCAGGTAAGTACATTCTGCTCATGATAAAATAGTTTGCTGTACAATTGGTCAATACTCCTGTGTCTTCCTCTCCTCATTTTTACGTGTTCTATCACAAGTTTTTTTTGGTCTTATGCACTGACCGCTATAAATGTGCATTGGTCCTCCTAAGGCTTAATTTCGAGTCAAATTCGTATCTTAAAATCCACCAAAACCATTTTACAAGGTGCTAAATTAAACAATAACAATAATCAACAATACAAACACACAACAACACTGACGGCTGAATGCATAACGTCGACAACATCGCATACAAGCAAACACGCAATAGATTGCGATCACAGATTACATTTATATAATATGTATACTAACGTATTCTGAAATATCGTAGAAAAATCTGGTGTGAAACACTCACACAACTTTCTCTTGCCAATGCAAATAATTAATAATAAACCTAACATTATTAATAAAATATTAGAAATAAACAAAAACTAACCTCAATAAACATAACCTTATTTTAATCATGAGTGAATGACGCAAAACGACAATCGAACTCAGTTTGGCTTAAAAATACGGAAAATCACGCTTTCACGCTAAACTAGGCTCTGTAGAGAAAAATGCTCTAAACAAAAGTTGTAGATCTTTTAATTTTCTATAAATTTAATTATATACACTTTTGTTGTAAAATGCATACTAAGACCGAAATGTTAAAAAAAATCGATTTTTCTCACGTTTTCGTGAGAAAAAAAACAGAAAATCGCTAATTACCGCTAAACTAAGCGTTATACAAAAAAATGTTTGAAATAAAAGTTGTAGGTTTTTAAATTCTCTACAACTTTTATTATATAAGTTTTTGCGCTAAAATTTATATTAAAGCCGTAATCTTAAAAAAACAACGTTTTTACGTGAAAACAGCCTCACCGAGAATTTCAGCAAACATGGCGCCCTATCTTGTAGAGAATAAAAAATTGAGTAAAATAGGCGATTTTAAAAAAAATCGTAGGACCAGTTTTTGAGAAAATCGCAAAAAACTGAAAAATTATACGAATAAACTACTACTTCCGGTTGACCGATTTTGATGAAAATGTTCGTGTCGGGTCCGGTAGTGATATGTAACTTAAGTTTCAAGTTTCAAGTTCGTACGATGTTCCGTTCTTGAGATATTCTGTTTACACACACACACACACAGACCAATCGCTAAAAACATGTTTTTTGGGTTCAGGGGGGTCTGAAAACGTATAGATCCGGTGAAAACTCGATTTCGAAAAATCGACATGAAAACAATACTTTCCTTCCTATATATTCATATAGGCAAGAGAAAGTAAAAAAATAGCATTAAAAAGTGAAAAATTAAATATCTATCGGTAAAAGTAATAAGCAGTTTGCTAACTCCGAAAAGTTGGCCACTTGTATAACTCGAACAAGTGACTTTAGGGCCCTTTCTTCGTGGTTACATGGGTTTAGAAAATGACATATTATGCATTCTTTTGATAAAATTCCTCAACTAAATAATTGTTCTAAAGATTGCAGATATCAGCAGAATCAACAATCTAAAAATCATAACTTTTGACATGTGTAGACTGAAATTCTCATAGCATGAAATCATACTCGCCGAATTTAGGTACCTTCTTGTGCAACCCGTCACATATATAGCAGGTGTTATCGCTTCATAAATACGCACGCTATACCGTCTTAAAGAGAGACCATGGTAGACCGACTACAATTGATTCCCATATTTATAGGGTTAAAGTTAAAACAATTTTAAAAAATCTGGTGTGAAACACTCACACAACTTTCTCTTGCCAATGCAAATAATTAATAATAAACCTAACATTATTAATAAAATATTAGAAATAAACAAAACACTAACCTCAAAAACATAACCTTATTTTAATCACGAGTGAATGACGCAAAATGACAATCGAAATCAGTTTGGCTTAAAAATACGGAAAATCATGCTTTCACGCTAAACTAGGCTCTGTAGAGAAAAATGCTCTAAACAAAAATTGTAGATCTTTTAATTTTCTATAACTTTTATTATATACACTTTTGTCGTAAAATGCATACTAAGACCGAAATGTTAAAAAAATCGATTTTTCTCACGTTTTCGTAAGAAAAAAAACAGAAAATCGCAAATTACCGCTAAACTAAGCGTTATACAAAAAAATGTTTGAAACAGAAGTTGTAGGTTTTTAAATTCTCTACAACTTTTATTATATAAGTTTTTGCGCTGAAATTTATATTAAAGCCGTAATCTTAAAAAAACAACGTTTTTACGTGAAAACAGCCTCACCGAGAATTTCAGCAAACATGGCGCCTACCCTATCTTGTAGAGAATAAAAAATTGAGTAAAATAGGCGATTTTAAAAAAAATCGTAGGACCAGTTTTTGAGAAAATCGCAAAAAACTGAAAAATTATACGAGTAAACTACTACTTCCGGTTGACCGATTTTGATGAAAATGTTCGTGTCGCGTCCGGTAGTGGTATGTAACTTAAGTTTCAAGTTCGTACGATGTTCCGTTCTTGAGATATTCTGTTCACACACACACACACACACACAGACACACACACACACACACACACACACAGACCAATCGCTAAAAACATGTTTTTTTGGGTTGAGGGGGTCTGAAAACGTATAGATCCGGTGAAAACTCGATTTCGAAAAATGGACATGAAAACAATACTTTCCTTCCTATATATTCATATAGGGAAGAGAAAGTAATATTCAGATATCTAAAGCCCCCCCCCCCCCCCCAATACACTATGCGGTCCAATGAACCAGATCATACCAGGTTTACTTGAAGTTGGGATGCACAAATGTTTAGTCAGTGATTCACCATACACTATTGAACCTGGTCAGCTGCACAAACAAACAACGTTGTACATAAGATGTTTGGATGACAAAAGTCACGTTCGTCACGTCCCTACACACATCGAACCAGTGTCATACAAATCTTTCTAGCGACACATTTAGTTAATCACTTTGTCTGTTTTAATTTGTGTGGTAAATTGTTTTAAGATATTTTTACTTTCTCTCGCCTATATGAATATATAGGAAGGAAAGTATTGTTTTCATGTCGATTTTTAGAAATCGAGTTTTCACCGGATCTATACGTTTTCAGACCCCCTGAACCCAAAAAACATGTTTTTAGCGATTGGTCTGTGTGTGTGTGTGTGTGTGTGAACAGAATATCTCAAGAACGGAACATCGTACAAACTTGAAACTTGAAACTTAAGTTACATACCACTACCGGACCCGACACGAACATTTTCATCAAAATCGGTCAACCGGAAGTGGTAGTTTATTCGTGTAATTTTTCACTTTTTTGTGGTTTTCTCAAAAACTGGTCCTACGATTTTTTTAAAAATCGCCTGGTTTACTCAATTTTTTATTCTCTGCAAGATAGGGTAGGCGTCATGTTTGCTGAAATTCTGGGTGAGGCTGTTTTCACGTAAAAACATCGTTTTTTTAAGATTACGGCTTCAATATGCATTTTAACGCACAAATTTATATAATGAAAGTTGAAGAGAATTTAAAAACCTACAACTTTTATTTCAAACATTTTTTTGTATAACGCTTAGTTCAGCGGTAATTTGCGATTTTCTGTTTTTTTCTCACGAAAACGTAAGAAAAATCGATTTTTTTTAACATTTCGGCCTTAGTATGCATTTTACGACAAAAGTGTATATAATTAAATTTATAGAAAATTAAAAGATCTACAACTTTTATTTAGAGGATTTTTCTCTACAGAGCCTAGTTTAGAGAGAAAGAGTGATTTTCCGTATTTCTAAGCCAAACTGAGTACGATTTTCATTTTGCGTCTTTCACTCATGATTAAAATAAGGTTATGTTTTTGAGGTTAGTTTCTTTGGTTATTTCTAATGTTTTATTACTAATGCTAGGTTTATTGTTAACTATTTGCACTGGCAAGAGAAAGTTGTGTGAGTGTTTCACACCAAATTTTTAATAACTGAAATTGGTTTGTGAAGTGAACAGAAATAATTGATAATAGCGAACGTTTGGCCGCTGTAATATTGCTATTAGATAAAGAGAAACAAACAGAAGTGAGTCAGTCAGTTGTCTATCGCAGACCCTATGTCCAGCTCAAATTGGTTTGGGTGTGCTCACACACTATCCGAATTGGTTTGCAAAATTTTTGTTATCCCGCAGTTGCCGTGTGTTTATCGCCAACATGGTAAACCAGAGGTTCAGCCAACTCGGTGCGGTGTAGATCCGAGGACGGAATAATAGTTTGGCTTAATAATACGGAAAATCACTCTTTCACGCTAAACAAAAAGCTTTAAATAAAATGAATGAGAAAAATGCTTTAAATAAAAGTTGTAGATCTTTTAATTTCCTATAAATTTGATTAATAAACTTTCATCATTAAATGAATACTAAGGCCGAAATCCGATTTATACAGATTTTCATGAAAAAAAAACCAGAAAATCACTTATTTCCACTAAACTACGAGTTATACAAAGAAATGTTTGAAATAAAAGTTGTAGGTTTTTAAAAGTTCTACACTTTGATTATTTGCAATTTTGCTCTAAAATGCATATTAAGATGGCAATCTTTAAAAAAAAACCATGTTTTCTACGAGAGCACAGCTTCCTCAAGAATCTCAGCAAACATGGCGCCTACCCTATCATGTAGAGCATTAAAAAATGTAGTAAATGTGACGTTTTTTAAAAAAATCATAGGACCCGTTTTTGAGAAAGATAGCAGACAATTAAAACTACTACCAAAAACTCATCAATAACCCAAACTATCCATGCATCTGCATCACACAAATTCTACTACGAGGTGTGGCTATTAAATAACGAGACTGACGTAAAAAATTTTATTTTTATTTTATACATAATCACTTATTGTCACCTTCAATATACACTCCTTCTCTATCCCTACAACGCTCCATGTGAATTTTCCATCGTTGGAAACAATGCTGGAAGTCATCTTCTGTTAGCTCCTTCAGGACACGTGCCGCTTTCTCTTTTACAGATTTACAGACTCAAATTTTGTCCCTTTTAATGCAGATTTCACCTTAGGGAAGAGGTAGAAGTCACATGGTGCAAGATCTGGTGAATAAGAAGGATGTTTTAACACTGAGATGCTGTACTTGGCTAGGAACCTCTTGACAGATAACACGGAATGAGCTGGTGCGTTGTCTTGGTGGAGAACCCATGATTTGCCCTTCCATTATTATTATTATTATTATTATTATTTTGGGGCGTTTTTTACTTACTCTTTGACGTAGTTTAGAAAGTACCTCAAGGTAGTAATATTGATTTATTGTTAGATCTTCAGGAACCCAGTGAAGGTACACAATCCCATGGATATAAAAAAAAAAAAACAATCATCATTGTTTTAAATTTTGACTTGCTCATTCAAGGTTTTTTGGCTCTCGGTGAAGTTCGGCTCTACCAGTTCATGGATTGGTACTTCGTTTCCGGATCATAAGTAAAAACCCACGTGGTATAACATGTTATTTTCTTCTACCTGTTTCCTAAGGAGAAATCTGCATTAAAAGGGATAAGATTTGAGTACGTGGAAGCTGTAAAAGAGAAAGCGGCACGTCTCCTGAAGGAGCTGACAGAAGATGACTTCCAGCACTGTTTCCAACAATGGCAAATTCGCATGGAGCGTTGTAGGGATAGAGAAGGAGTGTATATTAAAGGTGACAATAAGTGATTATGTTGTTGTTATTGTTGTTTAGGTGATCAGCTGAAAGGCAGGTTTGAACCTGTAAAGGTTTTACTAAGTAAAACAAGGAGTGAGGTGGTTTACCAATGCCTTCCTCACTGAATGGAAAAGTACGCTTATCAGCATGGCGGGCCCTCTGAAAAGCACATATTTTCCACTCTCGAAATGACACCTTCACTTCATTCACCACAGGGTCTGGCTGTATAATGAAATTCATTACTTTCAGAGGAGGTAACTCTGATTAGTGTCTTTTACACCTCTACCTCTTCTGTTCTTTAATGATTCAGTCATTTAATTGGCTGACCATGTGATTAGAAACAGAACTATTTATTTTAGCCCTGCAATGAACAGATTGAAGTGATTATGTATAAAGTAAAAATAAAATTTTTTTACGTCAGTCTCGTTACTTAATAGCTACACCTCGTGTATGTTAAAATTATTTCATTATTACCTTTTTTTGAGTGAATATCTTGTAAACCGGTATTCGGGACAACCCGTTGGATGGCATCTTCCATTTTTCTCTGATGATTTACCAGCCGTTCCTTACGCTGCCGTTCATTAGTAACCTGTCAAATTCAACAAGACGACTAACATTAGCATTTTATTGTGCATAATCATATTTAAATGTTAAAAATCTGGTGTGAAACACTCACACAACATTCTCTTGCCAATGCAAATAATTTAAACAATATAACCTAACATCAGTAATAAAACATTAGAAATAAAAAACAAAACTAACCTCAATAAACATAACCTACTTTTAATCATATATGAAAGACGAAAAATGAAAATCAACCTCAGTTTGGCTAAAAAATACAGAAAATCACTCGTTTCATACTAAACTAGGCTCTGTAGACAAAAATGCTCTAAATAAAAGTTGTAGATCTTTTAATTTCCTATAAAATTGATTATATTATACACTTTTGTTGTAAAATGCATAAAAAGGCCGAAATCTGAAAAAAAATCGATTTTTCACGCGCTTTCGTGAGAAAAAACAGAAAATCGCTAATTACCGCTAAACTAAGCGTTATGCAAAAAAAAATGTTTGACATAAAAGTTGTAGAATTTTAAATTCTCTACATTTTTTATTATATAAAGTTTTGCACTAAAATGCATATTATAGCCGTAATCTTGAAAAAACGTTTTAACATGAAAACAGCCTCACCAAGAATTTCAGCAAACGTGGCGCCTAGCCTATCTTGTAAAGCATAAAAATTTAGTAATCCAGGCGATTTTTAAAAAAATCGTAGGACCAGTTTTTGAGAAAATTGAAAAATTACACAAATGAACTACCACTTCCGGTTGACCGATTTTGATGAAAATGTTCGTGTAGGGTCCGGTAGTGGTATATAACTTAAGTTTCAAGTTTCAAGTTCGTACGATGTTCCGTTCTTGAAATATTCTGTTCACACACAAACAGATTTTCTTTGGGTTCAGGGGGTCTGAAAACACGTAGATCCGGTGAAAACACGATTTCTTAAAATCGACATGAAAACAATACTTTCCTTTCTATATATTCATATAGGCAAGAGAAAGTAAAAACCAGTTAATGTTAAAACACCCACATAACTTTTTCTAGCCAATGTAAATAATGAAAAATAAAACCTAAATTTAATCATGAGTCAAAAATAGTATAGTTGCTTTACATGCCTAAAATGATCCTTAATTAGAAAATAAAATTTTATTCTATTTTAAAAATCCGGTGTGAAACACACACAAAACTTTTTCATACCAATGCAAATAATGAACAATATAACCTAACATTAGTAATGTACTCAATGTTTATTTTTTTTTGTTTTGAATCAAGAGTCGCATAAATGTTTCGGGAAAAATTGATAAATTTATTTTATTATAATTAAAACAAAATACATGTATATCTCCAATCAGACAACGAACATTTAAGAAAACAATTAAAATTCTTAAAAATCTTTAAAACCTTTAAAATTCCTTAAAATTCCTTAATATATTTAAAATTGTTCAAATTCCTTTTATTAAAATATCTCTTGATAAAAACTTGTTACGTGTATTTAAATCTTTTGTTAAAAAAATCATAAAATACGTCTTTTCTCTTAAAGAACTTAAAATCGAGTCTTTAACAATCCTTTTTTATATTTCAGTTAATTTTTCTTTTTTTTGTATTGTTACTCACATCTGGAGGTGGTAAATCATCTGGTGTATTTTTGTTTATTTTGAGGTATAGATGTGACAAGTGTTGACATATTTATAGCGAGTGTATGAAGGTTGTGTGTTTACGTTTGTGTGCGAGTGTGTTTGGTTTTGTATGAATGTACGTGTGTACGGGTGTTTGTGTGTATGCGTGTCTCATATTACAATCATAAAATATTTGAAACAAACAAAAAAACACTAACCTCAAAAAACATAACCTAATTTTAATCATGAGTGAATGATGCAAAATGAAAACCAACCTTAGTTTGGCTTAATAATACGGAAAATCACTCTTTCACGCTAAACAAAATGCTTTAAATAAAATGAATGAGAACAATGCTTTAAATAAAAGTTGTAGATCTTTTAATTTCCTATAAATTTGATTATACAGTAATCCCTCGTTATCCGCGGGGGTTACATTCTGGAGGGTTACCGCGGTTAGTAAAACCACGGATAATAATGCCTTATATGAACGAAAAGATTTGGGGGTTAGGTTCTAATGGTAAAGTCCTGTAGTCATTTTAAGTGTTTTAATAGTTTTAGGAACATTTTACCATTATTATAATCTATCAATATTTAATAAATACAGTACTGTACGCATAAAAAATTTAAGTTGCTTTAAAACAGTTAGTTATGGCTGTTTGCTTCTTCTTCTTTTCAAACTCCCTGTGGACTTCTTCGTATGGTATCCTCTTTTGAATTGAAGGGCCCTTTCCATGACTGGATTCGTCTCCAACTCGTGGTCAGCCAATGCGCTGCCATGCTGAATATTTCATAGATGGTTTATGAAGAAATGCTTGGCTTCGTTTCAGGATCGTCGAACACACAAAGAACTGTACGTACGTACAAAAAAGTTAAGACTGACACATGGAGGAAAATGTACGGAGACATTACAGTATGGTGCCTGGGCGTACGTATTGCGGTGAGCGTGGGGTGTTACTGGCGGGGCCCGGTACCCGGTGACTGACTCACTACGTACATTACGCGGAAATCTAGCTTGGCTCATAGTGGCCGTCGCCATACTAGCGTGTGACTCAATATGATACGGATGCCAAAACATTTATTCAAACACATGTTTTTCAAAATTGTATGACTTCCCAACCAAGTATGGTGTACACAATTAGAGACTGGAGAGTCTCTGAAAAGGCATCTCTTTCTGACCACAGGTATGTTGAATTTAATATGTACCTGGGGGTCGGGAAGAGTGAAAGAATAAGGGTACCGAAGTTGACAGACTGGAAGGGCTTCAGGGAACAGGTGCAGTCTGAGATGGAGGACGTCTGGGTTACCCCTAGGTCGGTGACAGAACTAGAAAGGGTGGCAGACAAGGTAAGGGAGCGTCTTAATAAGGCTTTTTGTGATAATTGTCCTGAAAAAAGACGAAATATGGTAAGAAGTGTGCCATGGTGGAATAGTCGGCTGGAGGAGTTGAAATCCAGGACTAGGAAACTGTTTAATAGAGCCAAATGTTATGGTGAATGGAGCATATACAAGGTGGCTCTAACTGAATATAACAGACAGTTGAGGAGGTCCAAGAGAAGAGCCTGGAGGTCGTTCTGTGAGGGGGTAAATGAGACCCCTGCTGTAGCACGACTTCGGAAGGTTTTGAGCAAAGACCACTCAAATCCTATTGGACAGTTAAGGAGAGAGGATGGAACTATGACTGAAAGTATGGAGCAAACGGTTAAGGTGCTGTTAGAAACACACTTTCCCGGCTCATTAGAGGACCGCCCGGATGAGTGTGAGAGGGTGAATTTGGGCGGTCATGGTAGAGAAGTGGCTTTAGCGAGAAGGGAGGCCTGTAAGGTCTTCACGTTTGCTAAAGTCAAGTGGGCTGTGGGTATGTTTAAACCCTACAAATCGGCTGCCCCTGATGGGATTTTCCCTGCTATGCTGCAAAATGGGGGCAACAAGCTTATTAGTTATTTGCTACATATCTTTAGGGCCAGTTGTGCACTTGGATATGTACCGAAGAGCTGAAGGGAAACTGAGGTGGTCTTTATACCAAAGGCTGGGAAACCCCCACTTGAGCCTAAGTCGTATAGACCGATCAGCTTGACCTCCTTTGTGCTCAAAGTCATGGAAAAAGTGGTGGACAGACACATCAGGGGTGGGGCCTTACATGAAAGGCCCCTTCATGGGCGTCAGCATGCCTACCAGACTGGGAAGTCTACGATAACAGCTCTTCATGATGTGGTTACACGGATTGAATGAAGCATAAGGGACAAGGAGATTGCCCTGTGTGCCTTTTTAGATGTGGAAGGGGCGTTTAATAACACCCTGTTTACATCAATTGAGAAGGCTGCAAGGAAGAAGGGTGTTCAATCTAGTGTGATTAAATGGGTTGGGTCCGTTCTTAGGAATAGGGAGATACGGACTCGCCTGGGGGGCAAGTCGGTGACTGGTGGGGCGAGAAGGGGCTGTCCGCAGGGTGGGGTGTTGTCACCCCTCCTGTGGTCACTGGTCATTGATGAGCTGCTCATTAAGCTGACGGAGGAGGGGTTCGAGGTGGTCAGTTATGCTGATAACCTGGTGATCCTGGTCAGAGGAAAGTATACAACTATCCGGGAGCGTATGCAGGGAGCCCTTAATCTAGTTCACACCTGGTGTGGACAGGAGGGGCTGCGTATTAACCCGGAAAAAGTGGTTGTTGTTCCTTTTACGAGGAAAAGGAAGATTGCCCTGGATGCTTTGACTCTGGAAGGAGTGGATTTAAACTACTCCCCTGAGGTAAAGTATCTGGGGGTTGTCCTGGATAGTGGCCGAACTTGGAAAGGCCACATGTCCAGGACCGTTGAGAAGGCTACAAAGGCCTTATGGATATGTAAGAGTCTGTTTGGGAAGACTTGGGGGCTTAGGCCTCGTATGGTAAAATGGGCTTATGTGAGCATCATTTTGCCAATGGTCACGTACGCAGCTTTTGTATGGTGGCCAAGAACAGATCTGAGGACGGCGCAGGATCGGCTGAGGAAGCTGCAGAGACTGGCCTGCCTAGGGATATGTGGTGCAATGTGCACTTGTCCAATGGCTGCTATGGAGGCGATGTTTGATTTGCCTCCTCTTCATATTCAAGTGAAGAAGGAGGCGATAAGAACTGCCTTGAGGCTGGAGGGCAAAATCCAATTAACTAAGGCCAAAATCCAATTTATACAGATTTTCATGAAAAAAAACCAGAAAATCACTTATTTCCACTAAACTATGAGTTATACAAAGAAATGTTTGAAATAAAAGTTGTAGGTTTTTAAAAGTTCTACAATTTGATTATTTACAATTTTGCTCTAAAATGCATATTAAGATTCCAATCTTTAAAAAATACATGTTTTCTACGAGAGCACAGCTTCCTCAAGAATCTCAGCAAACATGGCGCCTACCCTAACATGTAGAGCATAAAAAATGTAGTAAATGAGGCGATTTTTAAAAAAAAATCGTAGGACCCGTTTTTGAGAAAATCACAAAAATGTGAAAAATTACACCAATAAACTACTACTTCCGGTTAACAGATTTTGATGAAAATGATCATGTCTGGTTCTTTAGGTATACCTAACTTAAGTTTCAACTTTGTATGATGTTTTGTTCTTGAAATACAGGGTTATCATAAATGATGGACCCCATTTAATAAATTCATATTTATTTAAGTATAAATGCAAAATGAACAATTCACATACCAATGGAAAGAGGAAGTTTCAAAGTTTTTTTTACACATTCTTAACCTGTAAATGCGCGCAAGTGGGCGGCTGTAGTTGCAGAAACCCTTCCTCAGCGCTGGATCGGACGGATAGTAAATCAAGACTGACTCTAAACTTCTGGCCACCGAGATCTTCTAATCTCACCCCATGTGACTATTTCTTATGGGGTTACATTAAGGAAAGAGTTTTCATCCCGCCTCTACCAACAACTCTGACCTGCAGAACCATATCACTGCTGCGATGCACTCAGTAACAGAAGATACGCTTGCACGTGTGTGGGACGAGTTTGGATATCGTTTAGATGTTTGCCGTGCTGCACAAGGAGGACACATCGAGCATTTGTAAATGTGTAAAAAAAACTTTGAAACTTCCTCTTTCCATTGGTATGTGAATTGTTCATTTTGCATTTATACTTAAATAAATATGAATTTATTAAATTGGGTCCATCATTTATAATAACCCTATATTTTGTTCACACACATACACAGACCAATCGCTAAAAACATGTTTTTTGGGTTGAGGGGGTCTGAAAACATGTATATCCAGTGAACACAATACTTTCCTTCCTATTTATTCACATAGGCAAGAGAAAGTAAAAATTGGGTCACCTTAAAAAATTACGAGAACGTGACTTACAGTATTTTGAGAAGGTCTTAAAGTGGAACATCTAAGTTGGCGTTCTTTTTTATCAAGTTGTTTGAGTTCCTTAATCAATTGTTGAAAATCGTTTCTACAGCGCTGTCGTTCAAGAGCTTTGTCGCAACGTTTCGACTGTTTATCGTTTAACAATTGCATCTTCGATACTTTCTCTTCTACACGCCTTTGTTCAACCCGTGCACTTGCTCTACTACTCTGTAACAGATATTGAGTTTATTTACACAATTATTTAATAAATAATGATCAACGTCAGTCTGTAGAGACTGACATTAGCTATGTCCACACTTGTGCGCTTTCGCTTGCGCTAAACGCATGTCTCTTCTCATGCCAAAGTGCATGCCTCGACAAAAGGGTATAGCGTGACATTTTGTGGTCTGATTCTAGAGTATTTATTTCTCTAAGATGAATTATTTAATAGCGGATAATTTATTTCAAACATCTTCATATCTTAATATCTTACTAATTGTGTAAATTTTAAAGATACATTTTGTTTAAACTAAATGGGATTGATGCGTAATAAAGCGGGGAGTTGAATATCATAACATATAAACAGATATAGAATTATATAAAAAAATAGAGCGTTGAAATATAACTGTATGATTGGCGGATTAATCCGGGCAAGAAATGGTGACACGGTCTTGCAGAGTGGAGTGTCCGGCGGCAGTTGTTCATAGGTAGTGGTACATGAGAGTGTTAGAGGAACAGTTGCTTGTGAGTTTGGATTCGGACTCTCGTACGTAAACAATCAACACGGCCGCTCATTAAACATTTTTTGGTTATGAACATTAAATAGTTACGGTGTGCTGAGAATAAATATTTACCTAAATAAATGGACGTGAAGACTAAACACTAAATGCTGAATTTCAAAGAACATCTAGAAGCAGTTACAGACTGAATATCCGCCTTTTCTCCGATTACCAGTAAAGATCAATCCATAAAATCGTATTTAAATTTACATTACAATATCCCTAAGACATCCAGGTATTGGGCTATCAATAATGGAGGGTAACATTGAGGGAGTAAATTGTAGAGGGAGGCAAAGATTAGAATATATAAAGCAAATTACAAAAGATGTAGGGTGTTACAGGTATGTAGATATGAAACGACTTGCGCAAGATAGAACAGGTTGGAGAACTGCATCAAACCAGTCGAGAGACTGATGACAAAAAAAAAATTACAATATCATCAGTCCCAAGAACTTTTATAAATTTAATAATTAATAATTGCATGCTGTTTAATTTAAATAAATATGTTAAAAATATATTTTGTGTTACGAGATCCTTTTATCCACAGACACAGGTTTTCGTTGGACACACGTACTACCTTTGGAAACTAAGCAGCAGCGTATTGGGTATGAAAAATACACCATTTAAAATTATTTAATTAAAAAATTAAAGAAATTTAATTAAAAAAATGAAAGATAGCAGGAAATTGCCGGCCGGGCAGAAGGAAAGCGTCCTGGCTGAAGAATTTGAGAGATCGGTTTGGTCTCAACTCCACGTCACTGTTCCGAGCAGCTGTTTCGAAAGTTAGAATAGCAATGATGATCGCCAACCTCCGACGCGGAGACGGCACTTGAAGAAGAAGAATTAAAAAATTAATAATATAATTTTACTAAATTGAGAAGACTGTTTCAAGGGGCACACACGACAAGGCATGCCCGATATGATTCAAAAGTAGCAGATTTTCATAGCGCACGGCGTAGCTGCAAGAACTTCCACCAGCCTTGGATTTCTGTGTGTTTCAACGTTCAATTTGTGTGTTCATAAAGCACACCATGAAAGAAGTCCATTGTGTTTGAAGAGCTTTCTCTAAAAAAAAAAACCGATGGGGAAATTTAAACCCTACACCAACATTCCTGTCTTTCCCCTTTTACCTTCAAATAACACGAAAAATCACGCTGCAAAAGGAGGTAAGAGGCAACATCTTTACTTATTTCTTCATATCACATTTTCGGGTACGCCAACTGAACAAAATTCCACAAGACCCCTAAATTAACAGTTCACTCCTACAGGAAGTTCCAGCGGTATCTTCCCCCAATCGGTTTTTTGCCACCACTTGGGACAAATGCACCAGCGCATTATCAACAGGTCTTTCACAGCATGTTGTTGTTTAGGTCATCAGCCTGTAGGCTGGTTTGAACGTGTAGACGTTTTACTAAGTAAAACGAGGAGTGTGGTGGTTTACCATTGCCTTCCTCACTGAGTGAAAAAGTACGCTTATCAGCATGCCGAGCCCTCTAAAAAGCACATATTTTCCACTCTGCAAATGACACTTTGACTTCATTCACAACATGGTCTGTCTGTATAATTAAATTCATCACTTTCAGAGGAGATAACTCTGATCAGTGTCTTTTACAACTCTGCCTCTTCTGTTCTTAAATGATTCAGTTATTTAATTGACCATGTGATAAGAAACAGTACTATTTATTTTAGCCCTGCAACTATAACAGATTGAGTGTAAATAATCTGACACTCCTTCTGTCAGTTACGGGCGTTTTCACAGCACATAACTTTTAAATACCCGTATCACATTCGACGAATTAATTGCAGTGATGATACTAATTGAAGATTTACAAACTAGAGTCTGTCTACGCTAAGAGTACTCCGACGTAGGCAACCAGCAATACAAATGAGCATGCGCATTAATTAAAAATACGCACACCATCATCAACAAACAACAATTACATACAACATTAATTATTCACTCTAAGCTTAATAAAGGGTGATTCAAAAAGAGCGCCGGTTTTGATATATCAAATTAAGAGATTTATTTTATTGAAAAACTGAAAAAAAATACATCAAAAAGTTCATCTTTCCTTCCGATTTTATGTATGAAAATTGATGTCATGCATGTGTCCTCCTCTACTGCGCTGGCACGCATCAACTCTGTCCATGAAACTGGATATTACTGCACGACAAGTTTCGACTTCCATTTGCCCGATAACCCGTCGAATTTCCTCCTTCAAGTCATTGATGTTTCGGGGTTTATTGGCATACACCAATGACTTCAGATGACCCCAAAGAGGAAAGTCACAAGGCGTCAAGTCACGCGACCTTGGTAGCCATTGATGGTCGGAATTACGAGAAATGATGCGATCCTGGAACCGTTCACGGAGCAACAACATTGTTTCTCGTGCAGCGTGACAGGTGGCACCATCCTGCTGAAAACACAACTCGTCAATGTCCATTCCATCCAAATGACGCCACAAAAACTCCCTAATCATCGTACGGTATCGGTCTCCATTTACTGTCACGGCTTGTCCTTCTTGATTTTCAAAAGAGTAAGGGCTGATGACACCGCCCGACCAAAAGCCGCACCAAACTGTCACTCGCTGTGCATACATTTCCCTTTCATTAACCACGCGAGGGTTTTCTACACCCTACATACGGCAGTTCTGTTTACTAACAAAACCGTTTAAGTGGAAGTGCGCCTCATCACTGAAAATGATTTTGTTTGCGAAGGTGTCATCATCCTGCCATTTTCTCAATACCCAGTCAACAAACTGTCATCTCTTCTGGTGGTCTGCCACTTTCAAATGTTGCGTCAACTGAATTTTATACGGGTGATATTGGAGATCGTACCGAAGAATTCTCCGTACAGAAGAACATCTTAAACCCAATTGTTGAGAACGGCGACGTATTGATTTTGCTGGGCTAACAGCCACACTGTCACGAACCAACACAACGTTTTGCTCAGTTTGGCCAGAACGACGACGGGGTCCAGAACTTTTAAGGTCGACTGTTGAACCCGTCTCAAAAAACTTTTTCATGAGCCTGCGAACTGTTGATTCATTCGGTGCTTCATTACGTCCTAGAGTACCGCGAAGTCGCCTGACAGTAGCCGCATAACTCTCTCCACTCTGGTAAAATGTTTTGACGATTAACACTCGTTGCGCAATAGTAAACTTCTCCATGGTTAGACACAGTCTGCGAGAGTACTACACTGCGAACAAGAGAAACTACAACTGAATCGTCAATCGGAATGTTCTCCAAAATAGAAATGTGGTCAAACAATGTTGCCAACCGATAAACAAAAATTTACCAGCCGTTTAAAAACCGGCGCTCTTTTTGAATCACCCTTTATAATAAAAACACGTTCAATTCATTTGTTAGAAAATGTTTTATGAATCGAACATTAGTTTACCATTAACAACAAAAACTTTTACTATTGTTACTCTTACATTGTTATTTTCCGTTACATTATTAACTATTATTACATTATTATTTTTTATGATTAGTGGGTTCTTATTATAGACTCAGTTTTGTTTTTGGTCACAAGTAATACGAGGCGTATTTTTAAAGTAAGTACCGTTTGAAAATAAAAAAAAAATAAAAGGAAATTTGCAAAAACTAATTTTATTTTCGGAATCTACATACTTTTATCTATTTTTCTACATAGTTTCCAAGTTTTTGTAAACCCTTATCATATCACACAACTAAATTTTGGAAACCTTCTTCATAAAAACTTGCCGCCTGCTGTGATAACCAAGAATTCACGGCCGTTTTCAAATCGTCGTCATCGTCATAACGGTTGCCGCCCAAGTGATGTTTCAGATGACGAATTTCCCGACGTTTCGAGGTCTGTGATTTACAAAATTGTTAATGAAAAATTAAACTTTAAGAAACTGTGCTCGCGTTGGGTCCCTAAACTCCTGACGGAGGAGCACAAACACAAAAGACTCGAGAGTTCCTTGAATTTTCTGACACGTTATGACGAAAATGGTGACGACATCCTGAGTCGGATCGTAACTGGAGACGAAACGTGGATTTCGCATTTCACTCCCGAATCGAAACAACAAAGCATGGAATGGAGACACACGCACTCTCCCGTAAAGGTCAAAGCCTAACAGACTTTGTCACAGCACAAGATCATGGCGTCCGTGTTTTGGGATAGGCATGGTGTTTTGCTGGTCGACTTTATGAAACGAGGAACGACAATAAATGCAGAAGCCTACTGCCAAATCCTGAGGAAGCTGCGCAGAGCAATTCAAAACAAGAGACGTGGCATGCTCACAAAAGGAATTTTGTTTCTGCACGATAATGCAAGTCCTCACACTGCCGCTCAGACCCGAGCTGCATTGGACTCTTTTGGCTGGGAAGTTTTGGACCACTCACCCTACAACCCTGACCTTGCGCCGAGCAACTTTCATCTCTTCCGTCATCTGAAACATCACTTGGGTGGCAGCCGTTATGACGATGACGACGAATTGAAAACGGCCGTGAATTCTTGGTTATCACAGCAGGCGGCAAGTTTTTATGAAGAAGGTTTCCAAAATTTAGTTGTGCGATATGATAAGTGTTTACAAAAACTTGGAAACTATGTAGAAAAATAGATAAAAGTATGTAGATTCCGAAAATAAAATTAGTTTTTGCAAATTTCCTTTTATTTTTTTTTTATTTTCAAACGGTACTTACTTTAAAAATACGCCTCGTATAAGACTAATGCGCTTGAATTATAACAGGCGAGTAAACAATTCCACTGATTCGTGGTTTATCATTTCAGATTGTTTATTTCGTATCATTAAAATTAATGCATGTGACTAGTTCAATACAACTGTTTGCACTTGCCCGTGTTTAACTCATTTTTAGTGTCATCAGTTATCTTATGATATTTTATCGGTTCGTTTCGATTTTCTTCGTAGACTGAAGTTGAAAAGTTTTGTAAGCTGTGTTTTGTTAACATGCATGATAGTGAATGTGTTGAGTTTTTGAAACATAAAATGGTAAACATTAAAAAGTAGACAAAAATTGTTTTGTTAAATGTAATGGTTAAAATAATTTATTAAGGAGTGTCTTTATGAAACTACAATAATTACAAGTAATCTGAACGGTACAATTGAAAATGCTTATAGGATAATGTTTATTTTAGCTGGATGTAGATATTTTAACCCTAGAAGCAGTAACTGTCGATCTGAGCGACAGTTGTGCTGTTGAATACATGTCGATGTCGATTTGGTCGACAGATGCACCCACTCTTATTTTTAATCAGCAGGTTGTCCAACCTAGGTTATATAACTAATCATATGAAAGTATTTCATTTGATCTATTTAGTTTCACAGTTTACCGGTAGTTTCGTTCTCTCATTCATTCGTGCGAGTCTTTGAAAGTTGTTGTTTCGTAATGTCGTGTTTCACTGTAATGGCGATCTGTTTGTTATGATAGATGTGTTGTTGTTTCATGTTATTAGTGTGTTTTAATTCATTTTACTCTAAGTTTATTAAATACCGTGAATTATCTGTAATATTATTTTAGTGTGTGTTCAGGTTATAAATAAAACCTACGAAAATAAATGTGTATTCTGTAAAATGTTGACATTGCGTAAACATAACCTAGATCTTTTCTCTACAGACCTTACCAATTTTTCACATATTATAATAACGAAAAAAGATAAACTGATAATTCAAAAAAGTAATTATTCTAGAAAGATTGCACTAAAAAATGTATATTTCCATTTTTACACATTTGTTTAGGTAAATCTGTCAAGTAGCTAATAACACAAAACATATTTCTCAGAAAACAAAAATAACAGTCAGGTAGAGCTATCTTTTCTGTTTAATTTGGCATATAATACGTACCTGATATCTGAAATACAAAAACAATACAAAATTGTTGTCGTAAGCATGTTTTTTCGTTAAAAATGCTTGACACTTTAAGTTAAACCTATTAACGCTTCTAGGGTTAATGATGGAACTTAGTGCAAAATAATTGTCCAGCGATGAGGTAGATACGTGCCAACTAGGTAGTGTAAAACTTTTGTTTACAACCTATAGGAGGCGCTTGCCTCACGCGGAGTACTCTTACAGTAGATGGGCTATAGAATTAAACTTACATGTAACTGATCTAGTCTGGTCACACAAGTGCTCGGTTGAGACGTCGCACGGAACCGATTGTTATGATCGTAATAATCAACCCTGGCCGAGGTCAACGGAGGCGTGTTGTCAGTCTTGGAATAATACGAACGTGGAGTACAGGGTGGCCACGTCACATCAGAATCGAAGCTTTCCTCTTCGTCCGAACATCCGACTGAATAATGGCGTCTTCGATGAGGACTGCTGCTGTCACTGTTATACAAAAACAAAAACATCTGATGTGAAACACTCACACAACTTTCTCTTGCCAATGCAAATAATTAACGATAAACCTGATATTAGTAATAAAACATTAGAAATAAATAAAAAACTAACCTCAATAAACATAACATTTACATTACATTTTTGAGGTGATTATGTATGTTAGGCAAAATAATTGCATGCAGAATTACAATGTTCACAATCATAATATGAGAAACAGAAATGATTATTATGTGGCTAATCACTCCACAAAATTGTTTGAACAAAAACCTACTTATGCAGGGAGAAAATTCATGAATAAAATGTTGTGAGGATTTGAATTCCTTTAAAAGGAATCTGAAAAATTACTTGATCAGTGAAACTTTTTATAGCGTACAAGAATTTCTTTCTTGATAGTAGTGAAACTTTGTGTGATTCTTAGATATATTTCAGGTGTTATAGCTGACATGTCCTACACTCCTCCTGGAGTCCCCAGGGCGTAAAAAAAAACCTAATTTTAATCATGAGTGAAAGACGAAAGATGAAAATCAACATCAGTTTGGCTTAAAAATACGGAAAATCACTTTCACGTTAAACTAGGCTCTGTAGAGAAAAATGCTCTAAATTAAAGTTGTAGATCTTTTAATTTCATTCAAACATTTAATTTTATAAATATTTCACATGAATTGAATTGATTATTTTCTTTTCCTTTATCATTTACATTCATATTGTTTATGTTTTTGTAAAATAAATTTTATAGGAAACTGGGGTTTATATGCTATATTTATTTTTATCGTATACATTAGTAATTTTGAATTCAAATATATATTTCTAACCACCAGAATACGGTAACATAAAACAATTACCAATGTTTGTAGCGCTTTTGTGTATCTTGTACACATCTTCAGTAAATTAAAATTTTTTACGTCAAAATTTAAAACTTCCTGCTCCTACCATGGTAGATAAGGAATAGTTGATTCTTATATTTATTATATTTATATTTATTATATTTTATTACTATTCCTTATCTACCATGGTTGGCTTCTTTTTCAGTTCCCTTCTATTAAATGTTAAATTTTCAACAGTTTAAATCCCAGACATTAGACGGGAATAAAAAAATATAGAACGCACTATTTCGTAATATAACAAGCTAACCAAAATTTCACAGAATTTGTCCCAAAATAATCTTCATTAGATTGTTGGGAGGACTGCAATCAAATACGAGGGTTATCCAGAAAATAACCTCCGTTTTGAAATAAAAAGTAAACGAGTGAAGATACAAAAACTTTATTATATACATATTAAAACTACAGTTTTTTTCTATTTTTCGACATAGTCGCCAAACAGATTCAAGCACTTGTCGTACCTTAGAACAGTCTTTGAAATACCCTCTGCATAAAAATCTGCCGCCTGTGAATGTAGCCAACCATTCACGGCGTTTTGAAGCTCTTCGTCATTTGCGAACCGCTGAGATGCAAGCCACCGCTTCATGTTCAGGAACAGGTGAAAGTCACTAGGAGCCAAGTCCGGGCTGTATGAAAACGACCAGGATCGAAAACGTCCCATTTAAACTTGGCCAAAAGTTCATTTGTTCTTCGAGCTGTATGAGGGCGAAAAAACAAATGAACTTTTGGCCAAGTTTAAATGAGACGTTTTTGATCATCCCCATACAGCCCGGACTTGGCTCCTAGTGACTTTCACCTGTTCCTGAACATGAAGCGGTGGCTTGCATCTCAGCGGTTCGCAAATGACGAAGAGCTTCAAAACACCGTGAATGGTTGGCTACATTCACAGGCGGCAGATTTTTATGCACAGGGTATTTCAAAGACTGTTCCAAGGTACGACAAGTGCTTGAATCTGTTTGGCGAATACGTCGAAAAAAAGATAAAAACTGTAGTTTTAATATATATATAATAAAGTTTTTGTATCTTCACTCGTTTACTTTTTATTTCAAAACGAAGGTTATTTTCTGGATAACCCTCGTAATAAAAAAATTTCCTAATTTGTGTACATTGCAATTTGTTCAATTTAGAACAATAAGCAACCGCATGACCCAATGAGATGAGGATGATGTGTAAATGAGGTGTAGTCCTGTACAGACTCAGGTCGACCATTCCTGAGAGAGTATGGTTAATTGAACCCCAACCATCAAAGTACACCGGTAACCACTGTCTAGTATTCAAATTCGTATAAAAGTAACTACCTTTACAAGGATTTGAACCAGGAACCTTCGTCTCCGAAGCAATAAAATAAGAGAAACTTTTTAAAGTAATAACAAACCGTTTTTGATTTGAAGAACTAGTAGTAGTGGTTGTTGCAGGTTGATTAACTTCACGTTTACACGGACAATTACAAGAACGACCAACGACTGTCGAACACGTACATTTCGATGACGGAAGATTATCAACATCCGTATTAGAACTTCTGGTTCGTTGATCTGCACCGATAACATTAACATTTCCATTTTCAAGCGAACCGTAATCGTCATTTTCATTTCTGACACGAACTGGTGATTTATTCTGTTTCGACGACTGACAATTTTGTCCTCGGGCTGTTATCGTGATGCTGACTTTGCCGTTCCTTCTGTCAGTACTATTAGCACTTATCGCTGTCGGCTGTTTATCAATTCTACCAGGAGGCCTACAGCTGGGTAAATTACTCGGAATATCATCGACTAACACAAACGATGGTTTTTTCGCCTTATTCTTTCCATTTAACCTAAAATACAAAAAAAAAAAAAAAATACGTACATAAATAAAATCAATTTCATATCTTTTCAAAAATAAAGTTAAATACTTTTTACTTTCTCTTGCCTATATGAATATATAGGAAGGAAAGTATTGTTTTCATGTCGATTTTAAGAAATCGTAATAAAACATTAGAAATAAACAAAAAAACTAACCTCAAAAAACATAACCTTCTTTTAATCATGAGTGAAAGACGGAAAATGAAAATCGACCTGTTTGGCTTAAAAATACGGAAAATCACTCTTTCACGCTAAACTAGGCTCTGTAGAGAAAAATGCTTTAAATTAAAGTTGTATATCTTTTTATTCCCTATAAAATTAATTATATACACTTTTGTCGTAAATGTGTACTACGGCCGAAATCTTAAAAAATCAATTTTTCACACGTTTTCGTGAGAAAAAAACAGAAAATCGCTAATTACTGCTAAACTAAGCGTTATACAAAAAATGTTTGAAATAAAAGTTGTAGGATTTTAAATTTTCTGCAACTTTAATTTTATAAAATTTTGCACTAAAATGCATATTAAAGCTGTAACCTTAAGAAAACAATGTTTTTACATGAAAACAGTCTCACCAAGAATTTTCACCAACGTGGCGCCTACCCTGTCTTGTAGAGCAAAAAAATTTAGTAAACCAGGCGATTTTTTTAAAAAATTGTAGGACCAGTTTTTGAGAAAATCGGAAAAAGTGAAAAATTACATGAATAACCTACTACTTCTGGTTGACTGATTTTGATGAAAATGTTCATGTCGGGTCCGGTAGTGGTATGCAATTTAAGTTTTAAGTTTCAAGTTCGTATGATGTTCTGTTCTTGAGATATTCTGTTCACACACACACACACACACAGACCGATCGCTAAAAACATGTTTTTTGGATTCAGGGGGTCTGAAAACGTGTAGATCCGGTGAAAACTTGACATGAAAACAATACTTTCCTTCCTATATATTCATATAGGCAAGAGTAAAAACATGTATATAAATAAAATCAATTTCATATCTTTTCAAAAAGAAAGTTAAATATAGATTACTGAAGTCATGAGATTACCTTTTGTGTATGTATGGGCTGTGAGGAAGGGAAGTGAAATTTTTGCAGTGCTGCCAACCTCAACAGTGAGACACTACTCGTACAACTGCACTGCCGTGCAGTTTCTAGATACATTTTGTAAGGTGTGGTTTATTCCAAGAAAATGTTTTCTTCATAAACCTTATAGGAAATAAATCTGACCTGTGATATTGCCTATAGCTTAATTACATGACTAGAAATGTCTGTAATTATGAATGAATCGCCTTCTTTATTATTGCTGTCATTCGCGTTTTCATTATCAGTCTCTCTAGTATCTACGTAACCGTTTTCTTTTTTTTATCAGGTGTCAACAAAACTGTTAAAGAATAGCTTCTTCGCATTCTTAATTTCCTTCTTTATTTTTTGAATTGTGGAAAGAGAAACATCACAGTAGTTAGCCGCTCGCTCACGGCTTTTGTTAAGAGGCACGGACAGGCATTTTTGGTCAGCTTCAACTTCACATTTTATTACATTGTGTTCAGCACTGTGAATAGTTCGACCACGTGATCGAGAAACCGACATTTGTGTTTACGGTAAAAAAACAGTTATATTCGTACAGTTAACCTATTATTATTTTAAAAATTTTATGGCCTACAAAGGACCACTTTAGTCATTTTACATTTAAAGTCTTTCCTTCTTTCTTCCTTTTCTTTTCCGCCCAATATTTTTTCATCCTTTCCGAGCGCAATTTTCTTTCCTCCCCTGGAACCACTCTTCCCAATCGTTGCTTGTTCCTTCCCGGCTGTAGTACAACGCGTTCGTCCTTCAATATCTTCAATGCATTTGTCTGGTGTTTTAAATCTTCTATTGTAATTTCTAACCTTCTAATATCTTCTTTTAATTCTGTGATCCATTTAATATCACTTTTACTATACCACAGTTTTTCTATTATTTTCCTGCTAGTTCTATTTTCAGGTGTCCTTAAAAGATGTCCCAGGAATGATATTCGTTTCTTTTTAATTATACTTGTAATAGGTTCTATGTTTTTGTAGACCATTTCGTTGGAAGCTAGTCTCCAAACTCCGTCTACTTGATAGTTTTTGTTCAAGCAAGTTCTGACTATTCTTCTCTCAATCCTGAGGACCTTATCTATTGCAATGGTATTTGTGGTTTTAAATATTGTTTCACTTGCGTATGTAATTTGTGGTAGGGCGACTGCTTTGTATTTATTGAAAGACATCTTTTATTATATGTGTTCTTAGTAGCATGTTTAATCCTAGTTAGTTTAACAGTTAACCTATATTAACAGTTGGTTTGTTTGTGTTGAAAAGCTCAGCTTGGACAAGTAGTTGATTGAAAAATGTAATTTTGGGTACCTATAACTGCTTCCATTGCTATTACTGTGTACTTTTTCTCTTTAACTCATACATTAGTGCGCCGCAAGAGCTCACTGCATAGGATGGTGTACCATGACCAAAAAAAAATGGTTGAGAACTACTGCTCTAGAGAAAGGTGCAGCCTCTCACTTCATAGGCCCAGAGCCATTCTGTGGAATTGGTGAAGGCTATTATAGAGGTATAGTTAGGGCCTGGGAAGAGGAGGCTAAAACCTCCTATTGGGAGAAGGTGCCAGGCTGTGAGCAGGCAAAGAAATTCATTGCCTATTCCAGCAGGAAGGCTGGGATATATAATAGACTAGGAAGACAGGACTTGAGGAGGGTAGTGGGACTGATGACTGGTCATTGTAATCTTGGGTATCATTTATCCAAGATAGGAGTTGCTGAAGAGAGCCTGTGTAGATTCTGTCATGAGGCAGAAGAGAAGGCTGAGCATATTTTATGCAGTTGCAAAGTGGTTGGCTGCAAAAGAAGAGCGCTGATGGGTAAGGACGTGTTAACACCTTCTCAGGTAAGTGCGCTAGATCCTAGGCAGATCCTGCGCTTTATCGAAAGTGTGGGTCTTGCATAAATAAGGAATAGGGGCAATCACAAAAGATCTTTTAGGTCGTGGTGAGGAGGGGCTGCAGAAGCCTGAACGCCCTGGTGTTGTAAAGTAAAGTAAAGTACTGCTCTAGAGGCTTTACAAAGTAAAACAAGAAGTGAAGTGGTTTACTACTGCCTTCTTCACTGAGTGAAAAAGTACGCTTATCACCTTCACTTCATTCACCACAGGGTCTGGCTGTATAATGAAATTCATTACTCTCAGAGGAGGTAACTCTTAACTAGTGTCTTTCACACCTTTACCTCTTCTGTTCTTTAAATGTTTTAATCATATAATTGGCTGACCATGCGATAAGAAACAGAACTATTTTTTGTAGCCCTGGAACTAGGAGATCGTTTTTTTTATGGTTTCATTTCCAACTGTTCTGCAATTAACTGCTAATGCAGACGGTGAAGGATGAAATTATTTTTTATAACGTATGAAAATATGCCGTGCCTGAATGGGATTTGAACCAAGACCAAGCGAGATAATAATAATAGGAGATCGAGTGCAAATAATTTAATGCTCCATAATTAATATGGGCAACATCTTAAGTTATCTATATAAAATTCTTTATTATTTTTAAGAGACGTTCACAAAAGTTTTTTTTTTTTTAAATTACATTATTTGCAATCAGTTTTTAAAAAAATAAACTATAAACAAATCTTTTGAATTTACAAATCACAAGTTGAGGCCTCATTATCCTGAGTACCTCTCATTATATCAATTATTCACATGTTAAAAGAGAAAATGACTATGTACAAAGATGTTTACATTTTACAATATGGAATACTTTTCAATATAATTTTATGTACTTTTCAACTCTTTCAGACAAGTCCAAAACATGGTAATGTTTCAGGCGCCTAACTTCTTCTGCATTATTTAGAAGATTTATGGCTAATTCGTTTTCGTGGCTTTCAAGTCTTGCCTGATATTTTCTATTAAAACGCCTGACCTCGTCCATTACATCAGGAAGGTTGCAATAATGTTGTATTCTGCATTCCTTGCAAACCATAATGCCTTTGTTATAGCCCGAAGAACCTTATTTTGGAACCTTTGAATTATCTGTATGTTACTTCTGCTGGTAGTTCCCCAAAGTTGAACGCCGTACAACCAAACTGGTTTTAGTAACATTTTGTAAAGCAGCAACTTATTCTCAAGATAGAGTGAAGAGTTCCCACCAATCAGCCAGTACATCCTTTTGTATATTAGATTTAATTCGTTCCTCTTCATTCTCACATGGGTTTTCCAAGTTAACCGCCTGTCAAGATGCATACCCAGGTACTTTACAACTTCACTTTGTGGTAAATCAACACCTCCAAGTTTTACTGGTGGACAAGTATTCCTCCGCATTGTAAATGTAACATGCTGCGATTTTGCAGTATTGATCTTTACTCTCCATTTTTGAAGCCATGGTTGGATTTGGTCTAAACATTCCTGAAGTTTGTTGGAAGCAACTATAGGATCTCCACTCTTAGCAAGCAAGGCCTTATCGTCAGCAAATGCAGCTTGAACTACCCCTTCAGTTGTTCACAAAAGTAAAAATAAAATAATTACAGCAAAAAATTTTGTGGTTACCTTTTAATTTTGTTAGGAGAACAACGTCTAGACGAAGAAACAGGAACACTACTTCTACAATAGCTACTGGTTCCATTTCCAGTACTGGCCCCATTACTACACTTTGGTGGTAGTGAAAGGACAGGAGGTGGTGGTAATGAAGCGACAAGATTTGATCGGAAATCCTCTTTTTCCCGAACCAATTGTTTGCGTTTTAAGCCAGCCGTTTCCTTATCATTGTTCTGTTTTTGTTCTTTACGCAATTTATCTGTCGCACATGCTCCGCGCGTTATCGCCAGAAGCCGATTGATCTCCTTTTCTTTACGAAGATAATCATTTAAGTCTGGCTGTAAATAAAATAAAAACCACAAATAAATCAATACGTAAAGTAAATTAGATAAATACAAGGTCTATTCAGAAAATAACGGAAATTTTTAAATTTTGCGGGTTTGGAGAGTACGATTGTCAAGATTTTTTTTGCACAGCCCACCCAAGAATTTCAGCAGACATTGTGCTTACCCCTTCCTGTAAAGAATAAGGAAAGTGTTAAATGCGGCAATTTTTAAAAAAATCATATGAGCCAGTTTTGAGAAAATCGCACGAATAAATTACTTCTGGTTGACCACTTTTGATGAAAATTTTTGAGTTGTGTCCCCTATCTTACGTTCAAAGTTTCAACTTCGTACAATATTTCATTCTAGATATTTTTTCCACATACACACACACAGACCAATCGCTAAAAAAATATTTTTGGGTTCATGGGGTCTAAAAATATGTATGAGGGTAAGTCAATTATTATCCGCAATTTAGTTATATTTTTGTTTATGTTGGAAGTACTGTCGTTTTGCGTTGATGATGCATGCTTTGTTTATTTGTGGTTATATGTACGCAAGTATCAAGCTGATAGGTTAGTTTTGTTATCGCTGTCGTGCTGTTAATCATGGCTGCTCCACTTTCTATTTGCACCAAAGAAGAGCAACGTTCAGTAATCCGTTTTTTCTAGTCGGAAGGTGTATCAGGGGCCGAAATTCATAGAAGACTTTCGGTACAGTACGGGAACAGTGCTTTGCCACAACGAAGTGCCTACAAATGGATTGAAAAATTCAAAAATGGTTGCACAAGTGTTACGCACGATGAAGGAGCCGGATGACTGTTTACCGCCGTAAATGAAGAAAACATTGAGCGTTCACGTGAAATGATTCTCTTAGACAGACTAGAAACTATTGACGAAGTGGCATATCGTCTGCAAATTAACCACGGTTCTGCGTACAAAATCATTCACAACACACTTGGGTTTTATAAAGTTTGTGCAAGATAGGTACCAAAACAACTGACACTGTTGCATAAACAAACGCGCTTGGACATCTGCAAAAAACATTTGGATTGCTATGGTAACGAACGGGACAACTTCTTAGACCAGATCATTACTGGTGACGAAACATGGATCCATCATTGCGAGCCGGAGAGTAAACGGCAGAGTATGGAATGGAAACATCCAAATTCATCGTGCAAGAAAAAATTCAAGACCCAACCGTCCGCAGGAAAACTGATGCTTACAGTTTTTTGGGACTCACAAGGTCCAGTACTGGAACATTATCAGGAAAGGGGGCACAACAATAAACAGAGTACATTACAGTGAGATGCTTACTGCAAAGCTAAAGCCTGTAATTCGAAGCAAACACCGAGGACTGCTGTCAAAAAGTGTTAAGTTGTTGCACGACAACGCCCATCCATATACTGCTGCCAACACTCCTGAAACTCAATTTTGAGGTACTGGCTCATCCTCCATATAGTCCCGATCTTGCTCCTTCTGATTATTACTTGTTTGGTCCACTCAAAGAGGCATTAAGGGGCTGTCGATTTACCTCGAACGAAGCATTGAAAGAAGTGGTGCATTTCTGGCTCGCATCTCAACCAAAAACCTTCTTTTACGAGGGCATCAGGAAACTTGAACAACGATGGACCAAGTGCGTTGAAAAGCAAGGGGACTATGTTAAAAAATAAAGTACTTGTAAGTTTCCTATTTGATTACAATAAAATTTTATAACTACATTGCGGTTAATAATTGACTTACTCTCGTATTTCCAGAGAAAACTTGATTTTGAAAAATCATGATATATGAAAACAATACCGAACCTTCCAATACATTCATACAAGGTTCAAGAGAAAGTAAATCCACTACAGTTAAAAGAATTTTTCAAAAAATAGACATACTAAAATTCAACAGTTCAGTAGGCCTATATTACTTGTAATTACAATTCTATGCGCATTTTTATTATACATGGAGATCGTAAACTTTTAATATTTAGCCTTTTTTACTGCTTTCTTTTTCTCCACTTGTTACGAGCACTGCAAAATTGCTCAAATTAAAAAAAAGCATAAATTTACAAGTTTTTTATATAAATAAAAACCACTACATTAGTATATCAGGTTGACTCCCATGAGACACTTATATGTCTCTCACCAGATCTGTAAAATTTACTTTTGAGAGACTGATCCATCTCTCATGTAATAGTGTTGTAATTCGTGTTGTATTGTAAAAGTTGACTCTGGTGAGGGTGCCTCTGTGTAGACAACTGGTCATCAAGTTTACCACTCGCCGAACAAATGCTTGATAGAGAGACAAAACCTTTTCCGTTATTTCACATCACACCATCTGTAACCTTAAAGTCGCTTCGTGTAAACTCATCTTTATTGTTATGACTGATGACTCCCACTCACTGTAATTAATATAGTCGATATTGTTTGCATGTTTATTAATACACATCAGTAGGTTGTTCGCTTTGCACGTGTTTTTTGTTCAATACATAATGAATCTTTTGGAATTGGCTCCTGTTATTTCTATTAAGGAAATAGCTATACGTTTCCTTCAAGAGTAATGAATATTGCATAATCTGCGCATTTATTTAAATAGACACAATATGATAGGCTACTCAACACCACTGGCCAGGATCGTTGGGTGTGTAATAAAGCAATCTGCAGAATCAGTAAACCTCTAAGAAGCGACACAATTAATTAATTTGTGAGACTTGTAAAAGAACGAAGGAAAAAACAACCGAAAATATAATGAAAATGAAAACAACCAAAAATAAAAGAGTCAAGCGATTGCTAATCGAACAGTAGAGAGGACGTGCAGGCAGTTGCTGGGTCGAACAGTGAAGGTCCATTCACATATTTTCATGACGCGAAATAACGGAAAAGGTCCAAGAGATGCATCATCGATAGTTATGTAGTTTTTTTTGAAAAATAACCAGGTTATTTATAAAATACGAGGTGTGTTCAAAAAGTAACGGAATTTTTAAATTTCGCGGGTTTGGATAGTCCGATTGTAAATTTTTTTTTTTTATTATGTTGGTACACATGCCCCTGACGTACGATAAAATTTTCAACAATATTCATTGCTTAGTTCTTAAGTGGAAGCCGCTAAGGTTAGACGTGTTTTTCGAGCACAGCTATTTTTGTTTGTTAAAAAAATGGATCAAAGAATTTGTATTAAATTTTGCGTGAAAAATGAAATAAAGTGTAATAAAGTGTGTGAAATGTTAACAAAGGCATATGGTGAGTCTGCTATGAGTAAAACAAGGATTTACGAGTGGTATAAGCGTTTCCAAGATGGCCGCGAAAACGTTGAAAATGACGAACGACCCGGACGTCCAAGCACATCAACAACCGATGAAAACATGAAAAAAATGGTTATGAACGATCGCCAAATCTCAATCAGAGAAGTCAGTGATGATGTTGGCATATCGATTGGCTCATGCCATGAAATTTTTTCGGATGTTTTGGGTATGAAACGTGTGGCAGCAAAATTTGTTCCAAAATTGTTGAATTTCGAACAAAAACAGCGGCAAATGGAAGTTGCTCAGGAGTCACTAAATGAAGTCGACAACGATGCGGATCTACTCAAACGTGTTATAACAGGTGACGAAACATGGGTTTACGGATACGATGTCGAAACTAAGGCTCAATCGTCCCAGTGGAGGCATTCTGGATCGCCAAGACCGAAAAAGGTTCGACAAGTGCGGTCGAATGTGAAGGTTATGCTCACTGTGTTCTTCAATTTTAATGGCATAGTGCATCATGAATTCTTGCCACAAGGTGAAACAACCAATAAAGAGTACTACCTACAAGTTCAATGCCGTTTGCGTGAAGCAATCCGAAAAAAACGCCCGGATTTGTGGCAAAACAATTCATGGCTTTTGCACCTGCTCACACTTCATTGCTTGTTCGTGAATTTTTGGCCAAAAACAAAACTGTAACGATGCCCCAGCCTCCATATTCGCCAGACATGGCTCCATGTGACTTTTTTCTATTTCCAAACATAAAGAGAACATTAAAAGGCCGTCGTTTTACAAGCATAGATGACATTAAAAGCGAATCGGTGAAAGAGCTAAAAGCTGTCACAAAGATCGAGTTTCAGAAGTGTTTCGAGGATTGGAAAAAGCGTTGGCACAAGTGTATTGCATGCGAAGGGGACTACTTTGAAGGCGACAATATTAATGTAGATGAATAAATAAATATTTTTTTCAAAAAACGAAAATTCCCGTTATTTTTAGAACAAACCTCGTACATATATACTTCATAGAAATACAAGTAAAATTTCAGTTAAACTCAAAAGTTTTTCACAGTAAATTTGATGTTTTTACTCATGAGTACCTGATCAGTCTCTCACCTAAAAAAACAGCCCCAAAAAATTTAAGCCTTACAATACTCTAAACTTGAAAGAAACTTAACCTTTTATAGGGCAGTACTACGGGGAAAATATAGATAAATTTTGTATTATAGGGAGTTGAATAATGTATTTCTAGTGCCAGAAAAGTAAGATATTCATTATTTTTATGTTAGGCCCTGATAAGTATACTTACTAAGGAATGTTTATTGAAATGGGAATCACATAATGTTTAGTGGTAAGAATGCTTATGAAAACAACTTGTAGACCTTTATAACAGAAAAATGTGTAGAAAAACTTGTTGTTGTTTAGGTCATCAGCCAAATGGCTGGTTTGAACCTGTAGAGGTTTTACTAAGTAAAACGAGGAGTAAGGTGCCATTGCCTTCCTCACTGAATGGAAAAATACGCTTATCAGCATGCCAGGCCCTCTGAAAAGCACATATTTTCCACTCTGCAAATGACACCTTCACTTCATTCATCACAGGGTCTGGCTGTAAAATGAAATTCATTACTTTCAGAGAATATAACTCTGATTAGTGTCTTTTACACCTCTACCTCTTCTGTTCTTAAATAGTTCAGTCATAATAAGTGGCTGACCATGTGATAAGAAACAGAACTATTTTTTTTAGCCCTGGACCAAACAGATAGAGTGCAATTAAAATAACACTCCAACTGCCCGTTTTGGGCATAGAAAAACTTATCACAACTTTATATTAGAATGAATGCTTGCTTTCCCGAAAAATCTCAAATTTTCTAAGCGCTGTACAAAAGTAACAACAACACAACTCGGTTGCGTACGCTGGTATGAATCCTTACCACATTCGTGTAAATCATGAAGCAAATGGTCGCTGCGCCCTAATTTAAAAATCTGGTGTGAAACACTCACACAACTTTCTCTTGCCAATGCAAATAATTAACAATATAACCTAACATTAGTAATAAAACATTAGAAATAAACAAATGACTAACCTCTAAAAATATAACCTTATTTTAATCATGACTGAAAGACGCAAAATGAAAATCGACCTCAGTTTGGCTTAAAAATACGGAAAATCATTCTTTCACACTAAACTAGGCTCTGTAGAAAAAATGCTTTAAATAAAAGTTGTAGATCTTTTTATTTCCTGTAAAATTAATTTTATACACTTTTGTTGTAAAATGCATACTAAGGCCGAAATCTTTAAAAAATAGATTTTTCACACGTTTTCGTGAGAAAAAAACAGAAAATCGCTAATTACTGCTAAACTAAGCGTTATACAAAAAAAAGTTTGAAATAAAAGTTGTAGGTTTTAAAATTCTCTACAACTTTTATTATATAAGTTTTTGGGCTAAAATTTATAATGGAGCCATAATCTTAAAAAAACTATTTCTTTACGTGAAAACAGCCTCACCAAGAATTTCAGCAAACATGGCGCCTAGCCTATTATGTAAAGCATAAAAAATTTACTAAACCAGGCAATTTTTTAAAAAATCGTAGGACCAGTTTTTGAGAAAATCGCAAAAAAGTGAAAAATTACACCAATAAACTACTACTTCCGGTTGACCAATTTTGATGAAAATGTTTGTGTTGGGTCCGGTAGATGTGTGTAACTTAAGTTTCAAGTTTCAAGTTTGTACGATGTTCCGTTACTGAGATATTTTGTACACACACACACACAGACCAATCGCTGAAAACATGTTTTTTGGCTTCAGGGGGTCTGAAAACGTGTAGATCTGGTGAAAACTCGACATGAAAACAATACTTTCCTTCCTATATATTTATATAGGCAAGAGAAAGTAAAAAACACAGGAACCATGAAATAAGTATGGGGTTTTTAAGCAAAATTACAAAAATTGGGTTGGGAGTCAACCTGATATTTTCTACTGATATGATGTTAGCTAATAACCGAACAATTTATTACAAAATTCTTAAGAATCTACATGCTAAATTGTTGTAAGTAAGAATCTACGTGCGTACCTGCATTGCAGCTTGTGTGTGAGCCTGCCCAACATCCTTCAAGCATTCTTTATATCTATGCTGAAGATCATCCACCTTTTTAGCTTCCCATCGTTTCGCAAAATATAAATTTTGTTGTTCATTGAAATTCTTCTGTTTATCTTTCTCCATTCTAACTTTTGTTCGAACTTCGTTAGCCATATCTTTAGCTTGCTGACGTACCTATATTTATAAAAATTCAAAGAAAATATATATTTAACAACAATAATATTAAAATCTGGTGTAAAACACTCACACAACTTTCTCTTACCAATGCAAATAATGACCAATACAACCTAACATTAGTAATACAACATTAGAAATAAACAAAAAACTAACCCCAAACAACATAACCTTAATTTAATAATGAGTGAAACACGCAAAATGAAAACCAACCTCAATTTGCCTTAAAATACGGAAAATCACTCTTTCACGCTAAACTAGGCTCTGTAGAGAAAAATGCTCTAAATAAAAGTCTTAGATCTTTTAATTTCCTATAAATTTTATTACATACCTTTTTGTCGTAAAATGCATACTAATGCTGAATTCTTAAAAAAATCGATTTTTCACACGTTTTCATGAGAAAAAAACAGAATTGTTAATTACCTATAAACTAAGCGTTATACAAAAAAATATTTGAAACAAAAGTAGGATTTTAAATTCTCTACATTTTTTATTATATAAATTTTTGCACTAAAATGCATATTAAAGCCGTAATCTTAAAAAAACAATTTCTTTATAAGAAAACAGCCTCACCAAGAATTTCAGCAAACATGGCGCCTACCCTATCTTGTAGAGCATAAAAAATTAAGTAAATGAAGTGATTTTCAAGAAAATCGTAGGACCAGTTTTTTGAGAAAATCGCAAAAAAGTGAAAAATTACATGAATAAATACTACTTCCAGTAGACCGATTTTGATGAAAATGTCCGTGTCGCATCCGGTTATTGTATGTAACTTAAGTTTTAAGTTTCAAGTTTGTACGTTCTTCCATTCTTGAGATATTCTGTTCACACACACACACAGACCAATCGCTAAAAACATGTTTTTTGGTTGAGGGGGTCTGAAAACGTGTAGATCCGGTGAAAATTTGATTTGTTAAAATCGACATGAAAGCAATACTTTCCTTCCTATATATTCATATAGGCTAGAGAAAGTAAAAATTCCAACTTATGAATTCGAAAGAGCAATGGATTAATGTGAAATTATTAGTGAGACTTGAAAAATCCGACACAGAGGCCCAAACTTTGTTGAAACAAGTGTCCGGTGATGAATGTGTGTCATGCATTAAGTGGTTCAAAGAAGAATGAGAAGAGATTGAAGATAACAGATTTACAGAGCTATCCTCAACTTCTTTAACAGATGAAAATATTGATAACAACAATACATTTAATCCAAAATGACCGTCGGTTGAGTATTCATGCAATTGCTGAAATTGTAAGAATCAACAAAGAAACAGTTCAACAGATTTTACATTAACATTTTCACATGAGGAATATTTGGTCAAAAATGGTGTCCATAAGGTATTGGATATTAACTATTTTTGGCTAAGCATGAAATCCCTGGGTTGGCATATCCACCCTACTTATCAGATCTTGCTCCATGTAACTTTTTACTGTTCCTAAAAGTGAAATCTCCATTAAAAGGAATAAGATTTAAGACAAATGGAGGTGTGAAAGAAAAAGCAACACAGACTATAAATATGCTTTCAAAAGAAAACTTCAAATACAGTTTTGAACAGTGAAAAATTCACATGGAGTGGTGTAAGAATCGTGGAGAAAAATATATTGAAATAGAAAATGTTAAAGTTGTAAAGTCAAAATAAAGAATGTAGCCCTAATCTAGTTTTTATTTGGCCAAAACTCATTTATAAGGTGTTAGCAATGAGTAAGAAAATATTGGGCAAGAAATTACCCAAATAAATTGGTAGCCTGTATAAACAAGTTAAAAACATATCAGAAGAAATTGAAAAAGTAAGATTCTAAAGATATCTGATACAAATGAATCAATAAAAACAAAAACAAAATTTCTGTGTGAAACACTCATGTGACGTTCTCTTGCCAATGTAAATAATGAATAATGAATAATATAACTCGTTTTATTATGAGTAAACAATTTAAAATTAAAAACAACCAAATATTAATCATGAATGAATTACGCTAAATACTTACAAATCAATATCTAACAAAAATTATAAAACTAATATAACACTTTTATAATTTTGTTATTAAATCAATACGTTAGCACAACAAAAATTATAAAAGGTTATGTAGTACGCCGTAAATTAATCCCGAATGACGCAGAGAACGGTTTTGTTCACAAAACCTTAAACGTAAAATATGATATGAAGTAATTCCAAAATTATATTAAAAAGCTATTATCATAAGTACCTGCAGTAAACGTAATTTTTTTCGTCTATCCAACTCATTCTTTTTGGCGGTTTCCACATCTGTTAATAGAATTTTATTTCTAAAAACTGGCTGCCCACTTAACGAAATTGATATGGGCATTGTTCTAAACTAAATAAAAATATACCCTACCCTAGTCTATTTGCCTTAGTTTTAAAACCGTAAACTTTATAAAACAGTAAAACCCGTTATAAACAAAATTAAAAACACTAAACGGTCTGACACTGAACTTTCAAACGCAATTTCAGCTGATTGTGTTCGTCAATTAAGAATAGGAATGCCAACGTAAGCAAACAAAATTACTGTACTTGAAAACGAATAAATTTTGTAAGAAACAATGTATTAAAAATGTACTAATACTTTTAAGTATACTTAAACATTAATATCTTTCAAATTCATTTCTAAAATATTTATAACAGAAAGAATAAAAAAACAACTAAAAAGAAATTTAACATTTGATGTAAAAGATTTACATGTCTGTATATATTGTGGTATAAGAGCTTTGAATACTCAAAGTATAAGAGATTTTATTTTAAAAAATATAATGTTTTATAATCATTTAAAAATGAATAAATTTTAATCATTTGATTTTTCATTTTATAAAATAACACCCACCGTTATAGTGGCGGTCTCCTTAATGTCATAACGCCATTTTTGTTTTTGTAAATAACATCATATTCCCTGGTTGTATTTTGTACAGTTTTGAATAAATAAATTAAGTTAAAAAAAAACAAATAAATAAATAAATAACACGGTTGGAACTGCGGTACATAAATAATAAATCTTATACGTATTCCAAAACGAAGTGGTCGCCTTCATAGCACTTCGGTTAGCGCCCTAGCATACTCACGTTCAATTCCCGGCTTAGGTCTGAATTTTATTACATGTCAAAACATAACAGCCCATGAACCACAGTAGTTGCTGATGACCAAAATGTTCATGCGACTTCAAATAAACTAAATAATAAAACAATATATAAGGAATTAACGTTTGTTTGTACGAGGCAAGTCTAATCTCAAATTGTTTTCATGTCATTTTTTCGAAATCGCGTTTTCATCGGAAATACATGTTTTCAGGCCCCCCCCCCCCCAACAAAAAAAACATGTTTTTAACGATCAGTGTGTAGCCTATATGTGAATAAAATAATATCTTAATAAAGAAATATCGAACGAAGTTGAAACTTGGACTTAAATTAGGTATAGATAGTGACTTACGAGAACGCCTTTTGCGTATGGATGGGCTGTGAGAAGGGAAGAGAAATCAGACAGTGCTGCCAACCTCAACTCTCAGACACTATAGTTTACTACCATCTAATTGCACCGTTAGTTAATCACATGATGCCTTTCAGATAACATACTTTGTTGTGACTTACACTATTTCTGCTTTAACCTCACTTCCTTTCACTTTTTTTCTTAATGAACAAAGTTTCCAACTAAAATTTAACTTTTCTTTCAAAACCGGTAATAACTTTTCACATATCAACATCACTTTCTTAGTGATATAACCGTTTAATTTCTTTACCAGGTGTCAAAAAACTGTTGATGAAGGATTTATCTTCTTCACTGCCTTCTTTATAATTCGAATTGTGGAAAGATAAACATCACTGTAGTTAGCCGCTCGATCACGGCTTTTGTTAAGAGGCAAGGAAAGGTATACGTATCAGACGAACTAATGTCCCATAGCCGAGCGAGTGAGAGGGAGATATGTATCATAACTACGCATGCGCCCAAAGGTCTTTACCGTTATAATCCAAATCTGAAAACCTACTACAGTCGTTATCTTGCTTGCTAGTTTATTGGGTGCATAAACGCTTGCTCACAACAATGAGTAAAATTATATGACAATGTTACTGGAACGGCGCGAATGGCTTGTGCGAGTGAGAGCGTTATGCATTCTCTCACTCCCACGGCTAGGGGACATTATTTTTTTTTTGTTTAACGTCCGACTGTTCTGCAATTACTGCTAATGCAGACGGTGAATGATGAAATGATTTTTTGTAACGTATGAAAAAATGCCGTGCCTGAATGGGATTCGAACCCAAGACCGGGCATTAGTTCATCTGAATACTGTATGTTTGTTTAGCTTCAACTTCACAGAGTTTTATTACATTGAAATTTATAAATTAAATTAAAAATATAAATTTATAAATTTCGTTCAGCACTGTGAACAATATTAGACCACGTTTTCGAGAAACCGACATTTCCGTTTACAGTTAAAAAGAAGTTATATTCGTACAGTTAACCTACAAAAATTTCCCAATATACTGTATGTTCTCTAAGTATAATTTACGTTGTTGTGGTGGTGAACTGATACCAAAGCCGTCGCGCATGCGCACTGATGGCTTTTCTCCCTGTACCCCACGTTAAAACTAAAGTCGTAACCTTAAAGTCGTCTCGTGTAAACGCATCTTTACTACTATGTATGTATCTAAAGTCCAGCCTTTCTTAGTTTGCTCCTGATGTAAACAAATAATGACGTCACTGAGCATGCGCATTTATAAAAATGAGTACACGGTGATTAAAAAGTAACAACAAAATACTTTCAAAAGTATTTAAATACAAAATACTTTTAAAAGTATTTTTATAAATGGAATTGTTAGGCCTACATCATATCATGACTGATGTTTTAAGTACTTATAATTTAAAACATTGTCAACTTAATAGGAATACGACATCCATAAAGTCGCGGACTCTAGCATGCACCCTGCAGCAGCTGGCTTTGGTTTGTTGACAGTAGGATCAAACTAAGAACGGCTGAACTGTAAGCTTTGTGCAGCTGCGAGATGAAGGGGAAAGACGAAGTACTAATATAATTTATAGCTAGATAACTTGAAAAATTATACCAGACTGCTGTTACGTCATAACACTGTACTAATCATCTCATAGCTTTTCGCTGGGCAGTAGGCTGCCTCCTAGTGGGGTGACATACGTGGGTGTTGTTTTGACTATTCGCTGTAGACGGCGACACCCAATATATTATGTACTATAAGCGCGTCAGCTCGTGATCCGTGTGAGGAATTTCTGTTATGGCATGCAGTGAAAGATTATACTAATCATAAAATAAACATTTATCATAATGTTCTTGTCATTATAAAGTAACCTTTTGTTTTATTATTTCAATTTATTCTATAATATAGTAAATCTTTTACTTTTCTTTCATTGTATTTATTAATATTTAGTAATTATTTACAGTTTGAGTCAGGCAGTCCTCAGTAATTAAAATATGCACGTAGCATAGAAAATAAGGAAATTAAAAAATATATATTTCATAACATTAATTTATAGGCCTAAATAATTAGTAGCAAATTATGATTGTGATTTTTTTTACCTCAGTCAAGTGGTTAAGCCAATTCCGAGTCCTTTACGCGATTCTTCATCACAGTTTTTTATAACTGATGCAATAATTTGTCGCACTTCCGAATGAATTACCGCTTTATTTTTCCGGGAAGACATATTAAAATAAAACAAAAGATATGAAAAATACACGTTGAAATTTACCTAACACAAAACACACAAAACAAATAACTTTTGGCACGTTAACACACTTTAATTTGAAAATAAAAATCACTTTAGCGATCAAAAATCATGAATAACGATTAACACATCCGAGACGCATTACCTAGCACAAATGTACAACTGTATATTGTGACACGTGTATCCGTTGTGAAAAGCAATAATACGTAGGCCTATAATAAATAAATACATAGGCATAATAATAATATTTACATGATGACTAAATGTTTTTGTACTGCACAATAAGACAAAATATATTACTCACATTCTATTATGCCACCCGCCCCACTTCCCCAGACGACAGAGATCATGAGCTGGCGCGCGTATAGTAGTTTGGATAGTTCCCTTGACTACTACAAACATAATACATGTAAAACGTTACTACTACTAACGCAATCTCTCACAGTAGTAGTGACGTAATTCATTTCTCTCAGCTGCACAAAGCTTAGGAACGGGCAGTATTATATCTGATCACTGGTAACGCAATGTTAAGTTGACGATCGTCACCTAAAGTTAGACTGGTCTCTCAGTTTGGCTTAAAAATACGGAAAATCACTCTTTCACGCTAAACTAAGCTCTGTAGAGAAAAATGCTCTAAATAAAAGTTGTAGAGCTTTTAATTTCCTATAAATTTGATTATACTCCTTTGTCGTAAAATGTATACTAAGGCTGAAATCTTTAAAAAAAATTGATTTTTATACGTTTTCGTGAGAAAAAAACAGAAAATCGATTTTCTGTTTTATAATTAAATATAATTTAATTTTTTAATTATTATTTTTATATTATAATTTATAATAATTAATAATAATAATTATAATTTATTATATATTATAATATAATTTAATGTAAATTTACTAACGCTAAACTAAGCGTTATAGGCCTACAAAGAAATGTATAAATAAAAGTTTTTGGATTTTAACTTCTCTACAACTTTAATTATATACATTTTTGCGCTGAAATGCATATTAAAGTCGCAATCTTAAAAAAACAATTTTTTTACGAAAAAACAACCTCCCCAACAATTTCAGCAAAAATGGCGCCTACCGTATCGTGTAGAGAATAATGTAGTAAATGAGACGATTTAAAAAAAAAATCGTAGGACCAGTTTTTGAGAAAATCGCAAAAAAGTGAAAAATTACACGAATAAACTACTGCTGTTGGTTGACCGATTTTGATGAAAATGTTCGTGTTGGGTTCGCTCGTGTATCTAATTTAAGTTTCCAGTTTCAAGTTCGTACGATGTTCCGTTCTTGAGATATTCCGTTCACACACACGCGCGCGCGCACACACACACACACGCATACACACACACACACTATTTGCTAAAACATGTTTTTTGGGTTCAGGGGGTTTGAGAACGTGTAGATCCGGTGAAAACTCGATTTCGAAAAATCGACATGAAAACAATACTTTCCTTCCATATATTCATATAGGCAAGAGAAAGTAAAAATTAATCAAAAGAAAAATGAACTAAAAAAAAAAAAAATAAAAGATTTTACAAAAAAAAAAATCACAGACATTACAGTTAAAATAAAAGCGTGGCGCATTAATATATATAATATTTTACAACGAATATTTTACAATAAATATTATATATATTAATGCGCCACGCTTTTATTTTAACTGTAATGTCTGTGATTGTTTTTTTTGTAAATTTTTTTATTTTTTTCTTTTTAGTTCATTTTTCTTTTGATTAATTGTTAAATAAAAGCGTTTCTTAAAAAAATTTTTTTTTTGATTTTTTTTCTGTGATTTTTTTGTAAACTTTTTTTTGTTAATTGTTTCTTTTTAGTTCATTTTTTTTGATTAATTGTTAAATAAAAGCGTTTTTTTAATTTTTTATTTTTTTGTAAATTTTTTTAACTGTAATTTCTGCGATTTTTTTTGTAAATTTTTTTATTTTTTTCTTTTTAGTTCATTTTTTTTTGATTAATTGTTAAATAAAAGCGTTTCTTAAAATTTTTTTTATTTTTTTATTTTTTTTTTCTGTGATCTTTTTGTAAATTTTTTTTTATTTTTTTATTTTTAGTTCATTTTTTTTATTAATTGTTAAATAAAAGCGTTTCTTAAATGTTTTTTTTTTATTTTTTTGTTATTTTTTTTTCTGTGATTTTTTTGTAAATCTTTTTTTGTTAATTTTTTTTATTTTTTTTTAGTTAATCTTCTATTCCTTTGTGTCGAAGTTTCCGTTTTGCCATTTCTTTTCAGAAAAATGAATTTTATTGCCGAAAATGTCTTTTATTGTCGAATTAGAATAAATTTGTGTGAAAGAGTGTATGAGCAGTGAGTGCTTATGAATGATTATAAAAAATATTGTAACAATTATAATATTTTTTTTTTATTTTTTATTTATTTTTTTTTTATTTTTTTTTATTTAAGAAGTGATAACTGTGATTAAATCTGAGTATGCAAATATAAGCGTGAGTGGATTGTAGAATGTTGATATGAAATAACAAGTGTTAGTTAAATACAATTTCTTAAAAATCAAACAAATTAATTTTTTGGTATTGAATACCTTTTGTTAGGCGTCAGTGCAAATGATGCTGAAATTGATTTGATTAATTTTTAATCTATTTTTTTGTAAACTTCAGAACATTATTTTATTTAATAATTTAATATTATTTATTTAACATACCTTGAATGATGAAATTAATTTCTTTTCAATGAGATCAAAGTTTTAATGAAAATGTCGAACTAACAAACAAATGACTAATAACTCAGGTTAACCTAGAAATGTAAAGGTTTGAAAGGTTATGATAACCTAAAAAGCTTCGGGATAACCTCTTTTTTTTAAAAACAATATTTTGTTTTTAGCGTATGAAGCAAAGACAATATTTTGCAATTAAACTAAATACAAAATTCTCATCTGTTGTGTAAACATATAATTAAAAAAATAACTATTGTTATTATAACAATTATTGTTATTGTTGCATTACAATTATTTTTTCAATCATTGTTAATTTATTAAAAATTAAAGCGTTTAAAAAATTGATATAAATTTTGCGTACATTAATTTGCGTGTGTGGGCGTTTGTAGAGTTTTTAATAACACAACAAAATATTATTTAAAATCATTCAAATTTGTTTAAATCTGCTTTTTTTATTTTTTTTGTGGGTGTGCGTGGGTGTGATTGGTCATGCGTGGGTGTGTGTAGGCTTATAATAAAGATTAATTTTTTGATTAATTGTTAAATAATAGCGTTTCTTAAAATTTTTTTTTAATTTTTTTTTTTGATTTTTTTGTAATTTTTTTCTGTGATTTTTTTTGTAAATTTTTTTTCGTAAATTTTTTTTATTTTTTTATTTTTAGTTAATTTTTTTAAGTAATTGTTAAATAAAAGCGTTTCTTAAAAAATTTTTTAAAATTTTTTTTGTAATTTTTTTTACAAAAACCTCCACAGCGTATTGTCATCGAAGATAAACAAGTGTGCAAAGTTTGATTCATATTGATACGGTAGAAGTATTAAAATTTTAAGTTGCAAGATTTGATGGATCCAAGAGTAAGCTAAATAAAAGCGTTTAATAATAATAACCGAAAATAAAAGAAACAGGCGATTGGTGGTCGAACAGTAAAGGTGCATTCACACGATCTTTTGATGATGTGAAAATACGGAATAAGTCCAAGGTATTATTAGCAGGGTGGGTTTTCAGAGGACCCGGCATGCTGATTAGCATACTTTTCCATTCAGTGAGTAAGGGGCAATGGTAAACCACCTCACTCCTCGTTTTACTTAGTATACTGTGGACAATTAGAACTGGCACAACTCTTGATCTACGTGTACACACAGTTCCACATAAAGTATATCCATAACCTATTCTTTCAACAACGTCTACAAATTTCAATGTACGCAAATGCCTACAACGTTATTTCAATATACAAACATACAAATAATTATTTCATTTTAAAATACCTATTTAATTTATCCCAGTAAAAATTTAAATTATAAATTACAAGAACTAAACTGCAAAAACTCACTAAACACAGCGTATTAAAAGAACACTCTTTGAAAAGAATACTACTATACTAGTATACTAGTAACTAACTAGTATACTAGTATACTAGTGTAACTAGTATACTAGTAATACTAGTATGAAAAGAATACTCTTTGTAGAGTATTTTGTATACTCTACAGACGCACGCAACTAACTAAACAAATTTGTTTGAATATAAATTTTTTTTTTGTAATCCCTAATGTGTGTACGTTGCAATCTGTTCAATTGAGAACAATAAGCAACCCCATGACCCAATGAGATGAGGATGATGTGTTTGACGTGTAAATGAGGTGTAGTCTTGTACAGACCCAGGTCGACCACTCCTGAGAGAGTATGGTTAATTGAACCCCAACCATCAAAGTACACCGGTAACCACTGTCTAGTATTCAAATCCGAATAAAAGTAACTACCTTTACTATAATTTGAACCAGGAACCTTCGTCTCCGAAAATCAGCTGTTTAACAGCTAATTTTGGCGACTTTACCTCTAGACCAACCCGGTGGGTTAATTAAAAATGTTGTTTAGGTCATCAGCCAAAAGGCTGGTTTGAACCTGTAGAGGTTTTACTAAGTAAAACGAGGAGTGAGGTGGTTTACCGTTGCCTTCCTCACTGAGTGGAAAAGTACGCTTATCAGCATGCCGGGCCCTCTGAAAAACACATATTTTCCACTCTGCAAACGACACCTTCACTTCATTCACCACAGGGTCTGGCTGTATAATGAAATTCATTACTTTCAGAGGAGATAACTCTGATTAGTGTCTTTTGCACCTCTACCTCTTCTGTTCTTAAATGATTCAGTCATTTAATTGGCTGACCATGTGATAAGAAACAGAACTATTTATTTTAGCCCTGCAACGAACAGATTGAGTGTAAATAATTTGACACTCCACCTGTCCGTCATGGGCATTAATTAAAAATAATGAACCGAAAATCATTTATGAAAACAGAATTAGTTACATCATTATGTCTGACAGATTATTAATAACAACAGTGAAAACAAAGCGTAGTGACCGTGCGTGAGTCGCACTTCCAGAAGCGACTGTACACTTCTGTGACTGTACCGTCGTTGCATGGCGAGGGGCGAAGAGTGGAGTAGATAAACACCGAAGCTGCTTCTGCCAATTCGAATTGAAGGGGTCAGTGGAAGAAAATGCTAACCCACAAAATTCCCAGCATGAGTTTTCTTAAAATTTAAGAAATTTTGTTTAAGAATTTTGTGGGTTAGCATTTTCTTCCACTGACCCCTTCAATTCGAATTGGCAGAAGCAGCTTCGGTGTTTATCTACTCCACTCTTCGCCACTCGCCATGCAACGACGGTACAGTCACAATAGTATAGCATTTTTTAAACAGGATGCTATATTTATGATCTTAAGAACCTAGATTAACAGAAAAAAACAAATATTTTAACAAAAATCTGGTGTGAAACACTCACACAACTTTCTCTTGCCAATGCAAATAATTAACAATAAACCTAACATTAATAATTAACAATAAACCCTATAAATTATATAAATAAACCCTATAAATTAACAATAAATAACAATAAAATTAATAATTAACAATAAACCCAACAGTACTTTACGGAAGTGAAACGTGGGTTCTGTCAAGACGGGAAGAGAGCCGATTGCAAGCAGCAGAAATGAGATTTCTCCGGCAAACTTATGGCTGTAGTAGAGAGGACCGTTACAGAAACACGGAGATACGACAACATCTTAATATCTTCTCCATAAATGATAAAGTAATGGAGGGCAGGAAGAAGTGGATAGATCACTTAGGTAGAATGAAGGATGAAAGAGTACCCAAGCAGGCACTATGGTACAAGCCAAGGGGTAAAAGGGATCGAGGACGTCCAAGGAAGAGATGGGCGGATGGTGGAGGTTCGGAACAGGCAGCAACGCCTAACCCGTGAAAGGAAGAAGAAGAAGAAGAAGACCTAACATTATTAATAAAATATTAGAAATAAACAAAAAACTAACCTCAAAATCATAACCTTATTTTAATTATGAGTGAATGATGCAAAATGAAAATCAATCTCAGTTTGGCTTAGAAATACGGAAAATCACTCTTTCTCTCTAAACTAGGCTCTGTAGAGAAAAATGCTTTAAATAAAAGTTGTAGATCTTTTAATTTTCTATAAATTAAATTATATACACTTTTGTCGTAAAATGCTTACTAAGGCCGAAATCTTAAAAAAATCAATTTTTCACACATTTTCGTGAGAAAAAAAACAGAAAATCGCAAATTACCGCTAAACTAAGCGTTATACAAAAAATTGTTTGAAATAAAAGTTGTAGAATTTTCAATTCTCTACAACTTTTATTATATAAAGTTTTGCGCTAAAATACATATTAAAGCTGTAATCTTAAAAAAACAACGTTTTTACGTGAAAACAGCCTCACGCAGAATTTCAGCAAACATGGCGCCTACCCTATCTTGTAGAGAATAAAAAATTGAGTAAACCAGGCGATTTTAAAAAAAATCGTACGACCAGTTTTTGAGAAAATCGCAAAAAAGTGAAAAATTACACGAATAAACTACCACTTCCGTTTGACCGATTTTGATGAAAATGTTCGTGTCGGGTCCGGTAGTGGTACGTAACTTAAGTTTCAAGTTTCAAGTTCGTACGATGTTCCGTTCTTGAGATATTCTGTTCACACACAGACCAATCGCTAAAAACATGTTTTTTGGGTTCAGGGGGTCTGAAAACGTATAGATCCGGTGAAGAGTGGATTTCTTAAAATCGACATGAAAACAATACTTTCCTTCCTATATATTCATATAGGCAAGAGAAAGTAAAAAATTGAAAAACATGATTTGTAGATTCCAGTTTACTTTTAAAATGATATTGCGTAAAATTTTGTTGATGTGGGTTAGCACTGTCTTCTGCCGACTCCTTCAATCAATTTTGTCCAAGGTCCTTTAGAGCAGTCCTTTAGAGCAATCCTTTAGAGCAGTCCTTTAGAGCAGTCCTTTAGAGCAGTGTTTCCCAACCGGTGGTCCGTGAGAGCCTTCGGGGAGGTCCGTGAGAGTCCGGTGACTACTTATAAAAAAGTAATATTTTCCCGTAATTAAATTAAAGTTACGATTTTCATTGAACAAGATTAAGTAAATACATTCAAGATTCAGATTAAAGTAAAGGTAGAAGAGTTGTGGTGTAAGAAAGCTCTGGGCTTCCCCAAGATTCGGCAAGTAGCTTTGCGGTATCTTATGATTTTTTTCAACCACTTATATGTGTGAGCAGGGGTTCTCTAATTTATTGTTAATTAAAAACAAACAACGAAATCGGTTAAGTGTAAGCAGCGATTTGAGAGTAGCTCTTAGCAAGAGCCTAAAACCTAGAATTCCTCAGCTAGTCAGAAAGATTCGTGCACAAAAGTCGCATTGAAATTTTCATTTAATTTTTATTTTTTAATTTTCATTGTTATTTTCGACTAAGTAAATTCTGTATTCCTTATTTTATTAAAAGACAATTTACAATATTGCAATATTTTTACTTTTTGTGATGTACAATATACCATACTTTCTAAAAATAACAATTATATGTTTGTAATAATAGTTTCTAATTAATAATAATAGTTTGTTTCTGAAAATTTGTTTTATTTAGTCACCTTTTAATTTGGTTACAACTGATAAGATATATGCAATAATGTAATGGGTGGTCCGTGGTAGTTCACTTTCAGGCTGAGTGGTCCGCAGACCACTGCGGGTTGGCAACCACTGCTTTAGAGGTTCAAACCAGCCTTTTGGCTAATATCTAAACAACAACGATGATCCTACAGATTCTAGCAATAACCGGAGCTGAGAGCGGGTGCAAAAGTATTATACAATGATATTAAGTATACATACAGATAGATGACGTCATAATAATAACAACGTTAACAAAAAATTGTCGGATGATAAAAAAACCACACAAAGATATGAGCAGGTGTTAAAAAACAATCAATTAATTATGCATCCGATACGCCTTATAACGTGGTACGTTATTGAAATGGCCTATATAATCTTTAAATCTAGGTCTAAACCTAAAACAAACGTACGCCTATGACGTAGATTTACGTTTACTCGGAACTGAAACCAAGATCAGGAGGAAATTATATATATGTAGTAGAATACAGAGTGACCAAAAAGACACTGTACTCTTTTTTTTTTTATTCCTAATTTGTGTACGTTGCAATCTGTTCAATTTAGAACAATAAGCAACCCCATGACCCAATGAGATGTGTATGACGTGTAAATGAGGTGTAGTCTTTTACAGACCCAGGCCGACCATTCCTGAGAGAGTATGGTTAATTGAATCCCAACCATCAAAGTACACCGGTAACCACTGTCTAGTATTCAAATCACTGTACTCTATCCCATGAAACCGTGCAGCACGTCAAAATATGAATGTATTAAAATTGTGATTGAACTTAGCGCGATCTATTCAAGTTAAAAAAACGTTCTTTGTTTATCAGATGAAATTTACAACTGTATATACTAGTTGAAACATATACTAAATACAAAATATGATAGTACCAGTAGAAAGAATTCATAGAGTAGGCCTATTATAAAAATCCGGTCTGTTGCCGGTTATTTTGACTGAAGGCGTTGGTAGCGTGAAACATGATTACACAGCCTTTTTACTGACTTTCAACCAGTAGTCTGTTTATATCTGCTGCAACTTTCTGTAGGGTATACTATAGCAATTACACAAACTGTTTGGCGGTAAAACCTTTGATTCATTTTTACTTTCTCTTGCCTATATGAATTTAGGAAAGAAAGTATTCTTTTCATGTCGATTTTTAGAAATCCACTCTTCACCGGATCTACAAGTTTTCAGACCCCCTGAACCCAAAAAACATGTTTTTGGGGATTGGTCTTTGTGTGTGTGAGCGCGCGCGCGCGCGTGTGTGTGAACAGAATATCTCAAGAACGGAACATCGTACGAACTTAAAACTTGAAACTTAGGTTACATACCACTACCGGACCCGACACGAACATTTTCATCAAAATCGGTCAACCGGAAGTAGTAGTTTATTCGTGTAATTTTTCACTTTTTTGCGATTTTTTCGAAAACCGGTCCTACGATTTTTTAAAAAATCACCTGGTTTACTCAATTTTTTATGCTCCACAAGATAGGGTAGGCGTCATTTGTACTGAAATTCTTGGTGAGGCTGTTTCCGTGTAAAAAAATTGTATTTTAAGATTGCGGCTTTAATATGCATTTCAGCGCAAAAACGTATATAATAAAAGTTGTAGAGAATTTAAAATTCTACAACTTTTATTTTAACATTTTTTTGTATAACACTTAGTTAAGCAGTAATTAGCGATTTTCTGTTTTTTTTCTCACGAAAACGTGTGAAAAATCGATTTTTCTAAGATTTTCGCCTAAGTATGCATTTTACGACAAAAGTGTATATAATCGAATTTATAGAAAATTAAAATATCTACAACTTTTATAAAAAGCACTTTTCTCTACAGAGCCTAGTTTAACGTTAAAGAGTATTTTTTCGTATGTTTAAGCCAAACTGAGGTTGATTTTCATTTTGCGTCTTTCACTCATGATTAAAATTAGGTTATGTTTATTGAGGTTAGTTTTTTGTTTATTTGTAATGTTTTATTACTAATGTTAGGTTTATTGTTAATTATTTACATTGGTAAGAGAAAGTTGTGTGAGTGTTTCACACCAGATTTTATATATTCTACTAGCATTTTGAGTTCCTCAGTGTGTAAGTTACACATATTTTGTAACAAAGTGTTTGATAAGTGTTGGAAGACGGCGTTTATTTCTTGCATAATTACAGATGACACACGAGTATGTTGTCTGTGATCACAATCTATTTCAGCAGCAATCGCTTTAACATATTAATGTAATCAGTAACATCACACATACCTTTTTATACATACATATACGATGAAATGAATGTTTAGTGATGAATCATAAAACGCAATAATTGCTAAAACATCAATGTATTCCCCAAACATAATAAAAATTTATATACGAGAGATGTTCATTAATTAACGATAGAAAACGAACATCAAAACGGCACCACGTCACCTAAAGACACAATACGAAAAAAAATCTGGTGGGAAACACTCACACAACTTTCTCTTGCCAATGCAAATAACAACCAATATAACCTAACATTAGTAATAAAACATTAGAAATAAACAATAAACTAACCTCAATAAACATAACCTAATTTTAATCATGAGTGAAAAACGCAAAATGAAAATTAACCTCAGTTTGGCTTAAAAATACAGAAAATCACTCTTTTACGCTAAACTAGGCTCTGTAGAAAAAAATGCTCTAAATAAAAGATGTAGATCTTTTAATTTCCTATAAATTTGATTATACACTTTTGTCGTAACTGCATACTAAGGCCGAAATCTTAAAAAAATCAATTTTTCACACGTTTTAGTGAGAAAAAACAGAAAATTGCTAATTACTGCTAAACTAAGCGTTATACAAAAAAAATGTTTGATATAAAAGTTGTAGGATTTTAAATTTTCTACAACTGTAATTATATACATTTTTTCGGTAAAATGCATAATAAAGCCGCTATCTTAAAGAAAACAATTGAACAGTGAAAACAGCCTCACCAAGAATTTCAGGAAGAATGGCGCCTACCCTATCTTATAGACCATAAAAAATTAAGTATACCAGGCGATTTTTAAAAAATCGTAGAACCAGTTTTTGAGAAAATCGCAAAAAGTGAAAAATTACACGAATAAACTACTACTTCAGGTTGATCGATTTTGATCAAAATGTTCGTGTCGAGTTCGGTACTGGTATGTAACTTAAGTTTCAAGTTCGTACGATGTTCCGTTCTTGAGATATGCTGTTCACACAGACCAATTGCTAGAGACATGTTTTTTGGGTTAAGGGGGTCTGAAAACGTGTAGGTCCGGTGAAAACTCGATTTCTTAAAATGGACATGAAAACAATACTTTCATTCCTATATATTCATATAGGCAAGAGAAAATAAAAAACGCATATATTAAATTAAGCTGTAAAGTTGTCCAACCCAAAATTACTTACCTATTGCAGTGAGACCCTGTTTAAAATAAAATCCAAGATTAACACTGACAGAGTTGTCAAAAAGGAAAGAGAAATAGTGAGAACCTGCATAGGCAAGAGAAACAAAGTGGAAGGACACTGGAGACTTGTGCCCAATAGTGAAGTTTACAAAACTATTGATCCAGTAACTGAGACGATGAGGAAAAAGAGAATATCATACCTCGGTCACATATTGAGATATCCAGAAAATAGATATGTCAAACAGATTTTGAATTTCTGTTGTGGACTCGTTCTCAAACCGGTATGGATGAGAGAAATAAATGAAGATCTGGAGGAGATGGGATTAAAAATTGAAGACCTCCAAAATAAATCCGAAAAATTAAACATCATTAAAAGCTTAAAATTGCATTTGTTCCAACTAAACAATATAAAACGAGTGTCGTATCAGATGAAGTGAGACTGGCCAGATAGCTTAGAATGAGGGCCTACAGGGAGAAGAGAAAACAACGTAAGACTAAATAAAGGTTAAACTAACTTAAAGTGATCCAGTGTGGTCTTAAAAGTAAAAAAAAAGATTAATAAATAAAGCTGTAAAAAAGGTAAAATGTTTGAGTGTCAAACAATTTTCGGGCCACCCTGTTACACAGTCACTTGGTTACTTGGTTACTACACACACACACACACGCACACGCACGCGCACGCGTACATACACACACACACACACACACACACACACACACACACACACACACACACACACACACACACACACACACACACACACACACACACACACACACAGACCAATCGATAGAGACATGGTTTTTTTGGTTCAGGGGGTCTGAAAACGTGTAAATCCGGTGAAAACTCAATTTCGAAAAATCGACATGAAAACAATACTTTTTCAATTGTGTCAAACAGTTTTCGGGCCACCGTGTTACACAGTCACTTGGTTACTTGGTACTACTCACAGCTGCGCGATTTTTACCACTTCCACTTTCACACACACACACAAACATACACACACGCGCAGAGAGAGAGAGAGATGGGGAGAGGGAGAGAGTGGTAGAGAGGAAGGGAGAGGGAGAGGGAGAGATACACACACACACACACAGACCAATCGCTAAAAACATTTTTTTTGGGGTTCAGGGGGTCTGAAAACTTGTAGATCCGGTGAAAACCCGATTTGTTAAAATCGACATGATAACAACACTTTCCTTCTTATATATTTATATAGGCAAGAGAAAGTAAAAAACGCATAGGCCTATATTAAAATAAAGCTGTAAAAAATATAAAAATATTTGAGTGTCAAACAATTTTCGGGCCACCCTGTTACACAGTAACTTTGTTACTACTCACAGCTGCGCGATTTTTACCACTTCCACTTCAGTGTTTACCTGATCCTCCTCTTACAGTTGATCATAAACCGCCACCGCCAATCGCACGGAACAACTACACTAGTCGCGGCTTCTCGCCGCATAACAACTACCGTTAACAGTTCTTACTTTTTATTCGTAATTAATATTGTGATAAACTCTTAAATAATAAAACAAACCACGTGTCTTAATAATAATTTAAACACCAATAGGTTTTTTTTTAATTAATTAATTTTATGATAATAAATAAATTTGATCGTGTTTGTGATTATTAATTAATAATAATTAATTAATTAAGAAAAATGTCTAATTCAATGGAACCAGAAGATAAACTGGACCGTTTAATGTCAAATTTGGGTAAGTAAATGAGTTATTTTTTTCTTTTTAGTTTATTTTTCTTTTAGTTAGAAATTTTTAATGTAGATTATTTTATTACATAACTTTTGTGAACGTGACAATCACTGTCTAATATTCAAATCCGTATAAAAGTAACAACATTTACTAGGATTTGAACCAGGAACCTTTGTCTCCAAAAATCAGCTTATAGTTAAACAGCTTTATAAGTTAAACAGCTGATTTTGGCGACGACTTTAACTCTAGACCAACCCGGTGGGTCAAATAGTAATTTAGCAATTTTTTTTAAATAACATTATTTGCAATCAGTTTTTTAAAAAATAAACTATAAACAAGTATTTTGAATTTACAAATTACAAGTTGAGGCCTCATTACTCTGAATACCTCTCATTATATCAATTACTCATGTGTTAAAAGAGAAAATTACTATGTACAAAGATATTTACATTTTACAATATGGAATACTTTTCACTATAATTTGTTTTACATTTAAACTCTTTTAGACAAGTCCAAAACATGGTAACGTTTCAGGCGCTCAACTTCTTCTGCATCGATTAGAAGATTTATGGCTAACTCATTTTCGTGACTTTCAAGTCTTGCCTGATATTTTCCATTTAACCCTTTAAAGGTCTTTGGTTAATAATAAGGTCAATTTTTTATAAAAATTAGCCATGCAGTTAAACCTTCTTCTCTTCTTCTTCTTTATCTGCCCCTTCTGCCTCTCAGCGTAGGGTGTGCCATTGCCTCGATCCATCCTCTCCAGATACCTCGGTCCATCATCATTATTATTCCGATTATCCAGTCCTGTTCCGAGGCTTTGTGTTGTGCTTTGAATCCGTTTTTAACCAACCTGTGGGGGATTAGCCCAACACGCTGGGTTGGAGTACTTCTTAGTCTGGCTCCTACCCTTTGACCTGTCCGGCTTGGGTGGCCCTACCAGTAGTTACACTACCGCCGGCATAGCTCGCAGGGTCATAGGAACACGCTAGCCCCCTCCACCAACAAAAAGGTCTTGTACTCCCCAGGAGGGGCAGTTAAACCTTATTGGCATTTTATGGTTTTATAGATGTTCTCTGGTAAATAAGCTATCCACATTTTAAAATTTCAAATTTTGAAATCAGAGACCATTTGCTTCATGAGTTACACGAATGTGGTAAGGATTCATACCAGCGTACACATATCAGAGTGCGTGTTGTTACTTTTGTACAGTACTTAGAAAACTCGAGTTTTTAATGGGAAAGCAAGCATTCATGCTAATGTAAAGTTGAGATAAGTTATTCTACACATTTTTCTGTTATATAGGACTACAAGTTGTTTTAATAAGCAGTCTTACCACTAAACATTATGTGATTCCCGTTTCAATAAACGTTCCTTGGTAAGTACACTTACCAGGGCTTAACATAAAAAACTTTCTCTTGCCTATATGAATATATAGGAAGGAAAGTATTGTTTTCATGTCGATTTTTCGAAATCGAGTTTTCACCGGATCTATACGTTTTCAGACCCCCTGAACCCAAAAACATGTTTTTAGCGATTGGTCTGTGTGTGTGTCTGTGTGTCTGTGTGTGAACAGAATATCTCAAGAACGGAACATCGTACGAACTTGAAACTTAAGTTACATACCACTACCGCACGCGACACGAACATTTTCATCAAAATCGGTCAACCGGAAGTAGTAGTTTATTCGTATAATTTTTCAGTTTTTTGCGATTTTCTCAAAAACTGGTCCTACGATTTTTTTTAAAATCGCCTATTTTACTCAATTTTTTATTCTCTACATGATAGGGTAGGCGCCATGTTTGCTGAAATTCTCGGTGAGGCTGTTTTCACGTAAAAACGTTGTTTTTTTAAGATTACGGCTTTAATATAAATTTTAGCGCAAAAACCAATATAATAAAAGTTGTAGAGAATTTGAAAACCTACAACTTTTATTTCAAGCATTTTTTTGTAAAACGCTTAGTTTAGCGGTAATTAGCGATTTTCTGTTTTTTTTCTCACGAAAACGTGTGAAAAATCGATTTTTTTAACATTTCGGTCTTAGTATGCATTTTACGACAAAAGTGTATATAATTAAATATATAAAAAGTTAAAAGATCTACAACTTTTATTAAGAGCATTTTTCTCTACAGACCCTAGTTTAGCGTGAAAGAGTGATTTTCCGTATTTCTAAGCCAAACTGAGGTCGATTTTCATTTTGCCTGTTTCACTCATGATTGAAATATGGTTATATTTTTGAGGTTAGTTGTTTGTTTATTTCTAATGTTTTATTACTAATGTTAGGTTTATTGTTTATTATTTATATTGGCAAGAGAAAGTTGTGTGAGTGTTTCACACCAGATTTTTACCCGTAGTATTGCCCTATAAAGGGTGAAATGCTTGACTTCATCCCCATTACATCAGGAAGGTTGCAATAATGTTGTATTTCTGCATTCCTTGCAAACCATGGTGCCTTTGTTATAGCCTGAAGAACCTTATTCTGGAACCTTTGAATTACCTCTAAGTAACATTTTGTAAAGCAGCAAATTATTCTCAAGAGAGAGTGAAAAGTTCCCGCCAATCAGCCAGTACATTCTTTTGTATTTTAGCTTTAATTCATTCCACTTCATTCTCACATAGGTTTTCCAAGTTAACCGCCTGTCAAGATGCATACACAGGTCCCTCACAACTTCACTTTGTGGTAAAAAATAATAAAATATTTCGAGTTAATACACTACTACTCTGACAGTGCCGGCCGCATTGGCGAAGTTGGTAACGTGCTCGCCTCTCATCATGCGGTCTTGGGTTCGAATCCCATTCAGGCACGGCATTTTTTCATACGTTACAAAAAATCATTTCATCATTCACCGTCTGCATTAGCAGAAATTGCAGAACAGTCGGACGTTAAAAAAAAAAAAAAAAAAAAATACTCTGACAGTGCGATAGGTTATATTTTTTCATTAAATACATTGGCACGAGAAAGTCGAGTGAGTGTTGTAACACATGAATTTTTATTTTAAAACAAGATTTATACTTAAAACGCTTGTTAAGATAAATTTTAAATCAGTTCGGAATATCTAAAATTTCTGATTATCGGGGTTATGTATTGTTTACTTATTTATTCATCACTTTCTCGCTCTCTATGAAGTGTCGAGCAAGAAAGTACTAGATTGTACAAAATTGATTTTTTTTTTTTTTTTTATTGAGTGATTATGCCTACATAAGCCTTGGGCTTGTGCGTAGGTAATGATATGTGTGGTGATTTACAAATGATTAAATGCCAGACCTGACCGGGAATCGAACCCGGGACCCCGGTATAGTAGCCAGTTGCGCTGACGACTACACTACTATATTGCATACAAATACAGACGGACATCTTGCCAAAAAATAAATTTTTGATTTCAGGGGTCATAAATAAAAGTCGGAACTAAAATAATAATAAAACAAGACTAAAAATCTATTTTCAGTAGATTTTATGTTGACGTGACCATTTGTTATAAAGGAGATAATAAAATTTTGTCAACAACATAACCTCCAATTCGTAATAAAATGTACTGAAAAGGTCAAAAGGTCTCTTAGATAAAATTAGTACAATTTAAATAACTCATTATATACAGTAAGGTAAACTGCACTTACTTTCTGGCTAAAGTAGAAACACAACAACATTTCACTCAAATCTCCGATTTCATCTTCTATCCATAATTTTTAAAAAAAATTTGGTGTAAACACACACGACTTTCTCTTGCCAATGCAAATAATAACCAATTTAACTTAAAATTAGAAATAAACAAAAAACTAACATCAAAAACATAACCTTATTTTAATCATGAGTGAGAGATGCAAAATTAAAACCAACCTTTGTTTTTGGCTTAATATAACGAAAAATTACTGTTTAACGCTAAAATAAGCTCTGTAAAGAAAAATGTTTGAAATAAAAGTTGTAGGATTTTAAATTCTCTGCAACTTTTATTATATACATTTTTGCGCTATAATAGCCTACATATTAAAGCCGCAATCTTAAAAAGAAAACTTTTACGTAAAAACAGTCTCTCCAAGAATTTCAACAGACAAGGCGCCTACTCTATCTTGTAAAGCATAAAAAATTTAGTAAATGAGGCGATTTTTAAAAAAATCGTAGGACCAGTTTTTGAGAAAATCGCAAAAAAGTGCAAAATTACACGAATAAACTACTACTTCCGGTTGATTCCGGATTATGATGAAAATGTTCGTGTCGGGTCCGGTAGTGGTAATTATATAACTTACGTTTCAAGTTTCAAGTTCGTACGATGTTCCGTTCTTGAGATATTCTGTTCACACACACACAGACCAATCGGTAGGCCTATTATCTTGGTGAGGGGAAAAGAGCCGCTCTTAAACCCACTTGTCCCATAATTTAAATTTTCCTCAAATAACTTCTAAAAATAAATTACCTCCTTTCAAGTCCCAGTTCCAATGTCCCACGAACCAGAATCCTATTTCCTATTTAAACTATAAAATTCCCCCTAAATTTCTTGAGGTTGCAATTATTCTGTTATATTGTTCCCCGAGCGACCAGGTGTTCCTTAACACGATGTCGCCATCATAGGGCTTCTTAGCCCTCTCAACCAGGATTCAGGATTCAGGATTCACCAATCGGTAAAAACATGTTTGTGTGGGTTGAGGGGGTCTGTTTACGTGTAGATCCGGTGAAGAGTGTATTTGTTAAAATCGACATGAAAACAATACTTTCCTTCCTATATATTCATATAGGCAAGAGACTAATGTTATATTATATTGGTCATTATTTGCATTGGCAAGAGAAAATTGTGTGAGTGTTTCACACCATTTTTTTACTATTACTTTATACGCAGACACGCACATTTCCAGACAGACACATCAATCAAAATTAAAACATGAATGGATTTAAACAATTTAAATAACGCCCTTGTAGATTAGATAATAATATTATTTGACATTGACTTTTTTATGGTTCAATATTTGTATTAAATTGTTTATTGAGTGGCTGGGGGGCGGTAGATTAATACGAGTATTTAAATACAATATCTTATTTATGTTTACTTCAGGTCAATCTTATCATTGTACGTACTAAACAGATTTTTGTCCGAATAGCATATTGCTTGCATTTTATTTTCTGTCTAATATCAAAATTAAATTATTGTATGTGATAAAATAATATTAATAGATTGGTCCACAGAATTAACAACTTTTTTTAAAAAATTTTTATTTATTTATTTTTACTCTCTCTTGCCTATATGAATATATAGGAAGGAAAGTATTGTTTTCATGTCGATTTTTCGAAATCGAGTTTTCACCGGATCTACACGTTTTCGAACCCCCTGAACCCAAAAAAACATGTTTTTAGCGATTGGTGTGTGTGTGTGTGTGTGTGTGTGTGTGTGTGTGTGTGTGTGTGTGTGTGTGTGTGTGTGTGTGTGTGTGTGTGTGTGTGTGTGTGTGTTTACAAAATATCTCAAGAACGGAACATCGTACGAGCTTGAAACTTGAATTTAAGTTACATACCACTACCGGACACGACACGAACATTTTCATTAAAATCGGTCAACCGGAAGTAGTAGTTTATTCGTGTAATTTTTCACTTATTTGCGATTTTCTCAAAAACTGGTCCTACGATTTTTTTTAAAAATCTGATGGGTTTCTGATGAATTTCAATAATTTTTACTTTCTCTTGCTTATATGAATGTATAAGAAGGAAAGTATTGTTTTCATGTCGATTTTTCGAAATCGAGTTTTCACCGGATCTATACGTTTTCAGACCCCCTGAACCCAAAAAACATGTTTTTAGTGATTGGTCTGTGTGTGTGTGTGTGTGTGTGTGTGTGTGTGTGTGTGTGTGTGCGTGTGTGTGCGTGTGTGTGTGTGTGTGTGTGTGCGTGCGTGTGTGTGTGTGTACAAAATATCTCAAGAACGGAACATTGTACGAACTTGAAACTTTAAACTTAAGATACATACCACTACCGGACCCGACACGAACATTTTCATCAAAATTGGTCAACCGGAAGTAGTAGTTTATTCGTATAATTTTTCAGTTTTTTGTGATTTTCTCAAAAACTGGTCCTACGATTTTTTTAAAAATCGCCTGGTTTACTCAATTTTTTATTCTCTACAAGATAGGGTAGGCGCCATGTTTGCTGAAATTCTTGGTGAGGGTGTTTTCTCGTAAAAACGTTGTTTTTTTAAGATTACGGCTTTATTATGCATTTTAGCGCAACAATTTATATAATAAAAATTGTAGAGAATTTAAAATCCTACAACTTTTATTTCAAACATTTTTTGTATAAGGCTTAGTTTAGCGGTAATTTGCGATTTTCTGTTTTTTTCTCACGAAAATGTGTGAAAAATTGATTTTTTTAAGATTTCCGCCTTAGTATGCATTTTACGACAAAAGTTTATATAATTAAATTTATAGAAAATTAAAAGATCTATAACTTTTATTGACAGCTTTTTTCTCCACGGAGCCTAGTTTAGTGAGAAAGAGTGATTTTCCGCATTTTTAAGTCAAACTGAGGTCGGTTTTTATTTTGGGTCTTTCACTCATGATTAAAATTAGGTTATGTTTATTGAGGTTAGTTTTTTGTTTATTTCTAATGTTTTATTACTAACGTTAGGATTATTGTTTATTATTTGCATAGTCAAGAGAAAGTTGTGTGAGTGTTTCACACCAATTTTTTTTTATAAAAAATAAAAATAAAAATATTGGACGGTGGATTGAGTATGCTACAATGGAATTTCAATTAATTGACAAAAAATTGTAGTTCTTATAAATATTGATATCTTCTCATCAAAATACTTTGTTAAAAAATTGATAAAAATAAGAAAAATATAAAACTGATTGAAGATTTTAAATGTTGAACTAAAGAAAATTAGTTTGTAGTTGCGAATATTTTATTAAAATTGTGACAGTAGGTTATAGATGCGTGTAGGTTATGGATGCATGACCTAGGTGAACAGTTGAATAAGAAAGACGCAAATTCTATCCACAGCTACCTTTCACGTGATTGGTCGATTGAGGTAGGGCACTGCCAGAGCCAGACAAAAACTATCACAGTTCGAACATCACGTATACGTCGTAGTACAAAGTACTCGTCGTCCGACAGTCGTCTAGAAAGATCGATAAAGGTGCCCTATCGCCCTCTGCTCGACTACCACCTCTCGATTCTATTTCTGAACACAAACCCGACCTCGATCTATCCACCCACCTGCTACAATTTTCGTACCAATTGTACTTATATTCTGATAACTTTTAGGTACAGTACTTAAGTTTTAACTAAGTTCAACACATGGACTAATAATTTCCCGATTAAAATACTTAGAAAGAAAACCAAATTGTTAGAAAATTAAACATGTTCTTAAATTGAAAAATAATTTCTTTAAAATAATTTAGAAATTTCTGCGTACATCTTAAACCATTTTAAACTAATCCTTAAATCGACAATTCGGGTAAGTTGACAAATTCTGTAGCTACAATATGTAAATAAAACTCCAGTTCTGCGTTAAAACTTCCAGTGATCGTAAAGACCTATTCCCACTAAATCTACAACTGTAGGCCTATTGTCCCTTTTAATGTAGATTCCACCTGAGGGAACAGGTAGAAGATAATAATATGTGATGAAACGTGGTTTTTTACTTATGATCCGGAAACGAAGCGCCAATCCATGCACTGGAAGAGCTGAACTTCACCGAGAGCCAAAAAAACTCGAATGAGCAAGTCAAAATTTAAAGCAATAATGATTGTTTTTTTTTTTATATATCCATGGGATTGTGTACCTTCACTGGGTTCCTGAAGGTCAAACAATTAATCATTATTACAAAAATTATTTTACTGTAATATTAATTTAGTACGTTACAATTTTGGTATAAAGGGGCTGTGCAAAAATGTCATTAAAATCCGTTAACAGCTGACTGAGAAAATGTTCCTTATGTGTTAAAAATTGCAATTTACGGGAAACAAGAATAAAACTAAAAGAGGACACATTATAAATACTGCAAATAGTTACCTCTAATACATTCCAGGATCAAAATCTGGAAATTCCTCAACTGATGGTTACATTCACAGCTGGTCTAATGCCAACGTAGTTTTAAAACAAAAAAATTTGGTGTGAAACACTCACACGACTTTCTCTTGCCAATGCAAATAATTAACAATAAACCTAACATTATTAATAAAACATTAGAAATAAACAAAAAACTAACCTCAATAAACATAACCTAATTTTAATCATGAGTGAAAGACGCAAAATGAAAATCAACCTCAGTTAAGCTTCAAAATTCGGAAAATCACTCTTTTACGCTAAAATAGGCTCTGTAGAGAAAATTTCTATGAATAAAAGTTGTAGATCTTTTAATTTCCTATAAATTTGATAAAATCAAATTAAAAATCGATTTTTCACACGTTTTAGTGAGAAAAAACAGAAAATTGCTAATTACTGCTAAACTAAGCGTTATACAAAAAAATGTTTGAAATAAAAGTTGTAGAATTTTAAATTCTCTACATTTTTTATTATATAAATTTTTGCGCTATAATACATATTAAAGCCGTAATCTTAAAACAAATGTTTTTTTACGTTAAAACAGCCTCACCCAGAATTTCAGCAAACATGGGGTCTACCCTATCTTGTAGAGAATAAAAAATTGAGTAAACCAGGCGATTTTTAAAAAAATCGTAGGACCAGTTTTTACGAAAATCGCAAAAATGTGAAAAATTATACGAATAAACTACTACTTCCAATTGACCGATTTTGATGAAAATGTTCGTGTCGGGTCCGGTAGTGGTATGTAACTTAAGTTTCAAGTTCGTACGATGTTCCGTTCTTGAGATATTCTGTTCACAAACAGACACAGACCAATCGCTAAAAACATGTTTTTTGGGTTCAGGGTGTCTGAAAACGTGTAGATCCGGTGAAAACTCGATTTGTTAAAATCGGCATGAAAACAATACTTTCCTTCCTATATATTCATATAGGCAAGAGAAAGTAAAAATAGATGTGCTTATGCAAACTAACGTTTAGAAAATAACGTAAGGGTTCAACATATTTTTAACTATTTATTTTGGGGGATAAAAACCCCAACAAATTATAAATCATTGGATCCAGAAAATTTTGAATTTTAATCTTCTTCTTCTTCTACCTTTCAAGAATTAGGCATCTCTGCCTGTTCTGAACTTCTCAAATCTGCCCATTTCTTTCTCGGGGGTCCTCGTTCTCTCCTACCCTCCCGCGTATAGTCCAACGTCTGCTTACGTATCCTATCCTCCCGCATTCTGTTAACATGCTCTAACTACTGCATTCTGTTCTGAGATTACCTTGTTGTTTGTAGAGAAGATATTGAATTATAATAATTGAAAGAAAGATAAATAATTGAAAGTTAAAGATAATAATTTTAATAATATGCCGGCCGCATTGGCGCAGTTGGTAACGTGCCCGCCTCTCATCATGCGGTCCTGGGTTCGAATCCCACTCAGGCACGGCATATTTTCATACGTTACAAAAAATCATTTCATCCAGGATCGCATAAAGTTCCACCCCAACGTCGTCGCTAATGACCGTTGCAGTTAATGCGACGTTAAACAAACACATTAAAAAAAAATTATAATATGCAAAAAACCGGATATGAGAAAATTTTCAATTTTCTCCGTTCCGAATACTTTTTAATCTTTATTTTTTTTTTTTTTTTTTTTTCCGGGGTTCCTACGGCCGGCGCCGCTTCCCGCACTTCAATCTCCACTCTCTTCTATCCTCCCAATCACCCTCATCCATCCCTCTCTCCCTCATGGCTTCCTGTATTCCCTTTTTCCACGTTTTCCTTGGTCTACCTTTCTTCCTTCTGTTGGTTGGGACATAAGACAACATTCTTTTTGGCCACCTCTCATCACCCATTCTCTGCACATGACCATACCATATCAGTTGTCGTCTCTCTATCCTATCCACAATGGTATCTTCCACATGAGCTCTTTTCCTGATGTCGTCATTCCGGATATGGTCCAACCTGGACACTCTACATGAACGGCGCAGAAAGTCCATTTCAATTGCTTTAAGCTGGCTGTCTATTTTTGACGTTATTTGCCAGCACTCTGCCCCATAAGTTGTTATTGGCTCCACAATAGTGTGGTACAACTGGACTTTTGTATTCATGCGCATTTTTGCAGACCATAAAATCGGGTTCAATTTCCGGATTGCTTTATTTATTCTTATTGATTTATTGATATTGATTTTTCTTTATTTATTTACTTTCCCTTAATTCGCTTTTTGTTCGTAGTACTTAAAATTTGTATTTCAGCATATCTTTAATGGCGTTTGTTTTTTTACCTCGTAATCTTGTTTGACCATTTAATCCAATTAAAAAGGTTCTATTACATGTACATGACATTTTATGTAGAACACGTGTCTGTTGGATCAATATTAAATAACAGATGAGAGTATTACGGCTGTAGTAGGGGGTGCATATTACGAATAGCACTTGTTTGTTTTCTTAAAGTATGTTTCATGGATTAGGTAAAAGAATGTATCAGTTTTCTTTAAACAAATTCTATAATGTTTATTTTATTAATTTTCTTCTGACCCACCGGGTTAGTTTAGAGGTAAAGTCGTCGCCAAAATCAGCTGTTTTACAGCTGATTTTCGGTGACGAAGGTTCCTGGTTCAAATCCTAGTAAAGATAGTTACTTTTATACGGATTTGAATACTAGACAGTGGTTACCGGTGTACTTTGATGGTTGGGGTTTAATTAACCATACTCTCTCAGGAATGGTCGGCCTGGGTCTGTACAACCTCATTTACACGTCACACACATCATCCTCATCTCAATGGGTCATGGGGTTGCTTATTGTTCTAAATAGAACAAATTGCAACGTACACAAATTAGGAATAAAAAAAAAATTTCTTCTCTAAATTTTACAATGTTGTTGCTGTTTAGGTGGTCAGCCAAAAAGCTGGTTTGAACCTGTAGAGGTTTTACTAAGTAAAACGAAGATTGAGGTGGTTTACCATTGCCTTCCTCACTGAATAGAAAAGTACTCTTATCAGCATGCCGAGCCCTCTGAAAAGCACATATTTTCCACTCTGCAAATGACACCTTCACTTCATTCACCAAAGGGTCTGGCTGTATAATGAAATCCATTACTTTCAGAGGAGATAAATCTGATTGGTGTATTTTACACCTTTACCTCTTCTGTTCTTAAATGATTCAGTCATTTAATTGGCTGACCATGTGATCAGAAACAGAACTATTTATTTTAGCCCAGCAACAAACAGATTTTTTTTTATTTTTTTTATTCCTATTTTGTGTACGTTGCAATCTGTTCAATTGAAAACAATAAGCAACCCCATGACCCAATGAGATGAGGATGATGTGTATGACGTGTAAATGAGGTGTAGTCTTGTACAGACCCAGGCCGACCATTCCTGAGAAGTATTAATTGAACCCCAACCATCAAAGTACACCGGCAACCACTGTCTAGTATTAAAATCCGAATAAAAGTAACTACCTTTACTAGGATTTGAACCAGGAAACTTCGTCTCCGAAAATCAGCTGTTACACAGCTGATTTTGGCGACGACGTTACCTCTAGACCAACCCGGTGGGTTGACAAACAGATTGAGTGTAAATAATTTGAATTTAATTAGTTAATTTTTTTTTTTAGCTTTTATTTGTTATCGGGAACTGTACATTGTTGACAACTACCCAATTTGATCGTTGCTTTTTGCGGTATTTTTTTTCTTGACGTGGATTAGACATGAGTCTGAACAGGGACTCTCAGTAGAATTTGTTCATGGATGGCTGTCAACTGTTCACCATACAAAGTCGCTTGCCCAACCGGTGTTACTTAACAAATAATAGCGACTTTCTACCAGCTGACTGACTGGGCTGGCCCGAAGGCCAAAACTTCAGGTCCCACCGAGATTTGAACTCGGATCGCTGGATTCAGAGTCCAGAGTGCTAACCATTACACCATGGGATCCTATTATCTAGTTAATTTGAATAGAATAGTTAATTTTACTAATTAAATGAATAATATTAGTAAAGAGTTCTTCCAAAAATTTAAAATAAATAATCTTTCATGGCATAACAGGTTAAGTGGAGTGTTAAATCATATTTGCACTCGATCTGCTAGTTCCAAGGCTACCAAAAATAGTTCGGTTTCTTATCACATGATCACTTAATTATATGACGTAAGCATTTAACAACAGAAGAGGTAAAGGTGTCAAAGATACTAGTCACAGTTATTTCCTCTGAGAGTAATGGATTTCATTATACAGCCAGACCCTGTGGTGAATGAAGTGAAGGTGTCATTTGCAGAGTGGAAAAGATGTGCTTTTCAGAGGGCTCGGCATGCTGATAAGCATACTTTTCCATTCAGTGAGGAAGGCAATGTTACGATGTTTTCACCCCTGAACCTCCTGAACCCAAAAAATATGGTTGAGCGATTGGTCTGTATATGAACAAAATATCTCAAAAACGGAATATCGTACGAAGTTAAACTGAGAACTTAAGTTAGGTACCACTATTGGACCCGATACGAACATTTTTATCAAAAGTAGTCAACGGGAAATAATATTCTTCTCCTTCTCCTGCTCCTTCTCCTTCTCCTGCTCCTCCTCCTCCTCCTCCTCCTCCTCCTCCTCCTCACAAACCATCCTGTACGTCCACACAAACACGAGATTCTCCAGCCCGTACATCTCGACTTCTGCCATCTTCTTCGAGGTCTTCCCACCTCCCTTCTTCCGACTGGAACATATTCCGTCACTATTAGAGGTATTCTCTCCTCTGGCATCCGTTCCAAATGTTGCCTCCATTGATTCCGGTACTCCTCCAATTTTTCATTCAAGCTAAATACCACCCAACTCGGATCTAATTTCCTCGTTAAAATAATTATTTACTCATGCAATTTTTTAATTTTATATTTTTCTCAAAACGGCTCCTACGTTTTTTAAAAAATTTCCATTATATACTATATTTTTTATACTTTATAACACGGTAAGCATCATAAGATTTATGATTAAAATTAGGTTGTTTCTCATTTTACAATGGCGAAAGAAAGTTGTGTCAGTACTTTTCACAACAGATTTTTTTTATTTTTTTTTTTATTTATTCATTTAACGTCGCATCAACTACAAAGGTCATTAGCGACGACGTTCGGGTATAACTATATACACTGGAGGATGAAATGATTTTTTTGTAACGTATGAAAATATGCCGTGCCTGAGTGGGATTCGAACCCACTAAAACCCAGATTTTTGTTTTTATTTTTTCGTGCGAGTGTTATTTTACATATGTGAAAATACAGCTTTAAATTATAATTTTGTAAAAAAAAAAATTCAACGGGAGCAGAGCCTCATTTTTAAGAAAATTCCTGAAACGCATGGACGCAGTTTTATGAACAATTTTCATCACTGTTGACAACAGATACAGATCAAGAAAACACATACGAAAGAGTAATATTACGAAACAATGCTGATTAGGTATAATGTAAAAAATCTGGTGTGAAACACTCACACGACTTTCTCTTGCCAATGCAAATAATTAACAATAGTAATAAAACATTAGAAATAAACAAAAAACTAACCTCAATTAACATAACCTAATTTTAATCAAGAGTGAATGACGCAAAATGAAAATCAACGTCGGTTGGCTTAAAAATACGGAAAATCACTCTTTCACGCTAAATTAGGCTCTGTACAGAAAAAAAATTTAATAAACAGTTGTAGATCTTTCAATTTCCTATAAATTTTATTGTATACTTTTGTCGTAAAATGCATACTAAGGCCGAAATCTTAAAAAAATTAATTTTTCACACGTTTTCGTGAGAAAAAAAAACAGATAATCGCTAATTACCGCTAAACTAAGCGTTATACAAAAAAAATGTTTGCAATAAAAGTTGTAGTGTGTTTTAAAGTGTGGTTTTTAAATTCTCTACAACATTTTACTATATACATTTTTGCGCTAAAATTTATATTAAAGCCGTATTCTTAAAAAAAAACAAGATCTTTACGTGAAAACAGCCTCACCAAGAATTTCAGCAAACATGGCGCCTATCCTATCTTGCAGAGCATAAAAAATTGAATAAACCAGGCGATTTTTTAAAAAATCGTAGGACCAGTTTTTGAGAAAATCGCAAAAAAGTGAAAAATTATACGAATAAACTACTACTTCCGGTTGACCGATTTTAATGAAAATGTTCGTGTCGGGTCCAGTAGTGATATATAACTCAAGCTTCAAGTTTGAAGTTCGTACGATGTTCCATTTTTGAAATATTCTGTTCACACACTTACACACAGACACACACAAACACAGACCAATCGCTAAAAACATGTTTTTGGGTTCAGGGGGGTCTGAAAACGTGTAGATCCGGTGAAAACTCGATTTCTTAAAATTGACATGAAAACAATACTTTCCTTCCTATATATTCATATAGGCAAGAGAAAGTAAAAATTCTCAACGGAAGCAGAGCCTCGTTTTTAGGAAAATTCCTGAAACGCATGGACGCAGTTTTATGAACAATTTTCATCACTGTTGACAACAGATATAGATCAAGAAAACATATACGAAAGAGTAATATTACGAAACAATGCTGATTAGGTATAATGTAAAAAAAGTACAAACTAGGAAAAGTGAAGAAAAAAGCAATTTAGCATAATATAGTAGGCAAGGTAATTTACATTTAAATGCCTTGAAAAAAATAAATAAACAAATTGATATTTTTATTGAAGTATTTATTTTAGTTACGGAAAATTGTTACCTTACTATCTATATAGCTGTTATTTACCGTTTCACCGTAAATAATAAACTGAATGACGTCACATTTGTATGCATCGTGGCCTTACCACTCAAATTTTTATTAGTTTATTAAAAGAACTTTTTTTTTATCCCTAATTTGTGTACATTGCAATCTGTTCAATTCAGAACAATAAGCAACCCCATGACCCAATGAGAAGAGAATGATATGTATGACATGTAAATGAGGTGTAGTCTTGTACAGACTCAGGTCGACCATTCCTGAGAGAGTATGGTTAATTAAACCCCAACCATCAAAGTGCACCGGCAACCACTGTCTAGTATTCAAATCCGAATAAAAGTAACTACCTTTACTAGGATTTGAACCAGGAACCTTCGTCTCATAAAATCAGCTGTTAAACAGCTGATTTTGGCGACGACTTTACCTCTAGACTAACCCGGTGGGTAAATAAACTTTTTTTTTGTAATCCCTAATTATTTGTGTACGTTGCAATCTGTTCAATTCTGAACAATAAGCAACCTCATGACCCAATGAGGTGAGGATGATGTGTATGACGTGTAAATGAGGTGTAGTCTTGTACAGACTCAGGTCAACCATTCCTGAGAGAGTATGATTAATTGAACCCCAACCATCAAAGTACACTGGCAACCACTGTCTAGTATTCAAATCCGAATAAAAGTAACTACCTTTACTAGGATTTGAACCAGGAACCTTCGTCTCATAAAATCAGCTGTTAAACAGCTGATTTTGGCGACGACTTTACCTCTAGACCAACCCGGTGGGTAAATAAACTTTTTTTTTGTAATCCCTAATTTGTGTACGTTGCAATCTGTTCAATTTAGAACAATAAGCAACCCCATGACCCAATGAGGTGAGGATGATGTGTATGACGTGTAAATGAGGTGTAGTCTTGTACAGACTCAGGTCAACCATTCCTGAGAGAGTATAGTTAATTGAACCCCAACTATCAAAGTACACCGGTAACCACCGTCTAGTATTCAAATCCGTATAAAAATAAATACCTTTACTAGGATTCGAACCAGGAACCTTCGTCTCCGAAAATCAGCTGTTTAAACAGCTGATTTTGGCGACGACTTTACCTCTAGACTAACCCGGTGGGTAAATAAACTTTTTTTTTGTAATCCCTAATTTGTGTACGTTGTAATCTGTTCAATTCAGAACACAAAAAGCAACCCCATGACCCAATGAGATGAGGATGATATGTATGACGTGTAAATGAGGTATAGTCTTGTACGGACTCAGGTCAACAATTCCTGAGAGAGTATGGTTAATTGAATCCCAACCATCAAAGTACACCGGTAACCACTGTCTAGTATTCAAATCCGTATAAAAGTAACTACCTTCACTAGGATTTGAACCAGGAACCTTCGTCTCATAAAATCAGCTGTTAAACAGCTGATTTTGGCGACGACTTTACCTCTAGACTAACCCGGTGGGTAAATAAACTTTTTTTTGTAATCCCTAATTTGTGTACGTTGCAATCTGTTCAATTCAGAACACAAAAAGCAACCCCATGACCCAATGAGATGAGGATGATATGTATGACGTGTAAATGAGGTATAGTCTTGTACAGACTCAGGTCAACCATTCCTGAGAGAGTATAGTTAATTAAACCCCAACCATCAAAGTACACCGGTAACCACTGTCTAGTATTCAAATCCGTATAAAAATAACTACCTTTACTAGGATTCGAACCAGGAACCTTCGTCTCCGAAAATCAGCTGTTTAAACAGCTGATTTTGGCGACGATTTTACCTCCAGACCAACCCGGTGGGTTAAAATATAAACTTAGACTTTAAATTTTAAAGCCGCATCGACAACGTGGTCATTTGGTATCGGTTTTGGTACTGCAAAGGTACAAATTACAGCTTACTAGCAACTAATATTTCCGAAACATTTATTTATTAGCAATGTTTCCAAACGTCCACATCTCAATCAAGTAACTTTTTCGCCCTGCTAGTAAGTAAGTAACGTTCACACCGAGCTAAGAGTTGTGGCTATTAAATAACGAGACTATAATACGTCGTAAAAAATTTTATTTTTACTTTCTCTTGCCTATATGAATATATAGGAAGGAAAGTATTGTTTTCATGTCGATTTTTCGAAATCGAGTTTTCACCGGATCTATACGTTTTCAGACCCCCTGAATCCAAAAAACATGTTTTTAGCGATTGGTCTGTGTGTGTGTCTGTGTGTCTGTGTGTGTGTGTGTGTGAACAGAATATCTCAAGAATGGAACATCGTACGAACTTGAAACTTGAAACTTAAGTTACATACCACTACCGGACGCGACACGAACATTTTCATCAAAATCGGTCAACCGGAAGTAGTAGTTTATTCGTGTAATTTTTCACTTTTTTGCGATTTTCTCAAAAACTGGTCCTACGATTTTTTTTAAAATCGCCTATTTTACTCAATTTTTTATTCTCTACAAGATAGGGTAGGCGCCATGTTTGCTGAATTCTCGGTGAGGCTGTTTTCACGTAAAAACGTTGTTTTTTTAAGATTACGGCTTTAATATAAATTTTAGCGCAAAAACTTACATAATAAAAGTTGTAGAGAATTTAAAAACCTACAACTTTTATTTTAAACATTTTTTTGTATGACGCTTAATTTAGCGGTAATTTGCGATTTTCTGTTTTTTTTCTCACGAAAACGTGAGAAAAATCGATTTTTTTAACATTTCGGCCTTAGTATGCATTTTACGACAAAAGTGTATATAATTAAATTTATAGAAAATTAAGAGATCTACAACTTTTATTTAAAGCATTTTTCTCTACAGAGCCTAGTTTAGAGAGAAAGAGTGATTTTCCGTATTTCTAAGCCAAACTGAGGTTGATTTTCATTTTGCGTCTTTCACTCATGATTAAAATTAGGTTATGTTTGTTGAGGTTAGTTTTTTGTTTATTTCTTATGTTTTATTACTAATGTTAGGTTTATTGTTAATTATTTGCACTGGCAAGAGAAAGTTGTGTGAGTGTTTCACACCAGATTTTTAATTTATACGTAATTACTTATTGTCACCTTCAATATACACTTTTTCTCTATCCCTACAACGCTCCTTTCGAATTTTCCATTGTTGGAAACAGTTCTGGAAGTCATCTTCTGTCAGCTCCTTCAGAACACGTGCCACTTTCTCTTTTACAGCTTCCACAGACTCAAATCGTGTCCCTTTTAATGCAGATTTCACCTTAGGGAACAGGTAGAAGATAATAACATGTGATGAAACGTGGTTTTTTACTTATGATCCGGAAACGAAGCGCCAATCCATGCACTGGAAGAGCTGAACGTCACCGAGAGCCAAAAAAGCTCGAATAAGCAAGTCAAAATTTAAAGCAATGATGATTGTTTTTATTGATATCCATGGGATTGTGTACCTTCACTGGGTTCCTGAAGGTCAAACAATTAATCAATATTACTACCTTGAGATACTTTCTAAACTATGTCAAAGAGTAAGAAAAAACGCCCGGAAATGTGAAAGGACAAATCGTGGGTTCTCCACCAAGACAATGCGCCAGCTCATTTCGCATTATCTGTCAAGAGGTTCCTAGCCAGGTATAACATCTCAGTGTTAGAACATCCACCTTATTCACCAGGTCTTGCACCATGTGACTTCTACCTGTTCCCTTAGGTGAAATTTGCATTAAAAGGGACAAGATTTGAGTCTGTGGAAGCTGTAAAAGAGAAAGGGGCACGTGTTCTGAAGGAGCTGACAGAAGATGACTTCCACCACCGTTTTCAACAATGGAAAATTCGCATGGAGCGTTGTAGGGATAGAGAAGGAGTGTATAATGAAGGTGACAATAAGTGATTATGTATAAAATTAAAATTAAATTTTTTACGTCAGTCTCGTTATTTAATAGCCACACCTCGTACTTTAGTAGCGCTAGTTAATCACGTGTCCTTTCTCTTCTGCTTGCGCTAATAAGCACAATGTTCACACCGAGGTAGTTTACTAGCTAGTCAATCACGTGACCTTTTCTCCCCTAATAGCGCTATAAATTGAAACATGTTCAAAGTCACTAGCGCTTTAACTAAACGAGTTGCTAGTTGTTCGTTCCAACGACGCTAGTACAAGCAACTAGTTACTACCGTCGTGGGAATATGCCTTAACGGTGGTTTTCAACGTGTTAAAATTTCCAGACCCTAGCCGGGAATCGAACCCGGAACTATACACTGATTCTTATTTTTACTTACAACTCCATATTTTAATTTCGAAAAGTTGAGATAGTGTCACCGCCACCCCTTCTACGTAATTAATCATTTACTGTGTTGCCGGCCTTCAGTACTTCTTCCGGCCTTTGTCGGCGCAATAGGCCCTTTGACGGCGTCCCAACAAACCTTTCGGTTCCGCACCGACAGAGGCCTTTGTCATTAAGGTCGAGCCAGTCACCGCCCTCTACCACAGCGCTCTTGTCAACTATATAAAGAGCCCTCCACTGAGCCGAGGGATTCAATACCGATCCAGACACAGAGGAATTCACTTCGAACCAGACACCAGACAAAACGTCCACCACGGCACACGGCTGCCGGACTCCAGCGAGGACTAATCGACGACCCCGCAAGAGAGAAGATGATGCTTCCGCTCGCCGACCCGTCACCGTAAGCCGTCGACCGGACCGTCATCGCCCGCTGACATGAACGATGCCCACAGCGGTCCCTCGACCGAGCCTTACGCCCACCGGACCCGACGAAGCAGCCATCGACGCACTACTGCGAGGGAAGAAGATAATATCTCCGCTGGACGACGACACGCCGTGTCGCCCAGCTCCTCGACCGCCACGATGACTACGACCGATGCCCTCTCCAAGACGACCACCGCTTAAACGGCCCTTTTCAGGGCCACCAAACTAATAAGGTTTGCCACTTAATGTCGCCATACGGTGACAATAGTTTTCCTAAAACCTTCAAAAGTTAATGTTTTTAATGTACGTCAAATTTTTAAAGGTTTTTAGAATACCGACTGGTTTAAAGATGGCCATTAAGGAGAAATAATCGGTTCATGAATTTTATTGCACTTTTTAACAATAAAGATTTAGCATAATTAATTAAATACCCACACAAAGCGATCACAGAATTCCTTCAACTGTAATTACTACAAACATTACGTATAATGAACATCGTAAAAATATACCAACATTTTACTATTAATAAAGAGGACAATGAACAGAGAAATATGTAATTTGCTGAACATATAACTTGAAACTACATTAAATTTACAGTCATGTGATTTCATATTACTTACTTCCCTATTGCTTCGGAGCAAACGACTCTTCGCGTACTTTTTTTTTGCAAAAGAAATAGAATAGCTGCCAATAATTTGAGAACTGGCGTTTATTTTAAGTAATAAAGATAACCATTGACTGTAATTGCCTATAATAACTTTTTAAAAACAAAAATGAAAAATTTAAGTCAATTAAAGAAAAAGGAAATTGTAGTTTAAATAACAGGTTACTAGGTATTGTGCAAGTACAGGTTTATGATAAAAAAGTCGCATACAGTTTAGGTTTTCAAAACTGATAATTCTGTCAATTTTACAATAATTATCTCTGTTTAGTATTATTTATTTTATTATTTTTTTAAGTCGCATCAACTTCTTAGTTATTAGCGATTACGTTGGGGTGAGGAACGGTGGGTTTGAACTTGTAGTAATTTTCCAGATCCTGGGAGGTGAATTGAACCCGGGACCTCCGCTTTTCAGAATAGCACGTTAACCACTGGGCCATGGAGATTGTCACTGTTTTTCGTTGAAATCGAGTTTATTTCAACAAGGCAACTTCAGTTATTGCTGTCTCTTCCCATAAAACCCAGCCGCTTTTGCGTAGTTGGTAACGTGCTCGCCACTCCATCATGCGGTCTTGTGTTCGAATTCCATTCAAGCACGGCATATTTTCATACGTTACAAAAAAATCATTTCATCCGCTTCTTCGTTATTAGCGATTACGTTGGGGTAAGGAACGGTGGGTTTAAACTTGTAGTAATTTTCCAGATCCTGGGCGGTGAATTGAACCCGGGACCTCCGCTTTTCAGAATAGCCCGTTAACCACTGAGCCACGGAGGTGATCACTTTTTTGTTGAAATCGAGTTCATTTCAAAGAGACAACTTCAGTTATTGCTGTCTCTTCCCATAAAAGCCGGCCGCATTGGCGTAGTTGGTAACGTGCTCGCCACTCCATCATGCGGTCTTGGGTTCGAATCTTATTCAGACACGGCATATTTTCATACGTTACAAAAAAAATCATTTCAACCTTCACCGTCTGCATTAGCAGTAGTTGCAGAACAGTCGGACGTTAAACCAAAAAAAAAAAAATCGAAAAAAAAAAATACAAGTAGAGTAAGCGGCCTGTCTGGGGAAATTTTTTTGGGGGGGGGCGATGTTACTAAATTAATAATAAATTGTAAGTTGCAAAAGAATTTCTAAAAAACAAATCTGGTGTGAAACACTCACACGACTTTCTCTTGCCAATGCAAATAATTAACAATAAACCTAACATTAGTAATAAAACATTAGAAATAAACAAAATACTAACTTCAATAAACATAACCTAATTTTAATCATATATGAAAGACGCAAAATGAAAATCAACCTCAGTTTGGCTTAAAAATACAGAAAATCACTCTTTCACGCTAAACTAGGCTCTGTAGAGAAAATGCTTTAAATAAAAGCTGTACATCTTTTAATTTCCTATAAATTTGATTATATAAACTTTTGTCGTAAAAATCTTAAATCTTCTTAGTCTTTTGTCGAAATCTTAAAAAAATCGATTTTTCACACGTTTTCGTGAGAAAAAACCGAAAATCGCTAATTACCGCTTAACTAAGCGTTATACAAAAAAATGTTTGAAATAAAAGTTGTATAATTTTAAATTCTCTAAATTTTTTATTATATAAATTTTTGCCCTATAATACACATTAAAGCCGTAATCTTAAAAAATCACTTTTTTACGTAAAAACACCCTCACCAAGAATTTCAGCAAACATGGCGCCTACCCTATCTTGTAGAGAATAAAAAGTTGAGTAAATGAGGCGATTTTAAAAAAATTGTAGGACCAGTTTTTGAGAAAATCGCAAAAAAGTGAAAAATTACACGAATAAACTACTACTTCCGGTTGACCAATTTTGATGAAAATATTCATGTCGGGTCCGGTAAAGGTATGTAACCTCAAGTTTCAAGTTCGTACGATGTTCCGTTCTTGAGATATTTTGTATACACGCACACGCGCGCGCACACACACACACACACACACACACACACACACACACACAGACCAATCGCTAAAAACATGTTTTTTTGAAGGTTTGAAGGTTTTTTGAAAAAACGACATGAAAACAATACTTTCCTTCCATATATTCATATAGGCAAGAGAAAGTAAAAATTTTTAAAAAATTCTATACAAATAGAGTAAGCGGCCTGTCTGGGGAAATTTTTTTGGAGGGGGATGTTACTAAATTAATAATAAATTGTAAGTTGCAAAAGAATTTCTAAAAAATTTGTAAATAAAAAAATTATTTTTAATAATTTAAAACACGATACTTAATTTTTTTAGAAATACATTGTAATGTCAAGAGAATAAATCAACATAAATTTTCATGTAAATATTGTTTATAAAATACTTAAAAATTCCGATAAGCCAAAATTAATATTTTTTCTTATCTTTGTTTAGAGTAGCGTATCAGGCTGCATGTAATTGTATGTATTGTTTTAATGTATTTGTATTAGGCTACCGGTAATGTATTTTATCATTTCATTTTTAAATCTTTGACACTTGAGTTCGAGTGAGCCGAATTTAATTTAAATTCATTTATTTTCGTGGCATCGTTATTATTTTAACTCGCCATTCCAGCAACGCTTCTCGCTGCTTCCGTGTCTCGGCCTCTGAGGGGTAGGTGGATCAGAATTCATATGTAGATCAGAACCATTGAAGATACAGCTGTCCATATACAGGTTGGAAATAGACTGACATCAGCGATTGATACAAATAAGGGGGTGAGACAGGGTTGCAGTTTGTCTCCGACGCTTTTTAATATATATATAGATTGGATTCTGAACAAGTGGAAGGAGAGCATAAATGCTGGTGTACAAATCGCCGATTATGATTTAAGCTGTTTGCTATATGCGGATGATCAGGTAATTATCATGGAAACTGAAAATGATTTGCAGAAAGCTGTGTTTGAACTACAAAAGATCTGTGAGGGTTATGGAGTGAAGCTATCTGCCGCTAAGTCAAAGACTATGGCCTTTAAGGGCAAGTATCCAGTCAGAACGAAAATCGTTATAAATGATAAAGTTTTAGAACAAGTCTCGCATTTTAAATATTTAGGATGTGACGTAAGCTTTTTAAAAGATGACGATGTTATGAATAAACTGAATAAGTTTAGAACAATTTGCGGGACAATACATCGAACTTTGAAAAATAAGACAAGAAAGGATACAAGAATTAAACTGTACAAAACTATGGCAGTCCCGGTTTTGCTGTGTGGCAGTGAAAGTTGGACCATGACGCAACGAGAAAGAACTCTAATACAAAGTGCAGAAATGAAGTTTTTAAGGGCGACGGCAGGCTATAACAGACTGGACATGAAACGTAATGAAAGTATTAGAGCAGAATTACAGGTCCAACCGCTATTAGACGGCATTGCGCGCTACAATTCCAGGTGGTGTGAACATGTGAATAGAATGCGAGAGGAAAGACTACCAGTCCAAATATTAAGTTATGCCCCACGGGGTAGACGTGATAGAGGAAGACCGCTACGAAGATGGGTGCCGGAACAGGCTTTAGGCCTATCCGTGTTTGGGTGATGATGATGATGATGATCAGAACCATTTGCCACAAGGTGAATGAATGAATGAACGTTACGTACCTGTAACGTTTTGGTAATAAACATTTGCTTAAAAAACCATTTTGAAGGTGTAAAGATAGGAATACCCGAAAAAGGCAAACCCCAAAAAACCGAAATTTGGTTTTTGTAGTTTACTCAGCGGACCGGTAGGTTAAGGGCAACTTTGGTTATATAATGTTGAAGTACGTTTTTGTGGGGCACAAAACAGGTTCATGCATTTTGTCCCTATTATTCACCATTAAGGAGATAAAGAAATGCAACCCCTACCGCAGGCTAGAGGGTTCTAATTGAAAATTTTCGGGTTATCAAATTTTTGTGTAATTTTTAATGCTAAACAACATGCCGTCAAAAGACGTTTTATATTTTAAAAATGAAACATTTCATATCTTTTGGATAAGGGTAGCGACCCCCGTAAGACCCTGATTTAAAATTTGGAACATTACCCGTGATTTTACAGGTACGTGTAACTGTTTATATTTATATAAATTTGACGAAATAACCCATTTTGAAGGTGTAAAGAAAGAACAATATGAAAACGGCAAATATGCCGGCATATGTGAAGGAAAAAAATCTGGTGTGAAACACTCACACAACTTTCACTTGCCAATGCAAATAATTAATAATAAACCTAACATTATTAATAAAATATTATAAATAAACAAAACACTAACCTCAAAAACACAACCTTATTTTAATCATGAGTGAATGACGCAAAATGACAATCGAACTCAGTTTGGCTTAAAAATACGGAAAATCACGCTTTCACGCTAAACTAGGCTCTGTAGAGAAAAATGCTGTTAACAAAAGTTGTAGATCTTTTAATTTTCTATAAATTTAATTATATACACTTTTGTCGTAAAATGCATACTAAGACCGAAATGTTAAAAAAATCGATTTTTCTCACGTTTTCGTGAGAAAAAAAACAGAAAATCGCTAATTAACGCTAAACTAAGCGTTATACAAAAACATGTTTGAAACAAAGGTGGTAGAATTTTACATTCTCTACAACTTTTATTATATAACGTTTTGCGCTAAAATGCATATTAAAGCCGCAATCTTAAAAAGAAAATGTTTTAACGTAAAAACAGCCTCAAGCAGAATTTCAGCAAACATGGCGCCTACCCTATATTGTAGAGCATAAGAAATGTAGTAAACTAGGCGATTTTAAAAAAAATCGTAGGACTAGTTTTTGAGAAAATCGCAAAAAAGTGAAAAATTATACGAATAAACTACTACTTCCGGTTGACCGATTTTGATGAAAATGTTCGTGTCGAGTCCGGTAGTGATATGTAACTTAAGTTTCAAGTTCGTACAATGTTCCGTCCTTGAGATATTCTGTTCACACACACACACACACACACACACACACACACACACACACACACACACACACACACACACACACACTCACACACACACACACACACTCACACACACTCACACGCACACACACACACACACACACACACACACACACACACACACACACACACACACACACACACACACACACACACACGCACGCACACACACGCAAACACACACACACACACACACACACACACACACACACACACACACACACACACACACACACACACACACACAGACCAATTGCTAAAAACATGTTTTTTGGGTTCAGAGGGTCTGATAACGTATAGATCCGGTGAAAACTCGATTTCTTAAAATCGACATGAAAACAATACTTTCCTTCCTATATATTCATATAGGCAAGAGAAAGTAAAAATCGAGCCTCCGTGCTGACATTTATGGGTTCCACCGCACCTAAAGATCTGCTGACATACTGTAACAGATACACTCACGCACGCGTACACACGTTCTTTTCAGTCCCAGTGTATATAGTACTATGTTACACGTTTTGTTATTTTACTTCATATTTTGATTGTTTTTTTTTTAATTTACTACATTACTATTAATTTATATTTTTTAATTGAAGTTTTTGCTATTACTAGGCTACATTATAGGCCTACTATTAAGTTATATTACTTTCTCTTGCCTATATGAATATATAGGAAGGAAAGTATTGTTTTCATGTCGATTTTAACAAATACACTCTTCACCGGATCTACACGTTTTCAGACCCCCTGAACAAAAAAAAACATGTTTTTAGCGATTGGTGTGTGTGTGTGTGTGTGTGTGTGTGTGTGTGGCGTGCGCGCGCGCGTGCGTGTGTGTGTGTGTGTGTGTACAAAATATCTCAAGGACGGAACATCGTACGAACTTGAAACTTAAGTAACATACCACTACCGGACCCGACACGAGCATTTTCATCAAAATCGGTCAACCGGAAGTAGTAGTTTATTCGTGTAATTTTTCACTTTTTTGCGATTTTCTCAAAAACTGATCCTACGATTTTTTTAAAAATCGCCTATTTTACTCAATTTTTTATTCTCTACAAGATAGGGCAGGCGTCATGTTTGCTGAAATTCTGGGTGAGGCTGTTTTTACGTAAAAAAAGTGTTCTTTTAAGATTACGGCTTTAATATGTATTATAGCGCAAAAATTTATATAACAAAAGTTGTAGAGACTTTAAAATTCTACAACTTTTATTTCAAACATTTTTTTGTATAACGCTTAGTTTAGCGGTTATTACCGATTTTCTGTTTTTTTCTCACGTAAACGTGTAAAACAAAATCGATATTTTTAAGATTTCGGCCTTAATATGCATTTTATGACAAAAGTGTATAATTTAGTTTATAGGAAATTAAAAGATCTACAACTTTTATTTAGAGCATTTTTCTCTACAGAGCCTAGTTTAGCGTGCAAGAGTGATTTTCCGTATTTTTAAGGCAAACTGAGATCGATTTTCATTTTGCGTCTTTCTTAAACTATATGATTAAAATTAGGTTATGTTTATTGAGGTTAGTTTTATGTTTATTTCTAATGTTTTATTACTAATTTTAAGTTTATTGTTAATTATTTGCACTGGCAAGAGAAAGTTGTGTGAGTGTTTCACACCAGATTTTTTTTAACTTATTTACATTAGGAAGAGAAAGTCGTGAGAGTGTTTCACACATACTTTTTTAGTTGTCACATCTTCTGGGATTATGCAATAACTTCTTTCCTGAAGGAACTCTGCAGCATCACCCTCCGTTCGAATATTACGAGTATTAAGTAACTCTACAAAATTCATAGCAGCAGACTAACTGACTGTGAAATGGGAGTGCAATTGACATTACGCAGGAATATTGCTAGTCACCTGCCCATAACAGACAGGTGGAGTGTCAAATTATTTACACTCAATCTGTTTGTTGCAGGGCTAAAATAAATAGTTCTGTTTCTTATCACATGGTCAGCCAATTAAATGACTGAATCGTTTAAGAACAGAAGAGGTAGAGGTGTAAAAGGCACTAATCAGAGTTATCTTCTCTGAAAGTAATGAATTTCACTATACAGCCAGACCCTGTGGTGAATGAAGTGAAGGTGTCATTTGCAGAGTGGAAAATATGTGCTTTTCAGAGGGCCCGGCATGCTGTTAAGCGTACTTTTTCACTCAGTGAGGAAGGCATTGGTAAACCACCTCACTCCTCGTTTTACTTAGTAAAACCTCTACAGGTTCAAACCAGCCTTTCAGCTGTTGACCTAAACAACAACATTGCTAGTCACATTGGCGCACTAAACGCACGAGTGGCAGAATTTTGTAACCCTTATTTTTGTATAACGCTTAGTTTAGCGGTAATAAACGATTTTCTGGTTTTTTTTTTCTCACGAAAACATGTGAATAATCGATTTTTTTAAAGATTGTAGCCTTAGTATGCATTTTACGACAAAAAAATATATAATAAAATTTATAAAAAATTAAAAGATCTACAACTTTTATTTCAAATATTTTTCTCTACGGAGCCTTATTTAGCGTGAGAAAGAGATATTGCTTATTTTTAAGCCTAACTGAGATTGATTTTTATATGACGTCTTTCACTCATGATTAAAATTAGGTTATATTTATTGATTAATGTTTTTTGTTAATTTTTAATATTTTATAATTAATATTAGATTATATTGTTCATTATTTACATTGGCAAGAGAAAGTTGTGTGAGTATTTCACACCAGATTTTTATCTATACGATCAATTCCTAGAGTTTGGTCGCGCCTTTTAAAAAAAATCTGTAGTGAACGTGAAGAAATTTTTGTTATAATGTTTTGTACACACCCAGTTATATAGGGTGATTCAAAAAGAGCGCCGGTTTTGATATATCAAATTAAGAGATTTATTTTATTGAAAAACTGAAAATAAATACATCAACAAGTTCATCTTACCTTCCGATTTCATGTATGAAAAATGATGTCATGCATGTGTCCTCCTCTACTGCGCTGGCACGCATCAACTCTGTCCATGAAATTGGATATTACTGCACGACAAGTTTCGACTTCCATTTGCCCGATAACCCGTCGAATTTCCTCCTTCAAGTCATTGATGTTTCGAGGTTTATTGGCATACACCAATGACTTCAGATGACCCCAAAGATGAAAGTCACAAGACGTCAAGTCACACGACCTTGGTGGCCATTGATGGTCGGAATTACGAGAAATGATGCGATCCTGGAACCGTTCACGGAGCAACAACATTGTTTCTCGTGCAGCAACTGAATTTTATACGGGTAATATTGGAGATCGTACCAAAGAATTCTCCGTACAGAAGAACATCGTAAACCCAATTGTTGAGAACGGCGACGTATTGATTTTCCTGGGCTAACAGCCACACTGTCACGAACCAACGCAACGTTCTACTCAGTTCGGCCAGAACGACGACATCCAGAACTTTTAAGGTCGACTGTTGAACCCGTCTCAAAGAACTTTTTCATGAGCCTGCGAACTGTTGATTCATTCGGTGCTTCATTACGTCCTAGAGTACCGCGAAGTCGCCTGACAGTAGCCGCATAACTCTCTCCACTCTGGTAAAATGTTTTGACGATTAACACTCGTTGTGCAATAGTAAACTTCTCCATGGTTAGACACAGACTGCGAGAGTACTACACTGCGAACAAGAGAAACTACAACTGAATCGTCAATCGGAATGTTCTCCGAAATAGAAATGAGGTCTAACAATGTTACCAACCGATAAACAAAAATTTACCAGCCGTTTAAAAACCGGCGCTCTTTTTGAATCACCCGTTATTTCAACCTGACTGTAGTAATAAAGTAAGATACAATGAAAAGTAGGCCATTTGAAATACAAATAGAGTAAGTGTGCCTACTTCACGTAGGCTACAATAATTATAAAACAGCAGTCAATAACGTATAGTGAACAACAAAGAGAGATGTTTGCACCTATCAACCTAATGATTATGTTCTTAGGAAAGGTAGGCCTACAAGGTCACCCACCGACTTCACGCACATCTCTAAAGCTACCAGTCTGCAGTAATCTTTACACTTTTATCATCTGTTGGTTTTATAATCTCAAGCACACTATTCGATTACCGGTATTTCGGCATTCCATAAAACTCGACATCGTAGTAAGGTCGGTCAGTGACTTACAATATCGTTTTCCCGCGAATTTGTTACCATTTGGTTAATATAATTCCTAATGTGTACGTTGCAATGTGTTCAATTTAGAACAATAAGCAACCCTATGACCCAATGAGATGAGGATAATATGTATGACGTGTAAATTAGGTGTAGTCTTGTACAGACCCAGGTCGACCACTCATGAGATAGTATTGTTAATTGAACCCCAACCATCAAAGTACACCGGTAACCACTGTCTAGCATTCAAATCCGTATAAAAGAAACTACCTTTACTAGGATTTAAACCAGAAACCTTCGTCTCCCAAAATCAGCTGTTAAACAGCTGATTTTGGCGATGACTTAACCTCTAGACCAACACGGTTGGTCAAATTTCATAACTAAACTTTTTTTATTCCTAATGTGTGTACGTTGCAATCTGTTCAATTCAGAACAATAAGCAACCCCATGACCCAATGAGATGAGGATGATATGTATGACGTGTAAATGAGGTGTAGTCTTCTACAGACCCAGGTCGACCACTCCTGACAGAGTATGGTTAATTGAACCCCAACCATCAAAGTACACCGGCAACCATTATCTAGTATTCAAATCCGTACAAAAGTAACTACCTTTACTAGGATTTGAACCAGAAACCTTCGTCTCTTAAAATCAGCTGTTAAATAACTGGTTTTGGCGACGACTTTACCTCTAGACCAACCCGGTGGGTTTTGATAATACATATATTTTATTCCTAATTTGTGTACGTTTCAATCTATTCAATTCAGAACAATAAGCAACCCCATGACCCAATGAGATGAGGATGATATGTATGACGTGTAAATGAGGTGTAGTCTTGTACAGACCCAGGTCGACCACTCCTGAGAGAGTATGGTTAATTGAACCCCAACCATCAAAGTACACCGGCAACCACTGTCTAGTATTCAAATCCGTACAAAAGTAACTACCTTTACTAGGATTTGAACCAGAAACCTTCGTCTCCTAAAATCAGCTGTTAAACAGCTGATTTTGGCGACGACTTTACCTCCAGACCAATCCGGTGGGTTACATTTGGTTAATGTGTAGCAATTTAATGGTTAAAATTCAACAGGCTACTTTGGACCGAAACTTCAAAATTCTTAAAGTTCTTCGGCAGAAATATTTTTCTCATATAAGGCCAATTTTAAACCATGTGAGGTGACTTTAGACATTTCTGGAAACTCTTTTTGCAGTCCATATTCTCAGAATTCGCTTATTGCTCCTTTTCTTCTCACTGTCATTCTCCTTTCTTCTGTCCACCTGATGTTCTGTTTTTGCTCTTCAAGGAAGCCCGTAATATTTTATATGGAAGACAGTACAAAAAAAATCGGAATTCTGATTTGTCTTTTTTTACTTTCTCTTGTCTTTTATGATTATTAGGGAAGGAAAGTATTGTTTTCAAGTTGATTTTTCGAAATCGAATTTTCGATGGATATACCCGTTTTCAGGTCCCCTGAATCTAAAAATGATATTTACCGATTTGTCTGCACTTGTGTGTGTGCGCGCGCGCGCGCGTGTGTGTGTGTGTTCCATTCAGGAATTATGCATGAACATTTCGTCAAATCGGTCAACCAGAAGTAAGTCGTAGTATATTCGTGAAATTTTTCAAGTTTTTGTGATTTTCTCAAAAAGGATCTACAATTTTGTTAAAATCGCCTCATTTTCTATATTTTTTGTCTCTACAAATATAAGGTAAGCAATATAACTGCTGAGAATTTGTGTTAGGCTGTGCTCCCGAGGTAAAAAACGTTGTTTTTTTTTTTAAAGATTGCAGCCTTAATATGTATTCTAGGGCAAAAGCGTATTATAGCCTAATTAAAGTTGTACAAAATAAACAAGTCTAAAAATTTTCTAGAGGCTTTACTAAGTGAAACACGGAGTGAGTTGGTTTACATTTGCCTTCCTCACTGAGTGGAAAAGTATGTTCATCAGCATCCCGGGCCCTCTGACAAGCACATATTTTCCACTTTGCAAATGACACCTTCACTTCATTCACCACAGGGTCTGGCTGTATAATGAAATTCATTACTTTCAGAGGAGATAACTCTGATTAGTGTCTTTTTTATCTCTACCTCTTTTATGTTCTCAAATGATTCAGCCATTTAATTGGCTGACCATGTGATAAGAAACAGAACTATTATTTTAGCCCTGCAATAAACAGATTGAGTGTAAATAATTTGACACTCCACCTGTCTGTTACGGGCACATTTACATGTTATACCAATATATCACAGATCTCATTGGGTCATGGGGTTGCTTATTTTCGGTTTTGAACAGACTGCAAAATTAAACAAATTAAAAATAATTGTTGTTATTTAAGTCATCAGCCGAAAGATTGGTTTGAACCTCTAGAGGCTTTACTAAGTGAAACACGGAGTGAGTTGGTTTACATTTGCCTTCCTCACTGAGTGGAAAAGTACGCTTATCAGAATACCAGGCCCACTCTGCAAATGACACCTTCACTTCATTCACCACAGGGTCTGGCTGTATAATGAAATTCATTACTTTCAGAGGAGATAACTTTGACTAGTGTCATTTACACCTGCACCTCTTCTGTTGTTATATGATTCAGTCATATAATTGTCTGACCACGTGATAAGAGAGGGAAAATTTTTGTATCCCTGGAACTAGTAGATTAAGTTCAAATAATTTAACACTCCACCTGCCTGTTATTGGCAAAAATAAATATTTTTTTTTTAGCTTTTATTTGTTATCGGGAACTGTACATTATTGACAACTACCCAATGGCATGAGTTTGAACTAGGACCCCCAGTAGAGTTTGTTCACGAATGGCTGTCAGCTGGTCACCAAACAAAGTCGGTTGCCCAACCGGTGTTACTTAACAAATAATAGAGATTTTCTGACTGGGCTGGCCCGAAGGCCCATAAATAATTAAAAAATTAATTTACTTCAACGTGAAAGGCAGCGAGTGAGGGGTGGTCGGTTACATAACATTAGAATTCACAATTTTAAAATAAAATGAAATGTCAAACAATGATTTAACAAACATTTTAACGACCTTTAAAGGTTGTATGAATCTGCTTTTTTAAAAAAAATGTCACCAAGGTTGTTTATTGAATTCAAAAGTCGTTCAATAAAAATAAAAATTAATAAAAACTGGAATAAAAAAAAAATACAGTTTTTTATCAGTTTATTTTAAGATTACAGAGTATTTATTAAAATTCTCATAGTGTAGGCCTACAACAAAAATAGATAACTTATTTTTTTTATTGTGTGCGTGTGTGTGTGAACGGAATATATTAAGAACGGAACATCGTACGAACTTGAAACTTAAGTTAGATACCACTAGAGGACCCGACACGAACATTTTCATTAAAATCGGTCAACCGTAAATAGTAGTTAATTCGTGTCATTTTTAACTTTTTTACGATTTTCTCAAAAACGGATCCTACGATTTTTTTAAAAATCACCTCATTTACTAAATTTGTTATGCTCTACAAGATAGGTTAGGCGCCATTTTTGCTGAAATTCTTGGTGAGGCTGTTTTCACGTAAAGAAACTGTTTTTTTAAGATTGCGGCTTTAAAATGCATTATAGCGCAAAAATTTATAATAAAAGTTGTAGAGAATTTAAAACCCTACAACTTTTATAACAAACATTTTTTTGTATAACGCTTAAGTTTAGCGGTAATTAGCGATTTTCTGTTTTTTTTTCTCACGAAAACGTGTAAAACAAAATCTTTTTTTTAATATTTCAGCCTTAGTATGCATTTTATGACAAAAGTGTATAATCAAATTTATAGAAAATTAAAAGATCTACAACTTTTATTAACAGCATTTTTCTTTACAAAGCCTAGTTTAGCGAGAAAGAGTGATTTTTCGTATTTTTTAGCCAAACTGAGGTTGATTTTCATTTTGCGTCTTTCACTCATGATTAAAATTAGGTTATGTTTATTGAGGTTAGTATTTTATTTATTTCTAATGTTTTATTACTAATGTTAATTTATATTGTTAATTATTTTCATTGGCAAGAAAAAATCGTGTGAGTGTTTCATATCAGATTATTGTAGTTCTTTATAAAATTTTAAACCCGTTAGATTTTTTAAATGGTTCGGGAGCAGGTCATATATTTTGGGTGCCAAGTACTCAAAATGACGCTGGTAAAGAACAAAATTCTCGCTCTCTCCGATAAGAGTAGATCTCTGTTTCGCCTGTCGTAGTAGTCTACTGATGCTCTTTATTATGCATGTTGCTTACGTACACTTAAAGCCTTTTAATTATTAATTTCACGGACTATATTTAGGAGTTAATGGAATTCTAATTTAAAATATATTGGAAGCGATTTCGCGTTTTAAATATACAGGTAGATATACGAGATGTGGCTATTAAATAACGAGACTGACGTTGTAAAAAATTTTAATTTTATTTTATACATAACCACTTATTGTCACCTTCAATACACACTCTTTCTCTATCCCTACAACGCTCCATGCGAATTTTCCATTGTTGGAAACAGTGCTGGAAGTCATCTTCTGTCAGCTCCTTCAGGTCACGTGCCGCTTTCTCTTTTACAGCTTCCACAGACTCAAATCTTGTCCCTTTCAATGCAGATTTCACCTTACGGAACAGGTAGAAGTCACATGGTGCAAGATCTGGTGAATAAGGTAGATGTTCTAACACTGAGATGCTATACTTGGCTAGCAACCTCTTGACAGATAATGCGAAATGAGCTGGCGCATTGTCTTGGTGGAGAACCCATGAATTGTCCTACCACATTTCGGGGCATTTTTTCTTACTCTTTGACGTAGTTTAGAAAGTACCTCAAGGTAGTAATATTGATTAATTGTTTGACCTTCAGGAACCCAGTGAAGGTACACAATCCTATGGATATAAAAAAAACAATCATCATTGCTTTAAATTTTGACTTGCTCATTCGATCTTTTTTGGCTCTCGGTGAAGTTCGGCTCTTCCAGTGCATGGATTGGCGCTTCGTTTCCGGATCATAAGTAAAAAACCACGTTTCATCACATGTTATTATCTTCTACCTGTTCCCTAAGGTGAAATCTGCATTAAAAGGGATAAGATTTGAGTCTGTGGAAGCTGTAAAAGAGAAAGCGGCACGTGACCTGAAGGAGCTGACAGAAGATGACTTCCAGCACTGTTTCCAACAATGGGAAATTCGCTTGGAGCGTTGTAGGGATAGAGAAGTAGTGTATATTGAAGGTGACAATAAGTGATTATGTATAAAATTAAAATTGAATTTTTTACAACGTCAGTCTCTTTATTTAATAGCCACACCTCAAATATTACAGGGTAGTCTGCCCAACGTATTTATATTATTTGCACGTATTAAAATAGCTAGAATGTGACAAAAATAAACGAACACGATCCTGACCTACCTTAATGAAAATTTTGTAATCCATAAAATATGTAAAGGTAATAAATTTATACCATTCTCTATATTTTATATAAAACTAAAATTAGATTTAGTCACAATTTTATAGGGCAATAAACTGAAATCTATATTGCATGTTAATATTTAAGTTACTGTATTACATACTGCACTGACACAAAGTAACGGTTCATGAAACTTTCTTAAACTCATGGTGAAAATTATTAGCTTAATTCACGAATAGGTGATATGAACATAGATTGTAATGTAACCTACATAAATGATCATGTCGCACGTCACCACCAAAGACAAGACGTTTGATTACGTCATCAAACGAATCGTTTATACTGTTATACTGTTATAAAGGCTTTATTTATAGCGTACGATGAGAATGTATTGAAATCGAGGAAAACATTTAAAGGATCTTTGCTTTATAGTTCATTCTTAAATTGTCACATGAACTATGTTTGTTGTTCATTGTAGGTATGGCAAAAAACACTTTTTTTTTAATTGCTAATATGTGTACGTTGCAATCTGTTCAATTTAGAACAATAAGCAACCCCATGACCCAGTGAGATGAGGATGATGTGTATGACGTGTAAATGAGACTGTGTAGTCTTGTTGTAAATGAGGTGTAGTCTTGTACAGACCCAGGTCGACTATTCCTGAGAAGTATGGTTAATTGAAACCCAACCATCAAAGTACACCGGTAACCACTGTCTAGTATTCAAATCTGTATAAAAGTAACTAACTTTACTAGGATTTGAACCAGGAACTTTCGTGGCAAAAAAACACTAGCTTTTTTAAGTTAAAAATCTTGTGCAAAACATTCACACGACTTTCTCTTGACAATGTAAATAAAGATCAATATAACGTAACATTAGTAATAAAACATTAGAAATATACAAGAAAACTAGCCTAATTTTAATCATGAGTGAATGATGCAAAATGAAAACCAACCTTTATTTGGCTTTAAAAACGGAAAATCACTCTTTGATAACTGAACTAGGCTCTGTAGAGAAATATGCTTTAAATAAAAATTGTAGATCATTTTCTAAAAGTTGTACAGAATTTTCTATAAATTTACTTATAAGTTATACACTTTTGTCGTAAAATGTATACTAAGGCTGAAATCTTAAAAATTCTTTTTTTTCAGATTTTCATGAAAAAAAACCAGAAAATCACTAATAACCGCTAAATTAAGCGTTATACAAAGAAATGTTTGGAATAAAAGTTGTAGTTTTTAAATTTTTTGCAATTTTAGTTGTGTACGTTTTTGCCCTAAAATGCGTATTAAGGCCACAATCTTAAAAAACCATTTTTTTCAATGAGAGAACAGCCTCCCCAAGAATTTCAGCAGACATGGCGCCTACCCTACCTTTTAAAGCCTAAAAAATGTAGTAAATGAGGCGATTTATAAAAATCGTAAGAGCCATTTTTGATAAAATCGCAAAAAAGTGAAAAATTACACAAATAAACTATCTACTACTTCCGGTTGACCGATTTTGATGAAAATGTTCGTGTCGGGTCTTCTTCTTCTTCTTCTTCATGTACCATCTCCATTTCGGAGGTTGGCTATCATCATTGCTATTTTAACTTTGGAAGCCACAGCCCTGAAGAGATCAGATGACCCGACATTAAACCACTCTCTCAAGTTCGGGTCTTCTAGTGGTACCTAAATTAAGTTTAAGTTTTAACTTTATACGATATTCCATTCTTGAGATATTTTCCTCGCACATGGACCAATCGCTATACGCCGGCCGCATTGGCGTAGTTGGTAACGTGCTCGCCTCTCATCATGCGGTCTTGGGTTCGAATCCCATTCAGGCACGGCATATTTTCATACGTTACAAAAAAATCATTTCATCCTTCACCGTCTGCATTAGCAGTAATTGCAGAAGAGTCAGACGTTAAACAAAAAAAAAAAAAATTTCAGAGGAGATAACTCTATCTAGTGTCATTTACACCTCTACCTCTTCTGTTCGTAAAAAGTTCATTGATATAATTGGCTAACTATGTGATAAGAAACAGAACTATTTCTAGTAGCTACCCCTGGTGTGTTTTACATTTCTGCCTGTTGTGTTGTTAAATAGTTCAATCATATAATTGGGTGACCATGTGATAAGAGAGAGAAATATTTTGCAGCCCTGGAACTAACAAATCGAGTACTGTATGAATCTAAGCTTTGTGCAGCTGCGGGATGAAGGGGACAGACGAAGTACCAGACTGCTGTTACGTCATAACACAGTACTAATCATCTCATTGCTATTCGCTGGGCAGTAGGCTGCCTAGTGCGTGACATACAGTATTCAGATGAACTAATGTCCCCTAGCCGTGGGAGTGAGAGAATGCATAACGCTTTCACTCGCACAACCCATACGCGCCGTTCGTTCCAATAACATTGTCTTATAATTTTACTCATTGTTGTGAGCAAGCGTTTATGCGTGCAGTAAACTAACAAGCAAGATTACGACTGTAGTATATTTTCAAATATGGATTATAACAGTAAAGACCTTTCAGCGCATGCGTTGTTACGTCACATATCTCCCTCTCACTCGCTCGGCTATGGGACATTAGTTCGTCTGATGCTTATACGTGGTATTTGTTTTGACTATTCGCTGTAGACGGCCACACACAATATATGTTAGTAGTTTGGATAGTACCCTTGACTACTACAAACATAATACAAGTAAAACGTTACTACTACAAACGCAATCTTTCACAGTAGTAGTGACGTAATGCATACCTCTCAGTTGCACAAATCTTAGGAACGGGCAGTACAAATAATAAATAATAAATATAAAATAAATAATAAATAAATAATAAATAAATATAATAAAATAATAAATAACTCCACCTGCCTGTCACGGACAAGCCATCAAACTCCATGAAATGAAATAACAGGAAAGCAGGGCAGACCTACTTAAGTTGAAAAAGTGTAGCAACAGATAAAAATCTGGTGTGAAACACTCACACAACTTTCTCTTGCCAATGCAAATAATTTACAATATAATTTAACATTAGTAATAAAATATTAGAAATAAACAAAAACTAACCTCAATAAACATAACCTTATTTTAATCATGAGTGAATGACGCAAAATGACAATCGAATTCAGTTTGGCTTAAAAATACGGAAAATCACGCTTTCACGCTAAACTAGGCTCTGTAGAGAAAAATTCTCTAAACAAAAGTTGTAGATATTTTAATTTTCTATAACTTTTATTATATACTTTTTTGTCGTAAAATGCATACTAAGACCGAAATGTTAAAAAAATCGATTTTTCTCACGTTTCCGTAAGAAAAAAAACAGAAAATCGCAAATTACCGCTAAACTAAGCTTTATACAAAAAAATGTTTGAAACAGAAGTTGTAGGTTTTTAAATTCTCTACAACTTTTATTATATAAGTTTTTGCGCTAAAATTTATATTAAAGCCGTAATCTTAAAAAACAACGTTTTTACGTGAAAACAGCCTCACCCAGAATTTCAGCAAACATGGCGCCTACCCTATCTTGTAGAGAATAAAAAATTGAGTAAAATAGGCGATTTTAAAAAAAATCGTAGGACCAGGTTTTGAGAAAATCGCAAAAAACTGAAAAATTATACGAATAAACTACTACTTCCAATTGACCGATTTTGATGAAAATGTTCGTGTCGCGTCCGGTAGTGGTATGTAACTTAAGTTTCAAGTTTCAAGTTCGTACGATGTTCCATTCTTGAGATATTCTGTTCACACACAGACACACACACACACACAGACACACACACACACACACAGACACACACACACACACACAGACCAATCGCTAAAAACATGTTTTTGGGTTCAGGGGGTCTGAAAACGTATAGATCCGGTGAAAACTCGATTTCGAAAAATCGACATGAAAACAATACTTTCCTTCCTATATATTCATATAGGCAAGAGAAAGTAAAAAGTGTAGCAACAGATAAAAATCCTTGAAATAGCAGCACTTATCTATCGGGAAATAAAACATATTAAATTATAATAATAATAAAAAAACTAATTGTAAAATGATTAAGAAAACCATTTTAAATTCTTAAACAATATAACAATATTATAAGTATTGTCTAAATTTAATATTTTGTTATGCAATATAAACAAAAATAACAATACATACATTATTATATAAATAAATTATAATTATAAATGCGTTATAATTATATTTGAAGTTATAATAATTATAATTGTAAATTATTATAAAGTACTGTACCATATAATTTAAATACTCGGGTATTGAATAATGTACAAAAATACTTATTAATTTTTTGGTAAACATATTTTTTAAAAAGACAATTAATTATTCATTAAACAATTTTGAAAACAATTATTAAAATGCCTGGTGAGAAAATAATGCAATGTCATCAAAGGCCTAATATGAATAACAATAATAAATTAAAGTAGGCATAGTAATTAAAACGAGTCTATCAAAACAGTAAATTATTTATTTCAGTACAGTACTGTAAATACTGGCCTAATTTTTACATAAAATAAAACAAACATTTAATAATTAAATTTTTTTTATCCGTAATGTGTGTACGTTGTAATCTGTTGAATTTAGAACAATAAGTAGCCACATGACACAGTGAGATGAGGAAGATGTGTATGAGGTGTAATGAAGTGTAGTTTTGTACAGACCCAGACCGACTATTCCTGAGAGGTATCGTTAATTGAATCCCAACCATCAAAGTACACCGGTAACCACTGTCTAGTATTCAAATCCGTATAAAAGTAACTACCTTTACTAGGATTTGAACCAGGAACCTTCGTCTCCAAAAGTCAGCTGTTAAATAGCTGACTCGCGGCGATGACTTAACCTCTAGACCAGTGTTTCCCAAACTTTTTTTCTCGCAGCACACTACAAAAAAAAAACGGCCAATAGCCGCGGCACACCTATTACTTAATGCCATTGATTAAAATTAAGTACTTGATATAAACGTACTTATATCATACTTATACATACTTACTTATAGTCATCGGCTAGGCATTATTTTGTTGGACCGTTTAAATTTTATTTAATTTATTTTCCTTAAATTCCGCGGCTCACTTGGCCGGCCTCGCGGCACACAGTTTGGGAACCTCTGCTCTGGACCAATGGTTCCCAAAGTGGGGGGCGCGCCCCCCAAGGGAGGCGTGAAGACACGTCAAGGGGGGCGCGGGACTTCGAGATAGCTTTACCCTCCATAAAAGATCCTTTCAGTGTCAACATAGACTTCCTGCCCGAATTACTTAAAAAAAAGTTTTAGAAATAAAAAATGTTTCTGTTGCGAAAAACGATTTCGATAAAATTGACAAAACATCACTTTGGGTTAAGTATTACCAAGTTTACCCCAGTATATAACAGAAAGCGGCAGTAATTGTAATTATCTTTATCAAGCACCTATCTGTGCGAAAAAGTGTTTTCAGCACTTGTTACAATAAAAACAAAGCATCGGTGCAATGTTGGTTTTATCAATGATTTACGTTGTGCACTTTCCAATAATCAACCTTCTTTTAGAAAAAAATGCGAGGTCATCCATCCACCGATTTATTTTGTCTCTTGTTAAAATTAAATTGCAACTTCTAATGCTACAAAAATAAAAAAATAAATGTATGGTTATTCAATGTAATACGTGATTTTTCATTGCCCAATAAAATTGTGTAAGGGGTGTGAGAAGTTTTCTTTTTGGCAAAAGGGGGCGTAACAGATAGAAGTTTGGGAACCGCTGCTCTAGACTAAACTGGTGGGTCAAATTTCATAATTAAACTTTTTTTTATCCGTAATGGGTGTACGATGTAATCAGTTCAATTTAGAACAATAAGTAGCCACATGACACAGTGAGATGAAGATGATGTGTATGACGTGTAAATGAGGTGTAGTCTTGTACAGACCCCGGCCGACTATTCCTGAAAAAGTATGGTTAATTGACCCCCAACCATCAAAGTACACCCACAACTACTGTCTAGTATTCAAATCTGTATAAAAGTAACTACCTTTACTAGGATTTGAACCAGGAACCTTCGTCTCCCAAAATCAGGTGTTAAACAGCTGACTCGCGGCGATGACTTAACCTCTAGACTAAACCGGTGGGTCAAATTTCATAATTAAACTTTTTTTTATCCGTAATGTGTGTACGATGTAATCAGTTCAATTTAGAACAATAAGTAGCCACATGACACAGTGAGATGAAGATGATGTGTATGACGTGTAAATGAGGTGTAGTCTTGTACAGACCCAGGCCGACCATTCCTGAGAGAGTATGGTTAATTAAACCCCAACATCAAAGTACACCGGTAACCACTGTCTAGGATTCAAATCTGTATAAAAGTAACTACCTTTACTAGGATTTGAACCAGGAACCTTCGTCTCCGAAAATCAGCTGTTAAACAGCTGACTCGCGGCGATGGCTTAACCTCTAGACCAACCCGGTGGGTCAAATTTCATAATTTTTTTTTGTAATCCCTAATTTGTGTACGTTGCAATCTGTTCAATTCAGAACAATAAGCAACCCCATGACCCAATGAGATGAGGATGATGTGTATGACAAGTAAATGAGGTGTAGTCTTGTACAGACACAGGCCGACTATTCCTGAGAGGTATGGTTAATTGAACCACAATCATCAAAGTACACCCACAAACACTGTCTAGTATTCAAATCCGTATAAAAGTAACTACCTTTACTAAGATTTGAACTAGGAAACTTCGTCTCCGAAAATCAGCTTTCAAACAGCTGAATCGCGGCGATGACTTTACCTCTATAGTTCATCCGTTCTTAGTTTGCTCCTACTGTCAACAAACAAAAGCCACCTACTACAGGGTGCACGCTAGAGTCTATGACTTTACGGATGTCGTATTCCTATTAATTTAACTATTTTTTAAATTACAAGTACTTAAAGTACTAAAAACATCAGTCATGATATGATGTAGGCCTAACAATTTCATTTATAAAAATACTTTTAAAAGTGTTTTGTATTTAAATACTTTTGAAAGTATTTTATTGTTACTTTTTAATCAGCGTGTACACATTTTCACTTTCTCTTGCCTATATGAATATATAGGAAGGAAAGTATTGTTTTCATATCGATTTTTCGAAATCGAGTTTTCACCGGATCTATACGTTTTCAGACCCCCTGAACCCAAAAAACATGTTTTCAGCGATTGGTCTGTGTGTGTGTCTGTGTATGTGTGTGTGTGTGTGTGTGTGTGTGTGTGTGTGTGTGTGTGTGTGTGTGTGTGTGTGTGTGTGTGTGCAAAATATCTCAAGAACGGAACATCGCACGAACTTGAAACTTAAGTTACATACCACTACCGGACCCGACACGAACATTTTCATCAAAATCGGTCAACCGGAAGTAGTAGTTTATTCGTGTAACTTTTCACTTTTTTGCGATTTTCTCAAAAACTGGTCCTACGATTTTTTTTTAAAATCGCCTGGTTTACTCAACTTTTTATTCTCTACAAGATAGGGTAGGCGCCATGTTCGCTGAAATTCTGGGTAAGGCTGTTTTTACGTAAAAACATTTTCTTTTTAAGATTGCGGATTTAATATGCATTTTAGCGCAAAACGTTATATAATAAAAGTTGTAGAGAATATAAAATTCTACAACTTTTATTTCAAACATTTTTTTGTAAAACGCTTAGTTTAGCGGTAATTAGCGATTTTCTGTTTTTTCTCACGAAAACGTGTGAAAAATTGATTTTTTAAGATTTCGGCCTTGGTATGCATTTTACGACAAAAGTGTATTTAATCAAATTTATACGAAATTAAAAGATCTACAACTTTTATTGAAAGCATTTTTCTCTACAGAGCCTAGTTTAGCGTGAAAGAGTGATTTTCCGTATTTTTAAGCCAAACAGGTCGATTTTCATTTTCCGTCTTTCACTCATGATTAAAATAAGGTTATGTTTTTAGAGGTTAGTTTTTTGTTTATTTCTAATGTTTTATTACTAATGTTAGGTTATATTGTTAATCATTTGCATTGGCAAAAGAAAGTTGTGCGAGTGTTTCACACCAGATTTTTATATAATGCGCATGCTCAGTGACGTCATTATTTGTTTACAGTAGGAGCAAACTAAGAGAGGCTGGACTGTAGACTAAACCGGTGGGTCAAATTTTATAATTAAATTTTTTTTATTCCTAATGTGTGTGCAGTCTGTTCAATTTAGAACAATAAGCGGCCACATGAATCGATGAGATGAGGATGTATGACGTGTTAATGAGGTGTAATTTTGTTCAGACTCAGGCCGATCATTCCTGAGAAAGTATGGTTTCCTGAGAAAGTATAGTTGGAAAGTATACTTTCCGTGTCTTTGTTATGTCATTGTTGTTTGTAGATGTCATGTCTTCATTATGTAAAATTTTGCGCTGAATCCAGTGTTGTCTTTAAATAATTAATATTTGAAATAGTTAAAATCCTGTAGCAATTTTTTTGAGATCATGTCATACGTAAAATTTCACGGACAAAAAAATTGAAAAATTTTATGGTAATTTTAACATAACAAAGAGAAACTATTACAAAATCATTTTTTAATATTTTAACAAATTGCATTAGTAATTGAAATAATACTAAGGAAACTAATAAAAAATCTGGTGTGATACACTCATGCAACTTTCTCTTGCCAATGGAAATAAATAATAATCCGAACATTAAGAATAAAACATTAGAAATAACCAAAAAACTAACCTCAAAAACATGAGTGAAAGACGCAAAATTAAAATCAACCTCAGTTTGGCTTAAAAATACGGAAAATCACTCTTTCACGCTAAACTAGGCTCTGTAGAGAAAAATTCTCTAAATAAAAGTTTTAGATCTTTTAATTTCCTATAAATTTGATTATATAGGCCTACACTTTTGTCGTAAAATGGATACTAAGATCGAAATCTTAAAAAATCAATTTTTCACACGTTTTCGTAAAAAAAAACCAGAAAATCGCTAATTACCGCTAAACTAAGCGTTATACAAAAATATGTTTGGAATAAAGGTTGTAGGATTTTAAATTCCCTACATTTTATATTATATAAATTTTTGAGCTAAAATGTATATTAAAGCCGTAATCTTAAAAAAACAATATTTTACGTGAAAAAAGCTCACCGAGAATTTCAGGAAACATGGCGTCTATCCTATCTTGTAGAGCAAAAACAAATTAGTAAACCAGGCGATTTTTAAAAAAATCGTAGGACCAGTTTTTGAGAAAATCGCAAAAAAGTGAAAAATTACACGTTTCAAGTTCGTACGATGTTCCGTTCTTGAGATATTCTGTACACACACGCGCGCGCGCGAGCGCACACACACACACAGACCAACCGTTAAAAACATGTTTTTTGGGTTCAGGGGGTCTGAAAACGTGTAGATCCGGTGAAAACTCGATTTCTTAAAATCGACATGAAAACAGTACTTTCCGTTATATATATTCATGTAGGCAAGAGAAAGTAATATTAAATAGATTATCTTCTTAACTGATATGACTAAGATCATGACTAAAAACATGTTTTTAGGCTTATATTTTTAATATAACGTAACTTTTATTTGTCAAATTTAATGCAGGCTACAATTTAGATTTTAATTTATTACATAAACAGAATTCTCTATGCATTATTTCACTTATAATTGTATTATTGACGTAATATTGAATTTCAAAACTAATAAATTAGTAAATAATTTATCGTGTTATTATTTTACTATTTATCAAATAATAAACAATTATATTTAATTAGTAAATACATATTTTCTGTTCCATGTTCCAGTTGTTATACATGTATGTTCCTAGCATTCTCTGGAAGGAACGTCTTTAAAATACCAATACACATACTTCTATAGTCCAGCCTCTCTTAGTTTGCTCCTAATGTAAACAAAAAATGACGTCACTGAGCATGCGCATTATATCAAAATGTGCACACACTGATTAAAAAGTAACAACAAAATACTTTCAAAAGTATTTTTCTAAATGAAATTGTTAGGCCTACATCATATCATGACTGATCTTTTTAGTACTTTAAGTACTTATAATTTAAAAAATAATCTGGTGTGAAACACACACAACTTTCTCTTGCCAGTGCAAATAATTAACAATAAACCTAACATTAGTAAAAAACATAAGAAATAAACAATAAACTAACCTCAACAAACATAACCTAATTTTAATCATGAGTGAAAGACGCAAAATGAAAATCAACCTCAGTTTGGCTTAGAAATACGGAAAATCACTCTTTCTCTCTAAACTAGGCTCTGTAGAGAAAAATGCTTTAAATAAAAGTTGTAGATCTTTTAATTTTCTATAAATTTAATTCTATACACTTTTGTCGTAAAATGCATACTAAGGCCGAAATGTTAAAAAAATCGATTTTTCTCACGTTTTCGTGAGAAAAAAAAACAGAAAATCGCAAATTACCGCTAAACTAAGCGTTATACAAAAAAATGTTTGAAATAAAAGTTGTAGGTTTTTAAATTCTCTACAACTTTTATTATATAAGTTTTTGCGCTAAAATTTATATTAAAGCCGTAATCTTAAAAAAACAACGTTTTTACGTGATAACAGCCTCACCGAGAATTTCAGCAAACATGGCGCCTACCCTATCTTGTAGAGAATAAAAAATTGAGTAAAATAGGCGATTTTAAAAAAAATCGTAGGACCAGTTTTTGAGAAAATCGCAAAAAACTGAAAAATTATACGAATAAACTACTACTTCCGGTTGACCGATTTTGATGAAAATGTTCGTGTCGCGTCCGGTAGTGGTATGTAACTTAAGTTTCAAGTTTCAAGTTCGTACGACGTTCCGTTCTTGAGATATTCTGTTCACACACAGACACACACACACACACAGACCAATCGCTAAAAACATGTTTGTGTGGGTTCAGGGGGTCTGAAAACGTATAGATCCGGTGAAAACTCGATTTCGAAAAATCGACATGAAAACAATACTTTCCTTCCTATATATTCATATAGGCAAGAGAGAGTAAAAATGACGTCACTGAGCATGCGCATTATATCAAAATGTGCACACACTGATTAAAAAGTAACAACAAAATACTTTCAAAAGTATTTTTCTAAATGAAATTGTTAGGCCTACATCATATCATGACTGATCTTTTTAGTACTTTAAGTACTTATAATTTAAAAAATAATTAACTTAATAGGAATACGACACCCGCAAAGTCGTAGTCTCTAGCGTGCACTCTGTAGTAGGTGGCTTTTGTTTGTTGACAGTAGGAGCAAACTAACAACGGCTGAACTGTAGAAAGATTGCTTTAAAAAAATCATTATAAATCACGTTAGACATGAAATTGTTTATAAATATTATAAATTAAACATAAAAGAACTAGAGGTTATCTTTTAAATTAAATTGATAAGATCATGAGAAATGATTACTTCATGAAAATTAATGAGCACAAAACGAAAGTGTTGTCCAGCAGCAAGAGTAGTTTAGAAGAGATGGGAAATTTAAAAGTATATATAAAACCTTTGCCCATAACAGACAGATGGAGTGTCAAATTATTTACACTCAATTTGTTCGTTGCAGGGCTAAAATAAATAGTTCTGTTTCTTATCACATGGTCAGACAATTAAATGACTGAATCATTTAAGAACAGAAGAGGTAGAGGTGTAAAAGACACTAATCAGAGTTATCTCCTCTGAGAGTAATGAATTTCATTGTACAGCCAGACCCTGTGGTGAATGAAGTGAAGGTGTCATTTGCAGAGTGGAAAGTATGTGCTTTTCAGAGGGCCCGGCATGCTGATAAGCATACTTTTCCATTCAGTGAGGAAGGCAATTGTAAACCACCTCACTCCTCGTTTTACTAAGTAAAACCTCTAGAGGTTCAAACCAGCCTTTCGGCTGTTGACCTAAACAACAACATATAAAACCTATCAAGAAAAGGTAAAAAAAAATTATACGTTCTCAGTTATTTATTTCCAACAGAAGAACAAAATTCTTTGAAAATATTAAGAACAAATTCACAGGCTTTAAAATAATAAATCGTTGGCCATTTATCCCTTTATAGGTCTGTGGTAGGTATACTTACCACTGGCAATAAGGTCGATTTTTTTAAGAATAAGCTATGCAGTTGAACCGTATTGGCATTTTATGGTTTTATAGATGTTCTCTGGTAAGTAGGCTATCCATATAGTGTAACCTCAGAAATCTGAACCCCTAAAATCCGAAATTTCGGATAATCCGAACACCAATTTTACAATAAGCTAAAAAAATTCTACTCTTGAAAAGTGATGGAAAGTTATACTAATTACAAATCAGAAATGAATTTAATATTTATTTGAACATTTTAGTTGATATTTCATAATGAATACGTCACCTTAATTGGTTGGAACAAAATCGGTTATCTTCTTCTGACGCAAGGAAGTAATCCTGCTTGAAGCGGCGATGTTGCGCCAGCGTCGCATAAACATCACGTTCGTCGGGGTAGCGGCAGCATTCTGTTCTACGTAGCGCAGAGCAACTTCAAGTGCACTAGTGGTATCTGCATGTGAAATAACATCAGTCGAGACGTCCTCTTCTTCACTTTCTTCGACTGCGGCATTATTTTGGTCTTGTTCCTGGACCATTGAAACAATAGCGCCATCGCTTAAATATTGATTACCGGCGTCGTTATCTGCAAACCATTCTTGAAGACAGTTTTCTTCGGCTTCTTTGCATCCAGGAATCTGCTGAACGAGTGGAAGTATGTTTTCCATTTGATGCTGCACAACAAAATTTGTTTCTTCAAATGTAAGGCTTGGCCACAGTTAATAAATTACCAAGTGCCCCGCATAATCCGAATTTTCCGGAATCCGAACGGGGGTCAGCCCCAATTAGTTCGGATTTCTGAGGTTACACTGTATTGAAATTAGCACGCAGCGACCATTTGCTTTGTGAGTTACACGAATGTGGTAAGGATTTAAACCAGCGTAAGCTACCATGTTGTTTTGTTGTTACTTTTGTACAGTGCTTAGAAAATTCAAGTTTTTTACGGGAAACCAAGCATTTATGCTTGATAAGTTATTCAACACATTTTTCTGTTATATTGGGCTACAAGTTGTTTTAATAAGCATTCTTACCACTAAATATTATGTGATTCCCATTTCAATAAACATCCCTTGAACTTCACTTACCAGGGCTTAACAAAAAAAAAGAAAAAGAAATATCTTACTGTTGTGGCACAAGAAATACATTATTCAAGTCCTTATAAAACAAAATTTGACATTTTACAAGTATATTTCTCCCCTTAGTACTGCTTTATAAAGGGTTAACTAAGTTATTGAGCATTAAGGTCTCTGCCCACTAGATCGTACCATACTAGGACCGTACTAGGCACGAAAACAACCGCTCCGGTCACTACTATGCCCACTGCAACGGATCAACCGCGTCCTATAACCGTATACAACGCGTATGATGACCGTTCCATGCCCGTTTGGTACTCGTTTCATACCCGTTCGGCTCCGGTCGCTGTATCGTCATTTTTTGGAGAGTTGTCAATGAGATAACTACAACTTGTGAACAGTGTGTGAATTCCAGTTGTCAATTATCTTAACTAAAAATATTCTTATTACAAAATTATCTTTACGAGAATTGATAATGAATTGCCATTATTTTGGACGAGGAAGAGGGAAACGAGATAAATACTGTGAGACGCTACTATGTCACAACGGGGTTGCAACGCGGTGGGCCCCCGGCACAAACCGGTTCGGCAACGTCACTTGCCATGCACGCACCGTACCGACACCTGCAAAATATTCTCGTCTGCAAATTGTTGACTGAACGGGCCTGGCACGCTACGGTGTTGGCCGGTGACGGTACGGTCTAATGGGCGTTTTGCTATACTAATTGATACAAAGAATTTTTATTTGTATGTTTCGGTACGGTTACGATCCTAGTATGATACGGTCTAGTGGGCAGAGACCTTTAAATGTAGAAGACTGTGTTTTTCTACTAAGATTTTTTGCATATTTCATCCTTTTTCTCAAAAACTGCTAACACAACAACTTCCAGACCGTTTTATTCAATTTTTTTTTAGGTGATTAGGTGATTTTCTACATAAATCTACCATATTTGTTGCAAAAAAATGGCCCCCAAAACTCAGTATTTTTGTATTCCACCAGGGTAAATGAAATGGGGGCAAAAATATTTGCTAGTTGTTAAATCGCTAATGAAGCGTTTGCGGAGATATGTTTATATGAACTTTTTTTCTTATTTTTAGCTCGACAATTATATACTAAATTATTTTCATAATTCAGAATCACACTTTATAAATAGCGTTGCCTAAACAATGATTTGTTTTAATTAGAATCAGTTAGAGTGTTTCGTTAATTATCACATCGTCCATTGGTCTAATTGGCTGGCATAGCTACTGGATGACGACAGTCTCTAGGAAGGGAAGGAGGAAGGGAATCTTAATTTTAAGTTAAACGTTGTCAAAAAAAAATTAGCATTTGCTTGTGATATTGGTAGACAACGCTGTAGTTATTACTTACTTACTTACTTACTTACTGCCATGGCCACACATATCTAAGTAGATATTTAGCCGCACCAACACAGCCCCTCCACCTCTCTCGATGCCCCGCGTCTTCCTCGGTCGCTCCAATTCTCTCCATATCGGCCCTCACTTGACTCCACCATTTACGTCGTGGTCTTCCTCTCGGTCGTCGTCCTTCAGGATTTCTTCTTAACACTTGGTTAAGATTACTGTCCTCATTCCTTCTTAAAACATGCCCAGCCCATCTAATTCTTCTACACTTGAACTCACACACCACATCTGGCTCCCTATAAAGGTCTCTAAGTTCTCTGTTGTGTCTTTTCCTCCACTCTCCTCCCTCGTTTACAGGTCCGTAAATTTTTCTAAGGATCTTGTTTTCAAATACAATCAATTTCCTTTCCTCTCTTTTATCTAATTTCCATGTCTCCGCTCCGTAGAGCAATATTGGACTGATAATTGTTCTATAAATTTTTATTTTTGTTGTACGTGATAACAATTTTGAAGACATAAGTTTGTTGCATGCGTGGAAACATCTGTTTGCAAGATTTAGCCTATTTTGTATTTCTGTCACTTGTGTATTTTGTTCAGAAATGACGACGCCTAGGTACTTAAAAGAGTCTACTTTTTCAAAATATTGACCGTTCACTTGGAGAGGACCTTGACCTTGGTCTCTGTGCTCTAGTTATTAACCTAATCAAATAAAATACACCCCAATAACCAAACTATACGCAGTCCATCTACTGTCTCAAGAGTACTCCGCTCCGCTCGAGGCAAGCGCCTCCTATACGTTGTAAACGAAAGTTTTACACTAGTTGGCGCGTATCTATAGTACCTCTCCGCCTGACAATATTATCTTGCACTACGTCCCATCACAAAAATATCTACATTCAGCTAAAATAAACATTATCCTTTAAACATTTTCAATTATACTGTTCTGATTACTTGCAATAATTGTAGTTTCATAAAGACTCCTTAATTAATTATTTTAACCACTCAATCTGTTAGTTGCAGGGCTAAAATAAATAATTCTGTTTCTTATCACATGGTCAGCCAATTAAATGACTGAATCATTTAAGAACAGAAGAGGTAGAGGTGTAAAAGACACTAATCAGAGTTATCTTCTCTGAAAGTAATGAATTTCACTATACAGCCAGACCCTGTGGTAAATGAAGTGAAGGTGTCATTTGCAGAGTGGAAAATATGTGCTTTTCAGAGGGCCCGGCATGCTGTTAAGCGTACTTTTCCACTCAGTGAGGAAGGCAATGGTAAACCACCTCACTCCTCGTTTTACTTAGTAAAACCTCTACAGGTTCAAACCAGCCTTTCGGCTGTTGACCTAAACAACAACATCTACCTCTCCGCCGGACAATATTATCTTGCACTACGTTCCATCATAAAAATATCTACATTCAGCTAAAATAAACATTATCCTTTAAACATTTTCAATTATACTTACTGTTCTGATTACTTGCAATAATTGTAGTTTCATAAAGACTCCTTAATTAATTATTTTAACCATTATATTTAACAAAACAATTTTTTTCTACTTTTTAATGTTTACCGCTTTATGTTTAAAAACTCAACACATTCACTATCACGCATGTTAACAAAATACAGCTTACAAAACTTTTCAACTTCAGTCTACGAAGAAAATCGAAACGAACCGATACAATTCCAAAAGATAACTGAATGAAACTAAAAATGAGTTAAAACACGGGCAAGTGCAAACAGTTGTATTAAACTAGTCAGACATTAATTATTTTAATGATAATGAAATAAACAATCTGAAAACAACGAATCTTTGGTATTGTTTACTCTCCTGTTATAATTCAAGCGCTCATGTATTACCTGTGACCAAAAATAAAATAACACAGAGTCTATAATAAAAACTTAATCATAAATAATAATATAATAATAGTAACATTAGTAACATTTTAGTTATTAATGGTAAACTGATGTTTGATTAATAAAACATTTTCTAACAAATGAATTGAACGTGTTTTTATTACCTATATTAAGCTTAGAGCGGAATCAGTGTTGCATGAATTTTGTTTTTGTTCATGCTGTGCGTATTTTTAATTAATACGCATGCTCAGTTGTATTGGTGGTTGCCTACGTCGGAGTACTCTTAGCGTAAACAGACTCTATTATTGTCATTAGCCGAAAGGCTGGTTTGAACCTGTAGAGGTTTTACTAACTAAAACGAGGAGTGAGGTGGTTTACTATTGCCTTCCTCACTGAGTTGAAAGCGTACATTCCCTCTGGAAAGCATTTAGTTTCCACACTGCAAATAACACCTTCACTTCATTCACCACAGGGTCTTGCTTTATTTTTTTTTTAAATTCCTAATTTGTGTACGTTGCAATCTGTTCAATTCAGAACAATAAGCAACCCCATGAACCAATGAGATGAGGATGATGTGTATGACGTGTAAAAGAGGTGTAGTCTTGTACAGACCCAGGTCGACCACTCCTGAGAGAGTATGGTTAATTGAACCCCAACCATCAAAGTACACCGGCAACCACTGTCTAGTATTTAAATCCGTATAAAAGTAACTACCTTTACTAGGATTTAAACCAGGAACCTTCATCTCCGTAAATCAGCTGTTAAACAGCTGATTTTGGCGACGACTTTACCTCTAGACCAACCCGGTAGGTTGCTTTAAAATTTTATTTTATTTTGTTATCCCTAATTTGTGTACGTTGCAATCTGTTCAATTCAGAACAATAAGCAACCCCATGACCCAATGAGATGAGGATGATGTGTATGACGTGTAAATGAGGTGTAGTCTTGTACAGACTCAGGTCGACCATTCCTGAGAGAGTATGGTTAATTGAACCCCAACCATCAAAGTACACCGGTAACCACTGTCTAGCATTCAAATCCGTATAAAAGTAACTACCTTTACTAGGATTTGAACCAGGAACCTTCGTTTCCGAAAATCAGCTGTTAAACAGCTGATTTTGGCGACGACTTTACCTCTAGACCAACCCGGTGGGTTACTTTAAAATGAAATTAAATTAGTCTCAGAGGAGATAACTCAGATTGTTAGGCTATGTACTAACTGGAGAATGATCGCGCGAGCGGGCGTAGGCGCGATCGAGCGACAACGCGTATTAAATCACGCGATGAAAATGGATGTCCTAAATAGAACGCCTGTTTGCACGACCAAACGTAATCGGTCCGATTAGAACAACATCGTGCGACCATTTTCTAAAAACCAGTTTCATTATCTAAGCTGAAATTGAAATGACGTCTAGAAACGAAGATGCGGTATTTCTGCTATAAAATTTGAATTGTTCATCACATTTTGCAGAAGAAGTAACGAAAACTAAAAGAAAGCAAAGTAATTAACTCTATCAGAGCCTATAATTCTTTTCACGGTTGATTAGCTCTGTTTGTTGTTTTACGCGTTTATACCAATCAGAACGTTTGAAAGTGTTGTCAGATTGTACAAATGTATCAGCTTGACAAACATTACGCGTGCATGCGTACTAGAACCGCAGTAGTTCACTCTCATCTTACATCTCGTACTGAACACATCGATTATAGAGCGCTAAGTTAACATGCAATACTTTATAATATAATCAGCTGATTGTATATTCACTTGTTGTAATTGTTATTGAAAAACCAAAAAAATGGCTGACGAAACATATAACAGAGATAGAGAGCTGGCAGCGTTGTTGGCAATTAATTGGCTAGCTATGAAGTGGGGGGAAGCAATGCGTACGTTCAGAGCCATCAGCTTTGAAAAATAGTTAGCCTAGTATATTTTACATCTATGGCTACTTCTTCTGTTCTTAAGTGCTTCAGTCGTATAATTGGTTGACAATGTGATGAGAGAGAGAGAGAGAGAGAGAGAGAGAGAGAGAGAGAGAGTGAGTGAAAGAGAGATTGACAGTGAAAGAGTAAGAGAGAGACAGTGAGTGAGAGAGAGTGAAAGAGTCAGAGAGGGGAGGGAGAGAGATAAAGAGAGATTGAGTGAGAGAGAGAGAGAGAGTGAGAGAGAGAGAGGAGGAGAAAGAGAGAGAGTGAGAGAGAGAGTGAAAGAGTCAGAGTGAGAGAGAGGTTGAGAGAGAGAGAGTGAGTGGAAGAGTGAGAGAAAGAGAGAGAGAACGTGAGAGATTGAGAGAGATAGAGTGAGCGAGTGAGAGATTGAGAGACAGTGAAAGAGTGAGAGTGAGAGATTGAGAGAGAGAGAGTGAGAGAGTGTGTGTGTATGTGTGTGCGTGTGTGTGTGTGTGTGTGTGTGTGTGTGTGTGTGTGTGTGTGTGTGTGTGTGTGTGTGTGTGTGCGCGCGCGTGTGTGTGCGTGTGTGTTTGTGTGTGTAAGTGTGCGAGAGAGAGAGAGAGAGAGAGAGAGAGAGAGAGAGAGAGAGAGAGAGAGGGGGGGGGGAATTAACTTTTGCAGCCCTGAAACTACCAGATCGAGTGAAAAATAATTTAACAGTCACTTACCTATCATGAGCAAATAAATTTCTGTACAAAATCACCAAAACCGCTATTGAAATCAATTTCTATAGCAATTGTTTTAATTAACTACTGTATTTCCAATTGATTAATGTAGATTAATAATTTAATTAAACAATTAAATGATGATGATGATAATTTATGATTGCAGGTGAATTCGGTAATTATCAATGGCAACAGTTCCTACTTCACATTCTGGCTGCGATGACTGCCGGAGTTCATATGCTCTCTGTTGTGACGACAGCTGCTGTACCCAATCACAGGTATGTACGCCTTTGTAAGCTCCTCCTCACCAAGTACTATTGGCAAGTATAAGCATGAGCACTGCCCATAACGGGCAGGTGCAGTGTTAAATTATTTGCACACGATCTGCTTGTTCCAGGGCAACAAAACATTTCTGTTACTTATCAAAAAGTCAACCATTTGTATGACTGAACTATTTAAGAACAGAAGATGTAGAAGTGCAAAAGACACTACTCAGAGTTATCTCCTGTAAAAGTAATGAATTTCACTATACAGCCAGACCCTGTGGTGAAAGAAGTGAAGGTATCTTTTGCAGGATGGAAAGCAAGTGCTTTACGGAGGGCCTTGTATACTGATAAGCATACTCTTTCAACTCAGTGAGGAAGGCAATGGTAAACCAACTCACTCCTCGTTTTTACTAAGTAAACCTCTAGACTAGAGGTTCATGTTATTAAATTTAGTTTTTTGTTAGACTAATTTCTAATGTTTTATTAATAATTGTTGTTTAGGTCAACAGCCGAAAGGCTGGTTTGAACCTGTAGAGGTTTTACTAAGTAAAACGAGGAGTGAGGTGGTTTACCATTGCCTTCCTCACTGAGTGGAAAAGTACGCTTAACAGCATGCCGGGCCCTCTGAAAAGCACAAATTTTCCACTCTGCAAATGACACCTTCACTTCATTCACAACAGGGTCTGGCTGTATAATAAAATTCATTACTTTCAGAGGAGATAACTCTGATTAGTGTCACAGTACACCTGTACCTCTCCTGTTCTTAAATGATTCAGTCATTTAATTGGCTGACCATGTGATAAGAAACAGAACTATTTATTTTAGCCCTGCAACAAACAGATTGAGTGTAAATAATTTGACACTCCACCTGTCTGTTATGGGCAGTTATTAATAATGTTAGGTTTATTGTTAATTATTTTCGTTGGCAAGAGAAAGTTGTGTGAGTGTTTCACACCAGATTTTTTTTTTTTAATATTCTTCAAGGAATTTGTAATTCCTTTTGTTGTTAATTCCTAATTTATTATTTTCATCTTTGAAACAAAGACTAAGTTGATTATAATTTAATCATTACGATTTCTTTCACAGTTGTACAGCCTACCAATTTCTGTTATTGTTTCGTTTAAACTTAATTTGTTTATTAAATTAAAGCATGCCTTGAAATATTTTTATGAAGTGCTACTCAATATTAGGTCAACAACACACTTGAACGAAAATTTGGACTTTACAATTAATAAAATATTTTTTAAAATATTATGTAGTCTAAAACGTGATTCAGTTGAAACAAAAAAATCTGTAAAATACAGGGTGATTCACGAAGATTGCAGATACTTTGGGAGCTCATTGTACATGTAAAAATAGTGAAAAAAGTTTAATAAACATGGGTCCGGAAATGCTTCGTTACCGTGTTACGACTAGCGAAAGATTTCGCCTGGATTTCAGCTCACCAGGTGAAATAAGGTCTTTCTGAAATTCTGATAAGGTAGATTAAGGAGCGAATTCAATTGTTTCTTATGATTTTTGACCTGATAAATTGAATAAAACAGGTCCCAGATTCGTAAGTTAAGTAGTTTTTGAGAAAACCGGTGTCAAATGCAAAATATGGAGTGAAAAAAACACGTTTTTCATCTTTGAGCAACAATAACTATGTTATTTCAACAAGAAATAGAGAAAAATTTTGAATAATACTTGTAGAAAATTTTATTCTCAACAAAACGGTGTAAATAAAGTACACAGAAAGCGAATAGAAATGAATTTTTATTCATAAGAGTAGCCTACAAAGTAAAATTAACCGGAAAAACATTAATCTAAACCTAATCAACCAAATTACTGTAAATTTTCAAAAGTTTCTCCGCCGACTTCAATGCACTTTTCTGTTCGTTTAAGGATAGCTCTTGTTCCTTTCCGTAGTTCAACAGGGCTTTCCTTTAACCGTGTAAAAGCTTCATTAATACGTCTAAGTACGAGGGGGTACCCAAAAGTATCCGGAATAGCTCTGCTGTGGGCGGAGCTTGTGCAGTACAAATTCCCGCCACTAGGCTGCTTGTAGCGCTACTCATTGCCAGTTCAATGCCATTTTGTTCGTTGATCTAGCTTGTTCTGTTCTCGTGCAGTGATTGTTCTCGCTAGTGCTGTTTTGTGCTCGTGTCGTTTTTCATGATGGCAAGTTTTAATGAACAACGTGCGGCTGTGAAATTTTGCTTCTTGCTCGGTAAAAACGCCGCGGAAACAGTTGTAATGTTGAACACAGCTTACAAAGACGACGCTATTGAAAAAACCCAAGTGTACGAGTGGTTTTTGCGCTTTAAAAATGGCGACATGTCGATTGAGAACAAACCTCGTTCTGGACGACCGTCGACTTCCCGAACAGACGAAAATGTTGTGAAAGTGAAAGAAATTGTAGGAACAGACCGACGACAGACCATTGACCAAATATCACAGGTTAGTGGGTTATCTTGGAGCTCAGTCCAACGCATTTTAACAGAAGACTTGACAATGAAAAGAGTCGCTGCCAAGTTTGTGCCTCGGGTTCTGACAGACACTCAAAAGGAACGTCGAATTGAAACGTGTAGTGATTTGAAACAACAGCTTGAAACTGATCCAGATTTCATGTCAAAGATCATTACGGGTGACGAGTCTTGGTGCTATGGGTACGACCCAGAAACCAAACAACAATCCAGTCAATGGAAGACTTCATTATCACCCCGACCAAAAAAAAGTCGTCAAGTCAGATCGAACATCAAAACAATGCTGATTTGTTTTTTTGATGTGAGGGGAATTGTCCATTCAGAGTTCGTTCCACCAGGCCAGACGGTAAATCAAGCTTTTTATCTTGAAGTGTTAAGAAGACTACGAAACAGCATTCGTCGTAAAAGACCTAATTTGTGGCAGACAGGGGACTGGTTTTTCCACCACGACATTGCGCCTGCACACACGGCAATCTCGGTTACCCAGTTTTTGGCGAAAAACGGCATGGTTTTGCTACCACACGCACCGTACTCACCCGATCTGGCTCCGTGTGATTTTTCCTTGTTCCCACGCATGAAAAGGGGCATGAAAGGTCTCCGATTTAACAACGTTGATGATGTCAAGAAAAAAACGACGGATGAGCTGGCAGCCATCACTGAAGAGGAGTACAAAAAATGTTTTGAACAGTGGAAGCACCGGTGGGACAAATGTATTAGTTGTAATGGAGAGTATTTTGAAGGGGATAAGGTTCTTTTGTAAAAAAATTAAAAATAAATAGTTTTAAAAAATAATTCCGGTTTCTTTTGGGTACCCCCTCGTATTAATGTAATTTAAAAAAAAATGATTTTTCACTCCATTTTTTGCAATTGACACTGGTTTTTTCAAAAACTACTTAACTTACAGTTCTGGGACCTGTTTTATTAAATTTGTTGTTGTTTAGGTCAACAGCCGAAAGGCTGGTTTGAACCTCTAGAGGTTTTACTAAGTAAAACGAGGAGTGAGGTGGTTTACCATTGCCTTCCTCACTGAGTGGAAAAGTAAGCTTATCAGCATGCCGGGCCCTCTGAAAAGCACATATTTTCCACTCTGTAAATGACACCTTCACTTCATTCACCACAGGGTCTGGCTGTACAATGAAATTTATTACTTTCAGAGGAGATAACTCTGATTAGTGTCTTTTACACCTCTACCTCCTCTGTTCTTAAATGATTCAGTCATTTCATTGGCTGACCATATGATAAGAAACAGAACTATTTATTTTAGCCCTGCAACGAACGAATTATTAAATTTATCAGGTCAAAAACCATAAGAGATGATTGAATTCGCCCCTTAATCTACCTTACCAGAATTTCAGGAAGACCTCATTTTACATGGTGAACTGAAATCCAGGCGAAATCTTTCACTAGCCGTAACTCGGTAACGAAGCATTTTCGGACCCATGTTTATATAAACTTTTCTCATTTTTTTACATGTACAATGAGCTCCCAAAGTTTCTTCATATCTTCGTGAATCACCCTGTATATTCGTTATGGCCTAATCCTGACTAGGTCATGATCATTCTTATTTTTTTAATATTTATTATTCGAGTGCTCAATACATTTTGTAAAAATGTCTGATAAATTAATGATAAGATGTACTTGATTTTAATAAAAAAAATAGGCTACTTTAATTTTGCACACGCAAAAATATCTGTTAAAAGTAATATACCGGGTGTTCAATGGAATTTGAACAATAGGATTTAGTTTTTTTTTAATTCCTAATAAGTGTACGTTGCAATCTGTTCAATTGAGAACAATAAGCAACCCCATGACTCAATAAGATGAGAATGATTACGTGTAGTCTTGTGCAGACCCAGGCCGATAATTCCTGAGAGAGTATCGTTAATTAAACCCCAACCATCAAGTACACCAGTAACCACTTTCTAATACAGTATTCAAATTCATATAAAAGTAACTGACCATAACAGACAGGTGGAGTGTCAAATTGTTTACACTCAATCTGTTCGTTGCAGGGTTAAAATAAATATTTCTGTTTTTTATCACATGGTCAGCCAATTAAATGACTGAATCATTTAAGAACAGGAGAGATAGAGGTGTAAAAGATACTAATCAGAGTTATCTCCTCTGAAAGTAATGAATTTCATTATACAGCCAGACCCTGTGGTAAATGAAGTGAAGGTGCCATTTGCAGGGTGGAAAGTAGATGCTTTTCAGTGGGCCCGGCATGCTCATAAGCTTACTTTTCCACTCAGTGAGGAAGGCAATGGTAAACCACCTCACTCCTCGTTTTACTTAGTAAAACCTCTACAGGTTCAAACCAGCCTTTCGGCTGATGACCTAAACAACGAACAACTTAAAAGTACCTACCTTTACTAGGATTTGAACCAGGAACCTTCGTCTTCGAAAATCAGATGTTAAACATGACTCGCGGCAATGACTTTACCTCTAAACCAACCCGGTGGCGATACAATTAATAATTTTCTTTTTTATCCCTAATGTGTATACATTGCAAACTGTTCAATTGAAAACAATAAGAAAACCCATGACCCAATCAGATGAGGATGATGTGTATGACGTGTAAATGAGGTGTAGTCTTGTACACACTCAGAGAGTTGTTGTGTGTATTGTTTGGGTCATCAGCCGAAAGGCTGGTTTAAATCTCTAAAGGTTTTACTAAGTAAAACGAGGAGTAAGGTGGTTTACTATTGCCCTCCTCACTGAGTGGAAAAGTATGCTTATCAGCACGCCAGACCCTCTGAAAAGCACATATTTTCCACTCTGCAAATGACACCTTCACTTCATTCACCACAGGGTCTGGCTGTATAATGAAATTCATTACTTTCAGAGTAGACAACTCTGACTAGTGTCTTTTAGACCTCTACCTCTTCTATTCTTAAATGATTCAGGCGATTAATTGGCTGACAATGAGATAAGAAACAGAACTATTTATTTTAGCCCTGCCACGAACAGATTCGAGTGTAAATAATTTGACACTCCAACTGTCAAATTAACCATACTCAGAGAGTATGGTATTCAAATCCGTAAAAAAGTAACTACCTTTAATAGGATTTGAACCAGGAACCTTTATCTCCGAAGATGAAGATGGTATTATGTATGACGTGTAAGCGAGGTGTATTGTACAGACCCAGGCCGACCATTCCTGAAAGAGTATCGTTAATTGAACCCCAACCATAAAAGAACACCGGTAACCACTATCTAGTATTCAAATCCGTAAAAAAGTAACTACCTTTACTAGGATTTGAACCAGGAACCTTTATCTCCGAAGATGAAGATGGTGTTATGTATGACGTGTAAGCGAGGTGTAACTTAGTCTTGTACAGACACAAGCCGACCATTCCTGAAAGAGTATCGTTAATTGAACCCCAACCATCAAAGTACACCGGTAATCACTGTCCAGTATTTAAATCCGTAAAAAAATAACTACCTTTAATAGAGTTTGAACCAGGAACCTATATCTCCGAAGATGATGATGTTATGTATGACGTCAAAATGAGGTGTAATCTTGTACAGACCCAGGCCGAATTTTTATAGGAGAGTATGGTTAATTGAACCCCAACCATCGAAGTACACCGGTAACCAAATTTAAATACAGTAAGAAGTCGATTATCCGAACGTCTATCAACCGGACGACCGGTTATCCGGATGCCCTTCAGGAAAAATTTGTAAAGTACTGTACATATGTACTATGTACATTTATGTATGTACTAATTTTTTTCTGAATTTCGTAGACATACAAATTTAAAATACCGTTATTGTATTAAAACGTCATATGTGATAATGTATAAATATATACTTGGTACATCATAGACTTATTTTGTATGGGAAGATGGTCAAACTTATTCGGAATGGTAGGAGGTGGGGAAGTTTTTAGTACCCTAGTACGTAATATGGCGAAATAGGCGATGTATGATAATGAAATAGATGTGAAATAACATCTGATAGCATAGTCGCAGTTATGATTATGGATTAAATGATAATCCATGTTTTAAGAATTGCGATGCTGATGACGTGACTTAGTGGCTAGACTGTGACGAAGATGATCCCGGTTTTCAGATAATGTCGGACGAGGAAATTGTAATTAAAGTTCAACAAGTAGAATCGGAAGACGAAGAAAACGAATTAATTAACGATGAAGAAGACAACGGTCCTCTTCTCATAATGATGCATTTAACTGTTTTGAAAATGGAATGAAATGGCTGGAACAGCAACCAGAATGTGATGCCGCTACTGTTTTAATTTTAAAACTACTTCGAGATTTGGCTGCTAGCAAGAGAGTTGCTTCCCATAAACAAACTAATATTTCAGATTTTTTTAAAACTAATTTTATGTAACACATTTATACTGTACATAATTATGATTTTTAGTGTTTTTAACTTACAGTAGTACTACATGTTCATTTATTTTGTTAAGTACGATATAGTGAATTTTATGAGTACATAACATTTGTGTTTTTAAATTTGTGTGTTTAATAAAAATTAAATTACAAGTACAATAGTGTCGTGTACGTATTATAGCACAGTTTTCAGTTCTAGCTTCTACAACGTAAAATAAGTTCGGAAAATTGGTTATCCGGACAATCAATTTACCGGACGATCAAAATCCCCAATTGGACCAGATATAATTATTATAATCGACTTCACACTGTAATTGAAATAGCTGATCGCTACAAAATATTGAAACAACTACCGGGTGATTTTTTAGTCCTGTTACCCAATTGTTAATGTCTGGTAATTTTTTTTTAAGAAAGGGATATTTTGTTTTGTGACACAAAGTTGGTAGCCCTACTCAACCGGTATAGATACGACAGTTTGAGTTGATTCTCCTTCAGTTGCGTAAAATTTTGTGCTGTTTCCAGTTGTGTTACAAACAGAATGTCTTTTACCCTAGAACAACGGGTTTTCATTCTTGAACAATATTTTGCTACAAAATCGTATGCAAGTGTAAAAGAATCATTTCAAATTAAATTTTTTGGTGTTCCTCCACTCTATTCTAGTCAATTTCTAGGCTAACTAACTGATTTTTAGAGGCAGGTATTGTTTGCAGCAGAAAACGCAGTGGTCGACCAACTCTCTTGACAGATGACGTTAAGAGAATGTGAAAACAAGATTGCTCAATTCTCCATGGAAAAGTTTACAAAAACTTTCCTCGCATGTTGATTTATCATGTTCGAGTGCTCAGAAAACTGCTAAAAAATTGAAATTGTATCCGTATCACATACGATTAGTTCTAGAGCTTCAGCCTCCAGATTTAAACAAGAGATTGTTTTAGGATAAAAGACATTCTGTTCGTAGCACGACCGGAAATGGCACAAAATTTTACACAGCTCAAGGAGAATCAACTCACACTGGCATATCCATACCGGTTGAGTAGGGCTACCAACTTAGTGTCACAAAACAAAATTTAATTTTTTTAGAAAAATATTACCAGACATTAATTAACAATTGGGTAACAGGACTACATAAAATCTGGTGTGAAACACTCACACAACTTTCTCTTGCCAATGCAAATAATTTACAATATAATTTAACATTAGTAATAAAATATTAGAAATAAACAAAAAACTAACCTCAATAAACATAACCTTATTTTAATCATGAGTGAAACACTCAAAATGAAAATCAACCTCAGTCTGGCTTAAAAATACGGAAAATCACTATTTCACGCTAAACTAGGCTCTGTAGAGAAAAATACGTTAAATAAAAGTTGTAGATCTTTAAATTTCCTATAAATTTGGTTATATACACTTTTGTCGTAAAATGCATACTAAGGCCAAAATCTTAAAAAAATCGATTTTTCACACGTTTTCGTGAGAAAAAATCAGAAAATCGCTAATTACTGCTAAACTAAGCGTCATACAAAAAAATGTTTGAAACAGAAGTTGTAGGTTTTTAAATTCTCTACAACTTTTATTATATAAGTTTTTGCGCTAAAATTTATATTAAAGCCGTAATCTTAAAAAAACAACGTTTTTACGTGAAAACAGCCTCACCGAGAATTTCAGCAAACATGGCGCCTACCCTATCTTGTAGAGAATAAAAAATTGAGTAAAATAGGCGATTTTAAATCAAATCGTAGGACCAGTTTTTGAGAAAATCGCAAAAAACTGAAAAATTATACGAATAAACTACTACTTCCGGTTGACCGATTTTGATGAAAATGTTCGTGTCGCGTCCGGTAGTGGTATGTAAGTTTCAAGTTTCAAGTTCGTACGATGTTCCGTTCTTGAGATATTCTTATCACACACAGACCAATCGCTAAAAACATGTTTTTTGGGTTCAGGGGGTCTGAAAACGTATAGATCCGGTTAAAACTGGATTTCTTAAAATCGACATGAAAACAATACTTTCCTTCCTATATATTCATATAGGCAAGAGAAAGTAAAAATCACTCTGTAGTATAGAGAAATTATACAACCGCTGCTACATACGAGTAGATAGACCGCGGGAAAGTGAAAAGTATGCCTACAATAGGTAGTAGTAACCTAATTGTTTTTCATCAGTAGGCTAATCAAATGAATTATAAATTTTATTGCCGTAATTTATGACCTAATTAAATCCTACGATTCATATAACATTATCCATTAATTGGACTGTAATAACCATACTAGTGGTTAAACGCCTACCGCTTACACTTAGCCTACTAGGCTAAAGCCTACACATACATTCCCATTAGCCTAATACGTGTCCAAACAGATAACAGTATAAAAAGAAATCTAGAGTGAAACACTTACACGACTTTCCCTTGCCAATTTTAATAATAAAATCTGGTGTGAAACACTCGCACAGCTTTCTCTTAACAATGCAAATAATTAACAATATAACCTAAAATTCTTTTAGATTTCTTAGGCGAGTGGATGAAAAAAGAAGTATATGGAAGCATCTTACCAAAAGAAGGGATAGGCTAGTGGGGCATATCCTAAGACATCCAGGTATTGGGCTATCAATAATGGAGGGTAACATTGAGGGAGTAAATTGTAGAGGGAGGCAAAGATTAGAATATATAAAGCAAATTACAAAAGATGTAGGGTGTTACAGGTATGTAGATATGAAACGACTTGCGCAAGATAGAACAGGTTGGAGAACTGCATCAAACCAGTCGAGAGACTGATGACAAAAAAAAACCTAAAATTAGTAATAAACATTAGAAATAAACAAAAAGTTAACCTCAATAAACATAACCTTAATTTTAATTATGAGTGAAAGACGCAAAATGAAAATCAACCCCAGTTTGGCTTAAAAATACGGAAAATCACTCTTTCACGCTAAACTTGACTTTGTAGAGAAAAATTCTCATAATAAAATTTGTAGATCTTTTAATTTCCTATAAATTTAATTATACACTTCTGTCATAAAATGCATACTAAGGCCGAAATCTAAAAAAAATCGATTTTTCACACGTTTTCGTGAGAAAAAAAAAACAGAAAATTGCTAATTACCGCTAAACTAAGCGTTATACAAAAAAATGTTTGAAATAAAAGTTGTAGGATTTTAAATTCTCTACTTATATTGTATAAATTTTTGCGCTAAAATGCATATTAAAGCCGTAATCTTAGAAAAACAATTTTTTTAAGTGAAAACAGCCTCACCAAGAATTTCTGCAAACGTGGCGCCTACCTTATCTTGTAGAGCATAAAAACTTTAACAAACCAGGCGATTTTAAAACAAATCTTAGGACCAGTTTTTCTCTAAAACTTTGCAACTTTTTTTAAATTTTTCCAGTCAACTTTCCTCTACGCTTGTTTTGGATCGCTCTTCTTAACTTTTCAAATGTTTCACAATACCTCGCAGAGGTTATTGTTGTGCCACATTCCAAGAAATCGATAGCCAACAAAAACCGTATTACCGACCGTACTTCACAACTGGCGGGATTTTGAATTGGGGCACACATTTTAAATTATTGTTGAAAACCATCGAAGAGCGACACAGACCTCTCGCTGGTACGGCTGGATAGCCACTGAACGGAGAAACGCCGCGGCACCAAAATGGCCGCGTTAGCTCTCCCCCTAGCGGCTACAACGCAAAACGTGACAGACTTTCTGGACTGTCCTCGTATATAGGAAGGAAAGTATTGTTTTCATGTCGATTTTTCGAACGAGTTTTCACCGGATCAACACGTTTTCATAACCCCTTAACCCATAAAAACATGTTTTTAACGATTGGTCTGTGTGTGTGTGTGTGTGTGTGTGTGTGTGAACAAAATACCTCAAGACTGGAACATCGTACGCACTTGAAACTTGAAATTTAAGTTAGGTACTATTAAAACTACTTGACCCTACATGAACATTTTCATCAAAATCGGTCAACCGGAAGTAGTAGTTTATTCGTGTAATTTTTCAATTTTTTGCGATTTTCTCAAAAAGTCTCCTACGATTTTTTTAAAGATCGCCTCATTTACTACACTTTTTATGCTCTACAAGATAGGGTAGGCGTCATGTCTGCTGAAATTCTTAGGGAGGCTGTGCTCTCATAGAAATAAAATGTTTTTTTAAGATTACGGCCTTAATATACATTTTAGCGCAAATATGTTTATGATAAAAGTTATAGACAGCTGAAACTATTAAAAGATAAAAATGTTAGATTCCAAGGAAAAGTAGATAAAAGAGGAAGCAGGAAAGTGATCTTTGCAGAAGCAGAAAGGCAAAGAAGATCTGCCAGAATGAAAGAATGCTGGAGGACGATCAAAGAAAAGAACCAGAAGAGAGTGCCCAGAAATTGACTGTAGTCTCAAAAGAAAAAAAAGAAAAGTTGTAGACAATTTAAAAACCACAACTTTTATTTCAAAAATGTGTTTGTATAACGCTTAGTTTAGCAGTAATTAGCGATTTTCTGTTGTTTTACGAAAATGTATAAAAATATTTGATTTTTTTTTAAAGATTTCTGGCTTAGTATGCACTTAACGACATAAGTGTATAAATCAAATTTATAGGAAATTAAAATATCTACAACTTTTATTTGAAGTATTTTCCTCTACAGAGCCTAGTTTTAGCGTGACAGAGTGATTTTCCATATTATTAAACCAAACTAAAGTTGGTTTTCATTTTGCATCATTCACTCATGATTAAAATGAGGTTAGTTTTTTTTGTTAATTTCTAATGTTTTATTAATACTAATGTAACCCACCGGGTTGGTCTAGAGGTAAAGTCGTCGCCAAAATCAGCTGTTCAACAGCTGATTTTCGGAGACGAAGGTTCCTGGTTCAAATCCTGGTAAACGTAGTTACTTTTATACGGATTTGAATATTAGACAGTGGTTGTGGGTGTACTTTCATGGTTGGGGTTCAATTAACCATACTCTCTCAGGAATGGTCGACCTGGGTCTGTACAAGACTACACCTCATTTACACGTCACACACTTCATCTTCATCTCATTGGGTCATGGGGTTGCTTATTGTTCTGAATTGAACAGATTGCAACATACACATACAGGGTGATTTTTTAGTCCTGTTACCCAATTGTTAATGTCTGGTAATTTTTTTCTAAGAAAGGGATATTTTGTTTTGTGACACAAAGTTGGTAGCCCTACTCAACCGGTATAGATACGACAGTTTGAGTTGATTCTCCTTGAGTTGCGTTTAAGAGATTGTTGTAGGATAAAAGACATTCTGTTCGTAGCACGACCGGAAATGGCACAAAATTTTACACAGCTCAAAGAGAATCAACTCAAACTGCCATATCCATACTAGTTGAGTAGGGCTACCAACTTAGTGTCACAAAACAAAATTTATTTTTTTTTAGAAAAATAATAACAGACATTAACAATTGGGTAACAGGACTAAAAAATCACCCGGTATTAGGAATTAAAAAAAATCTGGTGTGAAACACTCACACAACTTTCTCTTGCCAATGCAAATAATTAACAATAAACCTAACATTAGTATTAAAACATTAGAAATGAACAAAAACTAACCTCAAAAACATAACCTTATTTTAATCATGAGTGAATGACGCAAAATGACAATCGAACTCAGTTTGGCTTAAAAATACGGAAAATCACGCTTTCACGCTAAACTAGGCTCTGTAGAGAAAAATGCACTAAACAAAAGTTGTAGATCTTTTAATTTTCTATAAATTAAATTATATACACTTTTGTCGTAAAATGCATACTAAGACCGAAATGTTAAAAAAATCGATTTTTCTCACGTTTTCGTGAGAAAAAAACAGAAAATCGCAAATTACCGCTAAACTAAGCGTCATACAAAAAAATGTTTGAAACAGAAGTTGTAGGTTTTTAAATTCTCTACAACTTTTATTATATAAGTTTTTGCGCTAAAATTTATATTAAAGCCGTTATCTTAAAAAAACAACGTTTTTACGTGAAAACAGCCTCACCGAGAATTTCAGCAAACATGGCGCCTACCCTATCTTGTAGAGAATAAAAAATTGAGTAAAATAGGCGATTTTAAAAAAAATCGTAGGACCAGTTTTTGAGAAAATCGCAAAAAACTGAAAAATTATACGAATAAACTACTACTTCCGGTTGACCGATTTTGATGAAAATGTTCGTGTCGCGTCCGGTAGTGGTATGTAACTTAAGTTTCAAGTTCGTACGATGTTCCGTTCTTGAGATATTCTGTTCACACACAGACACACAGACACACACACAGATCAATCGCTAAAAACATGTTTTTTGGGTTCAGGGGGTCTGAAAACGTATAGATCCGGTGAAAACTCGATTTCGAAAAATCGACATGAAAACAATACTTTCCTTCCTATATATTCATATAGGCAAGAGAAAGTAAAAACAAAATTTTATGTTAGGTTATATTGTTCATTATTTGCATTGGCAAGAGAAAGTCGTGTGAGTGTTTCACTCCAGATTTTTAGGATAAATAATAACGTAGCTATGAGTAAACTATACGAATATGTTCTGGCAGTAATGTACGGAACCCAATTGAATAAAAATGCAAATAAACAGGAATGCATAATTATTTAAAACTTGTTTGTCATTTCTATTTGGTTAACTTTTTAGAAAAAAAATTACTTATTAGCAAATTAATAATGAACTGCAAAAATCTACAATAACTTTCTTTTATTTTGTTGACTAACCAGAAATACAAGATTCTTGATTTGTTTTAATTTTTTTTATTATCATTAGGTAGGACTAGTACCGCTTAATCCTCTATTTAAAATTCACATTCAGCGTACGAATGTATTTACTATCTTAGATTGTTACATAAAAAAAATGTGACATGATAAACTTGATTTTGATTCACATTGTTTGGCCTTTAGATTATTTCTACTGGTCAAAAGTTATTTAATATCTTGCTTCTTCATTCGGTTATGTTTTTTAAATTTTTAATTTAAAGTCGGCCTTCGGGCCAGCCCAGTCAGTCAGCTGGTAGAAAGTCGCTATTATTAGTTAAGTAACACCGGTTGGGCAAGCGACTTTGTATGGTGACCAGTTGATAGCCATCCATGAACAAACTCTACTGGGGGTCCCTGTTCAAACTCATGTCTAATCCACGTCAAAAAAATACAGCAAAAAGCAGCGATCAAATTGGGTAGTTGTTAACAATGTACAGTTCCCGATAACAAAAATATAAGCTAAAAATAAAAAAATAAAAAAAATTTACAAAAAAATCGCAGAAAAAAAATTACAAAAAAATCAAAAAAAAAAATTAAAAAAAATTTTTTTTTTAAGAAACGCTATTATTTACAAAAAAAAAAATCACAGACATTACAGTTAAAAATAAAAGCGTGGCGCATTAATATATATAATATTTATTGTAAAATATTATATATATTAATGCGCCACGCTTTTATTTTTAACTGTAATGTCTGTGATTTTTTTTTTGTAATTTTTTTTATTTTTTTTTTTGATTAATTGTTAAATAATAGCGTTTCTAACAATAATATTTATTGTAAAATATTATATATATTAATGCGCCACGCTTTTATTTTTAACTGTAATGTCTGTGATTTTTTTTTTGTAAATTTTTTTATTTTTTTTTTGATTAATTGTTAAATAATAGCGTTTCTTAAAAAAAAAATTTTTTAATTTTTTTTTTTGATTTTTTTGTAATTTTTTTTCTGCAATTTTTTTGTAAATTTTTTTTATTTTTTTATTTTTAGTTAATTTTTTTAAGTAATTGTTAAAATAAAAGCGTTTTTAAAATTTTTTTTTTTAATTTTTTTTTTTAATTTTTAAATTTTTTTTTACAAACACCTCCACAGCGTATTGTCATCGAAGATAAACAAGTGTGCAAAGTTTGATTCATATTGATACGGTAGAAGTATTAAAATTTTAAGTTGCAAGATTTGATGGATCCAAGAGTAAGTTAAATAAAAGCGTTTAAAAAAATGTAAAGTCGCATCGACAGCTTGGTTATTAGAGACTACTGTGGGTTTCGGTACTAACGGATGTTGTTAAAACTTATCACTGGTTTCATTAAATTAACTACAGTTCAGCCGTTGTTAGTTTGCTCCTACTGTCAACAAACAAAAGCCACCTACTACAGGGTGCACGATAGAGTCTGCGACTTTACGGATGTCGTATTCCTATTAAGTTAACTATTTTTTTAAATTATAAGTACTTAAAGTACTAAAAGCATCAGTCATGATATGATGTAGGCCTAACAATTTCATTTATAAAGATATTTCTAAAAGTATTTTGTATTTAAATACTTTTGAAAGTATTTTGTTGTTACTTTTTAATCAGCGTGTACACATTTTGATATAATGCGCATGCTCAGTGACGTCATTATTTGTTTACATTAGGAGCAAACTAAGAGAGGCTGGACTGTATAAAAGATCTAGTGTCATACACTCACACGACTTTCTTTTGACAATGTAAATAATTTAAAATATTACCAATGTTTCATCATAAGTAAACAATGTAAAATGAAAAACAACCTAATTTTTTTTGTTTTTTGGTTTGACGTCCGACTGTTCTGCAATTTTACTGCTAATGCAGACGGTGAAAAATGAAATGATTTTTTTGTAACGTATGCCGTGCCTGAATGGGTTTCGAACCCAAGACCGCATGATGAGAGGCGAGCACGTAACCTAATTTTAATCATGAATAAATAATTACAATGTAATAAAATATTAAATTTTTTACAATTTCTTACTAGTTTTAAATTTTTTACTAAAAGCTGCGCTGTAGTAAAAAATGTTACAAATAAACCTTTTTGGTTTTTTAATTTTCTACAACTTTTATTTGTTCGGAAATACATAGGCCTATTAAGACCGCAATCTTAAAAAAATTTACCAGGAGAGCAAAGCTTCCCATGAATTCCAGTAGAGATAGGTTTATCCAATCTTGTAGATTATTGAAAATTGAAGTAAGACGAAAAAAATCGTCCGCGTTTTTGAAAAAATCACAAAATAGTGGAAAATTGAAAATAGATTATTTAAACAAACTTAAAATACCACAACTATTTAAAGTTTGTGGTAACTTATTGATCTGTTTTCTACCTGCATAAGTAAGTTTTTGTTAAACAGTTTCAGTACCACCGTCCGTAAAACAGGACGTCCATAACTTTTACGCAATTATAAATCCGATTTACCGGACACCCGTAATTTCCTATAAATTTTATTACATAAATTTTTGTCGTAAAATGCATACTAAGGCCGAAATCTTAAAATAATGGATTTTTCACACGTTTTCGTGAGAAAAAAAAACAGAAAAATGCTAATTACCGCTAAACTAAGCGTTATACAAAAAAATGTTTACAATAAAAGTTGTAGAATTTTAAATTCTCTACAACTTTAATTATATTAATTTTTGCGGTAAAATGCATAATAAAGCCGCAATCTTAAAAAAACAATTTTTTTACGTGAAAACAGCCTCACCAAGAATTTCAGCAAACATGGCGCCTATGCTATCATATAAAGCATAAAAAATTAAGTGAGACGACTTTTAAAAAAATCGTAGAACCAGTATTTGAGAAAATCGCAAAAAAGTAAAAAATTACACGAATAAACAACTACTTCCGGTTGACCGATTTTGATGAAAATGTTCGTGTCGGGTCCGGTAGTGGTATGTAACTTAAGTTTCAAGTTTCAAGTTCGTACGATGTTCTGTTCTTGAGATATTCAGTTCACATAGACACACGCGCGCGCGCACGCACACAGACCAATCGTTAAAATTATGTTTTTTGGGTTCAGGGGGTCTGAAAACGTATAGATCCGGTGAAAACTCGATTTCGAAAAATCGACATGAAAACAATAGGGTACTTCCTTTCTATATATTCATATAGGCAAAAGGAAGTAAAAAGTTGATATTAAATTGCCTAATTTATTTTGCAGATGTGCTGTGCCACACATGGAGGGAAACGGTACATTTTACCCGGTGGATGATCCAATATCAAGTGTATGGATACCAAAATTACCAAACGGAGCATATGATTCATGCCACGTCATAGATCCATACACAAATTTGACGGAGGTATGCCAGAGCTGGGTCTACGATACAACCTACTACAAAACGTCCCGCGGCATGGAGGTAAGTAACCTGCGTTTTCCCAAACTTAGTACCCGTTTGGAGATGAAAAATAATTAAACATTAGAGTATTGTTCACAGATTTCATTAATTGTGAAGCGCCTTTGCAAAGTCACAGTTTTGTGACTCGGTCAAATAAACTCAGTATAGTTCAGCCGTTCTTAGTTTGCTCCTATTGTTGTAGCAGCCAGTTTTGAGGTTTCATTATTGTGACCTATTAATTAACATATTATTAACATATTAATGACCGTTGCTGTTGATGCGACGTTAAATAAAAAAAATCTGGTGTGAAACACTCACACAACTTTCTCTTGCCAATGCAAATAATTAACAATAAACCTAACATTAGTAATAAAACATTAGAAATAAGCACACAAGCTAACCTCAAAAAACATTAGTGAAATACACAAAATTAAAATCGACCTCAGTTTGGCTTAAAACTACGGAAAATCACTCTTTCACGCTAAACTAGGCTCTGTAGAGAAAAATGTTCTAAATAAAAGTTGCAGATCTTTTAATTTTCTATAATTTCGATTATATACACTTTTATTATAAAATGCATACTAAGGCCGAAATCTTAAAAAAATCGATTTTCTCACGTTTTCGTGAGAAAAAAACAGAAAATTGCTAATTACTGCTAAACTAAGCGTTATACAAAAAATGTTTGAAATAAAAGTTGTAGGTTTTTAAATTCTCTACAACTTTTATTATATACATTTTTGCTCTAAATTGCATATTAAAGCCGTAATCTTAAAAAAACTATGTTTCTACGTAAAAACAGCCTCACCAAGAATTTCAGCAAACATGACGCCTACCCTATCTTGTAGAGAATAAAAAATTGAGTAAACCAGGCGATTTTTAAAAAAATCGTAGGACCAGTTTTTGAGAAAATCGCAAAAAAGTGAAAAATTACACGAATAAACTACTACTTCTGGTTGACCGATTTTGATGAAAATGTTCGTGTCGGGTCCGGTAGTGGTATGTAACTTAAGTTTCAAGTTTCAAGTTCGTACGATGTTCCGTTCTTGAGATATTCTGTTCACACACAGACCAATCGCTAAAAACATATTTTTTGGGTTCCAGGGGGTCTGAAAACGTATAGATCCGGTGAAAACTCGACTTCGAAAAATCGACATGAAAACAATACTTTCCTTCCTATATATTCATATAGGCAAGAGAAAGTAAATAAAAAAAATAAAAAAAATGTTATTTATTATTCTAAATTAAAATCTAATATTTATGTAAAATAAATTAAATAAATTTAAAATTGTTTACAACAATGGAAAGTTTAAAAAAGGAAAAAGAATAAAAATTGAGTCGGTAGTTGGTTACCGGTATGTGCAGTTGAGTTTTTATTTGTTCTTAATAAATAATTATAGGGTGATTCAAAAAGAGCGCCGGTTTTTAAACGGCTGGTAAATTTTTGTTTATCGGTTGGCAACATTGTTTGACGTCATTTCTATTTCGGAGAACATTCCGATTGACGATTCAGTTGTAGTTTCTCTTGTTCGCAGTGTAATACTCTCGCAGTCTCTGTCTAACCATGGAGAAGTTTACTATTGCGCAACGAGTGTTAATCGTCAAAACATTTTACCAGAGTGGAGAGAGTTATGCGGCTACTGTCAGGCGACTTCGCGGTACTCTAGGACGTATGAAGCACCGAATGAATCAACAGTTCGCACGCTCATGAAAAAGTTTTTTGAGACGGGTTCAACAGTCGACCTTAAAAGTTCTGGACGTTGTCGTTCTGGCCGAACTGAGCAGAACGTTGCGTTGGTTCGTGAGTGTGGCTGTTAGCCCAGCAAAATCAATACGTCGCCGTTCTCAACAATTGGGTTTAAGATGTTCTTCTGCACGGAGAATTCTTCGGTACGATCTCCAATATCACCCGTATAAAATTCAGTTGACGCAACATTTGAAAGTGGCAGACCACCAGAAGAGACGACAGTTTGTTGACTGGGTATTGAGAAAACGGCAGGATGATGACACCTTCGCAAACAAAATCATTTTCAGTGATGAGGCGCACTTCCACTTAAACGGTTTTGTTAATAAACAGAACTGCCGTATGTGGGGTTTAGAAAACCCCACATACGGAAACTTGTCCCACATAGTCGAAACTTGTCGTGCAGTAATATCCAATTTCATGGACAGAGTTGATGCGTGCCAGCGCAGTAGAGGAGGACACATGCATGACATCATTTTTCATACATAAAATCGGAAGGAAAGATGAACTTGTTGATGTATTTATTTTCAGTTTTTCAATAAAATAAATCTCTTAATTTGATATCTCAAAACCGGCGCTCTTTTTGAATCACCCTATAGTTTAAAAGATCACGCTACACTGTCAACAAACAAAAGCCACCTACTACAGGGTGCACGCTAGAGTCCCCGACTTTACGTATGTCGTATTCCTATTAAGTTAACTATTTTTTAAATTATAAGCACTTAAAGTACTAAAAACATCTGTCATGATATGATGTAGGCCTAACAATTTCATTTATAAAAATACTTTTAAAAGTATTTTGTATTTAAATACTTTTGAAAGTATTTTGTTGTTACTTTTTAATCAGCGTGTAGGCTACACATTTTTATATAATGCGCATGCTCAGTGACGTCATTATTTGTTTACATTACGAGCAAACTAAGGCCGCTTCCTCACTTGTCGGTACGTTTTCGTTTCGAGCGGTTTGTTCGGTACGGAAAAAACCGCCACCTAATGTATTTCAATTGGTGCCACCTGACCTAGTCGGGATGTGCGGTAGCGGGGCGGTAAGGTTTCGGTATACCGAGCCTCGGTAGAAATAGTCAGTCGCTTCTCGGTATTTACCGCAAGTAAAATGGCTGTTGAAAGGGATATTCACGTGATTTTGGTTTTAGAAATTGAAAAGTATCCTGCTTTATACAGCTTCTGATAAGTATGCTTTGACATCTTGTACATTGATTGAAATTTATCGTCATCTTGTGAAAGTTCTTTAGCCGCAACAAATAATCGACAGTTAATATTTTTTTCTATATATGGATGTCTCCAGTAACGCTTTCTTTTACGCGAACGCGTATACAAATACATTAGGAAAATATGTTCTTCACTTGATGATGACATGTTTCCTCGACTGCACAAACAGTACTGCTCGTGATTATACCGACCAGTTAGGACGTGAGGGACGTGAGGTATCGGTACCGACTCGGTAAAGCAGTAAATACCGATTATAGATACCGCACCGACAAGTGAGGAAGCGGCCTAAGAGAGGCTGGACTGTAGTTGGTTTGTATGATTGAACGTTCCTCATTATGCTCTCCTGAAATTGAAGTTGCCGAATAGATGATCCATCATAAACATTACTCCAAACACCTTATAATCAACTGGTCACTCATATATTGCGTTGAGAAATTTAATCACGGGTCTAATTTCACAAATTTCGGCGTTCGCTATTTTCTTAAACATTATAAAGACTGAGTGAATGCACACAGACAGCTTTTGAGCTTTTGAGGAGGACAAGGAGAAGGGGGAGAAGAGAAGAATGAGAACGATATGGTCCAGGAGGAAGAGGATGACATGAAGTAGAAAGAGGAGGAGACACAGATGGGGAAAGAGGAAGAGGAGAAGGTAAGAAGGAGAAAATAGTGGAGGAAGAGAAGGAAGAGAAAAAAAGAAGAAGGATGAGGAAAAGAAGGAGGCGAAGGATAAGAAGAAAACAAAAAAGGAGGAGAAGAAGGGGGTTGGGAAAGGAAAATTAGGAGAAGAAAAATTAAAAGAAGGCGACGAAGAAGAAGAAGAAAGAGAAGGAAAAGAAGTAGAAAAAGGAGGAGGGGGAGAATGAGGATATGGAGAAGGAGGAAAAGGAGACAGAGGAGAAGACTAAGGAAAAAGAATAAACGGAGGAGGAAAGAAGGATAAGGATGAGAAAAGAACGATGAAGAGGAGAAGGCGAAAACGGAGGAAGAGAACGAAAAGAAGGGGAAGGGAATACAGAAGTAGAAGGAGAAGAAGAAAAAGGAACAGGAGACGAAGAGGAAGATAAGAAATATAAAAAGGAGGAGAATGATGAGAATGTGAAGAAGAAGAAGAAAAGGAAAAGGAGGAGGCGGAAAATAATGCTGAAGAGAGGAGGAGCAAAAAAGGAGAAGGATGACAAAAAGAAAAACGAGGAGGAATAAGGAGGAGTGGGGGAGTGAAATAGTTAAATAAGCTGTTTTATGAAATTTGTCAACCTGCAGATTGTCTTGTGCGTGGACTTATTAATATACGGTATTATTTCAAATTTTGATGTACTTTAATTTATTGCTACGAAGAAGTATTTATGTATGATGAAAAAAATAAGTCACATCATTATTATTAATTTATAAAACTTGTTCTACTATCGAAGATTCTGGCTTTAGTTCAGCAGTAGAGGATGCATGTAGAGGTGCATTACTGACTGATATACAGAGGCAGTCAGGCTTTCCTTGTTTCTGCACTACCTAATTATAATGAAAAAACAGGGGAAAAAATAAGATTTAAATTCAAGGACGCGAAATAATAATCAAGTTCGTGTGCCAAATGTAATAGGCTTGTATTATTTGTAATTTTATAATTCAATTATTTTTTCTTGTAGGAATGAATAGTTTTAAATAAATTACTTTGTGAATGATAGATACTTTTTTACGTTTATGTAGTACCTATATGAATATATAGGAAGGAAAGTATTGTTTTCATGTCGATTTTTCAAAATTGAGTTTGCACCGTATCTACACGTTTTCAGACCTCCTGAACCCAAAAAACATGTTTTTAGCGATTGGTCTGTGTGTGTGTGTGTGTGTGTGTGCGCGCGCGCGAGAACAGAATATCTCAAGAACGGAACATTGTACGAGCTTGAAACTTGAAACTTTAGTTACATACCACTACCGGACGCGACACGAACATTTTCATCAAAATCTGTCACCGGAAGTTTATTCGTGTGATTTTTCACTTTTTTCAATTTTCTCAAAAACTGGTCCTACGATTTTTTTAAAAATCGCCTGGTTTACTCATTTTTTATGCTCTACAAGATAGGGTAGGAACCATGTTTGCTGAAATTCTCGGTGAGGCTGTTTTTCGCAAAACAATTGCTTTTTAAGATTACGGCTTTGATATGCATTTAAGTGTAAAAATGTATATAATAAAAGTTGTAGAAAATTTAAAATCCTACATCTTTTATTTCAAACATTTTTTTGTATAATGCTTAGTTTAGCGGTAATTAGCGATTTTCTGTTTTTTCTCCCGAAAACGTGAAAAATCAATTTTTTTAAGATTTTGGCCTTAGTATGCATTTTACGACTAAAGTGTATATAATCAAATTTATACGAAATTAAAAGATCTACAACTTTTATTTAAAATATTTTTCTCTTCAGTGCCAAGTTTAGCGTGAAAGAGTGATTTTCCGTATTTGTAAGCCAAACTGATGTTGATTTTCATTTTGCGTCTTTCACTCATGATTAAAATTAGGTTATATTATTGAGGTTAGTTGTTTGTTTATTTCTAATGTTTTACTACTAATGTTAGGTTTATTGTTAATTATTTGCATTGGCAAGAGAAAGTTGTGTTAGTGTTTCAGACCAGATTTTTTTTTAGATGAAATGATTTAGGAGTGTGGGATTATGAATAATCCAGCTGTATTATTTATTTACTTAAAGTTAAGTCAAGTACATGGTCATTAAAGATTTAAGTGATTTATAAAACACTAGAGATTGTTAGTCACAAACGATTGTATTGAATTCATTTATAGAAGATTTAAATTTACACACAAATTAAATTAGTCATTATTCCAGAAAGCCTTTTAAGTCAAAACTTAACAATTTTTTCTTCAGTATATTTAAGGACTAACTGAATGAATATAACACTAAGAAAAGTCTTATCCTTAAAGATGTTAAGTGCTTCCTTCTAAGAAAAAAAAAATCTGGTGTGAAACACTCACACGACTATCTCATGCCAATGCAGATAATGGACAATGTAACCTTTTTTTTTGTAATCGCTAATGTGTGTACGTTGCAATCTGTTCAATTCAGAACAATAAGCAACCCCATGAACCAATAAGATGAGGATGATGTGTATGACGTGTAAATCAGCTGTAGTCTTGTGCAAACCCAGGCCGACTATTCCTGAGAGAGTATGGTTAATTAAACCACAACCATCAAAGTGCACCGGTAACCTCTGGCTAGCATTCAAATCCGTATAAAAGTAACCAACTCTACTAGGATTTGAACCAGGAACCTTCATCTCTGAAAATCAGCTGTTAAACAGTTGATTTTGGCGACGACTTTACCTCTAGACCAACCCGGTGGGTTCAATGTAACCTAGCATTAATAATAAAACATTAGAAATGAATAAAAAACTAACCTCAATAAACATAATCTTATTTTAATCATGAGTGAATGAAACAAAATTAAAATCAACCTGTTTGGCTTAAATATGGAAAATCACTCTTTCACGCTAAACTAAGCTCTGTAGAGAAAACTTCTTCAAATAAAAGTTGTAGATCTGTCAATTTCCTATAAATTTGATTATACACTTTTGTTGTTAAATACATACTAAGGCAGAAATTTTAAAAGAAAATAAAAATGTTTTATACATTTTCGTAAAAAAACAGAAAATCGCTAATTACCGCTAAACTAAGCGTTATGCAAAAAAGTTTGAAATAAAAGTAGTAGGATTTTAAATTCTCTACAACTTTTATTATATACATTTTTGCGCTTAAATGTATATGAAGGTCGCAATCTTCAAAATTCATTTTATTTTACGAGATGTAGTAAATGAGGCGATTTTTAAAAAAATCGTAGGAGCCGTTTTTGAAAAAATCGCAAAAAAGTGAAAATGACTCATAAACTAATATTACTTCCGGTTGACCAATTTTGATGAAAATGTTCGCGTTGGGTCCTCTAGTAGTAACTAACTTAAGTTTTAAGTTTCAACTTCGTACGAAGTTCCGTTCTTGAGATATTTTGTTCACACACAGACCAATCACTAAAAACATGTTTTTTGGGTTCAGGGGGTCTGAAAACGAGTAGACCCGACAAGAACATTTTCGTGAAAAGCGGTCAACCGGAAGTAGTAGTTTATTTGTGTCTTAGTAGTTGTTTATACAAAGTTTCTTCATTGGGAGGTTTCTTCACACATGAGAAATACAATCAAAAAATTTAAATTACACATTTACACATTGTGTAAATGTGTAAAAAAATTTTAAACGTGAGAGATACAATCAAAAAATTTACTCTCACACATGAGAGATACAATCAAAAAATTTTATTATTTTTTTACAATAGACTATAAATTATGCTGCCATAAAAAATTTGTCAATTTTAACCCATCCGCCTTTTTTAAACGTTGCAATGATGAGAAATATTATTGGCTTTTTATGCTAGCCTACTTTATTTGGTATAACTAACTCCTTTGCCCATAACGGGCAGGTGGAGTGTTAAATTAATTGCACTCGATCTGTTGGTTCCAGGGCTACAAAAATAGTTCTGTTTCTTATCACATAATCAGCCAATTATATGACGAAATATTTAAGAAAAGAAGAGGTAGAAGTATAAAAAGACACTAGTCACACAGTTATCTCCTCTGAGAGTAATGAATTTTATTATACAGCCATACCCAGTGGTAAATGAAGTGAAGATGTCATTTGCAGGGTGGAAAGTGAGTGCTTTTCGAAGGGCTTGGCATGCTGATAAGCATACTCTTTCAACTCAGTGAGGAAGACAATAGTAAACCAGCACACTCCTTATTTTTACTTAGTTAAACCTCTACAGGTTTAAACCAAACTTTTCGGCTGTTGACCTGAAACAACAACTAACCCTTATGATATTTTCAACCCCAATTATTGCACCTTCTCTGAGGCTTGTAGAGTAATAAAAAAGTAAAAGACTTGATGTATTGTTGTTTAGGTGATCAGCCAAAAGGTTGGTTTGAACCTCTAAAGCCTTTACCAAGTAAAACGAGGAGTTAATTGGTTTACAAACCTTCCTCACCGAGTTGAAAAGTATGCTTATCAGCACGCCAGGCTCTGTAAAAAGTATCTACTGTCCATCCTGAAAATGATACCTTCACTTCATTCACCACAAAGTCTGAATGTATAATGAAATTCATTACTGTTAGAGGAGATAACTCTGACTAAAGTATATTCTATAGAACTGTGCAGCAGATATAAACAGACTACGGTTTGAAATTAAATAGAGGTAGAGGTATAAAAGACACTAGTCACACAGTTACCTCCTCTGAGAGTAATGAATTTTATTATACAGCCAGACCCTGTGGTGAATAAAGTAAAGGTATCATTTGCAGGGTCCAAAGTGAGTACTTTTCAGGCCTGGTGTATTGATAAGCATACTCTTTTAACTCAGTGAGAAAGGCAATAGTAAACCACCTCACTCCTTTTACTTAGTTAAACCTCTAGAGGTTTAAACCACCCTTTTGGCTGTTGACCTAAAACGACAACTAACCCCTATGCACCAACTCATTCCGCGTTATCAAAAACATACATATACCTTGTATGTTTTACAAGTTTTACCTGATAAGCAAAGAACATTTTTTGTTACTCGAATGGATCAAGTAAAGTTCAATCACAATTTTAAAACATTTATGTTTTACCATGTTGCACGATTCCACGGGATAGAGCAGCGGTTCCCAAACTTCTATCTTTTACGCCCTCTTTTGCCAAAAAGAAAACTTCTCACGCCCTCCCTTACACAACTTTATTGGGCAATGAAAAATCACGTATTACATTGAATAACCATACATTTATTTTTTTATTTTTTGTAGCATTAGAAGTTGCAATTTAATTTTAACAAGAGACAAAATAAATCAGTGGATGGATGACCTTGCTTTTTTTTTTTTAATAAAGGTTGATTATTAGAAAGTGCACAACGTAAATCATTGATAAAACCAACATTGCACCGATGCTTTGTTTTTATTGTAACAAGTGCTGAAAACACTTTTTCGCACAGATAGGTAATGATAAAGATAATTACAATTACTGCCGCTTGCTGTTATATACTGGGGTAAACATGGTAATACTTAACCCAAAGTGATGTTTTGTCAATTTTATCGAAATCGTTTTTCGCAGCAGAAACATTTTTTATTTCTTAAACTTGTTTTTTAAGTAATTCGAGCAGGAAGTCTATGTTGACACTGAAAGGATCCGTTATGGAGGGTAAAGCTATCTGGAAGTCCTGCGCCCCCTTGACGTGTCTTCACGCCTCCCTTGGGGGGCGCGCCCCCCACTTTGGGAACCGTTGGGATAGAGTATAGTGTCTTTTACACCTCTACCTCTTCTGTTGTTAAATACTTCAGTCATATAATTAGGTGATTATGTGATAAGAAAGGATGTAAAAGGATGCGTAATCATGTTTCATTCTACCAACGCCTTCAGTCAAAACATCCGGTGACAGACCGGAAGGTTTTTAATAGGACTACTCTGTGAATTCTTTCTACTGATACTGTAGTTTTTTGTATTTAGTAGGCTATACGAGTTGTGGCTATTAAATAACGAGACTGACGTTGTAAAAATTTTTTTTTTACTTTATACATAATCACTTATTGTCACCTTCAATATACACTCCTTCTCTATCCCTACAACGCTCCATGCGAATTTTCCATTGTTGGAAACAGTGCTGGAAGTCATCTTCTGTCAGCTCCTTCAGGACACATGCCGCTTTCTCTTTTACAGCTTCCACAGACTCAAATCTTGTCCCATTTAATGCAGATTTCACCTTAGGGAACAGGTAAAAGTCATATGGTGCAAGATCTGGTGAATAAGGTGGATGTTCTAACACTGAGATGCTGTACTTGGCTAGGAATCTCTTGGCAGATAACACGGAATGAGCTGGCACATTGTCTTGGTGGAGAACCCATAATTTGTCCTTCCACATTTCGGGCCATTTTTTCCTTACTCTTTGATATAGTTTAGAAAGTATGTCAAGGTAGTCATATTGATTAATTGTTTGACCTTCTGGAACCCAGTGAAGGTACATAATCCTATGGATATAAAAGAAAAACAATCATCATTAGTTTAAATTTTGACTTGCTCATTCGAGCTTTTTTGGCTCTCGGTGAAGTTCAGCTCTTCCAGTGCATTGATTGGCGCTTCGTTTCCAGATCATAAGTAAAAAACCACATTTCATCACATGTTATTATCTTCTACCTGTTCCCTAAGGTGAAATCTGCATTAAAAGCGACAAGATTTGAGTCTGTGGAAGGTGTAAAAGAGAAAGCGGCATGTGTCCTGAAGGAGCTGACAGAAGATGACTTCCAGAACTGTTTCCAACAATGGAAAATTTGCATGGAGCGTTGTATGGATAGAGAAGAAGTGTATATTGAAGGTGACAATAAGTGATTATGTAAAAAATAAAAATGAACTTTTTTAAAACGTCAGTCTCATTATTTAATAGTCACACCTTATATGTTTAACAAGTTTTACCTGATAAGCAAAGAACATTTTTTGTTACTCGAATGGATCATGTAAAAAGTTCAATCGCAATTTCAATGCATTTATGTTTTACCATGTTGCACAGTTCCATGGGATAGAGTATACTGTCTTTTACACCTCTACCTCATCTGTTGTTAAATACTTCAGTTATATAATTAGGTGATTATGTGATGAGAAACTCAACTATTTTTTGTAGCCTTGGAACTAGCAAATTAAGTAGGGGAAGGTGTTGTACCTTTGACCAATTTTCAGTTCTGTATTTTTGTAGTCTGTAATTTTTCTGTAATATAGACTTTTTTTGTATTAAAATATTGTTTACTCTATTCCCCACCTTTCTGACACTATATAAATTTTTTATTTTGACCTAATGTATTTTATTTTTATTTTTGAAATTTTCTTTACATGGTGGTCAAAAGTACAACAACATGTTGTACCTTTGACCGGGGGGTGTTGTACCTTTGACTAGGTTGATAAATAACAAGAGTTTCTATCAAAAAATAAAACGTTTATTAAAAATAGCCTAATTTAAAAATATTATACATTCTGTGATAATTATTACTGATTATTCTACATTATAGTTTTCAAAATTAACATCAAATTTCAAACAATCCTTTAGTCGCATAGATCGTCCAGCTACTTTTGGATCTGGTAGCTTAGCCACAACATCTCGTACTGGAACGTCGTATATATTGTAGTCTTCCTTAGTAAAAGATGAACTTTTAGTCTTTCTTTTTAAAAATTGTACTTTTAGGTCTTCATCATCCACTTCATGTATTTCAGCTACAAAATACTTCGAGGTTTTCTTGGTTGTTATGTTAACAAGAACAAAAACCCCTTTAGTTAACTCTTTTCTTTCAAAAGAAAGAACTGGCTCTTCAGAAACTTCATTATTCCAACTATCATCAGAAAAATCAAGATCAAGATCACTTTGACCAGATGAAATTTCTATGTCTGACTCAGAACTATTATTATGAGATTCAAATAAATTTTTTTTGGGGCAAGGTTCACAATTTTTTTTGCCTTTTTTACAGAATGTCTTAGGCCTAGATATCTTTTTCAGTTTGGCAGCCTCCAATGCTTGCTTTTCTGGTGTGTCAGTTAATATTTTAGATTTTCCTTTAGGCCGGCCTTTATGTATCAACTTTCTCGGCTGTGCCTTCGGAAAAGGTCTGACATCTTCGGGTGATACTACAACAATTGAGGTTGACAGCAAGTTAAGAGGGCTATTTAGCCTACTTAGAGCTTGGCTTGTTGTTGGAGCACTTTCTACAACACAAGGAATTTCATTAGCCCCTTCAGATTCTTGCGGCAATGGTCTGTCAGTAACAGCTGATGAAAGGAAATCTTCTTCTTTGAAAATATTTTCGTTAAATGGAACGAAGCTGGAAACTTTAAATCCCTTAATTATATTATATGGGGTCACAGCTCTGGTGTAGGCATCGCCTGCCAGTTTTGGAACATCATAAATAGTTATAGGCTTTCCCACATTTCCTGGATTTATCATCCAATTATTGGCCTCTTGGTGGTAAAACGTTTTGAATGGCCCAAACACACCTCTGTCCAGAGGCTGCATCTTGTGACTAGTGTGCGGATGGAACGTCATAAGAGTCACACCATTTGCTTTTGCCACATCTATTACAGGAATCGAGACGTGAGACTCGTGGTTATCCAACAGCAACAGAGCTGGCTTTTCTTTACTTGGCCTTACATGGTTGATGAAATGATTAAAAAACTGTAAAAAGATGGATTCGTTGGACCAACCAGATGGATTGGCCGCTCCAATTGATCCCGGAGGTGCTCCATTTAACATAAAGGGTTTAAAATTTACCCTCGGGAATACAAAAAGAGGTGGAATGTGGTTGCCAGCAGCACTTACTGCCGATATAATTGTTACGGTGGATCCTCTCTCTCCTGAGGTCATTCCCCCAACTTGCTTTTTCCCTTTTCGGGCAAGAACTTTCGGAGGCTCATGGACTGTGCTAACTCCGGTTTCATCACAGTTCCATATTTCACTAGGTTGGAATGGATGACGCTCAAGAACCTTTTTGTAGTTACTAAATACAGCCGCAACAGTTTCTTTATTAAATGCAGAGGCCCGAACCAAACTAGTGGCCTGAGGTTTTCGAAGAGCTAGTTTATCATTATATTTCTTGCGAAAATCCCTCAGCCATTGTTTTCCTGCACTTTTGTTGGCAATCCATGATGGATCCATTACTTTATGATTTGCCTTGGCAAAATCATAAGCTAAACGCATTATTTGGCTTTTAGTGAGTCCGTAATGCATGTCAGCTGCTGTTGTCAAATACTGGAGAAGTAACTCCTCTTCACTCTCATTGAACACCTTCTTAGGTTTTTTAGGAATATATGAATAAGTAGAAGTAGTAGGGATACCTGACTGTCTGTGTTTGTGGAGGTGGAAAATTACCGTTGGCTTTTTTAAGTTAAAGTGTCTTGACGCCTCCCCAATAGTCATCTTCTTCGATAGGATGAAAGAGATGGCAGTTTCAATATCTTCCTTGTTAATTGGTTTTCGTTTTACGCCTGTTTTACTTCTTGGCATCTTGAAGCGCTCCAAGAGTCTGAAACAAAGCAACAGCATTATTAACAATTTGAATAGCATTAACATAGGGCTGCATGAGGTAGCAGTCCTGTTGCTCAGAACATTCATGTAAAAGTAGGAGTATGTTCCCTCTGTATGCTTAGCTTAAGTTAGCATGGCTGTATTATATTATTTTTGTAGGCTATAATTCAGTACTTTTATGTTAATATTTACAACTAGGCTACCTATTTGGTTAACAACAGTAGAACTAATTTCTTTACTGAAGTTGGATTAACACATTAAAATAAAAACAAAAATACATTTGCTCTTAGGCAACTAATTCACATTGATAATACAATGGATTCATTACTAATATCCCCTATAACTAATATTTACTAAAACTAAAACCCCCCCTATTAATTGGAATTTATCTGTTAAAAATGTATTGTACCTTTGACCTGGTCAAAGGAACAACACATGATGGTGGTCAAAGGTACAACACCCAGTCAAAGATTTTTCAAGCCCACAATACTATTATTAGGTTAGCAGCACCATTTTAAAACTTCCAAATATAATTCTTAAATAGTTAATAAGTAATTTGCCTGCATTTGCAGCACTCTAAGATAAACACAACAAAAGTTATTAAACATATAGTAAGAGTTAAAATACTTACTTTTGAGTGATAAAAGTAGATATCAATTTTTAATGATCACCATTTATAATATTCAGCTTCTCATGCAGAATGAACAGTGGCTCCAGTGGACATGCTATGCACTACAAATATGAACTTCAGTCAATACAGCTAGATAACACCACAAGCTTGCATGGTCAAAGGTACAATACGGTCAAAGGTACAACACCTTCCCCTACACATAATTTAAACCTCCACCTGCCTTTTATGGGCATCTTGTTGTTGTTGTTGTTGTTTAGGTCATCAGCCGAAAAGCTGGTTTGAACCTGTAGAGGTTTTACTAAGTAAACGAGGAGTGAGGTGGTTTACCAATGCCTTCCTCACTGAGTGGAAAAGTACGCTTATCAGCAAGCCAGGCCCTCTGAAAAGCATATATTTTCCACTCTGCAAATGACACTTTCACTTCATTCACCACAGGGTCTGGCTGTATAATGAAATTCATTACTTTCAGAGGAGATATCTCTGATTAGTGTCTTTTACACCTCTACTTCTTCCGTTCTTAAATGATTCATTCATTTAATTAGCTGACCATGTGATAAGAAACAGAACTATTTATTTTAGCCCTGCAACTAACAGATTGAGTGTAAATAATTTGACACTCCACCTGTCTGTTATGGGCAAATGGGCCTCTTATATTATAATATCAAATGATTTATTTGTGATATTTGTCTTTGTAGTGGAATTTCGTGTGCAGTAATAGATGGATGGGTGCAGTAACGCAATCTACCTTCATGTTTGGAGTTTTCATGGGAGCTGTGACTCTCGGTAGCCTGGCTGACAAGTTGGTATAGTACAATTATTACTCGTATTTATTATAAGCTGCCCGTTTCCATTTCACCCGGATATAATTTTGTTTTATCATTCGGAAAAATTATATAATTATTTGTTGTTTCCATCGAGTTTCAGCGATCTAGCTTGTGTGGAACTCAAAATAAACGATAAATAATGTTTTACGGGTTAAACACCATTTTTATCCCCTTAACGGTGGAATGTCGAAATCATTTATTTTTAACTTTTCTATTTGAAAAGAATATCCCCTCAAAAGTTTTAATTTGGATTATATGTTGTTTAGGTCAACAGCTGAAAGGCTGGTTTAAACCTCTAGAGGTTTTACTACGTAAAAACGAGGAGTGAGGTGTTTAATATTGCCTTCCTTGTTGAATTAAAAGAGTATGCTTATCAGCATGCCAGGCCCTCCGAAAAGCACCTACTTTCAATCCTTGAAATGACACCTTCACTTCATTCAACACAGGGACTGGCTGTATAGTGAAATTCATTACTCACAGAGGTGATAACTCTGATTAGTGTCTTTTACACCTCTACCTCTTCTGTTCTTAAGAAAGAAACAGAATTATTTTTTGTAGCCCTGGAACCGACAAATCGAGTGCAGATAATTTAACACTCCACCTGCTTGTTATGAACAATGTGGATTATATATTTTGTTATCATCAGTCTCTCGACTGGCTTGATGCAGTTCTCCAACCTGTTCTATCTTACGCAAGTCGTTTTGTATCTACATACCTGTAACACCCTACATCTTTTTTAATTTGCTTTATATATTCTAATCTTTGCCTCCCTCTATAATTTACTCCCTCAATATTACCCTCCATTATTAATAGCCCAATACCTGGATGTCTTAGGATGTGCCCACTAGCCTATTCCTTCTTTTGGTAAGATGCTTCCATATACTTCTTTTTTCATCCACTCGCCTAAGAACCTCTAAATTATTTATTTTGTCCACCCACCTAATCTTTAACATTTTCCTATAACACCACATTTCAAAAGCTTCTATCCTCTTCTTTTCTACAGCCCCTATCACCCACGTTTCACTTCCGTATAATGCTACACTCCAAACATAATGTTTTAAGAAATTTTTCCTAATCTGTAAATCAATGTTTGTAGTCGGTAAGCTGTGGATTATATATAGATTTAAAATCTGTACATAAAAAATTTAAACTTTATGCTTTCTATACCATGGGTTTTGGGTACAATACCCAGTCAGATATAGTTCTTATTCATTAAATAATGTGTTAAGGTGGCCCTAGATGATCAAGTCTTTTGATCAAAAGTGTTTGATCAATCGATTGAGACAGTCATGATCGAGCGTCTAGAAGTATGTTTGACGATTGAGTCAATGACTGAAGGAGATTGATAGACATTTTTATTTATACCAAACGACTGAAGAGGGCGATTGAGCATCTAGTACCGTTTTGATCAATCTTTCCCTCAGTCACGCGGTAGGCACCAACGATGTCGGTCCCCTCGTCGCCCACGCCCCTCAACTCTTCTTCTTTGGCAAAGGGTGAAACTCATGCCTTAGCAAAGAAAGGTGCAGCCTCTCACTTCATAGGCCCAGAGCCATTCTGTGGAATTGGTTAAGGCCATTATAGAGGTATAGTTAGGGCCTGGGAAGAGGAGGCTAAAACCTCCTATTGGGAGAAGGTGCCAGGCTGTGAACAGGCAAAGAAATTCATTGCCTATTCCAGCAGAAAGGCTGGGATATATAATAGACTAGGAAGACAGGACTTGAGGAGGGTAGTGGGCCTGATGACTGGTCATTGTAATCTTGGGTATCATTTATCCAAGATAGGAGTTGCTGAAGAGAGCCTGTGTAGATTCTGTCATGAGGCAGAGGAGAAGGCTGAGCATATTTTATGCAGTTGCAAAATGGTTGGCTGCAAAAGAAGAGCGCTGATGGGTAAGGACGTGTTAACACCTTCTCAGGTAAGTGCACTAGATCCTAGGCAGATCCTGCGCTTTATTGAAAGTGTGGGTCTTGCATAAATAAGGAATAGGGGCAATCACAAAAGATCTTTTAGGTCGCGGTGAGGAGGGGCTGCAGAAGCCTGAACGCCCTGGTTGTAAAGAAGAAGAAGAAGAAAGGGTGAAACTCAATCAGAACGCGAATTCACGAGTATGCTGGTTGAATTATACCGTGATCAACTATTCTTTTGACCACCGCCTTTTCCTCTTCTTATTTTTATTATTATCCTTTCTCTTCTGTTGGAGGGCAGCTACACTCAGTAAAAAAAAGAACAAATCCGGGTTGGAACTCATTGTTTCAGCACAACACCGCAAACGAAAAGTACAAACGAAAAACGTAGAAAATTGTTTAAATGAGTAGAAAAACGTAGCAGACGAAACTGAGAAAAGAAACAAGACAGCTACAACACTCCTAAAAGGTATTGATCAAACGACTGAAGAAATGATTGAACCTCACTTCAGGCTGTTTGTTCAATCTTTTGATCAATCAGACTGATCGTCTAGGGCCAGCTTTACACCAGAGTTACGAGTTCGATTCCTGGTCAGTTCTGGAATTTTTCATCAATCATAATCATCCTTCTCACCCTTCTCATCTTCTGCATTAGTACTAAATTGAATCGGTGAGTGGAAAAAGGGTAATATTCCAAAATCCTTATTTTCGAGAAATTAAAAAATACTGTTTTGTGACTTTGTTTTTGGTTTAATGGTAAAATGTTCAATTGGTCATTTGTAGTACTATATTAAAGCTTTTTAATGGTGACTTTAGAATTTGTTTTACAACAATCATGGGATTGATTTTTGATTATTAATATGTTGACTATTCACCTTTTTCTACATTTAGTACAAGTGAATGGGAAAAATTCAACTGAAAAAACAATATAATGGGCCAATATGCTACAAAACTTTATTTTAATTTTAAAATAATTTACAGTTACATTTTGATAATAATAAGACAGAAACCAGTGGGGTCCAACTGCTGTTCGCTATTGAATGGAAGAAGGGTAATATTCGTGGAATATTGTCCTTTTTCCACTCTACTAAATTTTTAATGTAGCTTAGCTGCTTTTAGATACAAGAAATATTTCCCTTTTGTCAACCAATACATGTGCCAAAGTAAACTTAACAAAACTGCTGTCTTCGTTCAATTTCGCATTTTTTGGAATATTACCCTTTTTCCACTCACCGATTCAATTGCAAAACAGTCGAACATAAAAGCAAAACAGAAATTTAAATTTGTTCTTGTATTTTGTTCTTATTTGTATTTGCTATTTGTAAATTTGTTCTTTTTTTCAGATATGGACGTAAATCGATATTCTACGTCTCAGCTGTTCTGCAATTAGTATTTGGAATATTAGTGGCATTTATTCCATATTACTATGTTTACTTGGCCGCCATGTTTTTCTATGGAATTTTTGGTTCAGCTGGTGCTTACATCACTGGTTTTGTTATAAGTAAGTCATTTGAAATATGTTTTTCCAATGATCATGTCATGGCATAGTTGGTAACATGCTCGCCTCTCATTATGGGGTCATGGGTTCGAATCCCATTCAGGCACGGCATATTTACATATGTTACAAAAAAAATCATTTTATCCTTCACCGTCTGCATTAACAGTAATTGCCGAACAGTCGGTTGTTAGCTCTTTATAGGGAATACTGTTGTTGTGTTGTTTAGGTCATCAGCCGAAAGGCTGGTTTGAACCTGCAGAGGTTTTACTAAGTAAAACGAGGAGTGAGGTGGTTTACCATTGCCTTCCTCACTGAATGGAAAAGTACACTTATCAGCATGCCGGGCCCTCTGAAAAGCACATATTTTCCACTCTGCAAATGACACCTTCACTTCATTCACCACAGGGTCTGGCTGTATAATGAAATTCATTACTTTCAGAGGAGATAACTCTGATTAGTGTCTTTTATACCTCTACCTCTTCTGTTCTTAAATGATTCAGTCATTTAATTGGCTGACCATGTGATAAGAAACAGAACTATTTATTTTAGCCCTGCAACGAACAGAGTGAGTGTAAATAATTTTTGACACTCCACCTGTCCGTTATGGGCAGAGGGGAGTACTACGGGGGGAAATATACATGTGTTGTAAAATGTTAAATTTTGCTTTATAGGGAATAATGTAATTCTAGTGCCAGAACAGTAAGATATTTTTTTTTTGTTGATGTTAAGCACTGGTAGAAAACTTACCAAGGACCTTTTATTGAAATGGAAATCACAAAATGTTTAGTGGTAAGAATGCTTATTAAAACAACTTGTTGTCTTATATCACCAAAAAATTTGTAGAATAGCTTATCTTAACTTTATGTTGTTGTTTAGGTCAACAGCCGAAAGGCTGGCTTGAACCTCTAGAGGTTTTACTAAGTAAAAACGAGGAGTAAGGTGGTTTACCATTGCCTTCCTCACTGAGTTGAAAGAGTATGCTTATCAGCATGCCGGGCCCTCCGAAAAGCACTCACTTTCCACCCTGCAAATGACACCTTCACTTCATTCACCAAGGGTCTGGCTGCATAGTGAAATTCATTACTCTCAGAGGAGATAACTCTGACTAGTGTCTTTTACACCTCTACCTCTTCTGTTCTTAAATAGTTTAGTCATATAAGTGGCTAACAATGTGATAAGAAACAGAACTATTTTTTTTAGCCCTGGACCAAACAGATAGAGTGCAATTAAAATAACACTCCACCTGCCCGTTTTGGGCATCTTAACTTTATATTAGCATGAATGCTTGCTTTCCCGTAAAAACTAAAATTTTCTAAGCACTGTACAAAGTAACAACAAAACAACCCTGTAGCATACGCTGGTATGAATCCTTACCGCATTCGTGCAACTTATAAAGCAAATGGTCCCTGCACGCTAATTTCAAAATCTGGATAGTTTTAAATTTTACAGTTGTAAATAAAGAATTAAAGAGGAAAAAATAGTGATTTACAATTAAAAAAACAATAATTTACAATTAGGCCTTCGGGCCAGCCCAGTCAGTCAGCTGGTAGAAAGTCGCTATTATTTGTTAAGTAACACCGGTTGGACAAGCGACTTTGTATGGTGACCAGTTGACAGCCATCCATGAACAAAATCTACTGGGAGTCCCTGTTCAAACTCATGTCTAATCCACGTAAAAAAAAAATACAGCAAAAAGTTGCGATTAAATTGGGTAGTTGTCAACTAAGTACAGTTCCCAATAACAAATAAAAGCTAAAAAAAAAAATTTACAATTAAAATTAGTGATTTAAAGCAAGTTTTATTAGTTTTTTTTTATTCCTAATTTGTGAACGTTGCAATCTGTTCAATTGAGAACAATAAGCAACGCCATGACCCAACGAGATGAGGATGATATGTATGACGTGTAAATGAGGTGTAGTCTTGTGCAGACTCAGGCCGACCATTCCTGAGAGAGTGTTGTTGTTTCGGTCAACAGCCGAAAGGCTGGTTTGAACCTCCAGAGGTTTTACTAAGTAAAACGAAGAGTGAGGTGGTTTACCATTGTCTTCCTCACTGAGTGGAAAAGTATGCTTATCAGCATGCCAGGCCCTCTGAAAAGCACATATTTTCCACTCTGTAAATGACACCTTCACTTCATTCACCACAGGGTCTGGCTGTATAATGAAATTCATTACTTTCAGAGAAGATAACTCTGATTAGTGTCTTTTACACCTCTACCTCTTCTGTTCTTAAATGATTCAGTCATTTAATTGGCTGACCATGTGATAAGAAACGGAACTATTTATTTTAGCCCTGCAACGAACAAATTGAGTGTAAATAATTTGACACTCCACCTGTCTGTTATGGGCAGCCTGAGAGAGTATGGTTAATTAAACCCCAACCATCAAAGTACACCGGTAACCACTGTCTAGCATTCAAATCTGTATAAAAGTAACTACCTTTACTAGGATTGAACCAGGAACCTTCGTCTCCAAAAATCAGCTGTTAAACAGCTAATTTTGGCAACGACTTTACCTCTAGACCAACCCGGTGGGTTGCCGTAATATAAAGGCAATTTTTATTAGTATTTAAAAGAGTAAATTTAAAATTGTTACAGCAATGGAGATAGTTGGTGCATCAAAACGAACGGCATGTGGTATGACGTTTCAAGGGATGTTTGCGTTGGGAGTGATGTTGGTTGCAGTTTGGGGTTATTTTATTCATGACAGAGTTTACCTTCAAGTTGTTTATGGACTTCATGGTTTACTATTAATCGGACATTGGTGGTAAGTTTTCAATATATTGTTTTATTTTTTAATTACATTATAACCTATTTTAAAATTAGGTTTATATATATATATATATATATATATATATAGGTTTATAAATAATTAATTATTTATTTTTGAAAAACAGCTTACTGACTACAAACATTGATTTACAGATTAGGAAAAATTTCTTAAAACATTATGTTTGGAGTGTAGCATTATACGGAAGCGAAACGTGGGTGATTTTTTTTTTTGCGCCCTGGAGACTCCAGGAGGAGTATAGGACATCACGTCAGATATAACACCTGAAATACATATAAGAGTCACACAATGTATCACTACTATCAAGAAAGAAATTCTTCTACGCTATATAAAAAATTTCACCGATTAAGTAATTTTTCAGATTTTTTTAAAGGAATTCAAATCCTCACAACATTTTAAAAATTGGGGTAATTTATTCATGAATTTTCTCCCTGCATAAGTAGGTTTTTGTTCAAACAATTTTGTGGAGTGATTAGCCACATAATAATTGTTCCTGTTTCTCGTATTATGATTGTGAACATTGAAATTCTGCATAAAATTACTTTGCCTGATAGGGGCTGTAGAAAAGAAGAGGATAGAAACTTTTGAAATGTGGTGTTATAGGAAAATTTTAAAGATTAGGTGGGTGGACAAAACAAGTAATTTAGAGGTTCTTAGGCGAGTGGATGAAAAACGAAGTATATGGAAGCATCTTACCAAAAGAAGGGATAGGCTAGTGGGGCATATCCTAAGACATCCAGGTATTGGGCTATCAATAATGGAGGGTAACTTTGAGGAAGTAAATTTTAGAGGGAGGCAATAATTTAAATATGTTGTTGTTGTTTAGGTCATCAGCCAAAAGGCTGGTTTGAACCTGTAGAGGTTTTACTAAGTAAAACGAGGAGTGAGGTGGTTTACCATTGCCTTCCTCACTGAGTGGAAAAGTACGCTTATCAGCATGCCGAACCCTCTGAAAAGCACATATTTTCCACTCTGCAAATGACACCTTCACTTCATTCACCACAGGGTCTGGCTGTATAATGAAATTCATTACTTTCAGAGGAGATAACTCTGATTAGTGTCTTTTACACCTCTACCTCTTCTGTTCTTAAATGATTCAGTCATTTAATTGGCTGACCATGTGATAAGAAACAGAACTATTTATTTTAGCTATTTATTTTAATTTAAATATGTAAAGCAAATTACAAAAGATGTAGGGTGTTATAAGTATGTAGATATGAAACGACTTGCACAAGATAGACAGGTTGGAGAACTGCATCAAACCAGTCGAGAGACTGATGACAAAAAAACCTATTTTATCCGAAATAAAGAAGAACAATCGGATAACCAAAATTTCGGTTAAAAATTGTGAATTTTTTTAAGTTCAAAGTAAAAAAATCTGGTGTGAAACACTCACACAACTTTCTCTTGCCAATGCAATTAATTAACAATAAACCTAACATTAGCAATAAAATATTAGAAATAAACAAAAAAACTAATTTCAAAAAACATAATCTTATTTTAATCATGAGTGAAAGACGTAAAGTGAAAATCAACCTCAGTTTAGCTTAAAAGTACGGAAAATCACTCTTTCACGGTAAACTAGGCTCTGTAGAGAAAAATTCTCTAAATCAAAGTTTTAGATCTTTTAATTTACTATAAATTTGATTTTACACTTTTGTCGTAAAATGCATACTTAGGCTGACATTTTTAAAAAATCGATTTTTTACACATTTTGTGAGAAAAACCATAAAATTGCTAATTACAGCTAAACTAAGCGATATACAAACAAATGTTTGGAATAAAAGTTGTAGAATTTAAAATTTTCTACATTTTTGTTATATATATTTTTGCGCTAAAGAGCATATTAAAGCCGCAATCTCAAAAAAACAATTTTTTAACGTGGAAATAGCATCACCAAGAATTTCAATAGAAATGGCATCTACCCTATCTCGTACAGCATAAAATATGTAGTAAATGAGGCGATTTTTAAAAAAAATCGTAAAAGCCGTTTTTGAGAAAATTGCAAAAAAGTGAAAAATTACACGAATAAACTACTACTTCCGGTTGACCGATTTTGATGAAAATGTTTGTGTCGGATCCAGTAGTGGTGTTTAACTTAAGTTTCAAGTTCGTACGATGTTCTATTCTTGAGATATTTTGTTCACACACACACACATAGACCAATCACTAAAAACATGTTTTTTGGGTTCAGGGGGTCTGAAAACGAGTAGATCCGGTGAAAACTCGATTTGTTAAAATCGACATGAAAACAATACTTTCCTTCCTATATATTCATACAGGCAAGAGAAAGTAAAAACTTAAATTTTAAATGGTAGGTTTACATAATATAGCCTATATCTATATTTCATGAAATGTTATTTTTAAATTCAAATTAAGTGTGGAGTGTATATTGTGCATTGACCAATGCAGATGATGTTTTTAGTTACACAAGTAGCCGCTGGGCTGTGCCGCGTGAGAGACACCGTTTAACCTCACGGATTTGTCACTATTTTTACGTGTTAGATTAAAAAATAAAAGTAGTTTATTCACTGTACTTTTACAAATTAGTGTATTTAATATTTATTGTATTTATTTACTGCAGTTGGATAATATAGGTACAGTAGACTCTCAGAAATCCGGACTAATGTGGCGGACGGCCAGTCCGGATTTCGAAAAATCCGGATTTCCCGGAGGTTGGCAATTTCGTCTTTATGGCGAATAATTATGACAATAAGCATTAACGTTTATCTGCTAATATAAGAGTGAGCTTCTGAAAAAACTTTAAAACACTGTAGGCCTAATAAATTACAGTAGGCTACTGGTACTGTAATTATTCAATATACGAAGCACAAACATTGACTAAACTTAACGCTATTGTACCGTAATAAGATTCGATTGCACTCTTTGTAAGATTTGCAAGTTACGGATTTCAAACATGTAACAAAATGTGTCATATATGTCTCAATTATAGAGTAATTATAATTATAGTAGGTACATATTCACTGAAAAACCAAGTCTTAAAAATTGTAGAATTCATCCATGCTTTTTGTTGGTTTGTATACCAAAGTGGCAACACATCGTCTTTCTTTAAATTTTTAAAAATTCTGGGTTTTCTTGATTTTCCTATTAATGTTAACCTAAGTTTATGACTGCCGGTCACATTGCTACAAGCCAACACCGTAACCCGTTCCTTGCTTTTTTTTATAGCCCGAGGCTGAAGCTTCTTTTTTGGATGCGAGAGTTTTCGTGGGCAACATTTTATAGTTCAGACCAGTCTCGTCGCAATTATACAGCTGGTCACCGGAAATTCCTTCTTCGTCAAGGATTTTAAAAAGTAAGGTCTTAAATTCAGGAACAGCGTCTTTGTTCACCGATAAAGTCTCCCCACTGATTTCATCGGGCCAATCCCATGAAAACTTTTTACTGGTTGTTAATTTAAAAGTTGTAAATTTTCAGAAAATAAAGTAAAAAAAAATCATCTTCCGGACTATCCGGAGTCCGGACTAGCGCGATCCGGATTTTTGAGAGTCTACTGTATTATTTTATTAATATAAATAAAGTAATAATAAAATATTGTATAACAGGTATGTCGATGACAAAATTATGATTTACAGTTCCCAATATGCACAAGAAGAAAACATCATTTTTGTAAACACAAAACTCATACCATAATAACCTGAAACATTCTATTGAATTGGAAAAAAATAATAAAATTAACTTCCCAGACATAACTTCAATAAAGAAAAAGTATAAAATAATTACAAATGTTTATCGCAAAACAATGAAACCTGTTACAACCTGTTACTAAACCACGGGCCGGCCCGTGGTGTAGTGGTCAGCGCAACTGATTACTATGCCGGGGTCCCGGGTTCAATTCCCGGTCAGGTCTGGCATTTTTTTCATCTGTAAATCACCACATATCAGTACCTACGCACAAGCCCAAGGCTTATGTAGGCATCATTACTCGATAAAAGAAAAATCTGGTGTGAAACACTCACACAACTTTCTCTTGCCTATGCAAATAATAAACAATAATCCTAACATTAGTAATAAAACATTAGAAATAAACAAAAAACTAACCTCTAAAAACATAACCTTATTTTAATCATGAGTGAATGACGGAAAATGAAAATCGACCTGTTGGGCTTTAAAATATGGAAAATCACTCTTTCACGCTAAACTAGGCTCTGTAGAGAAAAACGCTTTCAATAAAAGTTGTAGATCTTTTAATTTCGTATAAATTTGATTAAATACACTTTTGTCGTAAAATGCATACCAAGGCCGAAATCTTAAAAAAATCAATTTTTCACACGTTTACGTGAGAAAAAAAACAGAAAATCGCTAATTACCGCTAAACTAAGCGTTTTACAAAAAAATGTTTGAAACAAAAGTTGTAGAATTTTACATTCTCTACAACTTTTATTATATAACGTTTTGCGCTAAAATGCATATTAAAGCCGAAATCTTAAAAAGAAAATGTTTTTACGTGAAAACAGCCTTAGGCCTACCCAGAATTTCAGCAAACATGGCGCCTACCCTATCTTGTAGAGAATAAAAAGTTGAGTAAACCAGGCGATTTTTAAAAAAATCGTAGGACCAGTTTTTGAGAAAATTGCAAAAAAGTGAAAAATTACACGAATAAACTACTACTTCCGGTTGACCGATTTTGATGAAAATGTTCGTGTCCGGTCCGGTAGTGGTATGTAACTTAAGTTTGAAGTTTCAAGTTCGTGCGATGTTCCGTTCTTGAGATATTTTGTATACACACACACGCGCGCGCGCACACACACACACATACACACACACACAGACCAATCGCTAAAAACATGTTTTTTTGGGTTCAGGGGGTCTGAAAACGTATAGATCCGGTGAAAACTCGATTTCTTAAAATCGACATGAAAACAATACTTTCCTTCCTATATATTCATATAGGCAAGAGAAAGTAAAAAAATATGACTAATAATAGTTCAATTCACCGACATCATCAAAAATTAGCGTAATTTTACAATTCAATTTACAGGGCGTTTAATTATATAGATGACAATTATTTTTAAAACAAGCTAACAATTATAAAAAATAGCTAAAGAAAATGGATACAAAATTAAAACGTTGATAAAGTTATAAATAAAATAAAATTTAAAATAGAAAAACAAAATCAGAACTCTTAACGACATTAATAAATGATTCTGTATTAAACAAAAATATGAATTACAAGAAATATATATCATGTTAACGTACGATAAACATATTACGAACAATTACAAAAAAAATTTAAACATTACTTCAATTTAGCTTTCAAAAATAAGGTTAGCAAATAAACAAAAAGAATTAATTTAAATATAAATAAAGTAATATAATATTACTTTATTTTAATTACCAAAAAGTAATTTTATTTTAGTAAGAAAATGAGGAAAAAAATAATAGGTAGAAACAGTAATACTGCACGTATGTGTAAAATGAAATATGCTTAAAATGAAACTCACCTCTGCCGTTTATATGTGGATGAAAAGATAAAAAATTGTTTGCCTTAAAATATTTCTCAAGTTTTCTCATATATTTAGTGTCTTTTTTTACATATTTAACACCGGGAAAATAATCACAACCGAACCGAATGTAAACTTACGGATATAATAACCGAATCGAACTTCACGTCCAATAAATCTTTTCAAGACTAAACGCTAACTGACCCAACGAACAGCCCCTCTACACTTGCAGGCTGTGTCTGTGCGACTCGAAAATAAAAACAACTGCCTTCCGTATTTTATCTTCATTTTTATATACAGTCATAAAAAACTTATTACATTACATCATTATATGTAACAATGCTTATACCAAACTTTGTTTTTTTCTTAACCCTTTCAATCCCAAATTTTTAAACTGTACACAAAAGAATATGTGTACATTGTTTCATACATTTTACTCATTTATATTAGTGTAATAAAATTACTTTTAGAACTTTAATCCTTTTAATGGCCTGACAAAAAAGTGTTACACATAGCGTACGCCACATTAGGACTTGATGGTATGAAAGTTCCCAACATTAAGAATAAGTCAAATCATGTTCAGGCTTCCTAAACAAAATATGTATTCTCTTACATAGATTTGTAGTAAAAAAAAACTAAGTATGATTTTAATATTGTTTAAGGCTTCAAAAATTTCACAATTAAAAAATATTGGTAAAATGGATAAAATCACTATTTAGTAACGGTTTAAAATATATACTTTTACATGTTGTTTAGGTCAACAGCCGAAAGGCTGGTTTGAATCTCTAGAGGTTTTACTAAGTAAAACGAGGAGTGAGGTGGTTTACAATTGCCTTCCTCACTGAATGGAAAAGTATGCTTATCAGCATGCCGGGCCCTCTGAAAAGCACATATTTTCAACTCTGTAAATGACTCCTTCACTTCATTCACCACAGGGTCTGGCTGTACAATGAAATTCATTACTTTCAGAGGAGATAACTCTGATTAGTGTCTTTTACACCTCTACCTCTTCTGTTCTTAAATGATTCAGTCATTTAATTGGCTGACCACTTTTACATACATACCACATACTCGAAGAAATGTTACTATATTTTAGTAAGTGAACACAAACTTCTAAAACCAAAATTAACTTTAAAAAGAAATTAATGGTTGTCTCCGTGGCACAATGGTCAGCATACTACACTGCAGAGTGGAGGTCTCAGGTTCGAATCCTGGCTAGGTTACAGAAAATTACTACACTTCAGACCCAGTATTCTTTAATCCAAAGTTGTCTCTAACATCTAAAATTTTGAGGTCTGTTATTTCACTCCAATATGACTTCTATGTCACACTGGGTTAGAAAGAGTTAATTTTGAATCCACGCAGTTGAATTATTATTTTGAAAAGTTATATATTATCTACATTAATCGTAGAGTGTGAAACAAAATATAATTTACATCTTGTTTTAATTTTCATACAAAATAATATATAAGTTTTACAGTTAATAAAAGATACCTGATGTAGTTCTGCACAATCAAATACGAAAAGCTAATTTTTAAACACGAAAATAGAATAATTTGAAATTTTTCAATATCTCGTTAAGTATGTACGATTAAAAGTTAGGTTTTTAACGCATACGTCACAAATACAATGAACTTTTACTTTGATGTGTATTAGATATTATAGGCGGGGGTAAATTTTTTTAGGATAAAGGGTGAAGTAAACTGTACAAGTAAAGTAAGTACTTTACAAGTTCGTAAACTTGCCGACCGCATTAGCTTAGTTGGTAACGTGTTCGGCTCTCATCATGCGGTCTTGGGTTCGAATCCCATTCAGGCACGACATATTTTCATACAATACAAAAAAATAATTTTATTCTTCACCGTTTGGATTAGCAGTAATTGTATAACAGTCGGACGTTAAACAAAAAAAAAAGTTCGTAAACTTTACTTATTGTAACTGCCCATAACAGACAGGTAGAGTGTCTAATTATTTACACTCAATCTGTTTGTTGCAGGCTAAAATAAATAGTTCTGTTTCTTATCACATGGTCAGCCAATTAAATGACTGAATCATTTAAGAACAGAAGAGGTAGAGGTGTAAAAGACACTAATCAGAGTTATCTCCTCTGAAAATAATGAATTTTATTATACAGCCGGACCCTGTGGTGAATGAAGTGAAGGTGTCATTTGCAGAGTGGAAAATATGTGCTTTTCAGAGGGCCCGGCATGCTGATAAGCGTACTTTTCCACCCAGTGAGGAAGGCAATTGTAAACCACCTCACTCCTCGTTTTACTTAGTAAAACCTCTACAGGTTCAAACCAGCCTTTTGGCTGATGACCTAAACAACAACTTATTGTAAAATGAGGTATAAGTTTTAAGTCAACAGGAGCAATTAGAGGAGAAATTGCTCGACTTGTGGGATAAGCAAGGTGAGGAAGTGGTGAAATACACAGCAAACTCCTGCCCGCCGAAATTTATCGTCTATATTATAGGTTTTTGCAACTCTTCACCAATTTCTGAAGGCACAACCCGCCAATATTTCAAACCACTGACACTAACCCATATAATATATTCCAATAACACAGTTTTATTATTCAGGAAATAAATTGTAGTCTAAAGATAACTTTTATTTGATTGCAGGTTAATAGATGAGTCACCAAGATGGTTATGGTCACAGGGTAGATTCTCAGAAGCGATCGCTATTGTTGAAAAAGGAATGAAAATTAATGGTTTTGATATACCTCTGGATAAATCAGAGTATCTGACAACATCTACAAAATATGTTGTCGCACCTCAAGAAGAGAAATCGTACAGTTTGATTGACATGGTCCGAACACCAAAATTACGAATCAAATCGTTGAATGTTGGCTTAAACTGGTATGATTATTTAGTAATTAATTATTTATCTTCAGGGCTACTCACTAATTTTATCAATTTTAATGTAAATTTTTTTTATGCCCAAAATTTATTAATTTAATTTTTTTATAATAAAAATAATTTTTTTAAATAAAAAAATATAATAAAATAATTTAATTTTTTTTTATGCCCGAAACGGGCAGGTGGAGTGTTATTTTAATTGCACTCTATCTGTTTGGTCCAGGGCTAAAAAAAATAGTTCTGTTTCTTATCACATGGTCAGCCAATTAAATGACTGAATCATTTAAGAACAGAAAAGGTAGAGGTGTAAAAGACACTAGTCAGAGTTATCTCCTCTGAGAGTAATGAATTTCACTATGCAGCCAGACCCTGTGGTGAATGAAATGAAGGTGTCATTTGCAGGGTGGAAAGTGAGTGCTTTTCGGAGGGCCTGGCATGCTGATAAGCATACTCTTTCAACTCAGTGAGGAAGGCATGGTAAACCACCTTACTCCTCGTTTTTATTTAGTAAAACCTCTAGAGGTTCAAATCAGCCTTTCGGCTGTTGACCTAAACAACACAATGTAAATTTATACATTTTTGTGTCCAAAATATAAATCTGAGGTTAATTTTACGCGCAAATAACTGTAAAATTATTTATGAGCGTTTTTCTTAGTTTTTTTTGTTATCATCGATCGACAACATAACCTCAGTTTCCTGGAACTTTTTTACTTTCTCTTGCCTAAATATATAGGAACTTGCCTGAAATATATAGGAAGGAAAGTATTGTTTTCATGTCGATTTTGTTGAAGGAAAGTATTGTTTTCATGTCGATTTTTCGAAATCGAGTTTTCACCGGATCTATACGTTTTCAGACCCCCTGAACCCAAAAAACATGTTTTTAGCGATTGGTCTGTGTGTGTGTGTGTGTGTGTGTGTGTGTGTGTGTGTGTGTGTGTGTGTGTGTGTGTGTGTGTGTGTGTGTGTGTGTGTGTGTGTCTGTGTGTGAACAGAATATCTCAAGAACGGAACATCGTACGAACTTGAAACTTGAAACTTAAGTTACATACCACTACCGGACGCGACACGAACATTTTCATCAAAATCGGTCAACCGGAAGTAGTAGTTTATTCGTATAATTTTTCAGTTTTTTGCGATTTTCTCAAAAACTGGTCCTACGATTTTTTTTAAAATCGCCTATTTTACTCAATTTTTTATTCTCTACAAGATAGGGTAGGCGCCATGTTTGCTGAAATTCTCGGTGAGGCTGTTTTCACGTAAAAACGTTGTTTTTTTAAGATTACGGCTTTAATATAAATTTCAGCGCAAAAACTTATATAATAAAAGTTGTAGAGAATTTAAAAACCTACAACTTCTGTTTCAAACATTTTTTTGTATAACGCTTAGTTTAGCGGTAATTTGCGATTTTCTGTTTTTTTCTCACGAAAACGTGAGAAAAATCGATTTTTTTAACATTTCGGTCTTAGTATGCATTTTACGACAAAAGTGTATATAATTAAATTTATAGAAAATTAAAAGATCTACAACTTTTGTTTAGAGCATTTTTCTCTACAGAGACTAGTTTAGCGTGAAAGTGTGATTTTCCGTTTTTTTTTAAGCCAAATTGAGTTCGATTTTCATTTTGCGTCTTCCACTCATGATTAAAATAAGGTTATGTTTTTGAGGTTAGTTGTTGTTTATTTTTAATATTTTATTAATAATGTTAGGTTTATTATTAATTATTTGCATTGGCAAGAGAAAGTTGTGTGAGTGTTTCACACCAGATTTTTATTTACGCATTTATGTTTGAATCGGTGAGTGGAAAAATGGTAATATTCCAAAATATGCGAAATTGAACGAAGATAGCAGTTTTGTTAAGTTTACTTCGGCGCATGTATTGGTTGATAAAAGGGAAATATTCCTTGTATCTAAAAGCAGTTGCTACATTAAAAATTTAGTAGAGTGGAAAAAGGATAATATTCCAGGAATCCTTCTTCCATTCAATTGCGAACAGCATTTGGACCCCACTGGTTTCTGTCTTATTATTATCAAAATGTAACTGTAAATTATTTTAAAATTAAAATAAAGTTTTGTAGCATATTGGCACATTATATTGTTTTTTTTCAACTTAATTTTTCCCATTCACTTGTACTAAATGTAGAAAAAGGTGAATAGTCAACTTATTAACAATCAAAAATCAATCCCATGATTATTATAGGTAAAACAAATTCTAAAGACACCATTAAAAAGCTTTAATATAGTATTACAAATGACCAATTGAACATTTTACCATTAAACCAAAAACAGTTTTTTTTCATTTCTCGAAAATAAGGATTTTGGAATATTACCCTTTTTCCACTCACCAATTCATTTAGTAGACTATACTTACAAATTTTATGATGCAAATTCATTAATATCGATTAAAAATAAACAAATATGGATCAATATAGAGAAATTAATTAGATATTTTTGCACTTTCTAACCGATAACACTTCACTATAATAGTAGCAGGGTGTATAGTAATGACGTCATAGAGAATAGTATAATAAAGAAATAATAATAATAATATAAAGAAAATAATAATGATGGTGAACAGTTTATAGGTTAGAATGTCGAAGAAACGAATTAATTTCTGTTTATTGATCAATATTTGTTAATTTTCGATTTATAAAATTTGTAAGTATATTATCGTTTATAAAATTTATTAGTAAGTTTACTGAAACATAAAGGCGAAAATTAAATAGTTGCGAGAAACTGAGGTTATGTTTGTCGTGATAAGAAACTTGCTCATAAATAATTTTACATTGATATGCGCACAAAATTAACCTCCGATTCGGATTTATTACACATAAATGTAAAAATAAACTTTACAATTGGTGAGGAGCCCTAATTCTATATAATTACCCATTATTTTATGTATATTTTTATTAACTAAAACTAATAAATACAAAGGTGTGCAAATTATTACATTTATGGAAAGAAATCAAGACACCGGTAACTACTGTCTAGTATTCAAATCCGTATAAAAGTGCCATATTTTGATAAGTGCAGCTATGAGGTCAGTCTTTGTAGTGATTGTCTTTAAAACTTCTTTATTGACAAAATGTTTACAACTTTTAATATTTAGTATGATACCCTTAGTTATTATTATTATTATTGGCGAATTCTCCTTGGATAGAAGACGTTAAGCATCATGACTCAGTTTCGTCATTTGTTTTTCTTATTGGTCCAGTAGGCCTTCATTGTTTCCGAGAAAGCTTTTTTGCGGTTTTCAGACCACTTTGGTCTAAACTGCTTCTCTCTTGAGGGCTCTGAAACTTTCCACTTGTCTACCTTGTGACGGAATAAGTTTTTATTAAAAATTTCAGTTTGATGTATATTTGCGCTTTTTAGGTCCTTACGAATTTCGTCCAAGGTGTTGAAATTTTATTAAGTTTTGTAATAAATTCAATTATTCTTTTTGTTAGCCTATCCTCCTGCAATCTGTTAAGATGTCCAAAGAACTTCAATTGCCTTTTACGCATGTCAATTTCAATGTTTGAATAGCTCTCTGTTGTTTTGTTGGATTGCAGCCTATACTCATCTTCTGTAAGTCGAGCCCCTAGAATTTTTCTAATAATTTTTCTTTCCTCCTTTTTGATTTCTTCGATTTCGTGTTTTCTGCTAAGTACTAGTGTTTCGCTTGCGTAGAGGACCATTGGTTTAATAACTGTGTTGTAGTGCCGAATTTTAGTTTGTCTTGACATGGATTTTTTGTTGTAGAGATTTTGAACTAATCCTAGAGCTTTTTTCATTTTTTGGAGACGATTTTGTTGGAAAATTCTTTCAAGACCTGTTGGTTCAATGAATTTCCCCAAATATTTGAAGTATGGAACCTTGTTTATTCTACCATATTTTGTCCTCAAGCTTATGATATTTATTTTTGAGGATATGAATTCCGTTTTCTCAAATGAGATTTGTAGCCCTACTTTTTCAGCACATTCCTTTAATGTCTCAAGCTGCTTGATGGCGGTACCTTAGTTACCCTTAGTTACCCATAGTTATTATAATCATTTTTATATGGTTTGGCATGCTTGTGAATCACAATATCTATTAATTTCTTCATCCGTATGCCATATTTTGATAAGTGCAGCTATGAGGTCAGTCTTTGTAGTGATTGTCTTCTTGAGTTTTTTTCTTAACACGTTGAGACTGTCACACTAAATTCTAAGATACAGCGGGGCCATCGTACTTCCTTTTATTTTTTCAGATTTTATTAAATTTCTTGTTATTTTACTTATTTAATAACAATACTTTTCTTTTTTTTAATTCCTAATATGTGTACGTTGCAATCTGTTCAATTAAGAACAATAAGCAACCCCTGAACAATAATCTGCCCATGACGGACAGGTGGAGTGTCAAATTATTTACACTCAATCTGTTAGTTGCAGGACTAAAATAAATAGTTCTGTTTCTTATCACATGGTCAGCCAATTAAATGACTGAATCATTTAAGAACAGAAGAGGTAGAGGTGTACTGTGACACTAATCAGAGTTATCTCCTCTGAAAGTAATGAATTTCATTATACAGCCAGACCCTGTGGTGAATGAAGTGAAAGTGTCGTTTGCAGAGTGGAAAATATGTGTTTTTCAGAGGGCCCGGCATGCTGATAAGCGTACTTTTCCACTCAGTGAGGAAGGCAACGGTAAACCACCTCACTTCTCGTTTTACTTAGTAAAACCTCTACAGGTTCAAACCAGCCTTTTGGCTGATGACCTAAACAACAACAAGCAACCCCATGACCCAATAAGATGAGGATGATATGTATGGTGTGTAAATGAGGTGTAGTCTTGTACAGACTCAGGCTGACCATTCCTGAGAGAGTATGGTTAATTGAACCCCAACCATCAAAGTACACCGGTAACCACTGTCTAGTATTCAAATCTGTATAAAAGTAACTACCTTTACTAGGATTTGAACCAGGAACCTTCATCTCCGAAAATCAGCTGTTAAACAGCTGATTTTGGCGACGACTTTACCTCTAGACCAACCCGGTGGATTATTACCACTACTAACTGGCTTTTTTCAGTATCATCCAACCACATGTATCAAATAATACACTATTGAATGGGTCAACGGAAAAACGTTGCAAGTAATGAAAACAAATTTTTACAGAAAGTGAAAAATACCATCTGATTCTTAGCTGTTTAACGATTTTTCACTGTATGACAATTTTGTTTCAAGAATTTCAGAGATTTTAGTCACAATTCTACCCGTTAAAAGTCACTATTATGATCAAATAGAGGATTTGTACAATGTATTCCACTGAAACCTCACTTTTGTAAATTTTGTCAGTTGCAACGTTTTTCTGTTGAGCCATTTAATTTGTGTCAAGGTTTATCTTCATTCCTCGATTCGTTCAAACGACACTGTACAAAACGCGCACATGCCTTGTACGTGTAGTGAAAACCAGGCTTTAAAGGTTGAATGATTGTGTCTTAGTATTTTTTTTTTATTTTTTATTTTAAATCTACTGCAACTAGTTACTTAACCCTTTAACTACTGAGTTTTTACAGGAAATAAAGCTTGCACAGATTAAGTATTTTCATGAAACTTCATACTATAATGAAGCTACATTTCATGGTTTGTCTTGAATTTTTCATCTCTTTGTAACTTTTATTTTTATGTGTTTGTTACAAAATAAGTTGTAATTTTAAATCTTTAATAATGTAACAAAAATTATTTTAGTACATCTTTCGGCCAAAGGCTGTTGACAGTAACAGAATTGTGTTCTATAGTTAAAGTCAATTCCTGAAAGTTCTTTCTCATTATCCTCATTATCACTCTTCTTCATCAGATTCTACAGTCATCGGATATTCCCTTATTTTTTTCGTCTATGAGCATTTTAGAAAAAAATCAGAAAAAACACCTTTTTACTTTCTCTTGCCTATATGAATATATAGGAAGGAAAGTATTGTTTTCATGTCGATTTTTCGAAATCGAGTTTTCACCGGATCTATACGTTTTCAGACCCCCTGAATCCAAAAAACATGTTTTTAGCGATTGGTCTGTGTGTGTGTGTGTGTGTGTGTCTGTGTGTGTGTGTGTGTCTGTGTGTGAACAGAATATCTCAAGAACGGAACATCGTACGAACTTGAAACTTGAAACTTAAGTTACATACTACTACCGGACGCGACACGAACATTTTCATCAAAATCGGTCAACCGGAAGTAGTAGTTTATTCGTATAATTTTTCAGTTTTTTGCGATTTTCTCAAAAACTGGTCCTACGATTTTTTTTAAAATCGCCTTTTTTACTTAATTTTTTATTTTCTACAAGATAGGGTAGGCGCCATGTTTGCTGAAATTCTCGGTGAGGCTGTTATCACGTAAAAACGTAGTTTTTTTAAGATTACGGCTTTAATATAAATTTTAGCGCAAAAACTTATATAATAAAAGTTGTAGAGAATTTAAAAACCTACAACATTTGTTTCAAACATTTTTTTGTATAACGCTTAGTTTAGCGGTAATTTGCGATTTTCTGTTTTTTTTCTCACGAAAACGTGAGAAAAATCGATTTTTTTAACATTTCGGTCTTAGTATGCATTTTACGACAAAAGTGTATATAATTAAATTTATAGAAAATAAAAAGATCTACAACTTTTGTTTAGATCATTTTTCTCTACAGAGCCTAGTTTAGCGTGAAAGCGTGATTTTCCGTATTTTTAAGCCAAACTGAGTTCGATTGTCATTTTGCGTCATTCACTCATGATTAAAATAAGGTTATGTTTTTGAGGTTAGTTTTTGTTCATTTGTAATGTTTTAATACTAATGTTAGGTTTATTGTTAATTATTTGCATTGGCAAGAGAAAGTTGTGTGAGTGTTTCACACCAGATTTTTTGTTTAGTTAAATAGTTTGGTAAAGAAATGTTCTCAAATTCGTTTTTTTCCAATTTAAATTGGTCCAGATTTAATATATTAATAGAGTACTGTACTAACTCATTTTAAAGCCACAAGAATGCGGAACATATTACTTTAGTACTTCTTCTGGAAAGTTTGAACATGAGTTTACATGACAGTTGGCTCAAGCCTCGGTATGTAAGTGCCGTCGCATATACAAGACAGCAGTGTTCAAAGGGTTAAAACTTTTTTTTTTTTTTTTTTTGTAACAGTATAGTTTTCTTTTGCAATCAGTTAATAAATACAATAACTTTAAGCAAATATGAGAAAATCTGAGTAATGTCCTTAGAATTAAAACACAAACGACACTCAGTAGTGTGTTTGAAAAAGGCCAAACTGTGAAGAAACAAAAAAAATATATATATATATATATATATATATCTTTAGATAATATTAAACCACCAGTAAACACACAAAATTAGCAAGAATGATCTTACCGTTAAGTTAATAAGGCCTTTTCAGATCCCTGGATCCATCATCAGTTAACTCACAAACACTATAAAATTCTTTCACTGGCAATGCATTGCCTTGTCAATTCAAAAAAAAAAAAGAGTCATGACTTGAATTGACAAGGCAATGCATTGCCAGTGAAAGAATTTTATAGTGTTTGTGAGTTAACTGATGATGGATCCAGGGATCTGAAAAGGCCTTATTAACTTAACAGTAAGATCATTCTTGCTAATTTTGTGTGTTTACTGGTGGTTTAATATTATCTAAAGTAAATTCAGCACACAGTACAACATGTTTAAAAAATTGATATATATATCTATACAAAATCAAACTTGATAAACTGTGAATCAACATCCCGAAACACAAAGAGTTGAAGTTGGAGATGACAATGACGATGGTAGAGATGAAAACGACGCCAATTATGAGATGCTGATGATTAGGAGTTGAAGTAGAAAAGATAAAAAATAAAATAAAAAAATTAAAATTAAATGACTAACAAAATCGTAGAGGTAAGTCCAATGGTTTAAAGCGTTTCAGTCTGTGAGTATCTTCGCTGTTGTCAAGGAGGCTAATCGCTAATGGATTCTGATGGTCTTCTAGTTTTTGTAAATGTTTTTCGCTATGTTGTTTAATTTCTTCTTTTATGAAGGGCAGGTTTAGGTCATTGTGTAGTATTTCATTTGTTACGTACCATGGGGCTGCAGCGATCAGTCTCAGGCATTTTGATTGAAAGCGCTGCAGTATTTCTATATTTGATGAACTAGCTGTACCCCATAGCTCTAACCCATACGTCCAAATTGGTTTGAGTATTACTTTGTACACGAGTACTTTATTTTCAAGGGAGAGTTGAGACCTACTGCCTAAGAGCCAGAATAATTGACGTAACTTCAGCCCAAGTTGCTTTCGTTTCGCCCATATATGACTTCTCCACGTGAGTCTTCGATCTAGATGTAAACCCAGATATTTAACTTCATCCTTCTGTGGGATTACTGTACCGTTCAAGCTGACCACTGGACATGTTGGTTTCTTTAATGTAAATGTTACGTGCGTTGACTTATCCTCATTAATCTTCACTCTCCATTTCTTACACCATTCGTGAATGTTGTCAAGATGGGTTCTAACTAACGAACAGTTTTTCTTTAGCGATATTATTTTCCTCCCCCCTTGTATAACCATGCAGTCACGCACTGGTGCTAGCACTTAATTTCTAATGTCACTTACACAATGTTTTATACACACACTAATTTCTTAAATCTCTATCTTAATCCTATTGTTAATTTAAACATTAATTTAACAACTTATGCAAATGTATATAAATATATAATATAAATGTAAATAAACATGCCTTAAAAGTAACTTAATAATAAATATTTATAGCTAACCATTAGTTTTAGAAACTTATATTATTTGTTGTTTAGGTCATCAGCCAAAAGGCTGGTTTGAACCTGTAGTTTTACTTAGTAAATCGAGGAGAGAGGTGGTTTACCATTGCCTTCCTCACTGAGTGGAAAAGTACGCTTATCAGCATGCCAGGCACTCTAAAAAGCATATATTTTCCACTCTGCAAATGACACCTTCACTTCATTCACCACAGGGTCTGGCTGTATAATGAAATCCATTATTTTCAGAGGAGATAACTCTGATTAGTGTCTTTTACACCTCTACCTCTTCTGTTCTTAAATGATTCAGTCATTTAATTGGCTGACCATGAGATAAGAAACAGAACTATTTATTTTAGCCCTGCAACAAACAGATTGAGTGTAAATTATATTATTATATTAAATTGTAACTGTAAATATTATTATAATTATATTATTTTCATGACTTAAATGTAATTTATAGTTAAACAATATTTTTAATAGTTTTTTTGACATGCTAGATCTACACGCTTAGTGCTTTTCAGACGCCCAACTATTACACTGTTATCCAACAGTTGAATTGGTTCTTCAATGTTGATGTGATCATGAAGACGATCTTCATGTTTTTTGGCACACTTACACACTTCTTCTGCTACTGTGTTCACTTGTAAGTCACGATGGATGTCGCTGTTGCCGGCATACCACGGAGCGTTTACAATGTTCCTAAGCACTCTGTTTTGGAACGTTTGGATAATGTTTAAGTTGCTTGTTTTGGTGCAGCCATAGATCTGCAAGCCACATCTCCATACCGGTTTTAGCACGTGCTTGTAAAGAAGCAATTTATTGAAGATTGACAGTTCAGAGGTCCTACCGAGCAGCCAATACATCTTTCTATGTTTGATTTGTAGTTTGTCCTTTTTCGTCTTAACATGTTCTTTGTCTGCCCACAACAGACAGGTGGAGTGTCAAATTATTTACACCCAATCTGTTAGTTGCAGAGCTAAAATAAATAGTTCTGTTTCTTATCACATGATCAGCCAATTAAATGACTGAATCATTTAAGAACAGAAGAGGTAGAGGTGTAAAAGACACTAATCAGAGTTATCGCCTCTGAAAGTAATAAATTTCATTATACAGCCAGACCCTGTGGTGAATGAAGTGAAGGTGTCATTTGCAGAGTGGAAAATATGTGCTTTTCAGAGGGCCTGGCATGCTGATAAGTGTACTTTTCCAATCGGTGAGGAAGGCAATGGTAAACCACCTCATTCCTCGTTTTACTTAGTAAAACCTGTTGTTGTTGTTGTTTAGGTCAACAGCCGAAAGGCTGGTTTGAACCTGTAGAGGTTTTACTAAGTAAAACGAGGAGTGAGGTGGTTTACCATTGCCTTCCTCACTGAGTGGAAAAGTATGCTTATCAGCATGCCGGGCCCTCTGAAAAGCACATATTTTCCACTCTGTAAATAACACCTTCACTTCATTCACCACAGGGTCTGGCTGTACAATGAAATTCATTACTTTCAGAGAAGATAACTCTGATTAGTGTCTTTTACACCTCTACCTCTTCTGTTCTTAAATGATTCAGTCATTTAATTGACTGACCATGTGATAAGAAACAGAACTATTTATTTTAGCCCTGCAATGGACAGATTGAGTGTAAATAAATTGACACTACACCTGTCTGTTAAGGTTAAGTGTTAACCTCTAGAGGTTCAAACCAGTTTTTTGGCTGATGACGTAAACAACAACATGTTCTTTGTATTGAAAACTGATAAAAAATTAAAATAATATTTATTCATTTGTTTACAGGTTTGCCAACAGTCTGGTTTATTATGGATTGTCATTAAATGCTGGGAAATTATTTGGAAATCCATATCTGGTGTTATTTATCCTTGGACTTGTTGAAATACCTAGTTATTTAGTCTCTACCGCTTTACTTGATAGAGTTGGACGTAGATTTTTAATTTCATTGTTTCTACTTTTAGGCGGGACAGCTTGTCTTGCTGCTGCACTTATACCAAGAGGTAAGCTGATATTATTAAGTAACAAACAAATTTTATCGATACTGAAATCACGAGATTGCGTTTTGCGCATGTATGGGCTCTCAGGAAAGGAAATGAAATATTTGTTGCAGTGCTGCCAACCTCAATAGTGAGACACTACTCGTACATTTCACTACCGTTCAATTTCTAGATAAATTTTGTTAGCTGTGGTTCATTCCAAGAAAATGTTTACTTCATAAACCTTATAAGAAATAAATATTATAATACCTGTAATATTGCATATACGAGCTTAATTACATGACTAGAAATGTTTGATTTACTGTAATTACAAATGAATCGCCTTCTTAACTATTGCTGAAATCCGTGTTTTCATTATCAGTCTCTCTAGTATCTACCTAACCATTTTCTTTTTTTACCAGATATCAACAAAACTGTTAAAGAATAGCTTCTTCACGTCCAATTTTCCTTCTTTATTTTTCGAATTGTGGAAAGAGAAACATCACAGTAGTCAGCCGCTCTCTCACGGCTTTTGTTAAGAGACACAGATAGGTATTTTTGTTTAGCTTCAACTTTACAGCATTTTATTACATTGCGTTCAGCACTGTGTTCGACCTCGTTTTTGAGAAACCGACATTTGTGTTTACGGTAACAAACTGTTATATTCGTACAGTTAACCTACAGAAGGTTCTGCGATATACTGTATATGCTCTGGGTGTAGTATAAGTAGTTGTGTTTGTCGTACTGAAATTAAAGCAGTCACACATGCGCACTGATGCTTTTCTCCCTTTACAATGAAAACAATGAAACAAAAGGCGTCCGGGCGGGCCAGCCCAGTCAGTCAGCTGGTAGAAAGTTGCTATTATTTGTTAAGTAACACTGGTTGGGTAAGCGACTTTGTAAGGTGACCAGCTGACAGCCATCCATGAACAAACTCTACTGGGGGTCCCTGTTCAAACTCATGCCTAATCCACTTCAAAAAAATTACAGTGAGAAACAGCGATCAAATTGGGTAGTTGTCAAAATTGTACAGTTCCCGATAACAAATGAAAGTTAAAAAAAAAAAAATTAAACAAAACAGAAATTTATACTAATAACGTGCGTTCGGAAAGTCGCTGTGCACTGGAATTGTGACTATGGATTTATGAAAATATGTATAAAGAAATGACTAAGCATTTTGGAAAAAAATTTATTCAATACCTTAATTACATTGTTAAACCGTGATTACATTGTTTATAGAAGGTGTTCGAAATGACCTCCATTGGCATCAATACAGCATTGCACTCGTTTCATTTTGTTTGCAAACACCTTTCGCAACTGTATAAAACGTTATGCAACGTGTTTGGTGAACGAATAATTTCAAAGAATTTGTGGCCTGCAAGATCTCCTGATCTGACTCCCCCCGATTTCTTTTTATGGGGTGCGGCGAAACAAACTGTGTATCGGAACAGACCACACACGATTGACGAACTTAAAGCCGCAATAACGGCATACATTCAAGGAATCGTTGTTCTTCAGTTGCGAAAGGTGTTTGCAAACAAAATGAAACGAGTGCAATGCTGTATTGATGCCAATGGAGGTCATTTCGAACACCTTCTATAAACAATGTAATCACGGTTTAACAATGTAATTAAGGTATTGAATAAATTTTTTTCCAAAATGCTTAGTCATTTCTTTATACATATTTTCATAAATCCATAGTCACAATTCCAGTGCACAGCGACTTTCCGAACGCACGGTATTATAAAGACAAGGCAGATTTTTTTTGTGCAGTCTAATTTCCAAAACTACTGAACATATTTTCATGAAATTTTGACAGCATATTCGTATTTATATTAACAGCAACATTTTATTTTGAAATTTAAGGCAGGGTGCACTGCCTCCCTTAAAAACAAATTAAATGTTAGTGATTAATTTTGTATTTTTGTTTTATTGCAGATACTGTTACTGGAAGTATATTGGCAACATCCGTCGTATTTTTTGGTAAATTCTGTATCGCTGGTTCATTTGCGATTATTTATAATTACTGCGCCGAATTATTTCCGACTGTTATAAGAAATACTGCGATCGGTGTCGGTAGCATGTGTGCAAGATTAAGTGCGACATTAACGCCGTTAATTTCGTTATTGGATTCATTCGATCCTCGCGTACCGACCGCTATATTTGCTTTAGTCGCAATTTTATCCGGCCTTTTAACCGTTTTATTACCAGAAACTTTAAATCAACCGATGCCGCAATCGTTAGAAGATGGTGAAAATTTTGGTGATGGCGATACATGTTTTAGTACCGGTTGTTTCGGAAAGAAAAATAGAGGTACATCTTTACCTTTACAAGAAATGGATTGAGTTTAAAACTAGAATTTAGTGGAGGAATTTTGAGTACAGAATTGTTTAAAAGAAATATATTAGCACAATAAAAGTGACACCAATTTATATCTGTACCTGAGAAGTAAAAGGTGTTAACTCCATTATGGTGATTTTTCAGAAAAGCCAATAAGTACCAGTATTATCTTTTCACTAGGTGAACCTGTGCGGGAAAACCCGCACAAATGTGTAAATTTGTATTTATAAGAACTTCTCTGTAAACAAATTTTTTTGTTTTATTGTACTACTGTTCATTGAATCTTCTTCTGTTCTCATTCGGCTCATGATGGAACTTCATAAAAAAATTGTATAGTGGCAGGCGATTTTCAGTTCGTGCAATTGCCGCTTCATATTTTACCATGTCACCCAGTTTCTTATAGCTTATAGTTTCTTATAGCATACGGATTGACAGCAGTCATAACTGCTCCAATTTTTTCTAAAATCTTATTATTTAATTCAAAATAAAAACAATACCAAAATATAGCAGATCGAATTGTATACAAATTTACAACAACTACGTTGGAAATTCCAAAGCGATCTGACCGTGACACTGCCAATGCGTTGGTAGGCCTATACTTTAGTTCGTTGAACTTGCCCCCTCTCCAAACTGAAATAGCTGTGCGAGATGTGGGAGGGATAGATAAAGAAAGAGAGAGACCTATACTTCAGTTCATTGAACTTGCCCCCTCTCCAATCTATTTTAGACCTCCTATTTTACGGTCATAAATTGAAATATTTGATTTTGGATAATTTTCTGCAAACCTACTCGAACAGACGATTCATTTGAGCCCACTTCGGGGAAAATCGGTGAAGGTTCAGGTGGTTAAAATCGTGTTGAAAAAAAACCTGCTCACTATTAATAATATATAGATTATTGTAACAAAATTTCAGTAGGTGTTAGAAAATTGAAATTTACACCCAGTTTCTAGAGAAAATGCTTCTTATCTACAGATTTATTATTTCATAACGTTGTCAACTTCTATAGCCTACTCCTTCCTTCCCACCCAAACAGGACTTATAACCTTACGGGCTTTCTGTGTTTTGTCACGTTTTTTAAGTTCTACATTAATGTTAACTCCAATGTACTGTACATCATCATCATCATCCGTCATGGTTTAGGCTATTGAGCCTGTTCCGGTTTCCACCTCTTCCTCGGTCGATCCACATCCCTTCTACCATCTGGTTTGGACAACCAGGCTTGAAGTGGCAAACGGTAGTGTGGCATTCGGAGCAGGTGATCTGTCCATCTTTTTCTATATTGCTTGATCACATCCACAAGTGGCTGTACATTGCATTCTTCTCTTATCACTTCGTTTCTAATGTGATCCAGCCTTGTGTATCCCTGAATGTGTCTCAAGAACCTCATCTCTGAAGCTTGTATGCGCGAGTCGTCTCTCTTTGTTGTGGTCCATACCTCGCTTCCATAAGTAACTAGTGGAATCGCCATTGTCTTATAAAATTTCAACTCTGTTTCTTTTCTGGCTTTTCCCTTCAATGTACGATGTATGGTTCCACATATCGCATTGAATTTATTCAGCTTCAGAGGTATGTCACTCTCACAATCGAAGGATACATTGCAACCTAGATATTTGAAACTACTCACCTGCTCCATAATCACATTATCCAACACAATTTTCGATCGCACTGGCCATTTGCCATGGAATGCCATTACTTTGGATTTTTGGGTCGAAATTTTCATTTTGAATTCTTTACTTAGATTCTGGAGTTTATAGACTGCTGTTGAAAAAAAACTTAAGTGAAATAGCTAGTGCTAACACTACTTTTATAAAGAAGCAGAATTTTATATACAACGTTTAAAAAATTTTCAAAATTTACAATAACCTACTGTTTAGTAACAGACGAATAAAACACCAAATTCAAGCAAAATTTACTTGACTATCAGTTAAACATATTCAATAAAGATTTTACAAAAATTTTGTACTTCAACTACAAAATTGAAGCATTAGAGTATTTCTTTTTTATTTTAAAGGCAGTTTTAACTCAAGTTTACCAAAATTGGAGTTAACACTCTTTACCTCTTTGGTACAGATATAAATTACCGATTTCGGTGATTTAATTTAATGTTGTCAAGTGTACAAGGGTCATTTTTTTCAGCCTTTAATAAACCATTAAAAAAAACAAGAATAAAAACAAAATGAATTTTTTACCAAAAAATATTTTAATAAATGGTTAATTTTCTACATATTATTCTTTCTAAAGATTTAGGAAACGATCATATCGGTAGATTAGTTTTCTGATCCGCTCTTTGAAGAACATTGTCACTCGTGATGTGAGATGGGCCTGAACGTTGTTTTAAAGCGCCTAATTGGTCAGGAAACTTTGGACTACTCTGGGACTTATTTATGATCGTTTAGGTAGACGAAGATTTTTTTTAATTAGGGGTTTGTTGACCTTAATACCTGGATTGTCTTTTTTTGGTTTATATTTTGTATTTTAAACATGTCTTGTCCTTTAAGTATTTCTTTAATTTTAAGGAATAAATAAAAACCACTCTGCACTATATGCCCTGACTACTGATCCAAGCAAGTCCCATTTAAACTGCTCCAGAAGTTGTTTAGATAGCTACATCAGCACTTTCTCATGAATGAGGACAACTTCAGAAGTCAGCATTCCTCTTCTTTTATTTTTAATATTTTGAAAAACTTCGCCTTCGGGCCAGCCCAGCCAGTCAGCTGGTAGAAAGTCGCTATTATTTGTTAAGTAACACCGGTTGGGCAAGCGACTTTGTATGGTGACCAGTTGACAGCCATTTATGAACAAACTCTACTGGGGGTCCCTGTTCAAACTCATGTCTAATCTACGTCAAAAAAAAATACAGCAAAAAGCAGCGATCAAATTGGGTAGTTGTCAACAATGTACAGTTCCCAATAACAAATAAAAAAGCTAAGAAAAAAAGATGGGATTAATTTTATTGATTTAAATTTAAAAAATATTTTGAATAACTTAGTAAAGTCTGATAACAAACAGCTGCATTTATCATAGTATTGTTTGTTGTTAGGTTATCTGCCGAAAGGCTGGTTTGAACCTCTAGAGGCTTTACTAAGTAAAACAAGGAGTGAGGTGGTTTACAATTGACTTATACACTGAGCGGAAACGTATGTTTATCAGCATACCAGACCCTTTTGAAACGCATCTACTTTTCTCCCTGAAAATGATACTTTCACTTCATTCACTACAGGGTTTGGCTGTATAATGATGAAATTCATTACTCTCAGAGAACGTGACCGCGACTCTAGTCCCCGCCACAAAAGAGCTCCGTTGTGTTTGAAGAGCTCTATTCAAAAACGATTCAACGGAAAAATTTCATTGTTAAGCTTAAATTTTTTTATTTATAAATTTTTCTGAGATACAGCAATTCACGCCTAAAAAGTACCCAGTTATTAGCCGATTTTCTGTTAGTATGCTTTTTAAACTCTGTTACTTTTTTCCAGGCTTTACATAAAAAATTGACGTTCAAATATGTTAAAGATCACAATTTTTTCTGCAATGTGAATACCTATTTAAAAAGTAAAATCTCATTTTCCATTTCAGTATGGTGGCCATTTAAAAAAGTGCTCTTTTGGCTCCATGTGAAGATTAGGAAATGATTTTTTAACTGAACTATGCATTTTTACAACAGTATTTGCTAAGTATAGTAGACTCTTGCATTTAAAGGTTATAAATAAAACGGAAATGAAATTGTGATGGAAATAGAAAATTTTATTAAATTGACTGACGGAAAACTGGTCTTCATAGCAGACTTCTTTCATTGTTGTTTAGGTCATCAGCCGAAAGGCTGGCTAGAACCTGTAGAGGTTTTACTAAGTAAAACGAGGAGTGAGGTGGTTTACCATTGCCCCTTACTCACCGAGTGGAAAAGTACGCTTGTCAGCATGCCGGGCCCTCTGAAAAGCACATATTTTCCACCCTGCAAATGACACCTTTACTTCATTCACCACAGGGTCTGGCTGTATAATGAAATTCATTACTTTCAGAGGAGATAACTCTGAATTAATGTCTTTTACACCTCTACCTCTTTTGTTCTTAAATGATTCAGTCATTTAATAGGCTGTACATGTAATAAGAAACAGAACTATTTATTTTAGCCCTATAACGAACAGATTGAGTGTAAATAATTTAACGCCTAACCTGTATGTTATGGGTCTTCTTTCTTTATATACTTCTTTTATAGCGAGCACTATAGTGTCGTTTTCACCTGTACCTCTTCTGTTGTTAAATGATTCAGTCATATAATTAGCTGACCATGTGATAAGTAATGCAACTGTTATTTTTGTACCCATGGAACTAGCAGATCGAGTGCAAATAGTTTTACTCTCCACCTGTCAGTTATGGGCAATCATTAGTAGAAGAAGAGTTGTATTAAGAGAAATACACAATTTCCCAATGTGCATCCTCACCTTCTACCAATTGTCTGATTTTTAGTGGCTTTTTTACTTTTACTTTACTATATGGGCGTTCAGGCCTCTGCAGCCCCTCCTCACCGCGACCTAAAAGATCTTTTGTGATTGCCCCTATTCCTTATTTATGCAAGACCCACACTTTCAATAAAGCGCAGGATCTGCCTAGGATCTAGTGCAATTACCTGAGAAGGTGTTAACACATCCTTACCCATCAGCGCTCTTCTTTTGCAGCCAACCACTTTGCAACTGCATAAAATGTGCTCAGCCTTCTCTTCTGCCTCATGACAGAATCTACACAGGCTCTCTTCAGCAACTCCTATCTTGGATAAATGATACCCAAGATTACAATGACCAGTCATCAGGCCCACTATCCTCCTCAGGTCCTGTCTTCCTAGTCTATTGTGTATCCCAGCCTTCCTGCTGGAATAGGCAATGAATTTCTTTGCCTGTTCACAGCCTGTCACCTTATTCCAATAGGAGGTTTTAGCCTCCTCTTCCCAGGCCCTAACTACACCTCTATAATAGCCCTCACCAATTCCACAGAATGGCTCTGGGCCTATGAAGTGAGAGGCTGCACCTTTCTTTGCTAAGGCATCCGCTCTCTCATTTCCAGGCACTCCCTGGTGCCCCGGCACCCAACGCAGCGTCACAACGTTATGCCTGGCCACGGCATTCAAAACTTCCCGACAATCATAGGCCAATCGCGACTCAAAAGTACAAGAACTCAAAGCCTTGATGGCCGCCTGACTATCGGACAAAATATAAATGTGCGACCCACTGAGGCGCCTTTCAATACACCTCTCCGCACAGACCTTAATGGCCAATATTTCAGCTTGGAAGATGGTTATGTTACACCCAAGGGCCAGGGAAATCTTTCCCCCGGCCCCCCAGACCCCCACTCCCGCTCTTCCGCTCATCACTGAGCCGTCAGTATACCAAACAGTAGCTCCTTCCGGTATCACTGGCTGTCCCTCCGCCCACTCCTGACGATCAAAAATTTCCACCCTCAGTGTGTCGGAGAAGTCGTATGCTTTGTCCATACGGTCCCGAGGACCACCTACCACACCCATCCCCTCAATCACTTTGAAGATCTCGGTGTGGCCCATCTCCCCTGATGGGACTTTTTAGTGGCTTGATTTTAGGTTGAAAAATAAATAGCCCTAGTACAATGATTCATAAAAATATTGTGGGTCAACTTGATTCATATACTTATTATTCTGTAATTCACATTACGCTGCCTTTATTAGTTGCTTCCATCGTGTACCTTTTAAATTACTAAAAAGACATTTGTTTTCGTACACCTAGACAGCCTTAACAAAACATTCTTAATTAAATTTAAGTACCACACACAAGATAATACAATCCTACTAAAATTAATTAAAGTCCAGCCTCTCTTAGTTTGCTGCTAATGTAAACAAATAATGACGTCACTGAACATGCGCATTATATAAAAATGAGTACACGCTGATTAAAAAGTAACAACAAAATACTTTCAAAAGTATTTAAATACAAAATACTTTTAAAAGTATTTTTATAAATGAAATTTATGGCCTTCAGCATATCTTACTTACGTTTTAAGTACTTTAATTACTTATAATTTAAAACATAGTAAACTTAATAGGAATATGACATCCATAAAGTCGTGGACTCTAGCGTGCACCCTGTAGTAACTGGCTTTGGTTTGTTGACAGTAGGAGCAAACTAAGAACGACTGAACTGTAGAGTACTTTTTTTTAAATACTTTAAAACATCACAAACTCGACTTAATTTTTACTGAACGTATCGAATTTGTTAAATATTGAATAATCAAAAATTGTATACATAATAATACAGATCAATGACTGGTTCTACAGTAAAACCTCCTTAATCCGGCATTCTATAGTCTGGAATTGTCTATAATCCGGCATCAACGGCAATAGACAAAAATTATAGAATTGCCTTCACAATGAACATTGTAAAGTGAGCAACCCGACAGCTACCGCTGACACTCGAGAGCCACAAAGTGTCACATTTGTAAAATTTGCTGAGTCAAATAAACAATACAGTATGGCCGAAGTTATGAACTTGCATGTAATAAAAAATGATTTTTTAAATAAAAAAAATACTAGTTGTAAGAAGCTAGTAAATATTAGATCTTTTTTCCAGCCATCTACCAGTGCTGTTGCTAAAAACCACGAATAGTACAGTACTGTACTGTATTCAAATGTATTTCATCATGTACTGTACTTAAAAAATGCATTTTAATATTTCTCCTGTACTTATATATTGATTTATATTGTTTAAATAACCCATGTTTAAATAATAAATACATACAGTAAAAGTTTCTTGTGCAAATTGTGTTATTTTTTATACGACTCCTGTATTTTTATAAATAACCTCCATAGTCCGGAATTTCCTTTAATCCGGCAAGCTTCGAGTCCCAAACGTGCCGGATTAAAGAGGTTCTACTGTACTAACCTGTAAACCTTCATTGAACATCAAGTTACTGATAGAGTTTGTAAGGTTTTAAAGTAAAACAAATACATTAGATATAATTTTTTGTTGTACATAATAAATGTTTGTGATTGTTTTATTGTATATTAGAACATAAGATGAAGTGGAAAAATAAATGAAATCATATAAATGTGATTGATTAACTCTGTGTTGGTATGACATGAACTCTCAGACCAATTTCTGTACGTAAATTTAGTTATATAGGGTGATTAATTTAAAAGTAGCCCACTGCATTTAACAGCGGCCTTCAGCACTCAATTGGATTCAAATAGTAAATGAATTAATAGAATTACTTAATACATAATTTTACATATTTATTTAAAATTTATACACAAATTTTAACTTCACCTTTACAGTAGATGCTGAAAGTGGCGTCCTTGAACGCTTACACATTTTTGCACTCGTTCAATGTTATTAATGCACACACGACACAATACGGAAACGGCTATAGCTTGAATGGCTGCCACGATGTTATTCTTTAGCTCATGTATACTGCGGGGGTTTGTTTGGTAAACAGTTCTTTTTAAATAACCCCATAGAAAAAAATCGCACATACTCAAATCGGGTGAACGAGGAGGCCACAAATCTTTACTAACAACTCGCATGGGAAAAGCCTGATTGATATGAGATAGGGACTGGCGAGACGTGTGACATGTTGCACCATCTTGCTGGAAAAAATTGTACTCTATAATAATATAAATTGTATAAGGAAATATATAGCAGAGTTGAAAACATTATCCACACAATGAGGAAAAGAAGACTTATGTTTTTTGGTCATATAGCGAGGATGGACAATAATCGGCTGGCAAAACAGGACTATGAGAGGATAATGAAACTTAAGATTAAGCCAGCATGGTTTACCGAAACGCTGTCAGATTGCTTAACGGCAGGGATTACCACAGAAGACATATGCAATAGAGAGGTTTTTAGGGGTAAAGTTGAGAGAGTGACCTTTAGGGAGGAGAGTGAGAGGAGGAGGTGTGAACCTCACAATATGGACCAACTGAGGATGGACAGATCAAGAAGGATGAAGGAGGTGTGGGTGAGGAAGAGAATGGAGCAGCATAGGACATGAAGAAACACCCCAAATATTGATTTAACATGCTCTCGTTAAAGAGCTATTCGAAAAAAAAATATATATAAATTGTACTATAAAGGCCAGTCGATCACATCGTGATCAGTGCTGCCAATACAACATTTGAAAATTATTCAAGTGGCTATAAATTAAATTACTCGAGCGGCGGGCTACTTTTAAATGAATCACCTAGTATATATTTTTGTGTAATTATTGTAATATGTAAACTATATATTTTTTTTTATTTCTAAATCACCTGATGTTATTCTGACAGTGAATCTGTTTGGATTTGACCTTAGATGTAAAAGTATTGTGAGGTTCTAAGCTGTGTGTAGTTGCGGGGTGAAGGGTACGAGTAAGGTGTTAGAAATTAACATTTCTGTTTACGGTAACAAACAGTTATATTCGTACCATTAACCTACAAAAGGTTTCGCGATATACTGTATATGATCTGGGTATAGTATAAGTTGTTGTGTTGGTTTTACTGAAATTAAAGCATGCGCACTGATGCTTTTTCCCTTTTACCCCTCGTTGCAAACAAATGTAAACTCATAAACTTGAGTATTTATAATTACAAGGGCAGTCCAGAAAGTCTGTCACGTTTTGATATAAAAAAAAACTAGGTACAAGAAAAAATTTTATTATATACATTTGAAAGTACAACTAAAATGCTATTTTTCTACATAATCACCAAACAAATTAAGACACTTATCATAGCGATGAACTAATTTTGAAATGCCGGCGTCATAAAAGTCTACCGCCTGTGATTTTAACCAGTTAGTCACACCCTCCTGCAGCTCCGTGTCGTCGTCAAAGCGCTGCGTCGCAAGCTATGTCTTCATTGTCGGGAACAAGTGATAATCGCTGGGCGCAAGGTCCGGACTGTATGGCGGATGTGGGAAAACCTCCCATTTGAAAGCATCCAGGACTTCTCGTGTTCGATTTGCCATGTGTGGTCGGGCGTTGTCATGAAAAAAGAGAATTTTTCTAGTCAACTTTCCTCTGCGCTTGTTTTGGATCGCTCTTATTAACTTTTCAAGTTTTTCACAATACCTCGCAGAGGTTATTGTTGTGCCACGTTCCAAGAAATCGATAAGAAGAAAACCGTATTACCGACCGTACTTCACAACTGGCGGGATTTTGAATTGCGGAACACATTTTAGATTGTTGTTGAAAAACAACGAAGAGCGACACAGACCTCTTGCTAGCACGGCTGGATAGCCACTGAACGGAGAAACGCCGCGGCACCAAAATGGCCACGATAGCTCCGCCCCTAGCGGCTACAATGCAAAACGTGACAGACTTTCTGGACTGCCCTTGTATAATTTTAGAACAATAAAACTTAAAATTAGTGATATGGAACTCCAACAACAAGTTACACAAAGATAAGAAAAAATCTGGTGTGAAACACTCACACAACTTTCTCTTGCCAGTGCAAATAATTAACAATAAACCTAACATTAGTAATAAAACATAAGAAATAAACAAAAAACTAACCTCAACAAACATAACCTAATTTTAATCATGAGTGAAAGACGCAAAATGAAAATCAACCTCAGTTTGGCTTAGAAATACGGAAAATCACTCTTTCTCTCTAAACTAGGCTCTGTAGAGAAAAATGCTTTAAATAAAAGTTGTAGATCTTTTAATTTTCTATAAATTAAATTATATACACTTTTGTCGTAAAATGCATACTAAGACCGAAATGTTTAAAAAATCGATTTTTCTCACGTTTTCGTGAGAAAAAAACAGAAAATCGCAAATTACCGCTAAACTAAGCGTTATACAAAAAAATGTTTGAAATAAAAGTTGTAGAATTTTTAATTCTCTACAACTTTTATTATATAAAGTTTTGCGCTAAAATGCATATTAAAGCTGTAATCTTAAAAAAAACAACGTTTTTACGTGAAAACAGCCTCACCGAGAATTTCAGCAAACATGGCGCCTACCCTATCTTGTAGAGAATAAAAAATTGAGTAAAATAGGCGATTTTAAAAAAAATCGTAGGACCAGTTTTTGAGAAAATCGCAAAAAACTGAAAAATTATACGAATAAACTACTACTTCCGGTTGACCGATTTTGATGAAAATGTTCGTGTCGCGTCCGGTAGTGGTATGTAACTTAAGTTTCAAGTTTCAAGTTCGTACGATGTTCCGTTCTTGAGATATTCTGTTCACACACAGACACACACACACACACACACACAGACCAATCGCTAAAAACATGTTTTTTGGGTTCAGGGGGTCTGAAAACGTATAGATCCGGTGAAAACTCGATTTCGAAAAATCGACATGAAAACAATACTTTCCTTCCTATATATTCATATAGGCAAGAGAAAGTAAAAAGTTAATAATGCACGACTAAATAGTAGTTTAAACATCCGAGTGGTGAAGTTAAAATATAACAAAATTGCATTGATGGCTATTTTTAGGGATCACTTAAAAAAAAGTGCTGTGATCGCTCACCAGAGTTCACCGATATGTGGACGGCCTCGCTCACCTTGTGATCATTCACCGATATGTGATCACTAGTGCTCGGATTTTGCATATTTAGCATATCTTTTTCTTAAGTTCTAATATAAATTTATAATCCGTTTTGAGTGTTTTTGAATGATTTGTGACCAAAAAACCCAAATTTTATTTTGAATATTTGTGCATATTTCGGACCCTTTTGCATATTTGTGGTATTTTTTGCATATTTTAAGCATATTTTAGACAAATTTCCAGAAGGCTTGTAAAAAAACAAAAGTATTTGTGAAGGCACCGAGCAGAATAAGGGTATTCAAGATTGCTTATCCTAACGTTCCTCTCCCACCTCAACTTAAAATCACAAGATGGGGTACTTGGATATCTGCAATCAATTATTTTGCTGAACACCATGAAAAAGTGAAGGAAATAATTGGAAGTTTTCTGAGTAATAGCTCAGTGGTTCAAATGAATGACCCCTAGCAATTTCAGATCTGAAATTCCTACCAATTGTTTCATGTGATGTTGAATGCTCCTTTTCAGCAATGAACAACGTCCTGTCTGACAAAAGACGGAGCTACAAAGTGGAAAATTTGGAAAAAAACTTTGATTATTTTATGCAATTAACATAATTTATTTATTTAAAACTTCAATTTTTTTAAATGTGATGATTATGGTTAAAGTGGTTAAATTATGATTAGATTAGCGTATTCATTATTTAAAACATTTTATAAATATAATGTATTTCAAAGTTAAATTAATTAAATAAAATTATTAAAAATAACTTTTTATTTTTGCAATTTCAACTTTTTTGGTGCATATTTTCTCTTTTTTTGGCATATTTTGGGTCAAAAAAGTGCATATCGATCCGAGGACTAGTGATCACTCACCGAGCATCTCGTGTGAACGTGTAGAAGTAGCTTTAGAGTAAATATCAAATAACTTGGATATAGGTAGTTTAAGATATTTTTTAAAAGAATTTGGTCTGAGAAATCCATGAGTCAATAATGATAATGTCACCGCACTGACTTAGCGTTAAATGAAATAATTGTTATAAAATTGTGCCTATATTTGAAAATAAAAATTATTTTCACTTATTTTAAATATTCTTTTTTTATTATTATTTTACCTATTTTATAAACTTGCAAATTAATGTGATTACGTAAACCCACCGGGTAGGTCTTGAGGTAAAGTCGTCGTCGTTGAAATCAGCTGTTTAACAGCTGATTGTCGGAGACAAAGGTTCCTGGTTCAAATCCTAGTAAAGGTAGTTACTTTTATATGGATTTGAATGCTAGATAGTGGTTACCAGTGTACTTTGATGGTTGGGGTTTAATTAACCATACTCTCAGGAATGGTCGACCCGAGTCTGTACAAGACTACACCTCATTTACATGTCATACACATCATCCTCATCTCATTGGGTTATGGGGTTGCTTATTGTTCTAAATTGAACAGATTACAACGTACACGAATTAGGATTACAAAAAAAATGTGATTACTTAAGTTTTAGGTTAATCGACTGATTTTATTGCATGGGTTAAGTGTTTTTTTCATGCTCTGAAAATTGCAGCTCTAAAAAGCCTATTTTATATTGTGTTGTTTAGGTCATTAACCGAAAGGCTGGTTTAAATCTCAGAAATTCTTTACTGAGTGGAAAAGTATGCTTATCAGCATGTCAGGTCCTTTAAAAAACATCTACTTTACATCCTGCAAATCACACCTTCACTTCATTTACCACAGAGTCTGGCTGTATAATAAAATTCATTACTCTCGGAGGAGATAACTGTGACTAGTGTGTTTTACGCCTCTGCCTCTTCTGTTGTTAAATGCTTCAGTCATATAATTGGCTGATCATATGATCAAACAGAAACAGAACTATTTTTTGTAGTCCTGGTATTAGCAGATCGAGTGCAAATAATTTAACACTCCACCTGCCTGTTATGGGCACATTTTTATATTATATGTCGTTAATTACAACCACTGAGTTGTAATTTTTCATATGCTATTTCAAGGCAATACGTTGTATTGTTTGTTTTTCAACAAACAGATTATGCATTTATATAAACATTGTCTGCCCATAACGGACAGGTGGAGTGTCAAATTATTTACACTCACTCTGTTCGTTGCAGGGCTAAAATAAATAGTTCTGTTTCTTATCACATGGTCAGCCAATTAAATGACTGAATCATTTAAGAACAGAAGAGGTAGAGGTGCAAAAGACACTAATCAGAGTTATCTCCTCTGAAAGTAATGAATTCCATTATACAGCCAGACCCTGTGGTGAATGAAGTGAAGGTGTTGTTTGCAGAGTGGAAAATATGTGCTTTTCAGAGGGCCCGGCATGCTGATAAGCGTACTTTTCCACTCAGTGAGGAAGGCAACGGTAAACCACCTCACTCCTCGTTTTACTTAGTAAAACCTCTACAGGTTCAAACCAGCCTTTTGGCTGATGACCTAAACAACATAAACATTGTACAAGGTTTCGTTAAATAAAACCGGATTAGGGTTACAACATATTTTTGTAATTTTTTCTTTTTCCCTATTTAACCTATGTTTTATAATACAAAATCATAAGAGAGTAAAGTACAGTCAGCAGAAATGCAATTCCTGTAAAGAACAAAGGGTTGCAATCATAGTGACATACTTAGAAATGAGGATGGATACATATACGGAATGGGATGTTAACAACTTGAATGGGAAAATTGCAGAATACTGAAATCATTGGAAGATAGGAGAGATATTGGGAGACCGCGGAAGAGATGGTAATAATTCAATAGAGTTTTTTCGCTGTTGTGAATCGGAATAGGTGGGAAACTAATCCTTGATTGTGATCAGATAAAAAATCTGGTATAAAACACTCACACGACTTTCTCTTGCCAATGTAGATAATGAACAACATAAATTGCAATCAACTCTCCATATTCGCAGTTCTATTTTTACTTTCTCTTGCCAATATGAACATATAGGAAGCAAAGTATTGTTTTCATATCAAGTTTTCACCAGATATACACGTTTCCAGACCCTGTGAACCCATAAAATTTGTTTTTAGCTATTGGTCTGTGTGTGTGAACAAACTATCATAAGAATGGAACATTGTACGTAGTTGAAACTTGAAACGTAAGTTAGGTACCATTAGAGGACCTGACACAAACATTTTCATCAAAATCGGTCAACTGGAAGTAATAATTTATTCGTGTATTTTTTATTTTTTTGAAATTTTCTCAAAAACGGCACTTACGATTTTTTTTTAAATCACCTCATTTAATGCATTTTTTATGCTCAAGAAAATAAGATAGACGCCATGTCTGCTGAAATTCTTGGAAAGGCTCTTCTCCCGTAGAAAAAAGGTTTTTAAGATCGCGGCCTTAATATGCATTTTAAGGAAAAAGTGTAAACAAAGATGTAGAAAATTTAAAAACCTACAACTTTTATTCTAAACATTTTTTTGATAACGCTTAGTTTGGCAGTAATTAATGATTTTCCATTTTGTTTTTTTTTTCATGAAAATCAGTAAAAAAAAATTTATTTTTTTAAAGATTTCAGCCTTAGTATGCATTTTACAACAAAAGTGTATATACAATCAAATTTATAGTTAATTAAAACATCTACAACTTTAATTTATGAGAATTTTTCTTTACAGACCCTAGTTTAGCGTCAAAGAGTTATTTTCTGTATTATTAAGCCAAACTAAGGATGATTTTCATTTGGCATCATTCACTCATGATTAAAATAAGGTTATGTTTTTTAAGGTTAGTTTTTTTTGTTTAATTATAATGTTTTATTACTAATGTTAGGTTATATTGTTAATTATTTGCATTGATAAGAGAAAGTCGTGTGAGATCACACCAGATTTTTTTTTACCGTTTACGGTAATTGCGGTGAGCTAAATTCAATATTCGCAGTTTGCTCAGAGTGAAAATATTTTTTAAAAACGAATAAAATGCATGATAAAGATTTCTATGAACGTAAAATGTTCATTCAGTACATCATTCCTGAATAACGTGCTTTTATTAAGTACATATATACAGTACTTACAAAACATCCAGTTGCTGGTTTTAAAACTTGTAAGTTATGGATGTTTATAAAAATAACAATAATAAATATGTACAGGCCAACCCATTCCAAATGAGATGTTAGTCGCGTATGTGCAGTAGCAAAGGAAGTAGTGGGGGGGTTTCAGAGCCAGTGCGTTCCCAGTCACCAAAGAGTGAACATCCGTACAGTCGGTCAAAAAAGTAGTGTTTCGGTTTTGTAGTCCAGTTGGTTTCTTTACAATAGTACCTTACATACTATAAGACGTGATTTTCTTTTATGTGTTATCGAAAACCAGTTTATTTAAAACAGTATAATTGTGTATACTATTTAAAATAGTGTTTCAGTGTTAGTTAATTTTTTTATCCGAGGCGGCGAGAAAAACTCATGTTCACTGTTAGTTTAATTAAAACAGTGTAATTGTGTGTTTATTTAAAATAGTGTTTTAGTGTTTAAAATAACAGCATAATATTTTATTAACAGCACTATGAACGTAATAGTACAAGAGAAAATTACATCTATTTGTAACTAGAAGTATAACAATAATGTGTGTGTCTGTGTATGTGATAAACACATACACACACACAGAACTTTGTAGGCAGGCTGTTCCGCACTGACAAGTCTGGGGAGCAATATATCCCTCTCTTTCTAAATATTTCTTTCTCACTCAGTTGTTCTGCGCAACTCGCAATTCATTTGGATCTTGCCGGCCTGTATATAGGTATTACGTAAGCTATTGGCATTGTTTCTGCCCATAACAGACAGGTGGCATGTCAATTTATTTACACTCAATCTGTCCGTTGCAGGGCTATAATAAATAGTTCTGTTTCTTATCACATGGTCAGCCAATTAAATGACTGAATCATTTAAGAACAGAAGAGGTAGAGGTGCAAAAGACACTAATCAGAGTTATCTCCTCTGAAAGTAATAGATTTCATTATACAGCCGGACCCTGTGGTGAATGAAGTGAAGGTGTCATTTGCAGACTGGAAAATACGTTCTTTTCAGAGGGCCCGGTATGCTGATAAGCGTACTTTTCCACTCAGTGAGGAAGGCATTGGTAAACCATCTCACTCCTTGTTATACTTAGTGAAACCTCTACAGGTTCAAACCAGCCTTTCGGCTGATGACCTAAACAACAACAGGCATTGTTTATTAATTCAATTTCCGTATTCGCGGCGAATTTTCGGAACCTAACCTACGCAAATATGGAGAGTTTACTGCATGTTTAATCATGAGTAAACAATGTAAAAAGATAAACATATGTAACCTAATTTTAATCATTGAATGACGCAAAATGAAAATCACCGTCGACTTAAAAATTCAGTAACTAATGGCCTCTAAACTAGGCTCTGTAGAGAAAAATGCTTAATAAACTTAATAAACGTTGGAGGTTTTTTAAATTTCCAATAACTTTGCTTAAATCAACACTTACGCCGTAACAATCTTAAACAAGAGAAAGTAAAAATTCGACACTAAAAAATGAAAAATTCGACACTAAAAAATGTCCAACTAAATTAACCATACTCTCTCAGGAATGGTCGGCCTGAGTCTGTACAAGACTACACCTCATTTACACGTCATACATATCATCCTCATCTCATTGAGTCATGGGGTTGCTTATTGTTCTGGATTGAACTGATTGCAACGTACACATATTAGGAATAAAAAAAATAATTAAAAAAATGTCAATTTGGTCTAGAGGTTAAGTCTTCGCCAAAATCAGCTGTTTAACACCTGATTTTCGGAGACGAAGATTCCTGGTTCAAATCCTAGTTAAGATTGTTACTTTTATACGGATTTGAATACTAGACAGTGGCTACCGGTGTACTTCGATGGTTGGGGTTCAATTAACCAACTCTCTCAGGAATGGTCGGCCTGGGTCTGTACAAGATAAACCTCATTTACACGTCATCCTCATCTAATTTTTTTTTTATGTCCGACTGTCTGCAATTACTGCTAATGCAGACGGTGAAGGATGAAATGATTTTTTTAACGTATGAAAATATGCCAGGCCTGAATGGGATTCGAACCCAAGATCGCATGATGAGAGGCGAACACGTTACCAACTACGCCAATGCGGCCGGCAATGAGGCCAATGCCTCATCTCATTGGGTCATGGGGTTGCTTATTGTTCTGAATTGAACAGATTGCAACGTACACAAATTAGGATAAAAATCTGGTGTGAAACACTCACACAACTTTCTCTTGCCAATGCAAATAATTAACAATAAACCTAACATTAGTATTAAAACATTAGAAATGAACAAAAACTAACCTCAAAAACATAACCTTATTTTAATCATGAGTGAATGACGCAAAATGACAATCGAACTCAGTTTGGCTTAAAAATACGGAAAATCACTCTTTCTCTCTAAACTAGGCTCTAGAGAGAAAAATGCTCTAAACAAAAGTTGTAGATCTTTTAATTTTCTATAAATTTAATTATATACACTTTTGTCGTAAAATGCATTCTAAGGCCAAAATCTTAAAAAAATCGATTTTTCACACTTTTCATGAGAAAAAAACAGAAATCGCAAATTACCGCTAAACTAAGCGTTATACAAAAAAATGTTTGAAATAAAAGTTGTAGGTTTTTAAATTCTCTACAACTTTTATTATATAAGTTTTTGCGCTAAAATTTATATTAAAGCTGTAATCTTAAAAAAACAACGTTTTTACGTGAAAACAGCCTCACCGAGAATTTCAGCAAACATGGCGCCTACCCTATCTTGTAGAGAATAAAAAATTGAGTAAAATAGGCGATTTTAAAAAAAATCGTAGGACCAGTTTTTGAGAAAATCGCAAAAAACTGAAAAATTATACGAATAAACTACTACTTCCGGTTGACCGATTTTGATGAAAATGTTCGTGTCGCGTCCGGTAGTGGTATGTAACTTAAGTTTCAAGTTTCAAGTTCGTACGATGTTCCGTTCTTGAGATATTCTGTTCACACACAGACACACACACACACACACACACACACACACACAGACCAATCGCTAAAAACATGTTTTTTGGGTTCAGGGGGTCTGAAAACGTATAGATCCGGTGAAAACTCGATTTCGAAAAATCGACATGAAAACAATACTTTCCTTCCTATATATTCATATAGGCAAGAGAAAGTAAAAAAGAATAATAAATGTTAGTCATTTCAAAAGGGAAGTTTAAATCTTTAACACCCCAGATAAATTCTCAATATATTATTTACGAAACAATAAAATTAATTCCTGATAATAATTTACAAATTATACCAAAACGTACTACTAAAGAATATTCTTGCGTTTCGTTTTTATTCCGTGAATTTTTTTTAACCTCCGACTATTCTACAATTACTGCTAGTGCAGACGGTGAAGGATGAAATGATTTTTTTGTAACGTATGAAAATATTGCTTGGCTGAATGGGATTCGAACCCAAGACCGCATGATGAGAGGCGAGCACGTTATATACCAACTACGCCAAAGCAGCCGGTTTTGGCTTTATTCCGTGAAAGTCTGTGCCGTACAACGTATAAGTGTAAACATAATTAAATAAAAATCTTAACACCGCAGATAAAATTTTCAAGCTACTATTTGCAAAACAAATCGTAATAACTTCATTGTAAAACGTACTATAAAAATAGTCATTTTCTTCCGTAAGTTTGTATGGCGTGTATCTGTAGAAAAACTATGAAAATTTTTCACATTTTTTACTATTTTCTATTTAATATATAATGTATATAGGCTATTTATTTACTTTTCTCACATAATAATTGCACAATAATTTATCGTAATTGTACCAAAAGTAAAACATTAGAAAATTCATTTTTATAAAGGCTAACAAAAACAAAATTATATAAAACTTAAGTTTTCTTACCTGGTTTTATGAATACAGAAGCAGTAATCAATTATAGGCTATATCAATAACTTTTAATGTGACTAATAATTTTCTGATAATAATGACTAAACTAATAATTAAACAAATAAAAAACTAGGCGAAAAATTCGAACTGAATCATAAAAGTATGGCGGTTTTAAAATTCCGTAAAAAAAACTGGTTACGTCTGTCCAAGGTCTGATCGGGCACTATCATAGAATGAACCTTTTCTTATGACTGGGCAATACAAGACAGACTATTCACCCTACCTAAACGTAGAAAGAAGCAACATTATTAAACTGTATATATCGGACGAGCATTCGCGTCAGCTGCAGTCAACGAAGAAAAAATTAAAAATATAATACCAGGATAGCATGAAATCAAAGTGGTTGCTTTTACCGGCAGTCGGACTATCATTAATTTTTATATTAGGTTTGATTTTGTCTACCTCTTATTATTTCATACTATACTGGTATCAAAAACTTTTTTCAAAAAAAAATGCGTAAATAAGGCTTATAAATAAAAAATCCATTGTTTTACAGTTTTTGATAAAAAAACCAGTTAGTTAATCACTAATTACTGTCAAATTAAGCGTTGTACAAAAGTTGTTTGAAAAAAAGTTGTAGGTTTTTTAAAATTTCATGTAATTTTGATTATTTTATCAAAATATACTTATTAGTATTATTTATACTTTTATCAAAATCCATTGTTTCACTGATTTTGATTAAAAAAAAAAAATGGTGTGAAACACTCACACAACTTTCTCTTGCCAATGCAAATAATTAACAATAAACTTAACATTAGTAATAAAACATTAGAGACAAACAAAAAACTAAACTCAATAAACATAACCTGATTTTAATAAGTTAAAGACGCAAAATGAAAATCGACCTCAGTTTGGCTTAACAATATGGAAAATCACTCTTCCATGCTAAACCAGGTTCTATACAGAAAAATTCTCTAAATAAAAGTTGTAGATCTTTTAATTTCCTATAATTTGATAATGTGCTTTTTTGTCGTAAAGTGCCGAAATGTTAAAAAAAATCATTTTTTCACACGGTTTCGTGAGAAAAAAAGAAAATCGGTAATTACCGCTAAACTAAGCGTTAAACACAAAAATGTTTGAAATAAAAGTTGTAGATTTTAAATTCTCTACAAATTTTATTATATATATTTTCATGCTTAAATGCATATTAAAGCCGCAATATTAAAAAACAATTTTTTTACGTAAAAACAGCTTTACCAAGAATTTCAGCAAACATGGCACCTATGCTTTCTTGTAGAGCATAAAAAATTTAGTAAATAAGGCGATTTTTAAAAAAATCGTAGGACCAGTTTTTGAGAAAATCGCAGAAAATTGAAAAATTACACGAATAAACTACTACTTCCGGTTGACCAATTTTGATGAAAATGTTCGTGTCGGGTCCGGTAGTGGTATGTAACTTAAGTTTCAATTTCAAGTTCGTACGATGTTCCATTGTTGAGATATTTTGTATACACACACACACACACACAGACCAATCGCTAAAAACATGTTTTTTTGGGTTCAGCAGGTCTGAAAACGTGTAGATCCAGTGAAGAGTGGATTTGTTAAAATCAACATGAAAACAATACTTTCCTTCCTATATATTCATATAGGCAAGAGAAAGTAAAAACAGTTAATCACTAATTACTGTCAAATTAAGCGTTGTACAAAAAAATTGTTTGAAATAAAAGTTGTAGGTTTTTTGATTTCATATAATTTTGATTATTACACTTTTGTCAAAAAATGCGTAACAAGGCTTATAAATAAAAAACCCATTGCTTCACAGATTTTGATAAAAAAAACAGTTAATCACAAATTACTGTCAAATTAAGCATTGTACAAAAAATTGTTTGAAATAAAAGTTGTAGGTTTTTAAATGTTCTACAATTTTGATTATATACACTTTTGCTCTAAAATGCATATTGAGACTGCAATCTTAGAAAAATCATTTTTTTTCTACACGAACATAGCCTTCCCAAAAATTTCAGCAGATAGGGCACTTATCCTATCTTGTAGAGCATAAAAAATTTCACAAAAAAATGAAAAGTTGCACAAATAAACTAGTCTTGGTTAACCGATTTTGATTAAAATGTTCAAATCAAGTCCTCTAGTAGTACCTAACTTAAGTTTCAAGTTTCAACTTTGTGCGATGTTCTGTCTTGAGATTTTTTGTTCACACACGGAGACCAATTGCTAAAACATTTTTTTTGCGTCCAGGAGACTTTAGGATGAGTATAGGACATGTCAGTTATAACACCTGAAATACATATAAGAATCACACAATGTATCACTACTATCAAGAAAGAAATTCTAGTACGCTATAAAAAGTTTCACCGATCAAGTAATTTTTCAGATTTTTTTAAAGGAATGCAAATTATCACAAATTTTTAAAAATTGGGGTGATTTATATATGAATTTTTTCCCTGCATTAGTAGATTTTTGTTCAAACAACTTTGTGGAGTGATTAGCCACATAATAATCATTTCTGTTTCTCGTGTTATGATCGTGAACATTGAAATTCTGCAAAAAATTATTTTGCCTAACATACATAATCACCTGAAAAATGTAGAGAGAGGGAACTGTGAGCAATTTAAGCTCCTTAAATAGTGGTATGGATGAGGTTAGCTGGTTAGCTCCCACCATACACCTAATAGCTTACTTTTGAATTTTAAAAACCCTATTTATATTACCTATGCTAGAATTACCCCCCATACTAAGATACCATAATGGATATGAGACAGAATGAGGCCATGATAAGCTGCCATTCTGTCATGACATTCTGACATGTTTTTCTTTGGGTTCAGGGGGTCTGAAAACGTGTACGATTACAATATCAATTGTAAACTCAATTAAAAAAAATTTATATGTAAACATACTTTCCTTCCTAATACTCCTACAATCATATTTATGGGATAAGAGAAAGTAAAAATTTACAAGAACATAGAAAGGAGAATGATCAGGAAAATAAATACAAATAAATATTGTATTAATACATTAATTTATTAATAAAAATAAAAATACATTAATTAATAATATAATAGAATAATTAACAAAAAAAAACAATAAATTTTCAAATTAATAATATTTTTAGGTATTTTTCTTTTCAAATTAAATTTAAGTTATTAATATCAACTACATAATGTTTAATTGGTTTTATTAACAAACATTTTGAACCATCCATAGTAATATAATAAAAATAATCATAAAATAATAGTAATAATAATAATAATATATAATAAAATATTGTTATTTTTTTTAAATTACATAATTATTTTAATAATAAAAAGGCACTTAAAACAATTAAAGCTTTATTAGTGAGATATGAAAACAGACCCCTGTATTTATATTTAATTTTAGTTGTTCATTTCTACGCAAAAATATTTTGTTATTATTTTTAATATACTGAAAAATAAAATCTATGGGTCTTATTTAAAAAAAACCACCTTATGTTTGTTTTACTTTTCTGTTACATAGTTTCATTGTATTATTAGCTGTAGTTTCACTGTATTATTAGTGCCGGCTGCATTGGTGTAGTTGGTAACGTGCTCACCTCTCATCATGCGGTCTTGGGTTCGAATCCCATTCAGGCACCGCATATTTTTCATATGTTACAAAAATCATTCCATCCTTCACCGTCTGCATTAGCAGTAATTGCATAACAGTCGGGCGTTAAACAAAAAAAAATAAATATATATTATTAAATTGTTGTTGTTTAGGTCATCAGCTGAAAGGCTGGTTTGAACCTTAGAGGTTTTACTAAGTAAAACGAGGAGTGAGGTGGTTTACCATTGCCTTCCTCACTGAGTGGAAAAGTATGCTTATCAGCATGCCGGGCCCTCTGAAAAGCACATATTTTCCACTCTGTAAAAGACCCCTTCCCTTCATTCACCACAGGGTCTGGCTGTATAATGAAATCCATTACTTTCAGAGGAGATAACTCTGATTAGTGTATTTTACACCTCTACCTCTTCTGTTCTTAAATGATTCAGTCATTTAATTGGCTGACCATGCGATAAGAAACAGAACTATTTATTTTAGCCCTGCAACGAACAGACTGAGTGTAAATAATTTGACACTCTACCTGTCTGTTATGGGCAGATTATTAAATATGGAAAGATAATTAAAGTCAAACATTTTAAATACTTAGGCGAGATCCTCGAACCCACAGGTGGAGAGAAGATTGCACTGAAAACTCGACTGCAGAAAATGAAGGGGGCATTTGGCATGACATTTACAATAAGAAATGTATGTCCATTGGGGTGAAGATTAAGCACTACAGCTGTCATTAAACCAGCAGCATTATATGCAAGTGAGACCCTTACATTCCAAAACAAAGGTGATATTGAAAACATACAGAAGGAAGAATAGAAGATCATAAGGAAAATTCTAGGTCCAAAATTAACAGAAGAGGGCTACAGGCTATACTCCAGAAGAACAACCGAGAAGATGTCTAACCTAGCGGAAGACATATGGAAAAGAAGGCTGCAATTCTACGGACAAATCAGTAGACTCTCCCCAACACGACTCACTAACAAGATTCTTATTTACATAGAAAAAGTTAAATCAACAACACCCCATGGATTACACAAGTGAAAATAGACTTACATAAGGCACAAATATCCCGGACACTAACATACATAAAAAACGATCAAATGAAGTAATAATGAATTTTCTGGGGGAATCCTTGGCAACAAAGTGTCGGAAAAGACGACTGCAATATTACGGACATCTAATGAGGTTTAGGGATATGGAAAATGAGACCTACAAGTTGATCAGAAGCCAGGAAGGACTTAAAACCAGAGACAGATGGTTGAAGGAAGTGGAGGAAGACCTCATAACGTTGGACATCTCGGGCAACGACATTATGAACAGAGACATTTTTAGGCACAAGATTAAGACTTTCGGGAATTTCCATTCTGCTGAGTCCAAGACTAGAATCTGGACAGAGGAGGAGAGACAGGTGGTGAGTAGGAGGATGAGGGAGTATCACGCAAGGAGGCGACAGCTCCCAAAACAGCTTAAGGGAAAATGAATTTAATTACATAACTAGTGCGCTCTTAAAAGGGCTATACAATTAAAAAAAAAAAGGCACAAATAGACCCAACAGGTATTTGAGACAGAAACAGGATAAACGAGTGGAATGTGATGCCAGAGAATGAGGTCCTTAGGAGGACAGGGACGAAGTGGACAGAGGAGAGGAAGTAAACACATGGGGAGAGAATGAGAGAAGGTTTTCTTTTTTTGACTTCAGACTGTCTGCAATTACTGCTAATGCAGATGGTGAAAGATGAAATGATATTTTGTAACGTATGAAAATATGCCATACCTGAATGGGATTCGAACCCAAGACCGCATGAGTAATCAGGGAGTGGTGAAAAACAACCACTAGGGAATAGTAAATTATATTATACTATTAAAAAGTTGGAAACAGCATTGCGGTGGCGTTATAAAGAAGATCCATCATCAACAAATATTATCGATATAAAAGACATTTACTAATTCAGAATTATTTCTTAAATATTACGTTACAAATAAATTTCATTCTAAATATGCAAGAAATACTAGGGGCGTTTTTATTCAACCTTTGTTAGGTCATAAATAAAAGACAAGTGAATTTAAAAAAAAAAAATTTATTGCTACATGTTATGTATACTAATGGATACTTTCCTACAAAATCAACTTGATGATATTTCTAATACTCTCTTCATAAAATATTCCCGTTAATAAATTTAAATGAATCTTAACATTTTCTTGAAGTTCCTCATTGAGTTTCTTGTAGAGTTATGCAGCTGTTTATTGCGAAACCTTACAAAATTAGCAGAGAGCTACTTTTCAAAATACAGGGTGATTATAAATGAAATAAACACTTTCGAAAGCTTCTTAAACAACAAACTGGTGTATTTGAATATAGTAAATGATATAGGTTTGTAGGGAATTTTTTAAAGTTTATGTTGGTACAACTGTTGCAAGCATTTTGTAGTTGGCTGCTGTTACAACGACCAGTCTAGTAAGCAAAATGGACACTACTCAATATTGGAGAAAGCTTATTGTGTTCTTGAATTAGCCAAAACAAACTCGGTTACGGTTGTGCAACGTCATTTCAGAACAAAATACGGTAAACCGGCACCAACAAGGCAATTGATCTATGACTGGTATAAACATTTTGAAAACAGTGGATGTCTGTGTAAAAGGAAGAGTACTGGAAGACCTTCTGTTACAGAAGAACAAATTTATAGTGTTAGTGATGTTTATGTACCAAGTCCAGAAAAATCAACTAGATCAGCAAGTTTAGAATTGCAAATTCCTCAACCGACGACCGTGTAAGAGGTTAATAAATTTCACTAACCCTTTTAAACTGCTTTAGTTTCTATTATCTGTCACTGAGACGTGTTTCGGTGGATCCACTATCATCAGAATACAAAATACCGTTTGAAACTAAAATTTGTTTTTAACCCTTATAACGCCAAAAGTGCCCATAACAGATAGGTGGAGTGTCAAATTATTTACACTCAATCTGATCGTTTCAGGACTAAAATAAATAGTTTTGTTTCTTATCACATGGTCAGCCAATTAAATGACTGAATCATTTAACAACAGAAGAGTTAAAGGTGTAAAAAACACTAATCAGAGTTATCTCCTCTGAAAGTAATGAATTTCACTATAAAGCCAGACCCTGTGGTGAATGAAGTGAAGGTGTCATTTGCAGAGTGGAAAATATATGCTTTTCCGAGGGCCCGGCAAGCTGATAAGTGTGCTTTTCCACTCAATGAGGAAGGCAATTGTAAACCACCTCACTCTTTGTTTTACTTAGTAAAACCTCTACAGGTTCAAACCAGCCTTTCGGCTGATCACCTAAACAAAACAACGCCAAAACAACCAGGAGTAAAACCCATAAAAATAAACTGAATTAGTAAACATGATTTATAAAACCATATTGATGATATTAATATAAAATAAATAAAGTACGTATTTCTAAAACGATAAAATACATTTTGTTTTCTACAGAGTTATTAACAATAATATTATTAGGAAGACTTAAAAACAGTTTAGTTTATACTTATAAAAATCACTACAAAAATAATATTAGTAAATCGATATCAGTTATAAATTATTAATACAATTATTAAACCAGTATCTTAAATCATAGAAACACAATTTTATAACATAAGATTTAAATTACTTTACATAATTTCTCCAAAACATACATTAAACAAATTTTTTTTATTCAGGATATCCGAGATCTTTCAAAAAAGTGAGAAAGGGTATTGAGAAGAGTAGAAAATAAACCAAGAAAACTTAATGAATTGAATAAATTCGAATTAAGTTAATTACAAAGTTTAAGGGATTCCATTAACACATTTAGTGTGGTGTCAATATACGTGACAAATACCGATTACGACAGAATTAAATGAGATGTAAAACGTCTTCACCGAATTACGGACATGGTGGACTACCACGCAGAGATTTTTGTGACTGACGGATGTGGTAGGACTACCACTTGGATATTTCAAAAACACTATTCGAGTTTTTTGTCAGTAGGGTTGGTAGATCTGATTTTTTTAGAATCATAGTTCAGTAGTAATAGTTATGCTAGCAGTACACTATCGCCGAATGTAGGCGAAGTCAGGCGAATACGATAGTGTACTCGGTGTATTTGTGGTTATTCGTTCCACTTCACCTCGCCATGGTTCGTATTGGCCTTAGTTCGGTCTGGAGTCGGTACTTTGCACGAATACAGACGAATATTGAGAGCGAAGTGGGACAAACTGCTAGCAGTACACACTCGCCTTCATTCGGGCTACATTATTCCGTGCCTCTACACCATACTTTTTATTTACTTTTTATTCATTACCTACTTACTTATTTATTATTTTATTCATTACCTACTTATTTATTTACTGTGTACTTTTTATTTAAAAAATTTGTATTTTCAAATGAAAATACTTTAGTTTTTTTGGAAGCTTACCATAGTGAGGGAGTGTTATGGGATCCTTGCCATAAAAAACACAAGGATAAGAAGCACATAAACGACGCGTGGGTTCGTTTAAGCGAACAATTAAACCGCTCCACGGTAGAATTAAAAAAGAAGGAATCTCTAATGGCAAGCTTTAGAGCATAACTGTACATATAAAAAGCCGCTGCAACCCCTACATTAAAATCAATTTTCTGATCTACGTTGAATTATGTGATGACACGATCGAACTGAGGTTTCGCGAATATAGACGAGTATGTACTGGGTTAGTTCGTGTAGAACATTCGCTGAGATTCGTTGTCGCGACTTGGCCCGAATATTCGGCGAATCATTCGGCAATAGTGTACTGCTAGCATTAGAATAATATATTGAGTTGAGAGTGTGTGAAAGTCGTTCCTTGATACATTGAATTGGTTAGTAAGGACAGAGAGTTTATTAAAAGGACTGCAGTGGGATCCCCACCACAAAAATTCATACGTGGTAGGTATACCACATCCACACAGAATGTGTTAGGAGTAAAAACAGAAAACCAGGTGGACAGAAGAAAGGAGAAGTCTACAGTGCTGAATTCTGAGAGTGTCGGCTGCAAAAAGAGCTTCCAGAAATGTCAAGTCAATGGATAATTCTGGGAAATATTGCGAGATACTGGATATTTTTTTCATCTTATAGAACCAGTCCAAAGCCTGTACAAAGATACCAGAGGGATAATAGCAATGGAGAACTCCAATTCTGAAGAAGTAATTATTAATAGAGGAGTAAGACAAGGGTGTGGTCTATCACCCACTTTGTTTAATATTTATTTTGATGACGTGATCAGAAGATGGATGTCTCAAATACACACTGGTATTCTCATAGGAGAAGATAGGGTTGTAAACTTCCTATTATTTTCCAATGACCTGATAATGCAACAGGAGAATGAAGAGGAGGACCTGCAGAGAGCACTCTATACTATTTTCCAAGGCTGATGAGCTGTGAACCTGCCCATAACAGACAGGTGGAGTGTCAAATTATTTACACTCAATCTGTTCGTTGCAGGGCTAAAATAAATAGTTCTGTTTCTTATCACATGGTCAGCCAATTAAATGACTGAATCATTTAAGAACAGAAGAGGTAGAGGTGTAAAAGACACTAATCAGAGTTATCTCCTCTGAAAGTAATGAATTTCATTGTACAGCCAGACCCTGTGGTGAATGAAGTGAAGGTGTCATTTACAGAGTGGAAAATATGTGCTTTTCAGAGGGCCCGGCATGCTGATAAGCATACTTTTCCATTCAGTGAGGAAGGCAATTGTAAACCACTTTACTCCTCGTTTTACTTAGTAAAACCTCTAGAGGTTCAAACCAGCCTTTTGGCTGATGACCTAAACAACATATATAATATAAACATAATATGAACATTTTGTGTCAGGTTAAAAGAAATAACATGATTTTTTTTTTTAAAGCTTATATACCCTATTGCCCTTGGGATATGAAAGTGTCCCAGAAGGCGGATGAACCAGACTCTGGTCAACGGCATTGGGATGTGGAAGGCCAGGAGATGACCACTGCATTAAAGATCCGTCAGGATATTCTCAAAAGCAGCCAAATTATCATGATGAGTCCATCTGTAACTAAATATTCCGGAGGTAAAATAGTCCCCCATTCGGGTCTCCGGGTGGGGACAGCTTCAAATGGGTTTACAAAAGATCTGGGTGCTGAGAGCTATGCGCAATGGAAGAGGGTGGCAATGGACAGAGCTAGATGGAGGGCTGCCAACCAATCTTACGATTGAGGTAGAAGGAGGAGGAGGTTGAAAATGACAGTAAATATCAATATTGAAACATATACTTATACTTAAACATGATACAAAACTCAAAACCAAACTAAAAATATCAAAATGGTGATTTTTCAGTTCAATGGGAAACTTGATATTCTCACTCTTTCACTAGTTTAAAAATCAACAAAATGATGCAATGTTCTTGGTTCAAAAACTGAAATCATTCTGCGGGCCATTAAAATTTACGCGGCGGGCCGCGGGTTGAACAGATCACTGCTCTAGAGGCTTTACTAAGTAAAACGAGGAGTGATGTGATTTACCATTGCTTTACTTACCGAGTTTGGCAAGTCACAAAATTAAAAAATTATACGAGGCGTATTTTTAAAGTAAGTACCGTTTGAAAATAAAAAAAAAAATAAAAGGAAATTTGCAAAAACTAATTTTATTTTCGGAATCTACATACTTTTATCTATTTTTCTACATAGTTTTCAAGTTTTTGTAAACACTTATCATATCGCACAACTAAATTTTGGAAACCTTCTTCATAAAAACTTGCCGCCTGCTGTGATTTGACCTTTGGCTTTGACCTTTACGGGAGAGTGCGTGTGTCTCCAATCCATGCTTTGTTTCGATTCGGGAGTGAATGCGAAATCCACGTTTCGTCTCCAGTTACGATCCGACTCAGCATATCGTCACCGTTTTCGTCATAACGTGTCAGAAAATTCCAGGAACTGTCGAGTCTTTTGAACTCTCTCGAGCGGCCTCACACTGCCGCTCAGACCCGAGCTGCATTGGACTCTTTTGGCTGGGAAGTTTTGGACCACCCACCCTACAGCCCTGACCTTGCGCCGAGCGACTTTCATCTCTTCCGTCATCTGAAACATCACTTGGGCGGCAGCCGTTATGACGATGACGACGAATTGAAAACGGCCGTGAATTCTTGGTTATCACAGCAGGCGGCAAGTTTTTATGAAGAAGGTTTCCAAAATTTAGTTGTGCGATATGATAAGTGTTTACAAAAACTTGGAAACTATGTAGAAAAATAGATAAAAGTATGTAGATTCCGAAAATAAAATTAGTTTTTGCAAATTTCCTTTTACTTTTTTTTTATTTTCAAATGGTACTTACTTTAAAATCTGTCATATATACAAAAATACCCCCAAAATAAAACCTCCGAGACATCCTGTATAAAATTCGTTAAAAACCACAAACAATGGAAAAAAAAATATAGAAACAACAAACAATTCCATAAAATTTATTTTTAACAATCATAAAATATTGCTTGTATTTTTAGTATTATTATTATTATTATTATTATTATTATTATATTTATTAATAAATATAATAATAAAATTTATTAGAATTTGATTTATTTTAAACGGTCAGTAATAATATATAATAATAATAATAGTAATAATAAAAAAAACAAATAACTGGTACTTTTCTTATGAATATTAATAAACAACAATTAATTATTATTTTTACTTTATAAATGTATAATAATTAATTAATAATATTTTAGTAATTAATTGGTCAGATACAAGATATGATTGTAAATACACAATGTAAACGCTATATAAATTTAGTCTCCCTTTCTTTTTAAGACCCCATAGGATCACTTTAGTTCAAATTCATGTTTGTTCCAGGGTTGGGTTTCTTTGAGAAGCATGCTCTCTTGAGAGCGCCTTCCTTTCGTTAGGCTTACACTTTCTTAAGACACTCTGATTTTTGTCTCCGGTCTTCATCGGTAAACACCCTGTTGTATACTCTCCTGGGTTTTGGTGCAAATGTGATCATGTTAGCCTTGACCAGTCGGTCGTACTCTGTTGATTTCGTTAGTAGGTCCTGTTTAGTGATTTTAAGTTCCTCCATATCTTGCTGTACATTTTTCAGCCAATTAGGTCTCTACACAAGTCTCCCTTTATGAACAATTTTTCACAATTATTTTAATTTTAGACATTCTAAATGAAATTATACTGGGTGATTCATTTAAAAGTAGCCCGCCGCTCCAGTAATTTTCATATGCTGTATTGGCAGCACTGATCACGATGTGATTGACTGGCCTTCATAGTACAATTTATATTATTATTTAATTATTATATTATTATAGAGTACAATTTTTTCCAGCAAGATGGTGCAACATGTCACACATCTCGCCAGTCCCTATCTCATATCAATCAGGCTTTTCCCATGCGAGTTGTTAGTAAAGATTTGTGGCCTCCTCGTTCACCCGATTTTTTTCTATGGGGTTATTTAAAAGTAACTGATACCAAACAAACCCCCGCAGTATACATGAGCTAAAGAATAACATCGTAACAGCCATTCAAGCTATAGATGTTTCCGTATTGCATCGTGTGTGCATTAATAACATTGAACGAGCGCAAAAATGTGTAAGCATTCAAGGACACCACTTTCAGCATCTACTGTAAAGGTGAAGTTGAAATTTGTATATAAATTTTAAATAAATATGTATAATTATGTATTAAGTAATTCTATTTATTCATTTACTATTTGAATCCAACTGAGTGCCGAAGGCCGCTGTTAAATGCAGTGGGCTACTTTTAAATGAATCAACCTGTACTTATTTCAGATGATTTAATAGGGCTTTATAGATAATAATCTTGTACTGCAAATGGCACGGAGTGTCGCATTCGTTTTAAGCATGCCACAGGGTGTAGCATTAGAAATGTACACGGTGAAAAATGAACGGTGTATAGGTTAGCCAATCGTATTTTATTAAAAATGACTTTTAAATAATCCTTCCTGCCACCATTCCATCGTTCACTTCTTGACATATCATCCATCTAATGGAAAACTTGCGAATGTGCAAATTTTGCAAATATGAGTTTGGTTAGTGGATGCTGATGAATACAACCCAACGCATGTTGTAGTAAACTCGCGAATACGTATCTTGTTCAATTAGAGAGATACAGCCTTTGTAAAGTTACGAAAATACACAAAGTGTGTTAAAGAAGAAAAGAAACCATTGAATTTGTTTTTTGCTCTCTTGTAAAACTGAGAATTTGCACATTCACAAGTTTACCATTGAATGGACAATATAATCCGTAATAAAAATTTTTAATTCCTCTTCTTCTTCATGTAGCATCTCCATTACGAAGGTGTGCTAGCATCATGGCAATCCTGACCTTGGAAACTGTAGCTCTAAATAGGTCGATGGATGACAAATTAAACCACTCTCGCAGGTTCCGTAGCCAGGAGGTTCTTCTTCTTCCAACCGATCGTTTGCCCATAATCTTTCCCTGGATGACAAGATGAAGGATTTCATATTTTGGACCTCTCAAGACATGGCTGAGGTACACCAGCTTTCTCTTCTTGATTTCGATCATCACTTCCATTCCCTTCTGCATCCTCCTTAGGACTTCCATGTTTGTGACTCTCTCTGTCCAAGATATTTTGTGCATCCTTCTGTAAACCCACATCTCTCATCTCCCTGATCAAAAAGGGTGATTTAATTCCTAATGTGTGTATATTACAATCGGTTTAATTTAAGAACAATAAACAACCCTACGACACAATATATGAGGATGATATGTAAATGAAGTGTAGTCTTGTACAGAATTAGGCTGACAATTCCTGAGAAAGTAGAGTTAATTGAACCCCAACCATCAAAGTACACACATAAATACTGTATAGTGGATCATATAGGTAACTGAAAATCGATATAAAAGTAACTACCTTAACTACGATTTAAACCACGAACCTTGGTCTCCGAAAATAAGCTATTAAACAGCTGACTCACGACTATGTTACCACTGAACCAACCCGGCGAGTTAACCTGCACAACTAACGCATTAAAAATCTTACAATATAATTATTCATAACCTGAAATAGTATACGTAACGCAATATAAGTTGACGATCGTCAGCGAGAGTAAGAATGAACTATGCGAGAGATGGAAGTGCTACTATACGTACTTTTCTAAATACATCATAGCGACAGCTCTAACCATGACATCATGTTGTAGTTTTACTCTTACATTGATTTATTATGTGTACAACTATGTCGTTTTATAAACATCCCATTCTATTATTTATTGATTCTTAATAAATATCCTAAATGATAAACATTCATTCTAAATAAGCCATAATACTAGACCTAAGCTATATTTAGTATCCTTTTTGATCATCAGCAGTAAACTGAATTACTGCACTCTGACATTTGTAGTGATAGACTAGTTAGTCCGTGAGTTCTGTCGATCCGAGCTTATTATAGTGAGTAATATACTTGTTTTACAGTAATTTAAAAATTTTATTGTATTTTTAGGGTTAAAATATTTCATTATTTTCAGTAAAGTTATGTTACATTGCAGTTGAATTATAAACAGTTCACTTTCTTTAAATATTTACATATTTCTATTTCATATAATGAATTAATACAATAATTTCACTAACCTTCTTTTTAAACTGCGTCACCTTTATTTCAATTTTCAGTTACACGTGTTTCGGTGGATCCACCATCATCAGAGTAAATAACATATAATTGAAACTAAAAACATTATTTATTAAAAATCTATAGAAGATGATACATCTTCAGTCACTTGTATAAAATTTTATACAAGTGTACAGTTTTATACAAGTGACTGAAGATGTATCATCTTCTATAGATTTTTAATAAATAATGTTTTTAGTTTCAATTATATGTTATTTACTCTGATGATGGTGGATCCACCGAAACACGTGTAAGTAAAAATTAAAATAAAGGTGACGCAGTTTAAAAAGAAGGTTAGTGAAATTATTGTATTAATTCATTATATGAAATAGAATTACATAACTCCTTACTTATTTAGTGTAACGGGTCATGAAGTGAATTTTATTACGTAAGTGTTTGTGGTGGTTGATAGATGTGTTATGCTTTCGGGTTGGCTGATGTAAGTAGGATAAATAGTACACTGTCCTCCCACCGCATTATAGGCGCAATCGTCAACTTACTGCGCGTTACCAGTAATTTACATTTTTGAAAAATATTGCGAAGGAGACTAAATTTATATATTGTATACAAATGCAAACATACACACACTTAAATTTAGCACGTAATTACATAATTTATTATATTGTTAACAACAATCTCAATAAAAAACAATTAAATATTTTATTATATAATAAAATAACAATGATAAAATACATTCATAACTTTTATAGCAAACATCAATTTATACATTATATATATACGAGGGGGGTACCCAAAAGTATCCGGAATAGCTCTGCTGTGGGCGGAGCTTGTGCAGTACAAATTCCCGCCACTAGGCTGCTTGTAGCGCTACTCATTGCCAGTTCAATGCCATTTTGTTCGTTGATCTAGCTTGTTCTGTTCTCGTGCAGTGATTGTTCTCGCTAGTGCTGTTTTGTGCTCGTGTCGTTTTTCATGATGGCAAGTTTTAATGAACAACGTGCGGCTGTGAAATTTTGCTTCTTGCTCGGTAAAAACGCCGCGGAAACTGTTGTAATGTTGAACACAGCTTACAAAGATGACGCTATTGGAAAAACCCAAGTGTACGAGTGGTTTTTGCGCTTTAAAAATGGCGACATGTCGATTGAGAACAAACCTCGTTCTGGACGACCGTCGACTTCCCGAACAGACGAAAATGTTGTGAAAGTGAAAGAAATTGTACGAACAGACCGACGACAGACCATTGACTTTTTATCTTTAAGTGTTAAGAAGACTACAAAACAGCATTCGTCGTAAAAGACCTAATTTGTGGCAGACAGGGGACTGGTTTTTCCACCACGACAACGCGCCTGCACACACGGCAATCTCGGTTACCCAGTTTTTGGCGAAAAACGGCATGGTTTTGCTACCACACGCACCGTACTCACCCGATCTGGCTCCGTGTGATTTTTTCTTGTTCCCACGCATGAAACGGGGCATGAAAGGTCTCCGATTTAACAACGTTGATGATGTCAAGAAAAAAACGACGGATCAGCTGGCAGCCATCACTGAAGAGGATTACAAAAAATGTTTTGAACAGTGGAAGCACCAGTGGGACAAATGTATTAGTTGTAATGGAGAGTATTTTGAAGGGGATAAGGTTCTTTTGTAAAAAAATTAAAAATAAATAGTTTTAAAAAATAATTCCGGTTTCTTTTGGGTACCCCCTCGTATAATTTTGTTTTATATAATTCATACACAATTTACAATTGGGACATTGTTTTACAGTAAATTTCCTGTACTGATATTATATTATAAACATTAAATTTTAAAGAAATATCTTTAAAATTTCAAACATATTTAAAGGAAAATGTATCTGATTAATATTGGGCAGTATTATAATGGTTTTATATCGATAGAGAATAAAATTCAGACATAAATTTTATTATATTTACTTTTATTACCTGTGTGTCTAAAATCGAGTGATTAACTAAGAAAGATCAAGAAAGCTGGTCTAAGAGATGCAAAGAAATTTGAGAGAAAGATCCTCGGCAAAATAATAGATCTGAAGATAAAGTAGATGAACAGTATAGTATAGGTTAGAAGGACTAAAAGAACTGCACAAGAAAAATGAGTGATTAGAAAAAGAAAACCCACAGGGTTGGTCTAAAGGTAAAGTCGTTGCCAAAATCAGCTGTTTAACAGCTGATTTTCGGAGACGAAGGGTTCGGGTTCAAATCCTAGTAAAGGTAGTTACTTTTATACGGATTTAAGTGCTATACAGTGGTTACTTTGATGGTTGGGGTTCAATTAACCATACTCTCTTAGGACTGGTCGGCCTGAGTCTGTACAAGACTACACCTCATTTACACGTCATATATATCATCCTCATCTCATTGGGTCACGGGGTTGCTTATTGTTCTAAATTGAACAGAATGCAACGTACACATATTAGGGATTAAAAAAAAAAAAAGAAAAGAAAAAGAAGACTAAATTTTACGGATACCTGTATAGAATCGATGACAAATGGTTGACAAAACAAATTTTTAGGATGGCCACGTCCATAGCACAGTGGTAACACGCTAGCCTACAACATGGAGGTTCCAGGTTCGATTTCCGTCTAGGGTCTAGAAATTTCCACAAGTTATATAAGCCACCGTAGTTGCTAAGAATCAAGCTGTAAAATTTATGCAAAACTAAAAAAAAAATCTGGTGTGAAACACTCACACAATTTTCTCTTGCCAATGTAAATAATTAATAATAAACCTAACATTAGTAATAAAACATTAGAAATAAACAAAACACTAACCTCAAAAACATAACCTTATTTTAATCATGAGTGAATGACGCAAAATGACAATCGAACTCAGTTTGGTTAAAAAATACGGAAAATCACGCTTTCACACTAAACTAGGCTCTGTAGAGAAAAATTCTTTAAATAAAAGTTGTAGATCTTTTAATTTCCTATAAATTTTATTATATACACTTTTGTCGTAAAATGCGTACTAAAGCCGAAATCTTAAAAAGATCGATTTTTCACACGTTTTCGTGAGAACAAATCAGAAAATCGCTAATTACTGCTAAACTAAGCGTTATACAAAAAAATGTTTGAAATAAAAGTTGTAGGATTTTTAATTCTCTACAGCTTTTGTTATATAAATTTTTGCGCTAAAATGCATATTAAAGCCGTAATCTTAAAAAAACAACGTTTTTACGTGAAAACAGCCTCACCAAGAATTTCAGCAAACATGGCGCCTACCCTATCTTGTAGAGAATAAAAAATTGAATAAACCAGGCGATTTTTAAAAAAATCGTAGGACCAGTTTTTGAGAAAATCGAAAAAAAGTGAAAAATTACACGAATAAACTACTACTTCCGGTGTCAACCGGAAGTAGTAGTTTTGATGAAAATGTTCGTGTCGGGTCCGGTAGTGGTATGTAACTTAAGTTTCAAGTTTCAAGTTCGTACGATGTTCCGTTCTTGAGATATTCTGTTCACACACAGACCAATCGGTAAAAACATGTTTTTTGGGTTCAGGGGGTCTGAAAACGTATAGATCCGGCGAAAACTCAATTTTTTTAAAATCGACATGAAAACAATACTTTCCTTCCTATATATTCATATAGGCAAGAGAAAGTAAAAATTTAGACACAAATCGATAATAGTCCTTATCAGATAAATAGTTTAAAAAAGTCAAAAAAGTTCATAAGTTCAAAAAAGATAAAAGTTCAAAAAGAAAGGATATCTTAAGAAAACTGGAATAAACCATGAAAACTTAATAAAATTAACCAAATTCAAACAACTAATAAAAACAGAACAGGACATTAACCAAATATTTTTTTAAATATAATACATCAACTGTTTAATAAATTTGACTCTGTAGAGAAATGGATTACCGATTCACCCTTTGATGGTAATCCAAAAATAAATCCAGACAAAGAGATCAAAAGAAATAATGGAAAATACTATATATGGCAGTATAAAATACAACTGAGATCTACTACAGAGAAAAATCATCACAAATTATATTTAAATACACCATCTGGCATTCGGGGCAGCCCATTCAGTCAGCTGGTAGAAAGTCACTATTATTTTTGTTAAGTAACATCAGTCAGGCAAGTGACTTTGTATAGTGACCAACTGACACCCGTAAGTAATTACATGCTAGAAATTAAACAATTGTGTTTACTAGTTAGAAAGCATGAACTTGTAAGTAATTATATATATAAGTAAACAATTACCACTAAAGTATTAACTTATAAGAAAGCATAAACTTGTAAGTACTTACTCGTAAGAAAATGAATACTCGTGTGTGTATTTACTACACACAAGTTGATTATAACTTAATATACAGTCCAGGAAAATTCTTACATTATATTTTTCTTTATTTTTAAAAAAATTTACTTTGGTAAACATTTATAGTAATATAATATAATATACAATTTTAATAATACTTTTATATAAACAATGACGACACTGACAATAAACATATAATATTATAATATTAATTGCACATCATTATTACTAGGTATTATATTTGTAATGTTAACATTAAATAAAATATAATAATTGTATGTACGAGGCGTGTTCAGAAATTAAGTACAGTTTTTAAAAAAAAACAAGTAAAACAATTTATTTTCAACACAATTTTATTTCTACATGAAAGCCCAAACCTTAAACTATTTTTCGACATAGTTTCCACCGATTTTCAAACACTTGTCGTAGCGGGTGATCAATTTGTCTATACGCTCTTCGTAGAAGGTTCCCGCCACTGATGTGCACAAAACCAAGAGACTCAGATTTTTTAAACAAATTTGTGACAGGTGATGAATCTTAGGTCCGTCATGTCACACCGGAATCTAAACAGCAGTCAATGGAGTGGCGACACACGCAATCCCCGAAAAAAAAAATTCAAGACGACAATGTCTGCACAAAAAATCATGTGCACTGTCTTTTGGGATCGGAAAGGTGTTTTGCTGATTGATTTTCTCCCAAGAGGTGAAACCATTAATGCGGCAAGGTATTGCGAAACCTTAAGAAAACTAAGGCGGGCAATTCAAAACAAACGAAGAGGAATGCTCAGTAACGGAATTGTGTTGCTCCATGACAATGCTCGGCCCCATACCGCTGGTGACACTCAAACATTGGTTTGACAATTTCACTGTTCGATCACCCGCCCTACAGCCCGGACTTGGCACCGTCTGACTACCACTTGTTCCTGCACATGAAGCGTGAGCTAAGCGGCCAACGCTTTGAAACTGACGATGAAGTGAAAACTGCCTACATTCGTTGGCGGGAACCTTCTACGAAGAGGGTATAGACAAATTGATCACCCGCTACGACAAGTGTTTGAACATCGATGGAAACTATGTCGAAAAATAGTTTAAGGTTTGGGCTTTCATGTAAAAATAAAGTTGGGTTGAAAAAAAATTGTTTTACTCGTTTTTTTTTTTTTAAAACGGTACTTACTTTCTGAACACGCCTCGTATTATATAAATCAGGTGTTTATAAAATTCACAGCAACATTTCAGGAGCTGATTTTACGAAAAATTCATTAACATATTATTAAGAAACACTTTTTTTTAGCAAGAATTGGCTAGGGAAAGATTTAAGTTCCTTCAGTACCTAATAACATGAAACTGTACTGGAAATTTTAAAAAAAATAAATTACGGGGAACATTTTGTGGTTAAAATGATTTTTAACTTTTTGATTTAAATAATTATCAAAACAATTTCGGTTAAGCAAAGTTTTACTATATAAATAACAAATATTGTGCATCTTAGAATTAAGTAAATAAATAATAAACCCGTACGATTTAACAGAAAAATTCAAAATAAGAGGTCGTTCACAAATAAATTATTTTGTTCGTTCCATAAAAATCAAGCGAAAAAAAAATCAGCTTGACAACAAAAAAACACACAGGGTAAATTAACAAAAAAACATTGACTAATTGAACAAATCTATTAAATATAATAAAATTTAGGCCACTGAATCCACCGCACACAAACATTCACGTAATATATATATATTATATACATACATAAAAATATAAATACATTTTTATTTCTCATAAATACATAAGTTAACACACATCAATAAACTGATGAATTTAACAACAAATATTTTTATAGATATAAATTGATTAATTAAATTACATTAATATTAATTAATACACACATACATTTACAGATTAATTTACAAAGTTTAATTTTTGTCATAAAAAAAAATACATCCAGTCAATGAAATTGCAAATTTTTGTTTTAAAAACAGTTTTATTTTTAAACAATATTATCATTAATTATTACTTTAGTAAAAATGTAAAAACTAGGAAAATATTCAACAGGAATTTCTGAAGGGGGTACTGGGCTGTACAACGTGGAAAACAAAGAAAATTATAGGATTCACACAAAAACGTAAATGTAAGCACAAAACTATAGAGTTGTTTTACATCTTGAAAAATCTGGTGTGAAACACTCACACAACTTTCTCTTGCCAATGCAAATAATTAATAATAAACCTAACAGTATTAATAAAATATTAGAAATAAAACTAACCTCAAAAACATAACCTTATTTTAATCATGAGTGAATGACGCAAAATGAAAATCGAACTCAATTTGGCTTAAAAAAAAAAACGGAAAATCACTCTTTCACGCTAACACTAGGCTCTGTAGAGAAAAATTCTCTAAATAAAAGTTGTAGATCTCTTAATTTTCTATAAATTTTATTATATACACTTTTGTCGTGAAGTGCATACTAAGGCCGAAATCTTAAAAAAATCGATTTTGCACTCGTTTTCGTGAGAAAAAAACAGAAAATCACTAATTACCGCTAAACTAAGCGTTATACAAAAAAATGTTTGAAATAAAAGTTGTAGGTTTTCAAATTCTCTACAACTTTTATTATATAAATTTTTGCTCTAAAATTAATATTAAAGCCGTAATCTTAAAAAAACTTTTTTTACGTAAAAACACCCTCACCAAGAATTTCAGCAAACATGGCGCCTACCCTATCTTTTAGAGAATAAAAAATTAAGTAAATGAGGCGATTTTAAAAAAAATTTTAATAAAAAAAAGTGAAAAATTACACGAATAAACTACTACTTCCGGTTGACCGATTTTGATGAAAATGTTCGTATCGGGTCCGGTAGTGGTATGTAACTTAAGTTTCAAGTTTCAAGTTCGTGCGATGTTCCGTTCTTGAGATATTCTGTTCACACACACACACACACAGACCAATTGCTAAAAACATGTTTTTTGGGTTCAGGGGGTCTGAAAACGTATAGATCCGGTGAAGAGTGGATTTCTTAAAATCGACATGAAAACAATACTTTCCTTCCTATATATTCATATAGGCAAGAGAAAGTAAAAAAGCGTGATTGATGAAAAATAACAAATTAACATAATGAGTGAGAGAGCATTGTATGAATAATAATAATAATACCACAAGGTACACGATTACTATAAATTATTCTTTGAACAGTTAATTACATGCATAAATTAACAGAATAACTAAATTAAAACATTAAAAAATTAATATCAATAAATTATCTTGTTCTTAAATAAAAATTTATTAAAGCTTACATCCGACATGTACAGATAAAAAGTAACCTCTCTTTAGTTCGGACAGACCTAACCTACAATAAACTCTCAATTATGCGCGGCCGGTTTATCAGCGGTGCCTACAGTAAAACATTTTATGTATAAAAATCTGGTGTGAAACACACACAACTTTCTCTTGCCAATGCAAATAATTATGATGGGAGTCAACCACCTTACTTCATGCAGATCACTATTTAAAGAGCTGCAATTGCTCACAGTTCCTTCTTTGTACATTTTTGAAGTGATAATTTACGTAAAGAAAAATACCTTTTTACAGAATTTAGATGTTCACAACCACTACACAAGAAACAGAATCGATTATTATGTTGCTAATCACAACACTAAATTGTTTGAACAAAAACCAACTTATGCAGGTAGAAAATACATCAATAAATTGCTTCAAGGTTTAAAAAGTTGTGACAATTTAAGTCATTTTAAAAAAAGCTAAAACAATATTTGATTGATGAAACATTTTACAGTGTGCACGAATTCCTTTCTAAATAGTTTTGGTATTTAACTTTAATTAAACAAATATTGTGTACAATTTGATACAAAGGGGTTCATGACAAGCCTGCTGACTTAAGCAGTGGCATGAGGAAATTATTGGTAAGTGATGAATTTATCATTGTGTTTGGTTTTTTTTTTATTATTTATTGTGTGTGATATTTAATTCAATAGGGTTCATGACAAGCCTACTGAAGTAAGCAGTAGCAAAAACAATTTTTGGTGGTAAGTGATAAATTTATCATTGGTGATAAACTTTCAGTTTATCAGTTTTATCTTGACATGTCCTATACTCCCTTTGGAGTCTCCAGGATGAAAAAAAAACAATATTTTAATCATGAGTGAAAAACACCAAATGAAAATCGACCTCAGTTTGGCTTCAAAATACGGAAAATCACTCTTTCACACTAAACTAGCCTCTGTAGAGAAAAAAATGCTTGAAATAAAAATTGTAGAACTTTTAATTTCCTATAAATTTGATTATATACTATTTTGTCGTAAAATGCGTACTAAGGCCAAAATCTTACAAAAAAATCAATTTTTCACATGATTTCCAAAAATACCGGACTAAAGGAGAGGTGTTACAGTAGTCGTAAAATTTACGACTACAATATCAATACTACCACAAAAAAAAAGATAATTAGATAACGTGTACTGATGAAGTAACAAATTTCCAAGATTAAAAATATTATAAATAATACCACATAAAACTTCATTTTAAAAGTAAACAATTTTTTCGTGAAATTTTATGACAATAAATTGTACCATTTACGTTTTAAAAACACTTATTAAATTACAAAATACATTTTAACACTTAACACAACAAACATTAAACATTGTGCGCTCTGTAGCCAAATGGTCATACATTATTCAAATAACAAGAAAACAATTATTAATTTCATCTACAATCATTTCCAATCAACAATCATTTGATAACAGAATAAATTAATTAATAAGCGGAGATTCCGGGTTCGATTCCCAGCAAGAGTCTGGAAATTATTACGTACCAAAACCCATAGTTCCCGTCCCCTAACCCACCGTAGTCTCCAATGACCAAGCTGTCAATGCGACTTGAAATAAACAAAAAACAAAAACTTTAATAAAACAGTCAAACTTCGATATAACGAAAACCTTAATTTTAAAAATTGTTTTACTGCACCGCGACATATAATTAAATTATATGTAAATTTACTTCAGTTTAATGAATAAGTACCACCTTGATATAACGAAAAAATGACATGCAGCAAATAAGTACGTCGTAATATACGGTATTATTTACCATTACCGTATGTTTTGAAAACATAAAGAGAAACATTAAATTATGAATAACTGTATAATGAATTTCTCTATGGGTTTTAAGGTAGATTCTTTAGATTCCGAGGATTTAATGTACCTTCTCGTTTTCTCCAGCTTTTATACAAATTACAGCACATTAACAGTACTGTACTTACAATGTTACAATGTTTTACATCACATTACAGTACTATTTTATATAACAGTATTACTTATTTTATTTTATGTAGACATAATATTAAGACTGCGTTAGTTCCAATAACATTGCAGCACCAAATTAGAATTAGGTACAAGGTATTTTACAATTAATATTATTAAATTTACTGATTGCCGTTACAAAAATGCAAAAGAAACGTTGATAATTGTTTTGTTTTTTTTGCTTTTAATAACGTATTATAAATGTTTAAAATGAAAGCCAATAATTTTGTATAAAGAACAAATAAATTGATAGGAAGTGATGATAAAAAATAAAAAAATTGTTGTGAAATCATAGTAAATTAAAAATTTCTAAAAATATTTCATGCTTTGGAAACAACAGTAAGCAGTTCATAGGAATGACCAAAATGCAATACAGTAAACCCTCGTTAATCCGGACTAATTGGGGCTCTAAGTCGTCCAGATTAGTGAAAGTCCGGATTAAATGAAATACGAACGGGTAACCAAAATTAACCGATATAGCATTGTTCTGGGCGGAGTTTTACGCGCTTCCGCCACGGAGCGTGTACTGCACAACTTATTACCAATTCAGTGCCGCCTGTGTTACCGGTCTAACTTGTACCATTAATCTGAAATGATTTTTTTGTAATGAACCAAATAACGTTAACAAAAAAGTCACTGCAAAATAACGGTACAAGTTAGGTCAATAACACAGGCGGCACTGAACTGGTAATGAGCTGCGCAATACACGCCCCGCGGCGGAAGCGCGTGCTACACAAGATCCACCCACGGCAATGCTGTTTCGGTTATTTTTGGGAACTCCCACCTAACCTTAATATGAACAAAGGTACATAATGAAACACCCTTTATAGAAAACGAACAGTGCAACATTTTATAGAAAACAGATCAACAGTGCGCGTGCACTCTGCTACTAGTGCCAAATTTAGCTTATGGTAATTTTTTTAACCTGGTTATATACTAGTATTCTCAATATTAAATAAATTTACAAACCGATATCTACTTGAAAGTCAACTGGCTGTCCGGATTAAGCCAAGTTCGTGATAAAGGGGTCTGAATTAACGAGGGTTTACTGTATATGCAAATCAGATTAGGCACCCATTTGCGATTCGTAGCGGTCTTTTTAATGAAATAAATAATAATTGTATTAAATGAATTTAATTTGATAAAGTGGTAATGTAATTATCTAGCCAAACTCGTGCTTACAATGTACATTTCTTCTTTAATGTATTTTTAACATTGTAAGATTACATGTTAATGTAATTTTTTTTATAAAACCTTTTAGAAAGAAAATAACTTTAGAAAGAAAAAGAGTATCATTCCTAGGACACATACTCACAGTCGAAAAGCCCAGACTTGTGAACCGGCTGATCAACCATTTTTGGAATAAGGTGTCGACACCTAGGTGGCTGAAGGATGTACAGTGGGATGTATTGCCTGTTCCCAAGCTTTGTGCAGCTTAGAGGAATGCATTACGTCACTACTACTGTGACAGATTGCGTTAGTAGTTTTACTTGTACTATGTTTGTAGCAGTCAAGGGTACTATCCAAACTACATATTATATTCTGTGTCGCCGTCTACAGCGAATAGTCAAAACAACACCCATGTATGTCACCCCACTAGGAGGCAGCCTACTGCCTTGCGAATACCAATGAGATAATTAGTAGAGTGTTATGACGTAGCAGCAGTCTGGTACTTCGTCTGTCCCCTTCATCCTCCACCTGCACAAAGCTTAGATTCATACAGTAGAGGAACTTCGAAACACTCAACAAGACCTGCTAACAAAATCAGCTAACTACAACCAACTAGTCAAGACTAATATGGTAACATTCGAACCAAAAACCAGAAGAGTGTACAACAGGGTGTTTACCGATAAAGACTGGAAACAGAGATCGGAACGTTTTAAAAAAATGCAGGCCAAACGAAAGGAAGCCATGCTTAGGAGAGCGCGCTTTTCAAAGAAACCCAACACTGGAACAGACGTAAACTTGAACTAGAGTGATCCTATGAGGTCTCAAAATAAAAAAAAAATTTTAAAAAACTTTTCATATTTGTTCCCATGTTTTACTGCTTTCTTGGCCAGCCTGTTGGCGTAGTGGTTAACGTAACTGGCTTCTACGCCAGGGTCCTGGGTTCGATTCCCGGTCAGGTCTGGCATTTTTTCATCACTCATTTTCATTATCATCACTATCCACCATCTGCATTAGCAGAAATTGCAGAACAGTCAGATGTAAAACAAAAACAAAAAAAATACTCCTTTTTCTCCAACTTATTACGAACACTTTCGTGGTACGCACCGCTTCTTCAGGTAATAACATAAAGTATCTACAATAATTTTTGAAGCAACAATCGCGCTTTGTTAAAGTTTAAATTCAAATTGATCATTATATATAATAAATATGATAGATTAATTGAAGGGGTCGGCTGAAGAAAGTGCTAACCCACAAAATTTCCAGCATTATTTTTCTAAAATATTTTGTACAAATAAAATGTTTAGCACGTTTTAAACAGGATTCTATAGTTACAATCTTAAGAACTAATAGGAAAAAATCTGGTGTGAAACGCTCACACAACTTTCTCTTGCCTATGCAAATAATAAACAATAATCCTAACATTAGTAATAAAACATTAGAAATAAACAAAAAACTAACGTCAATAAACATAACCTAATTTTAATCATGAGTGGACGACCCAAAATGAAAATCGACCTCAGTTTGACTTAAAAATACGGAAAATCACTCTTTCTCACTAAATTAGGCTCCGTGAAAAAAAAAACAATTAGGCTCAATAAAAGTTGTAGATCTTTTAATTTTCTATAAATTTAATTATATACACTTTTGTCGTAAAATGCATACTAAGGCCGAAATCTTAAAAAAATCAATTTTTCACACTTTTTCGTGAGAAAAAAACAGAAAATCGCAAATTACCGCTAAACTAAGCGTTATACAAAAAAATGTTTGAATCAGAAGTTGTAGGATTTTTAATTCTCTACAATTTTTATTATATAAATTTTTGCTCTAAATTGCATATTAAAGCCGTAATCTTAAAAAAAACGATGTTTTTACGTGAAAACAGCCTCACCCAGAATTTCAGCAAACATGACACCTACCCTATCTTGTAGAGAATAAAAAATTGAGTAAATCAGGCGATTTAAAAAAAAATCGTAGGACCAGTTTTTGAGAAAATCGCAAAAAAGTGAAAAATTACACGAATAAACTACTATTTCCGATTGACCGATTTTGATGAAAATGTTTGTGTCGGGTCCGGTAGTAGTATGTAACTTAAGTAAGTTCGTACGATGTTCCATTCTTGAGATATTCTGTTCACACACACACACACACACACACACAGACCAATTGCTAAAAACATGTTTTTTGGGTTCAAGGGGGTCTGAAAACATTTAGATCCAGTGAAAACTCGATTTCTTAAAATCGACATGAAAACAATACTTTCCTTCCTATATATTCATATAGGCAAGAGAAAGAAAAAATAAATGTCTAACAAAACATTCAAAAACATGATTTGTAGATTTCAGTAAACTTTTAAAATGACATTGCGTTAAATTGTTTTGATGTGGGTTAGCACACTGTCTTCTCCCAACCCCTTCAATTATTCCGTACACAATTTTACAATCGTGATCCAAATCCTATAACGTTTGTATCGGCCTTAACACCAAATAAAACAAAAAACATCAATGACTGGTTGTAAATTTAACAGTTAATGGTTATTTATGATTATTTTAACAGTGATATTATTACATGATATGGAAGGCAATTTGATAATTATCTTCATTCATATTATTACTATTATTATTATTATTATTATTATTGTTACTATTATTGTATGTTTAAAAAAAAACAATAAATTTTCTGTGAATTATTTCATAACCATACAGAATATTAGAATATCTAACTTTAAAAAAAGTTAACAAAGAGGTAGCGGGTGAATTTTGGATGACGGTATCAGAGAGCTTCCTCGTTACACTTAGTAAAACCTCTACAGGTTCAAACCAGCCTTTCGGCTGATAACGTAAACAACAACAACATTCATTTCATTAAATGAAGCTCATACGAGGGTTATCCAGAAAATAACTTCCGTTTTGAAATAAAAAGTAAACGAGTGAAGATACAGAAACTTTATTATATACATATTACAACTAGTTTTTTTCTATTTTTCGACATAGTCGCCAAACAGATTCAAGCACTTGTCGTACCTTGGAACAGTCTTTGAAATACCCTCTGCATAAACATCTGCTGCCTGTGAATGTAGCCAACCATTCACGGCGTTTTGAAGCTCTTCGTCATTGGCGAACCGCTGAGATGAAAGCCACCGCTTCATGTTTAGGAACAGGTGAAAGTCACTAGGAGCCAAGTCCAAAATAAGCGTCGTGGCCTTCTGACACGTGGTGTTGTGTTTGTGCATGACAACGCTCGCCCTCATACAGCTCGAAGAACAAATGAACTTTTGGCCAAGTTTAAATGGGACGTTTTCGATCACCTCCTATACAGCCCGGACTTGGCTCCTAGTGACTTTCACATGTTCCCGAACATGAGATGAAAATGACGCCAATTATGAGATGCCGATGATTAGGAGTTGAAGTAGAAAAGAAAAAAAAAATTTAAATGACTAACAAAATCGAAGAGGTAAGTCCAATGGTTTAAAGCGTTTCAGTCTGTGAGTATCTTCGCTGTTGTCAAGGAGGCTAATCGCTAATGGATTCTGATGGTCTTCTAGTTTTTGTAAATGTTTTTCGCTATGTTGTTTAATTTCTTCTTTTATGAAGGGCAGGTTTAGGTCATTGTGTAGTATTTCATTTGTAACGTACCATGGGGCTGCAGCGATCAGTCTCAGGCATTTTGATTGAAAGCGCTGCAGTATTTCTATATTTGATGAACTAGCTGTACCCCATAGCTCTAAGCCATACGTCCAAATTGGTTTGAGTATTACTTTGTATACGAGTACTTTATTTTCAAGGGAGAGTTGAGACCTACTGCCTAAGAGCCAGAATAATTGACGTAACTTCAGCCCAAGTTGCTTTCGTTTCGCCTTATTAATTTCGGTTTTATTAATTATTGTGACAATAATTAATAAAATAATAATAATAATAATAATAACAATAATAGTACAACAGTTATAAAAATGATTATCGATAAATATTATTAATATTTAACAAAGATAAATTAATTACAATATACAACACTTCTTCTTACTCTTGTCGTAATTTGGCTTAAGAGGTGGTCGCTCGGACAATTGAAATTTACGAACTATCCGTACTAACTCGTGAAACGCTTGGTCTACGTTCATGCGTACTTTCGCACTGCATTCTATATACGGTACTTTAAGTTGGCGCGATAAATTTTGTGCTTCTGCTGTCGTTACCTGAAATTTATAAAAAAAAACACCAATAAATGTAAACCAGATATCACTTCTTTTTTTTTATTCCTAATTTGTGTACGTTGCAATCTGTTCAATTCAAAACAATAAGCAACCCCATGACCCAATGAAATGAAAATGATATGTATGACGTGTAAATGTGGTGTAGTCTTGTACAGACCCAGGCCGACCATTCCTGAGAGAGTATGGTTAATTAAACCCCAACCATTAAAGTACACCGATAACCACTGTCTAATATTCAAATCCGTATAAAAGTAACTACCTTTACTAGGATTTGAACCAGGAACCTTCGTCTCCAAAAATCAGCTATTAAACAGCTGATTTTGGCGACGACTTTACCTCTAGACCAACCCGGTGGATTTATATCAATTTTAACATAAAAATTTGGTGTGAAACACATACACACGGCTTTCTTTTGCCACTGTAAATAATGAAAACACCTATTTTTAATTTTAATCATGAGTGAATGATGCAAAATGAATATAACCTCAGTTAGGCTTAAAAATACGGAAAAACACTCTTTCACGCTAAACTAGACTCGGTAGAGAAAAATGCTTACATGAAAGTTGTAGGTTTTTTAATTTCTATAACATTGATTAAGTACACTTTTGTCGTAAAATGCATACAAACGCTGCAGTCTTTAAAAAAAAAACCATTTTTCTTAAAGATTTTGATGAAAAAAAAAACAGATCACTTATTGCCGCAAACGTAAGCGTTGTACAAAAAAATATTTGAAATAAAAGTCGTACGTTTTTAAATGTTCTACAACTTTGATTACATACACTTTTGCCCTAAATTGGATATTAACACTGCAATCCAAAAAAAACCATGTTTTTCTACGAGAGCACAGCCTTCATGAGAATTTCAGCAAACATGGCGTTTACCCTATCTTGTAGAGCATATTAAATGCAAATAAAAGTAGTAGAGCAAATTAAATATTAAATGAGGCGATTTTTTAAAAAAATCATAGAAGCAGTTTTTGAGAAAATTACAAAAATGTGAAAAATCACTCGAATAAACAACTACTTCCGGTTGACCGATTTTGATAAAAATATATGTATCAAGTACTTTTCTTACTGTTCCTAACTTAAGTTACAAGTATCAACTTTTTACCATATTTTGTTCACACGCCAGACACAACCACAAACAGACCAATCGCTAAAAACATGTTTCTTTGGGTTCAGGTGGTCTAAAAACCTATACATCCAGTAAAAGCTCGATTTAGAAAAATCGACATGAAAACAATATTTTCCTTGTCTGTACCTATATCCTTACAGGGCAAAAGTAACTAAAAATCTACGGTAAAACACTTACATGATTTTCTCTTGCCAATTATATCAAGATAGGTATACGGTTCGCCAATTACGGTGGCATGTAGGGAGGGTAGCGAGACAAGAGAGAGAATGTATTGCGACCGCCGTTCCCCTCAATTCATTTCAATCAGTGTACGGTGTTCAAGCGCAATAGTGACAATACGTGAGACGGTAGGGCACTCTGCCGGCCAGTTTCGTTCACTACACTCTAACAAGCTCATTTTCATCAAAAAATTCTGAAAAAATTACTTTTGCTTCCTGATGAATCTTATTTTATTACACTACAATTTTTTATTATACTTTGATATTTAGATAAGATACGCTCGTACAAAGTTAGACGTTTAAATCTCATCGCATTTTTTGCGTATCACGTAGGCTAATATAACTTCTTTTCCAGGACGACATAATACGCGTTTTATTATTTTGTTATAAATTATAAAATTTTATCTGTAATTCGATATTTGTTGGGAAGAGAGAGAAATAATAAACGAGCTTGAAAAAATCACTTTTTGAAGGGAAGTCAGAGATAAATCATCGTGTCTGGTGTCTCCTTCCTGTTAGTATTCTAAGAAGCTGAATCATTTTTTATAGCTGTGAACTTTATACCAAACATACGTCAATTTTTAGAAATCAACTACGCACGCACATTATTAGTTGTATGAAAATTTAACAAAAAGGACGCATAGTATATATAACAGTAAGATGGTATGACGTCCCTCTCTTTCGGGCCTGTCAAAACGTACGGTAGGTACATCATTTAGAAAAAAAACTTATTGTCTATTACCCCAAATTGAATCGCAGACATATTTCCCCGTATTTTGTGCGCGCGCAACTAATTTCGATGGCGTGCGGCGTTCGAAAGCGACACAAATGTCAAAACGATAACCGCACGAACAGAACACAATGAGTAGTGATTGCTACTTTAGAGGCAGCCTGTATCAGGATATGGGGCTGTGGTTGGGGAGCTACTCACTGCGCATGTGCGGCCCGCACGCCAGCCACCGTAGTTGGTTATAGTTATACAGTAAGCACATTTTTATGACATGGCATACAAAGAAGAAAGAAGAATGAATGAACGTTACCAGTCTTTGGTGATCCAGATCCGATTTGTTACCGACCATCAGCATCGGGAATTCGTCGCGATCTTTCACTCTTAAAATTTGTCTATGAAATTTGAATATCTCGTCGAAACTGGCTCTATCGGTGACTGCGAACACAAGTAAGAATCCTTCACCCGATCTCATGTACTGCTCTCTCATCGCACTGAATTCCTCTTGACCGGCCGTATCAAGGACTGTCAACAAACAAAAATTATTTTTTTGTACAAATTAAAAAAAAAAACTGAAAGACAAATTGAGGCGTTGCGGACCAGAAGCGTGAACTCAACAAACGGTAGTTCTGAGAAAAACACAAATTAAACTTTTTGATCCAAGGGCGAACTCGACAAAAATTCATGTTTTAATTATTCGTAATAAATTTTTATTACACACTCCCCGTGTTTTCCTCGTCAATCAGTGTCTACACTACCAGTAACTTTTATCTTATCTAAGACTGTACGGACACGTTTCTCACTAATCCCATGAATCCCATAAAACACTGTCCGGCAAACATCGTAGATAACTGTGCCTATAATAATTGTATATCTTATTCTTCGCAAAGTTCGACTAGGCCTACCTTTTACATAACTTCTCTTACAATCAGTTTTATGAAGAAGTTTGTAGAGGTAGGCATTTTGCAAATCGTAATTTTCAATGGCCCAAAATCATTAAAAACAGACGTAATATTATTATCACCAACATTTTTGAAGCAGCCGCAAGAACAACGCTCACCAATCTTCCTGGAAACCACAACACTATTGTTACAACGAGATACATACTGTTGACCAGTATTCCGTTGCTTTTTTGCTAAATTCTTCTTCAAATTTGGTGGAATGGATCGTCCTTTTTGGGAATACCCAGCTTCTTCGTCTTCCCTATTGTAACCTGTATCATATTCCATGACTAAATGTTCAGTAGCAGACTAACAGAGTATACACATATAAATCACTCAGCAAAAGACAGACTAATACTAGAGAAACAAGGACAGATATAACATGTCTGGAGTGTATAATGTATAGCGATAGTAAGGGGAAAGGGTAGAAGTGGGGTGGGATCAGTAGCGCAGAGGTGACAAGACTGACGCCTTGCTGTTGAGTTCGCCCTTCTGGTCCGCGCAACTATCGTTCAAAGTAAACTCCCTGATTTTTTCTACTTCTCTTTTCATATAATTTAATAGGCGAACTCAACAAAATATACCTATGAGATTGAAGTTTGTAACCCAAAGATACCAAATAAAATTAAAACAAAAAATGACCCTATGTTGAGTTCGCCCTTCTAGTCCGGAACGCCTCAATTTATGTTATATCTCTAGACCAATGGTTCTTAGCGTTTTAAACATTGCGACCCTCTTTTCGAATTGAGTATTTGCCGACCCCCCTCTCAATTATAATGTTTTTATATCTCCAATAGTTGTAAATTTTACTTAAAGATAGGAATAACTTTGGGTAAGAGTATGAGTGTATATTTGTGAGTAGTCAATCTGTTTAATAAGCAAGCTGTACAAAATGCTAACCAATAAAACCTAATCTTCATGGTGAACTGATAGAGCTATCAAGTGATCAGGCAATGAAATTTACTTCTTTTTTCTTGTTTTTGCGTCCTGGAGACTCCATGAGGAGTATAGGACATGTCAGCTAACGGGTGTTTCAAAAAGGACGCACTTTGAAGTTTAAGGGTTAATATTTTCTGCATAGGGAATATTTTTTCCCCCCAAATAACAGTTGGCACTACCGTACTCATTGTTGACCCATTGTGTATTACTGACATGTACTAGTGCTATCCCAGTATTCATTTGTGTCTGTAGTGTCTGTATAAGTTCAAACATGGTTTTTTCAAAGGATCTATGTGTTTTTATTATTGAAAGTTATTGCGCATATAAATCTTACGAACGAGTGAAAGACGAGTTCCAGTTAAAATTTCCCAATTCTGAAGTACCTAATAACACCACAATATCGCATCTGATTAATAAATTTCTTGAGACTGGCAGTGTACAGGATCGGAAAAGCACAGGTCGACCATCAGTGTTAACAGAACAAGTTTTGGACGATGTGAAACAACGTTTGACTACCTCACTCAGCAAATCACTTAGAAAGTTATCTTCACAGGCTGGATTATCACTATCTTCCGCTTTAAGGGCTACAAAAAAATTAAATCTGCATCCTTACCGCATCGGTGTCGTTCATGAACTGAAAGAAGTTGACCATGGGAAACGTATACAGTATTGTCGTTGGATACGTTCTCTTGTTAATGACAACGGTGTTGAAATATTGGATTGTGTTTATTTCAGTGACGAAGCATGGTTCCACTTGGATGGTTACATCAACAGCCGAAACTGGCGAATATGGAGCGCTCATAATCCTCACACATTTCATAAACGTTCACTACACGCATGTAAAATTGGTGTATGGTGTGCAATCTCCCGGCGTCGTATTGTTGGGCCTTTATTTTTTGACACATCTGTAGATGGTGTGGTGTACCGCAACTTAATTGAACAATTTATAGCGTTGTTAGAATTACACGATCGAGATTGTTGGTTTCAGCAGGATAACGGAACGTGCCGTACGTCTACTGAAACGCTGAATATGTTACGAGAATTTTTTGGCCATCGTGTGATATCACACGAGGATTGTGGCCACCAAGATCCCCAGATCTTACTCCTGCGGATTTTTTTCTTTGGGGGAATTTAAAGAGTAAGGTTTTTAAAAACAATCCTCATACATATGAAGAATTGAAGGCTAATATTGAAAGTGAGATTACAAACATTAATGAGCAAACACTACGAAAAGTGGCTGCAAATGTTATGAAACGTGTCCGAACTTGCATTACAAGCGGAGGAAGTCATTTTGAATATTTATTGTGAATTTTTAAAGGTACCTAATCTGAATGTTATAAAGGTAATAATTTCATACCGTATAATTTGTAATTACTTAATGTAATAAATTAGCGTTCTCAAACTTTGAAGTGCGTCCTTTTTGAAACACCCGTTATAATACCTGATATACCTATAACAATCACACAATTTTTGTACGCTATAAAAAGTTTCACTGATCAAGTAATTTTTCAGATTTTTTTTAAAGGAATGCAAATTATCACAACATTTTAAAAATTGGGGTAATTTATTCATGAATTTTCTCCTTGCATAAGTAGGTTTTTGTACAAACAATTTTGTTGAGTGATTAGCCACATAATAATCATTTCTTTTTCTTGTGTTATGGTTGTGAACACTGAAATTCTGCATAAAATTATTTTGCCTAACATACATAATCACCTCAAAAATGTAGAGAGAGGGAACTGTAAGCAATTTAAGCTCCTTAAATAATGGCCTGAATGAGGTTAGCTGGTTAGCTCCCACCATACACCTAATAGCTTTCTTTTCAATTTTAAAAACCCTATTCATATTACCCATACTAACATACCACAACAAATATGAGACAGAATGAGGCCATGATACGCTGCCATTAGTAATTTTTTATCATTTAATCTGGTAATTTGTTTTAGTGCAAATACCCCAGATGAAATTTTACTACAAACTTGATTGGTATAGAAGTCCCAAGACAAAAATCTATGTAGAGACTTTCAACAATGCGTGTGCCAACAAATTTTTGGATAACTATTAACAGGTTGACTGCTGTGAGACATATTTTTGTGTCTCAGTTCATATTGCCAGAAATGCTATGAGACACATATCAGTGTTTCATCACTTTCATGTTCTTTTGACTTCATTTGGTACTAACAGTTTTTTTTTTTTTTTAATTCCTAATATGTGTACGTTGCAATCTGTTCAATTCAGAACAATAAGCAACCCACGACCCAATGAGATGAGGATGATGTGTATGACATGTAAATGAGTTGTAGTCTTGTACAGACCCAGGTCGACCATTCCTGAGAGAGTATGGTTTATTGAACCCCAACCATCAAAGTACACCGGTAACCGCTGTCTAGTATTCAAATCCATATAAAAGTAACTACCTTTACTAGGATTTGAACCAGGAACCTTCGTCTCCGAAAATCAGCTGTTAAACAGCTGATTTTGGCGACGTCTTTACCTCTAGACCAACCCGGTGGGTTACTAACAGTTGAGCTGATTTCAGCAATAACCTTATACTTTTTCCTAGGTTTTATCCTAGGTTTTTTCCTAGGTTTTATCAGCTGTTAAACAGCTGATTTTGGCGACGTCTTTACCTCTAGACCAACCCGGTGGGTTACTAACAGTTGAGCTGATTTCAGCAATAACCTTATACTTTTTCCTAGGTTTTTATTCGGATTTTTGTACTTCTTTTAATTATAATAATTTGTGTTATTTTTAAATCAATTACAGTTATAATAATAATAAGTTAGCACTTTCAATGCTAACATTCGGAAAACTGCACATCGATATCTTTTATGTGAAGTGCCAGTGTCCAGTTTACCGGAGGTCCGTAAGTTCAGCATAAAGTCCGGATAACCGAACGTTTACAAAAATAATTTTTTTTAAACAAAAATTAATGGAATAATATATTTTGAGACGGCTGCCGGGGCGTAGTAACTAGCGTGCTAGCCTACAAAGCAAAAGGTTCCAAATTTGATTCCCGGCTTGGTTCTAGAAATTTTAACACATTACCGTACCGAAACCCACAGTAGTCGCAAATGATCAAGCTGTCAATGCGACTTTAACTAAACTCAAAAAAAATGTATTTTGAATATTTTTAGTGTTAGAATGACTTTTTTTGTCATCAGTCTCTCGACTGATTTGATGCAGTTCTCCAACCTGTTCTATCTTGTGCAAGTCGTTTCATATCTGCATACCTGTAACACCCTACATCTTTTGTAATTTGCTTTATATATTCTAATCTTTGCCTCTATAATTTACTCCCTCAATATTACCCTCCATTATTAATAGCCCAATACCTGGATGTCTTAGGATATGCCCCACTAGCCTATCCCTTCTTTTGGTAAGATGCTTCCATATACTTCTTTTTTCATCCACTCGCCTAAGAACCTCTAAATTACTTATTTTGTCCTCCCACCTAATCTTTAACATTTTCCTATAACACCACGTTTCAAAAGCTTCTATCCTCTTCTTTTCTACAGCCCCTATCACCCACGTTTCACTTCCGTATAATGCTACACTCCAAACATAATGTTTTAAGAAATTTTTCCTAATCTGTAAATCAATGTTTGTAGTCAGTAAGCTGTTTTTCATTTCAAAGGCTTTTCTGGCTTGAGCAATTCTACTCTTGATATCACTTGTGCTTCTACCATCCTTTGTTATTTTACTCTCCAGATAGCAGAATTCCCCAACTTCCTGTATGTTTTCGTTGCCTACTTTTAAATTTCCCATCTCTTCTAAACCACTCTTGCTGCTGCACAACACTTTCGGTTTGTTCTTATTAATTTTCATGAAGTTATTCTTTCTCAAGATCTCATCCATTCCATTTAAGGCATCCTCTAGTTCTTTCTTTATCTCGGCTAATACTACTATATCATCGGCGAATCTCAGCATTTTTATTGTTTCTCCTTGAATTTTTATTCCTGCGTCAAATTTCTCCTTCACTTCATTTATAGCCTCTTCTATAACAAGTTAAAAAAGTAATGGTGACAAAGAACAACCTTGTCGTACACCTTTTCTTAGACTTTTTTTGTTGTTGTTTAGGTCAACAGCCGAATGGCTGGTTTGAACCTGTAGAGGTTTTACTAAGTAAAACGAGGAATGAGGTGGTTTACCATTGCCTTCCTCACTGAGTGGAAAAGTACGCTTATCAGCATGCCGGGCCCTCTGAAAAGCACATATTTTCCACTCTGTAAATGACAACTTCACTTTATTCACCACAGGGTCTGGCTGTACAATGAAATTCATTACTTTCAGAGAAGATAACTCTGATTAGTGTCTTTTACACCTCTTTTTTTTTATGAACACAATAAAAATTAATTTTTAAAAGAAAATTTTATTTTTCTGAAACGTTGAAATTTTGATTGACAATGAACGGTAAGCTTACGCCTGAAAGTTATCGAAACAAGGGTTATCACTTTTTGTGCGCCCTTGTACAAATTACATGGCACTTTAGATCAAACTTTTAAATATTGTTCGAGCACCGAAAGGGTTAATGAACTCTATAATTTTAGATGACTAATGTCTTATGTTGATGCAACTTTTACACAGTAAAAAATAAAATGAAATGCATAATTTTATAGAAAAATAAACAAGAAATAAAATACAGACTGTCAAGTTTAGCTGGGACATCATCAATGACACACTGCTTTGTATACGAATCCTCAATGGTCGGGTCATAATCGGTCACAAAGTAACTCTGAAACAGAAAACATTAAAATTATTAATAATTAACCGACATATACTTACAAACACATAAAAAAATAATATGATGTGAAACACTCACACGACTTTCTCTTGCCAATGTAGATAATGAACAACATAACCTATGTTTAATCATAAGCAAACAATGTATATGAAAAACATACACTGTTATAAACTTCTCTAAACGACCATCCCTCCCTCCAAACGAATATGGTGTGAAACACTCACATGGCTTTCTCTTGCCAATATAGATAATGAACAACATAACCTACGTTTAACCATGAGTAAACAATGTAATATGAAAAACATATACTGCTATAAACTTCTCTGAACGACCAACCCTCTCCCCGAACGAATATTTGTGGAACCGATTTTATTACTCATAAGACCAATGTAAAATAAAATTTAGCTAAACAGTGTCATAATATTGTTTTGATATCTCTGTCGTCTGCCCATAACAGACAGGTGGAGTGTCAAATTATTTACAGTCAATCTGTTCGTTGCAGGGCTAAAATAAATAGTTCTGTTTCTTATCACATGGCCAGCCAATTAAATTACTGAATCATTTAGAACAGAAGAGGTAGAGGTGTAAAAGATACAAATCAGAGTTATCTTCTCTGAAATGCAAATGCTTACAGTGAGATGCTTTGAAAACTGTGTCAAGCAATAGAGAACAAGTACCATGAAATGCTCACAGCAGCATTATTTTCATCCCTGACAATGCTCACCCTCAAATTGTAAATGTGACACAACAAATTTTAAAAAATTTTGGCTGGGAACCAATTCGACCACCCTCCATACAGTCCAAACCTTGCTCCTAGTGGCTACTTTCTTTCCTTGCGCCTGTAAAATGATCTTGCTGGCAAAAGATTCAATGATAATGACGAGATCGAAAAACCATGTTACTAACTGGTTGAAATCACAGGGAAAAATTTTTATGGTGAACTAATACAAAAGCTTACAAAAACTGGTGGTACTGATGTGGAAAAATAGTTTAAAAAATAGAAATTCTTTGGAAATAAATTGTTTTACTTAATACGTACAGTATTTGTTTTCTTTCACCAGTAAAACGGAACTTACTTTCTGGATGTACCTCGTAATAATTTTCTTTTCTTTTGCTTATATGAAAATATAGGAAGGAAAGTATTGTTTACATGTCGATTTTTTGAAATCAAGTTTTTACCGGATCTACACGTTTTCAGACTACCTGAACCCAAAAAACATGTTTTTAGTGATTGGTCTGAGTGTGTGTGAAAAAAATATCTCAAGAATGGAATCGTATGAAGTTGAAACTTAAAATTTAAGTTAGGTAGCCTACCACTAGAGGACCCGACACGAACATTTTCATCAAAATCAGTCAACCGGAAGTACAGGCCAAGCCAATTGCTATGAGCGCTGGGCTACGCATGCGCATAATTGACTTGCACCAGCATACCCCTTCGACCTACAGTTACTGTAGATGTACAGTCAGAGTGTTGTTGAAAATTGACAACGCCCATTGTATTTTTACTTTCTCTTACCGGATCTATACGTTTTCAGACCCCCTGAACCCAAAAAACATGTTTTTAGCGATTGGTCTGTGTGTGTGTGTGTGTGTCTGAACAGAATATCTCAAGAACGGAACATCATACGAACTTGAAACTTAAGTTACATACCACTACCGGACGCGACACGAACATTTTCATCAAAATCGGTCAACCGGAAGTAGTAGTTTATTCGTATAATTTTTCAGTTTTTTGCGATTTTCTCAAAAACTGGTCCTACGATTTTTTTTAAAATCGCCTATTTTACTCAATTTTTTATTCTCTACAAGATAAGGTAGGCGCCATGTTTGCTGAAATTCTCGGTGAGGCTGTTTTCACGTAAAAACGTTGTTTTTTTAAGATTACGGCTTTAATATAAATTTTAGCGCAAAAACTTATATAATAAAAATTGTAGAGAATTTAAAAACCTACAACTTCTGTTTCAAACATTTGTTTGTATGACGCTTAGTTTAGCAGTAATTAGCGATTTTCTGATTTTTTTCTCACGAAAACGTGTGAAAAATCGATTTTTTTAAGATTTTGGCCTTAGTATGCATTTTACGACAAAAGTGTATATAACCAAATTTATAGGAAATTTAAAGATCTACAACTTTTATTTAACGTATTTTTCTCTACAGAGCCTAGTTTAGCGTGAAATAGTGATTTTCCGTATTTTTAAGCCAGACTGAGGTTGATTTTCATTTTGAGTGTTTCACTTATGATTAAAATAAGGGTATGTTTATTGAGGTTAGTTTTTTGTTTATTTCTAATATTTTATTACTAATGTTAAATTATATTATTAATTATTTGCATTGGCAAGAGAAAGTTGTGTGAGTGTTTCACACCAGATTTAGTACCCATGCAGTTCCATTGTTGATTACATAACGATGCACTATTGCAGTACACACAAGACTATACTGATGCAGATGCACGTTTTACCCAACGCTCTCCTTACCAATACGCCGGGGTCCCGGGTTCGATTCCCGGTCAGGTCTAGCATTTTTGCCGGCCGCGTTGGCGATGTTGGTAACGTGCTCGCCTCTCATCACGCGGTCTTGGGTTCGAATCCCACTCAGGCATGGCATTTTTTCATACGTTACAAAAAATTCATTTCATTCTTCACCGTCTGCATTAGCAGCAATTTGCAAAACAGTCGGACGTTAAACCAAAAAAAAAAAAAAAAAAAAAAAAAATCTCCTTACCAAAATCAGGCTATAGTAGTTCATTCGTGTAATATTTAATTTTTTTGCGATTTTCTCAAAAAAGGCTCCTACGATTTTTTTAAAAATCGCCTTATTCATTACATTTTTTATGCTCTACTAGATAGGGTAGGTGCCATGTCTGCTGAAATTCTTGGGGAGGCAGTCCTCTCGTAGAAAGAAAATGTTTATTTTAATATTTCATCTTTAATTATGCATTTCAGCACAAAATTTTACACAATAAAAGTTGTAGAAAATTTAAAACCTACAAATTTTATTTCAAACAATTCTTTGTATTCCACTTAGTTCAGCGGTAATTAGTGATTTTCTGTTGTTTTTTTCATGAAAATCTGTAAAATTGATTTTTTTTAAAGATTTCGGCCTTGGTATGCATTTTACGACAAAAATGTAAAAAAAAAATTTATAGGAAATTAAAAGATTTACAACTTTTATTTAGAGCATTTTTCCTAACGGAGCTTAGTTTAGCGTGAAAGACTGATTTTCCGTATTATTAGCCAAACTAAGGTTGATTTCATTTTGCATCATTCACTCATGATTAAAATAAGGTTATGTTTTTTGAAATTAGTTTTTTATGGTTTATTTCTAATGTTACGTTATATTTTCCATTATTTGTATTGGAAAGAGAAAGTCGTGTGAGTGTTTAACAGCAGATTTTTAAAGATCTTTTCACGACGTAAAATGAAATTTACGTTGTTTATAACGAAGCTGTAAAGGTGTAGATGAAGTTAAAATGTGAAACATCAGGGCACTACGCAATTTTTTTTATCTACGTAGCATAAATCCGCCGATGGGAGATGAGTTGACGGGGGTCACACGCCGGGGGCCAATATTTACAAAACTGTAACAGTGGGAGGGACAGAAGATGAGCATAAAAATGTATTTTTTTAACTGACTTATAAAAGAGTGACTAATACATGGAAGAAGGGTTTCGGGGGGGATAAGGAGAGGACAGTGGGAAGTAAGGCCGACTACACACCTATTTTTACTTTCTCTTGCCTATATGAATATATAGGAAGGAAAGTATTGTTTTCATGTCGATTTTTCGAAATCGAGTTTTCACCGGATCTACACGTTTTCAGACCCCCTGAACCCAAAAAACAATTATTTAGCGATTGGTCTGCGTATGTGTGAACAGAATATCTCAAGAACGGAACATTGTACGAACTTGAAACTTGAAACTTAAGTTACATACTACTACCGGACCTGACACGAACATTTTCATCAAAATCGGTCATCCGGAAGTAGTAGTTTATTCGTATAATTTTTCACTTTTTTGTGATTTTCTCAAAAACTGGTCCTACGATTTTTTTTAAAAATCGCTTGATTTACTCAATTTTTTATTCTCTACAAGATAGGGTAGGCACCATGTTTGCTGAAATTCTCGGTGAGGCTGTTTTCACGTAAAAACATAATTTTTTTTAAGATTACAACTTTAATATGCAATTTAGCGCAAAAATGTACATAATAAAAGTTGTAGAGAATAAAATATCCTACAACTTTTATTTTAAACATTTTTTGTGCAACGCTTAGTTTAGCAGTAATTAGCGATTTTCTGAATTTTTCTCACGAAAACGTGTGAAAAATCGATTTTATGAGGATTTCGGCCTTAGAATGCATTTTAGGACAAAAGTGTATATAATAAATTTTATAGAAAATAAAAAGATTTACAACTTTTATTTAACGCATTTTTCTCTACAGAGCCTAGTTTAGCGTGAAAGAATGATTTTCCATGTTTTTAAGCCATACTGAGGTAAATTTTCATTTTGCGTCTTTCACTAATGATTAAAATAAGGTTATGTTTATTGAGGTTAGTTTTTTGTTTATTTCTAATGTTTTATTACTAATGTTAGGTTTATTGTTAATTATTTGCACTGGCAAGAGAAAGTTGTGTGAGTGTTTCACACCAGGTTTTTTATCTACATAGCATAAATCCGCCGATGGGAGATGAGTTGACGGGGGTCACACGCCGGGGGCCAATATTTACAAAACTGTAACAGTGGGAGGGGCAAAAGATGAGCATAAAAATGTATTTTTTTTAACTGTCTTATAAAAGAGTGACTAATACATGGAAGAAGGATTTCGAGGGGGGGAGGAAAGGAGAGGACAGTGGGAAGTAAGGCCGACTACACCTATTTTTAATTCACATCTCACTCACTATTTATTATGGCCGTGCGTGCGTGCGTGCGTGCGTGAACGAACATAAAAACGAAACTGCCGCCGCCCGTCTGACCTCATTAGTGAATAAGAAACATCGCTTAACATGACACAAAACTTCAAAATTATTATCGAATTAATGAAAGAAAAAAAACACGAACCAACACACTGTCCATCATGTAATTAATATTTAAAGACGACAAATTAATTGGACATCATTTCAGTTTAAAAAGAGTTAATAAAAAAAACTGGTGTGCAACACTCTCCCGACTTTACCTTTCCAATGAATTTTTTTGTCATCAGTCTCTCGACTGGTTCGATGCAGTTTTCCAAGCTATTCTAACTTGCGCAAGTCGTTTTATATCTACATACCTTAAACACCCTACATATTTTGTAATTTGCTTTACAAAATTACAAAATTTTGTAATTGCCTCCCCCTACAATTCACTCCCTCAATATTACCCTCCATTATTGATAGACCAATACCTGGATGTCTTAAGATACGCCCTAGCCTATCGCTTCTTCTGGTAAGATGCTTCCATATACTTCTTTTTTCATCCTCTCGCAATCCTACTTATGATATTACTTGTGCTTCAACCATCCCTTGTTTTTTTACTCCCTAGATAGCAGAATTCCCCAACTTCCTTTATGTTGTCGTTGCCTACTTTTAAATTTCCCATCTTTTCTAAACCACTCTTACTGCTGCAATTAGGGGGACCCTCCCTTGTAGTAAGCCTATTATATAAACAGTTCCGAGGGAGGTGGAGGGTTGTTTGCTGATGTCGGATCAAGTAGCCAGACGGTGGGTTTTTGGTTGGTAAGGCGGTTGCGGCCTCCTTGAGGCTGGACGAGGACGCCTCAATTGAGTCCAACACTCCCTCAATATTACCCTCCATTATTGATGGACCAATACCTGGTTGTCTTAAAATATGCCCCACTCCTATCCTTCTTCTAGTAAGATGTCTCCATATACTTCTTTTTTCATCCACTCGCCTAACAACCTCAAAATTACTTATTTTGTCCCCCCACCTAATCTTTAATATTTTCCTATAACAGCACATTTCAAAAGCTTCTATCCTCTTCTTTTCTACAGCTCCTATCACCCACATTTCACTTCCGTATTATGCTACACTCCAAACATAGTGTTTTAGACATTTTTCCTAATCTGTAAGTCAATGTTTTCTGTAGTAAGTAAGCTGTTTTTCATTTTAAAGGCTTTTCTAGCTTAAGCAATCCTACTTTTGATATCAATTGTGCTTTTACCATCCCTTGTTATTTTACTCCCTAGATAGCAGAATTCCCCAACTTTCTCTATGTTGTCGTTGCCTACTTTTAAATTTCCCATCTTTTCTAAACCACTCTTGCTGCGCTGCAAGTAGGGAGACCCTCCCTTGTAGTATTATATAAACAGTTCCGAGGGAGGTGGAGGGTTGTTTAATGATGTCGGATCAAGTGGCCAGGCGGCGGGTTTTTGGTTGTTAAGGCGGTTGCGGCCTCCTTGGGGCTGGACGAGGACGCCTCAATTGAGTCCAACACTACTTACCCCATCGTGAGGGAGTGAACATGAGTGTTTCTCGCCGCCTCGGATAAAAAAAAGTAGGGGGACCAACCGTAGCGCAGTGGTAGCACGCTAGCCTTACAACGTGAACGTCCCGAGTTCGATGCCCGAGTAGGGTCTGGAAATGTTCACAAGTTAAAACCCACTGTAGTCGCTAATAATTAAGCTGTTGATGCGGCTTAAAATAAATTTAAAAAAAAAATTGTAAAATTTTTAATTCTCTACAACTTTTTATACTATACACTTTTTCCCTAAAATACAAATCTTTAAAAAATATTTTTTTACAACGAGATCACAGCTTCCCCAAGAATTTCAGAAGAAATTGCGCTTACTCTATCTTGTAGAGCAAAAAAAAATAGTAGATTAAATAAGGCGATTTTAAAAAATCGCAGGAATCGTTTTTAAGAAAATTACAAAAAAGTAAAAAAAAAATCATGATAAACTTTTACTTCCGGTTCAGAGATTTGTTCGTTATGCTATCTAACTGAAGTTCCGAGTTTAACTTCTTACGATATTACGTTCTTGAGATATTTTGTTCACATATATACAAACAGAACAATCAATAAAAACATGTTTTTTGGGTGTACAAGGGGCCTGAAAACGTGTATGAAAATTCTATACGAAAACAATACTTTCCTTTCCAGTAATTCAGATAGAGTAAGAAAAGATGAAAATGATTGATGTTTTACAATGAGCCAGTGAATTTTCTATAGAATTGAATGAACGATAAATTGGTATTTTTAATAAAAAAAGTATACGAAATAAAATTTTGGCATTATGTTAAACGTTTATTTACAATCAACCCCTCCCACCAGTGTTTCCCTGCTCCCCAACCCGTCCCGTCCACTAAACGTGGATCTACTCAACTCAGGCCAAACGTAAACAGAATATCGCCACCGGCCGGTGTAGTTATTCATTTACACAGAAGGTCGAACTTCTTCCAACCGAAATGATATTTCGGTTTACAGTTACCTGCTGTCTGATGACTCACTTTAATTTCTACTCTCCAATTTATCTTCAGTCTGTTTGTTACTTTTTCGCTCTCTCCCTCCATCTCTCTCGCTCCTCTCCCACTCTCTCTCACACACACACTCTCTCTCTACACCTCTCTCTCACTCTCACACACTCTCCCTCCCTCCCTCACTCTCCCTCTATCTACCTCTCCCACTCTCCCCTTCACTCTCTCTCCCCCACTCCCCCCTACGGTTTATAGTTACCTGCTGTCTGATGACTCACTTTAATTTCTACTCTCCAACTTATCTTCAGTCTGTTTGTTACTTTTTCGCTCTCTCCCTCTCCTCTCCCACTCTCTCTCTCTCTACACCTCTCTCTCTCTTACACACTCTCCCTCCCTCACTCCCACTCTATCTACCTCTCCCACTCTCCCCTTCTCTCTCTACCTCTCCCCACTCCCCCTTCTCTCCCTCTCCCTCATTCCCCCTCTCTCTACCTCTCCCACTCATACTCTCTCTCTCTTTCTCTCCCTCCTGAAGAACTATTACCACGACGATAGTAGGCCTATTAGCTGCTAGCAAAATAGCGTCATATGTTGTTTAGGTCATCAGCCTGTAGGCTGGTTTGAACCTGTAGAGGTTTTACTAAGTAAAACGAGGAGTGAGGTGGTTTACCATTGCCCCTTACTCACTGAGCGGAAGAGTACGCTTATCAGCATGCCGGGCCCTCTGATATGCACATATTTTCCACTCTGCAAATGACACCTTCACTTCATTCACCACAGGGTCTAACTGTAAAGTCCAGCCTCTCTTAGTTTGCTCCTAATGTAAACAAATAATGACGTCACTGAGCATGCGCATTATATCAAAATGTGTACACGCTGATTAAAATGCAACAACAAAATACTTTCAAAAGTATTTAAATACAAAATACTTTTAAAAGAATTTTTATAAATGAAATGACTTACATCATATCATGACTGATGTTTTTAGTACTTTAAGTACTTATAATTTAAAAAATAGTTAACTTAATAGGAATACGATATCCGTAAAGTCGCGGACTCTAGCGTGCACCCTGTAGTAGCTGGCTTTTGTTTGTTGACAGTAGGAGCAAACTAACAATGGTTCAACTATATAATGAAATTCATTACTTTTAGAGGAGATAACTCTGATTAGTGTTGACTAGTATCTTTTACACCTCTACCTCTTCTGTTCTTAAATGATTCAGTCATTTAATTGGCTGACCACGTGATAAGAAACCGAACTATTTATTTTAGCCCTGCAATAAACAGATCGAGTGTAAATAATTTGACCCTCCGTCTGTCTGTTATGGGCAGAAGCGTCATATAAAATAGCAAAATAGCGTAACGGGAACGAATAACTGTAACATTGTTATAGTTTGCTATAACTGGAAAAATTAAGACAAGAAAACCAAACAGTACATTTTTTCAGAAGTCATTTCTCTATCTTAAAAGGCGATTCGTTAACGTACTTCCACCCCATCTACACAGTATTATGTCACCACATCTATTAAAACATTAACTAAAATATCATATAATATCGATCTGTGAGAAAGAACTTGAGAAACTTTTCCAGGTCTTAAAATAACTGTTATATTAGTTTTTAATTTTCTCTTTGCGACAGTTTAACTGTCTCTTTATGCTCATTTATTGAATTAATTTCGTATAAAGTTAAAATATTTACGTTGTGTTAGTTAAAATATATTATTGTTAAGTAGTTAATAGTTATAAAATAAAAATTATAATATCGCTATTATAATATAGCTACCAGTAGTAATTTAACTTAGTAATTTTATAGTAGTTATAAGTATTTAAGTGAATAAATGTTTTTGTTCTGTATACTCCTCCTATGCGCGGACAGAACTCTTTGAGAAGAAGAGTTTTTGCGTATAAGTATATTTAGTTTAAAATATTGTACATAGCTTAGTATAGTCATGAATTGTAATTTTAATGTAGCTATATTTTACTAAATAAAATAAATAAATAAAACTTATAGCAGCTAAATTCGTTAAAGCGCTAATATTCGCTAGTGACTTTTTAAAATGTCTGATTTTACTAGCGCTAGTAAGTAGGAGAGTAAATATCACGTGTGATTGACTAGCGCTAGTAAACTCCCTCGGTGTGAACGTTTGGAAACGTTGTTATACGCTCTATCCCATGTAACTGTGCAGCGCGTCAAAACATGAACGTATTAAAATTGTGACAGAACGTAGCTCGATCCATTCGAGTAACAAAAAATTGTTCTTAGCATAGCAGATGAAACTTGCTATATACTAATTGAAACATATACTAATTACAAAATCTGATGTGAAACACTCACACAATTTTCTCTTGCCAATGCAAATAATTTAAACAATATAACCTAACATTAGTAATAAAACATTAGAAATAAAGAAAAAACTAACCTCAAAAAACATAACCTTATTTTAATCATGAGTGAAAGACGCAAAATGAAAATCGACCTGTTTGGCTTAAAAATACGGAAAATCACTCTTTCACGCTAAATTAGGCTCTATAGAGAAAACGCTCTAAATAAAAGCTGTAGATCGTTTAATTTTCTATAAATTTGATTATATATATATACACTTTTGTCGTAAAATGCATACTTAGGCCGAAATCTTTAAAAAATCGATTTTTCACACGTTTTCGTGAGAAAAACAGAAAATCGCTAATTACCGCTAAACTAAGCGTTATACAAAAAATGTTTGAAATAAAAGTTGTAGAATTTTAAATTCTCTACATTTTTTATTTATAAATTTTTGCGCTAAAATGCATACTGAAGCCGTAATCTTAGAAAAACAAATTTTTTACGTGAAAACAGCCTCACCGAGAATTTCAGCAAACATGGCGCCTACCCTATCTTGTAGAGCATAAAAAATGTAGTGAACCAGGCGATTTTAAAAAAAATCGTAGGACCAGTTTTTGAGAAAATCGCAAAAAGTGAAAAATTACACGAATAAACTACTACTTCCGGTTGACCGATTTTGATGAAAATGTTCGTGTCGGGTCCGGTAGTGGTATGTAACTTTAGTTTCAAGTTTCAAGTTCGTACGATGTTCCGTTCTTGAGATATTTTGTATACACACAGACACACGCACTGACCAATCGCTAAAAGCATGTTTGTGTGGGTTCAGGTGGTCTGAAAACGTGTAGATCCGGTGAAAACTCGATTTGTCAAGGTGAAAATCGACATGAAAACAATACTTTCCTTTCTATATATTCATATGGGCAAGAGAAAGTAAAAATACGACGTAGAAAGAAAATTCATAGAGTCGGCCTATTATAAAACATCAGGTCTGTCGCCGGTTGTTTTGACTGAAGGCGTTTGTTAGAGTGAAACATGATTACGCATCGCTTTTACTGACTTTCGACCCGTAGTCTGTTTATATCTGCTGCACGGTTCTGTGGGATATACTGTAGTCACAGTTATCTCCTCTAAAAGTAATGAATTTCGTTATGCAGCCAACCCCTGTGGTGAATGAAGTGAAGGTGTCATTTGCAGGGTGGAAAGTAGGTGCTTTTCAGAGAGCCTGGCGTGCTAATAAGAATACTTTTGCAATCAGTAAGGATTTAAAATTATCTACAACTTTTACTAGATACATTTTTGCGCTAAAATGCATTTTAAAGCCGCAATCAATTTTTTACGTGAAAACAGCCTCCCCAAGAATTTCAGCAAACATGGTGCCTACTCTATCTTGTAGAGCATAAAAAGCCTGCGTCCTGTTGTTGAATCTGTTCTTCCCCTCCGAGCAATTTGGTTTTCGTCAAGGACACTCCACAACTACCCAACTCCTCCGCATCGTCACGGCACTTGTGGATGCCAGAAATTCTTACTGTGACACGACGGCTGTGCTGCTTGATTTTCGGGCTGCATTTGACCGCGTCTGGCATATGGGCCTCCTTTACAAATTGGCACAATTCTTTCCCCCCTCAACTGTCCGATTACTCCATTCCTATCTTACTGGAAGACAATTCCAAGTCTCTGTCACTATTCCTCAGTTCCACATGGCCATGTCCCCACTCACCCCTTCGTCCGCGGGTGTACCTCAGGGCTCGGTCCTTGGGCCCATCCTCTATCTTATGTACACCTTCGATTTTCCTGTCCGTGATTCAATCCAATTCGGACTGTTTGCCGATGATGCTATTCTGTACCGTCACGGCAGATGCCTCCGCCTCAATTGCCGCGCGCTTCAAACTCAGCTTCTAGACATCACTAGCTGGTGTCGTGTCTGGAGACTATCACTTAACCCCACAAAATGCGAAGCAATCCACTTTACACTAAAACGCAATGTTCCTCCGCCTCTACGATTGGAAGGGGAACTCCTCCCATGGCAGAACAGCGTGAGATATCTAGGGGTTGACCTAGATAAACGACTGACACTTCGACAGCACATTGACAGCAAGCTTAGCAAGGGTAGGGCCTTGTTCGCTTTACTCATCCCTTTGTTCCTCTCTCCTGCATACTCCTCAAAACTGAAACTTCTGATGTACTCCTCTATCCTACGTCCTTTCCTTTTGTACGGGTCACCGGTATGGTGGCCCTTTCTCTCCAAGTCCAACAAAAGACGTACTTCAGCGTACCAGAACAAAGTCCTCCGGTGCATCACACAGTTCCACTATCTTATATCCAATCGCATCATACACGAACACCTTCTCTTCCCTTCTATGGAGGACTTTATTTACAATACCTCGAAACGGCTACACGACGCTGGGAAAACTGGCGGACCCCAGATCATTCAGGACTTGTACCGACGCCCACATCCACCTGAAGTCTCTATGCTATTACCGTTCCACGACTTCATCTAAATTCCAGTATGACCCACTTAACAAAATTTAGAGTTGTCACATTTTTATTCCGCCCTGTATTCCTCTTATTTGCCCATGCCCCTTCTACTTGTATGACACTCCCCCCAGTTGGTAGTTGTCCCCATGTTCCTATGCATAATCACTCCACTACGGTGAAAAGAGCCGCCATTTTAAATTAGTAAACACTCAGAAAATAAACAGGCCGGTGATTATGCCAAACTCTACCCTTTTCGTCTCCCCTGAAATCATAAACAAACCCCTACCTTAAATTATACCTTTAGTCCACTTTCAGTAAAATGCATGCCTTCCCTTCACCAAGATAATGGGACTCCCACAAAACTGAAAAAGGCCACTGAAATATAAAATAAAATAAAAGAGCCGCTCTTAAACCCGCTTGTCCCTTACTTTAAATTTTCCACAGATAACTTCTAAAAATGAATTACCTCCTTTCAAGTCCCAGTTCCAATGTCCCACGAACCAGAATCCTATTTCCTATTTAAACTATAAAATTCCCCCTAAATTTCTTGAGGTTGCAATTATTCTGTTATAATGTTCCCCGAGCGACCAGGTGTTCCTTAACACGATGTCGCCATCATAGGGCTTCTTGGCCCTCTCAACCAGGATTCAGGATTCAGCATAAAAAATTAGTAAACCAGGCGATTTCTAAAAAAATCGTACGACCCGTTTTTGAGAAAATCGCAAAAAAGTTGAAAATTACGCGAATAAACTTCTACTTCCGGTTGACCGATTTTGATAAAAATGTTTGTGTCGGGTCCGGTAGTGGTATGTAACTTAAGTTTCAAGTTTCAAGTTCGTACGATGTTCCGTTCTTGAGATATTTTGTACACAGGTATACACACACGCGCGCGCTCTCTCTCTCTCTCTCACACACACACACACACACACAGACTAATGCCTAAAAACATGATTTTTTTGGATTAACTATTTTTTTGTAGCCCTGGAGTTAAAAGATTGGAACTAACATAAAAACATATAACATTTAATGGATGCAGCATCAAAATCGGTCAATATATGAATAAAACGTAGTAATACTTAATTGAAAATGGAACCAGAAAATCATTCTGGTTTGCCATATGTTGTTCAATATCTTATCCTTTCACTCGGAACTTGTAAAGTTACAACACAAAACTTTGTAATGCATTATTAATATGGAGATAAAGAAAGAGGAAAAAAACCTATATGTAAACAAGTTGCAGAAAGGAGTCAGTTGTCCGATCCGAAGTAAACGTGGGCGAAAAGAAAGAAAAAGGAGATAACAGTAGGTAGAGCTAAAAGATGTGCTACATAAACATACATATAAGTGCCTACAGTGCCCGCCGCGAAAGAAGTCTCTTGTATTTTTTATTTTTTTTATTTTTTATTCCTAGTTTGTGTACGTTGCAATCTGTTTAATTCAGAACAATAAGCAACCCCAAGTAGAGGTGTAAAAGACACTAATCAGAGTTATCTTCTCTGAAAGTAATGAATTTCATTGTACACCCAGACCCTGTGGTGAATGAAGTGAAGGTGTCATTTACAGAGTGGAAAATATGTGCTTTTCAGAGGGCCCGGCATGCTGATAAGCGTACTTTTCCACTCAGTGAGGAAGGCAATGGTAAACCACCTCACTCCTCGTTTTACTTAGTAAAACCTCTAGAGGTTCAAACCAGCCTTTCGGCTGATGACCTAAACAACAAGCAACCCCATGACCCAATGAGATGAGGATGATGTGTATGACGTGTAAATGAGGTGTAGTCTTGTACAGACCCAGGCCGACCATTCCTGAGAGAGTATGGTTAATTAAACCCCAACCATCAAAGTACACCGGTAACCACTGTTGTATTTGAACAGCTCTGTTTGAAAAACGACCGAATAGAAATTTTTTAACGCTACAGCGAATTAAAAAGCTTGTTCTACCCTACGTTTATTCGTTTACTTTAATTGTTTTACTTTCTCTTGCCTTTATGAATATATAGGAAGGAAAGTATTGTTTTCATGTCGATTTTTCACCGGATCTACACGTTTTCAGACCCCCTGAACCCAAAAAACGTGTTTTTTTTAGCGATTGGTCTGTGTGTGTGTGTGTGTGTGTGTGTGTGTGTGTGAACAAAATATCTCAAGAACGACACATTGTATGAAGTTGAAACTTGAAACTTAAGTTAGATAATACTACCGGACCCGACACGAATAATCTCATCAAAATCGGTCAACCCAAATTAGTAGTTTATTCGTGTAATTTTTAACTTTTTTGCAATTATCTCAAAACGGCTCCTACGATTTTTTTTAAATCGCCTCATTTACTACATTTTTTATACTTCACAAGACTGGGGTAGGCGTCATGTTTGTTGAAATTCTTGGGGAGACTGTTCTCTCGTAGAAAAAATGTTTCTTTTACCATTGCGGCCTTAATATGCATTTTAGGGCAAAAGCGTTTATAATAAAAGTTTATTTAAATTAATTTTATGTATAACCCTTAGTTTAGCGGTAATTTCTGAGTTTCTATTGTTTTCATGAAAATCTGTAACAAGTGTTTTTTAAGATTTCAGCCTTAGTATGCATCTTACGACAAAAGTATATGTAATCAAATTTATAGGGAATTAAAAGATCTACAACTTTGACTTAGAAAATTCTTCTCTACAGAGACAAGTTTAGCGTGAAAAGTGATTTTCCGTATTGTTAAGCCAAACCAAGGTTGATTTTCATTTTGCATCATTCACTCGTGATGAAAATTAGGTTATGTTTTTGAGGTTAAATTTTCTGTTCATTTCTAATGTTTTAGTACTATTGTTATAGGTTATATTGTTCATTATTTGCATTGGCAAGAAAAAGTCGTGCAAATGTTTCATACCCGATTTTTTTCTTTAAGGTTGCAGCCTTAATAGTGTGTGTGTGTGTGTGTGTGTGTGTGTGTGTGTGTGTGTGTGTGCATTTTACTGCGAAATCGTTTCAATTAAAGTAATAGAAAATTTAAAAACTTATAATAATTATTTATTTAAAAATTTGTCGGAGATACACCAATTCACGCAGGGGAAAAGTACTCGGTTCTTAAGCCGGTTTTTTGTTAGTGTGCGTTTTAAACGTCTGTCACTTGATCCAGGCTTTACGTTAAAAAACGGGATTTAAGTATATATGTTAAAAACCACCGGGTTGGTCTAGAGGTAAAGTCGTCGCCAATATCAACTGTTAAACAGCTGATTTTCGGAGACGAAAGTATCCTGGTTCAAATCCTAGTAAAGGTAGTTACTTTTATACGGATTTGAACACTAGACAGTGGTTACCGGTGTACTTTGATGGTTGGGGTTTAATTAACCATACTCTCTCAGGAATGGTCGGCCTGGGTCTGTACAAGACTACACCTCATTTACACGTCATACACATCATCCTCATTTTATTGGGTCATGGGGTTGCTTATTGTTCTAAATTGAACAGATTGCAACGTACACAAATTAGGAATAAAAAAAAGAAAAAAGTATGTTAAAGATCTTAGTTTTTTCTACAAAGTGAATATTTAAAAAATAAAATCCAATATTCCGTTTTAATATGGCGGCCATTAAAAAAAAGCGCTATTTTGGTTCCAGGCCTCCGGGCCAGCCCAGTCAGTCAGCTGGTAGAAAGTCGCTATTATTTGTTAAGTAACACCGGTTGGGCAAGCGACTTGGTACGGTGACCAGCTGATACCCATCCATGAACAAACTCTACTGGGGGTCCCTGTTCAAACTCGTACCTAATCCACTTCAAAAATACAGCGATCAAATTGGGTAGTTGTCAATAGTGTAAAGTTCCCGATAACAAATAAAAGCTAAAAAAAAAAAACATCTGGTGTGCAACACTCACATAACTTTCTCTTGCCAATGCAAATAATTAACAATACACCTAACATTAGTAATAAAACGTTAGAAATAAACAAAAAACCACCCTCAATAAAAAAAACTTAATTTTAATAATGAGTGAAAGACGCAAAACAAAAATCAACCTCAGTTTGGCTTAAAAATATGGAAAATTACTCTTTCACGATAAACTAGGCTCTGTAGAGAAAAATGCTTTAAACAAAAGTTGTAGATCTTTTAATTTCCTATAAATTTTATTATATACACTTTTGTCGTAAAATGCATACTAATGCTGAATTCTTAAAAAATCGATTTTTCACACGTTTTCGTGAGAAAAAAACATAAAATTGCTAATTACCACTAAACTAAGCGTTATACAAAAAAATGTTTAAAATAAAAGTTGTAGGACTGTAAATTCTCTACATTTTTTATTATATAAATTTTTGCGCTAAAATGTATGTTAAAGCCGTAATCTTAAAAAAACACTTTTTTTACGTGAAAACAGCCTTACCAAGAATTTCAGCAAATATGGCGCCAACCCTATTGACCAATTTTGATGAAAATGTTCGGGTCGGGTCCGGTAGTGGTATGTAATTTAAGTTTCAAGTTTCAAGTTCGTACGATGTTCCGTTCTTGAGATATTTTGTACACACACACACACACACACACACACACAGACCAATCGTTAAAAAGATGTTTTTTTTTTGGGTTCAGGGGGTCTGAAAAGGTGTAGATCCGGTGAAGAGTGGTGTTGTTAAAATCGACATGAAAACAATACTTTCCTTCCTATATATTTATATAGGCAAGAGAAAGTAAAAAATTTGGTTCCACGTGAAAATTGGGGAATACGTTTTCGACTGAATTATACATTTTTACAACAATAATGTCCTAAGTATTTAGTAGGCTCTTGTATATTTTATAATTACAAAAATAAAACGGAAATGGACTTGTGATGTAAATAGAAAAAATTCTGTTAAATTTGTTGAGTTTCTAATAAACTGGTAACTGCTCTTTATAGTGCACTTCTTTCGTGGCGTGCACTATAATGTGTATTTTTATAAAAGTAGTGGAAAAATATGACGTCACAATGCTTGCGTCACATTCACAAGTAAAAAGGATCGAAACGTATTATAAAATGAAACTATACAAAAAAAGACAACTCTGAAATAAACAAACAAACGAATGAACGAACAGCTGTTTATATTCCAATCCAACAGACACCGACGCTAACTTTACAATTCAATCACACCTACAGCAAAACTCACACGAACGACAATCTACCGACTGCAGTTGGGTTGTCATCGTAACGGAATGCTCTCCGACTACATCCACAAAACAGGACGTCAATTTTTTTACGTAGTGATAACATCCGGTTTACCAGACGTCCGTAAGTTATTGATAAAGCCCTCAGCGTTGGATTTACACAAGGGCAACATTGGCAAGTGCCCAGGGCGGTAAATTTTTGGGGGCGGCAAATTTTTGGACAAAAAACTTCAAAAATTAGTTTTGATATTTTAATTCTGATTATTTTATCGATAAACTTTACTCACGATTTCGAATTGTTAATCAACTCATTTTCATTCGTAAATTTAAATTTGGCAGTACGACATTAAAATTTGTCCATATCCTTTTACAATTAGATTGCGAAGAAATTATTACTGATTTTGCGACAAAAAAAGTGAGACGAAAAATTTTTAAAGTTAAATTTTGAAATGACCTGGAATATACGTTGTAATTTGAAAAATGATAATTAATTTGTGAATATGAAAGTTTCAAATAAAGTTTAGTATGTTAATGTAATAACAAACTTGCTTGTTTAATTTTTATGCACTTTAATTTAAAACGCTGATCTTTCAAAAAATTTTAAAAGGGGCGGCATTTTTGTCCTTGCCAAGGGCGACTTCCATAGTAAATCCGGCCCAGAAAGCCCTAACGTCTGGATAACCAAAAATTTCAAAAAGAAAACTTTTAAACTGGCCACTATGCCGGGGTCCCGGGTTCGATTCACGGTCAGGTCTAGCATTTTTACTTTCTCTTGCCTATATGAATATATAGGAAGGAAAGTATTGTTTTCATGTCGATTTTAAGAAATCCAGTTTTCACCGAATCTACACGTTTTCAGACCCCCTGAACCCAAAAAACATGTTTTTAGCGATTGGTCTGTGTGTGTGTGTGTGTGTGTTAGTGTGTGCGCGCGCGCGCGCGTGTGTGTACAAAATATCTCAAGAACGGAACATCGTACAAACTTGAAACTTAAGTTACATACCACTACCGGACCCGACACCAACATTTTCATCAAAATCGGTCAACCGGAAGTAGTAGTTTATTCGTGTAAGTTTTCACTTTTTTGCGATTTTCTAAAAAACTGGTCCTACGATTTTTTTTTAAATTGCCTGATTTACTACATTTTTTATGCTCTACAAGATAGGGTAGGCGCCATGTTTGCTGAAATTCTTGGTGAGGCTGTTTTCGCGTAAAAGAATTGTTTTTTTTTAAGATTGCGGCTTTAATATGCATTTCAGCGCAAAAATGTATACAATAAAATTTGTAGAGAATTTAAAATTATACAACTTTTATTTCAAACATTTTTTTTGTATACGCTTAGTTTAGCGGTAATTAGTGATTTTCTGTTTTTTTCTCACGAAAACGTGTGAAAAATCGATTTTTTTAAGATTTCGGCCTTAGTATGCATTATATGACAAAAGTGTATATTATGAAATTTATAGAAAATTAAAAGATGTACAACTTTTATTTTTAGCACTTTTATTTTTGTACAGTACGCACAGTTTAGTGTGAAAGTGATTTTCCGTATTTTTAAGGCAAACTGAGATCGATTTTCATTTTTCGTCTTTCATATAATTATGATTAATATTATATTATGTTTATTGAAGTTAGGTTTTTGTTTATTTGTAATGTTTTATTACTAATGTTAGGTTTATTGTTTATTATTTGTATTGGCAAGAGAAAGTTGTGTGAGTGTTTCACACCAGATTTTTTTTTATTAAGTGATGATGCCCTACATAAACCTAGGGCTTGTGCAGCCCTAGGTAATGATAAATATGTGGTGATTTACAGGTGAAAAAATGCCACACCTGACCGGGAATCGAACCCGGGACCCCGGCATAGTAACCAGTTGCGCTGACCACTACACCTGTAAAAAACACCCGTTTTAAAAAAACCCCGTACAAAAACGGACATCTTCTGAAAAAAAAACATTTTTTAGCTTCATGGGGTCATAAATTTAAAATCCGGGGTACAGATGATTTTGCAACATAGCAACATTCTAGACTAAAGATTGCGCACCCACCGGGTTGGTCTAGAGGTAAAGTCGTCGCCAAAATCAGCTGTTAACAGCTGATTTTCGGAGACGAAGGTCCCTGGTTCAAATCCTAGTAAACGTAGTTACTTTTGTACGGATTTGAATACTAGACAATGGTTACCGGTGTACTTTGATGGTTGGGGTTTAATTAACCATAAACTCTCAGGAATGGTCGACCTGGGTCTGTACAAGACTACACCTCATTTACACATCATAAATATCATCCTCATCTGATTGGGTCATGGGGTTGCTTATTGTTCTCAATTGAACAGATTGCAACGTACACTAATTAGGAATAACAAAAAAAAGATTGCGCGCGCTAGAAAGTACAACAAATGACATCCCATTTATTACCGTATAGCTAAGAAGTGTAAAGAAAAGAGCACGTCCCACGCAAATATCAAGACAGAAACTATGCACATACAGGGTGATTCATGAAGTTCTCCCCCCACTTCTACAGCACATTGTACTAGTAAAAATAATGAAAAAATGTTATATAAACATAGGTCCGAAAACGCTTCGTTAGCGAGTTACAGCTAGCGAAAGTTTCGCCTGGATTTCAGTTCACCAGGTGAAATGAGGTCTTCCTGGAATTGTGGTAAGGTAGATTAAGGGGCAAATTCAATCATTTCTTATGGTTTTTGATCTGATAAATTGAATAAAACAGGTCCCAGAACTGTAAGTTAAATAGTTTTTGAGAAAACCAGTGTCAAATGCAAAAAATGGAGTGAAAATCACATTTTTTCATCATTGGGCAAGAATAACTTTGTTATTTCACCAAGAAACAGTTAAAAATTTTCAATAAAATATGTAGAAAATTTTATTCTGAACAAACCGGTGTAAATAAAGTACACAGAAAGCGAATAGTTTTTGAGAAAACCAGTGTCAAATGCAAAAAAATGGAGTGAAAAAAACACATTTTTTCATTTTAGTTTTTCCGGTTAATTTTACTTTGTACTCTTATGAATAAAAACTCATTTAATCAAACATCTATTCGCTTTCTGTGTACTTAATTTACACCGGTTTGTTCAGAATAAAATTTTCTACATGTTTTATTGAAAAATTTTAACTGTTTCTTGGTGAAATAACACAGTTATCCTTGCCCAAAGATGAAAAAATAAGTTTTTCACTCCATTTTTTGCATTTGACACTGGTTTTCTTAAAAACTATTTAACTTACAGATCTGGGACCTGTTTTATTCAATTTATCAGATCAAAAACCATAAGAAATGATTGAATTTGCCCCTTAATCTACCTTACCACAATTCCAGGAAGACCTCATTTCACCTGGTGAACTGAAATCCAGGCGAAACTTTCGCTAGCTGTAACTCGCTAACGAAGCGTTTTCGGACCTATGTTTATATAACATTTTTTCATTATTTTTACTAGTACAATGTGCTGTAGAAGTGGGGGGAGAACTTCATGAATCACCCTGTATAACCACTACGCAAAACGCGGCGTGGCTGTCATAAAACTAGAATTTAACCATTTAAGTGGTTACGCAGTATCTATATGTAATTACTTTCAAGAAATCATAATAATCCGTGGGCAGGCATCTACTCTCAATTAAGGCTTCAACAATAATTACACATTCACAAAACTTTTATAACAAACTCAACAAATGTCATTCAACCAATTACATGGAGAAATATATAAAAAAAATTAAGTGCAGAATTAATTGCAAACACTTTCATAAAACATTTTCGTTTACATTTCTAATAACCTATTATTGTTGCTTAGGTGATTAGCCTGTACGGTGGTATGACCTATAGAGGTTTTACCAAATAAAACGAGGAGTCGGGTAGTTTACCAGTGCCACAACTCACTGAGTGGAAAATTAAGTGTTACGTCCAACCATATTTCAATTTTTACTTTCTCTTGCCTATATGAATATATTATAGGAAGGAAAGTACTGTTTTCATGTCGATTTTAACAAATACACTCTTCACCGGATCTACACGTAAACAGACCCCCTGAACCCAAAAAAACATGTTTTTAGCGATTGGTCTGTGTGTTGTGTGTGTGTGTGTGTCTATACAAAATATCTCAAGAACGGAACATCGTACGAGCTTAAAACTTGAAACTTACGTTACATACCACTACCGGACCCGACACGAACATTTTCATCAAAATCGGTCAACCGGAAGTAGTAGTTTATTCGTGTAATTTTTCACTTTTTTGCGATTTTCTCAAAAACTGGTCCTAAGATTTTTTTTAAATCGCCTTATTTACTTAATGTTTTTATGATCTACAAGATAGGGTAGGCGCCATGTTTGCTGAAATTCTTGGTGAGGCTGTTTTCACGTAAAAAATTTGTTTTTTTAAAGATTGCGGCTTTAATATGCATTTTACCGTAAAAATTGATATAACAAAAGTTGTAGAGAATTTAAAATTCTACATCTTTTATTTCAAACATTTTTTTGATGTTTAGGCTGATATTTAGGCTGATGACCTAAACAACAACAATATTTCTAATGTATTATTACTAATGTTAGGTTATATTATTCATTATTTGCATTGGCAAGAGGAAGTCGTGTGAGTGTTTCACACCACTTTTTTTTTGTTTTACGTCCGACAGTTTTGGAATCGCTGCTAATGCAGACGGTGATACATGAAGATGAGTGATGAAAAAATACCAGACCTTACCGGGAATCGAACCCGGAACACCGACGTAGAAGCCAGTTGCGCTAACCACTACGCCAACGGGCCGGCCATAATAATTAAGTCCTTTAAATATAAAGAGTAACTTTGAAAAAATTCAACTAACTATCCGACAGACTATCAAACAGTTCATATAAACTTTTTGAAAAATCTGTTCGTTGCAGGGCTAAAATAAATAGTTCTGTTTCTTATCACATGGTCAGCCAATTAAATGACTGAATCATTTAAGAACAGAAGAGGTAGAGGTATAAAAGACACTAATCAGAGTTATCTCCTCTGAAAGTAATGGATTTCATTATACAGCCAGACCCTGTGGTGAATGAAGTGAAAGTGTCATTTGCAGATTGGAAAATATATGCTTTTCAGAGGGCCTGGCATGCTGATAAGTGTACTTTTCCACTCAGTGAGGAAGGCGATGGTAAACCACCTCACTCCTCGTTTTACTTAGTAAAACCTCTACAGGTTCAAACCAGCCTTTTGGCTGATGACCTAAACAACATATAAAAATAGTAAATCCAGTATGAATACGATTCCGTTGAAGCAACAGAAGCCTACCGGCACGGTAGGTAAGAGAGCCAGCGGCGGCCGGGACAAACGAACGGATCTCTTCTCCTTATCGGGCAACCAGTAGCTTCACCGACAATCGACACACAAGAAGAATCCACGCTAAACCGTTCTTATTTCTTCTCATTTCATAAAACTACAGCCAACTACGAGGGCAGTCCAGAAAATCTGTCACGTTTTGATTTTAAAAAAAACTAAGTACAAGAAAATTTTTTTTATTATATATACATTTGAAAGTGCAACTAAAATGCAATTTTCCTACATAATCACCAAACAACTTAAGACACTTATCATAGCGGTGAACTAATTTTGAAATATCGGCGTCATAAAAGTCTACCGCCTGTGATTTTAACCTTGCACTTTTAATCTTGCACAAAATTTGTGACAACCTCGTAATTTTTCTGAAACAATTTCGTGCAATACACTTTTTGAAATTTGTGGGAAAAAAGCGATAGCTCTCTTATGGTGAATCGACGGTCTTCTCTAATCTTCTCATTGACTTTATTCACAATGTCATTAGTCACGAGGCTTGGCCGTCCACTTCGTTTTTCCTCGTGAACTTATTAGTTCGGCCATTTTTGAACTGAATGCACAAACACCGTACTCCACTTTCAGTGTAAACATCGTTCCCATAAACTTCACAGATTCGGTGATAAATCTCAATCGGTTTATTGTTTTTAGCCAACAAAAACCGTATTGCCGACCGTACTTAACAACTAGCGGGTTTTTAAATTGCGGCACACATTTTAAATTGTTGTTGAAAAACAACGAAGAGCGACACAGACCTCTCGCTAGCACGGCTGGATAGCCACTGAACGGAGAAACGCCGCGGCACCAAAATGGCCGCGATAGCTCCGCCCCTAGCGGCTACAACGCAAAACGTGACAGACTTTCTGGACTGCCACCGTATATTATCGTTCATCCAAAAGAAATTGATTCATGAAACCGAGTTTGTACATATAAAAATCTTAGCCCACTTTTACACGGTTCAGTTCAGTTAACAAAAAAAAATCTGGTGTGTAACACTCACACGACTTTCTCTTACCAATGCAAATAATTTAAACAATATAACCTAACATTAGTAATAAAACATTAGATATGAACAAGAAAACTAACCTCAATAAACACAACCTAATTTTAATCATATATTTATGAAAGACGCAAAATGAAAATCAACCTCAGTTTGCCGTTTTGATGGACCAAAATGGAGGTCACATTCGGATTCAGGGGATCAAAATACATTGTTGTTGTTTAGGTCATCAGCCGAAAGGCTGGTTTGAACCTGTAGAGGTTTTACTAAGTAAAACGAGGAGTGAGGTGGTTTACCACTGCCTTCCTCACTGAATGGAAAAGTACGCTTATTAGCATGCCGGGCCCTCTGAAAAGCACATATTTTCCACTCTGCAAATGACACCTTCACTTCATTCACCACAGGGTCTGGCTGTATAATGAAATTCATTACTTTCAGAGAAGATAACTCTGATTAGTGTCTTTTACACCTCTACCTCTTCTGTGCTTAAATGATTCAGTCATTTAATTGGCTGACCATGTGATAAGAAACAGAACTATTTATCTTAGCCCTGCAACAAACAGATTGAGTGTAAATAATTTGACACTCCACCTGTCTACTATGGGCAGCAAAATACATTAAGAACACTTATTAAAGTTCAAGGGGAATTTTTGGATGCAGACCAGTGTAATTTAACACTCCACCTGTAACTTTTATGGGTATTTTTAGGTTACGTAATAATGAAGATAGGTTAGGAAGAGACCCTGGACTGAGGGACCTTCACAGTATCCTGAGCGTGCAACCGAATGAGCCACCCATGTGACAATACAGTAATGTAAAATGCAAATACAATACAAATGTATCTCAATAATTAGTATGTAACAAGTGTTTCTTCACGGCTTCGCATTTATAATCCGCAAAATATACTATTAGTTAAGATTGGCACATGAATAAGATTGCCACATTTCCATTAAGTAGTACTTGCAGTAAATATTAATTTCAGAATACAACAAGCTAACATACAATTATAATAACCTCACTTTTTATAATCAGTATTTTAGTAACTTTCTTCCGATCTATTGTAAAAATCGTCTAAAAAAATCTGGTGTAAAACACGCACACGACTTTCTCTTGCCAATGCAAATAATAATAATAATAATAATAATAATAATAATAATAATGATGATGATGATGATGATGATGATGATGAAGAGGAATAATAATAATAATAATAATAATAATAATAACCTAACATTAGTAACAAAACATTTTTAAAAAAAAAAATCTGGTGTGAAACACTCACACAACTTCCTCTTCCCAATGCAAATAATTAATAATAAACCTAACATTAGTAATAAAACATTAGAAATAAACAAAAAACTAACCTCAATAAACGTAACCTTATTTTAATCATGAGTGAGACGCAAAATGAAAATCGACCTGTTAGGCTTGAAAATATGGAAAATCACTCTTTCACGCTAAACTAGGCACTGTACAAAAAAAATGCTTTAAATAAAATTTGTAGATCTTTTAATTTCCTACAAACTTTATTATATACACTTTTGTCGTAAAATGCATACTAAGGCCGAAATCTTTAAAAAAATCGATTTTTCACACGTTTTCGTGAGAAAAAAAACAGAAAATCGCTAATTACCGCTAAACTAAGCGTTATACAAAAAACTGTTTGAAATAAAAGTTGTAGGATTTTAAATTCTCTATAACTTTTATTATGTAAATTTTTGCGCTAAAATGCATATTAAAGCCGTAATCTTGAAAAAAACAACGTTTTTACGTGAAAACAACCTCACCAAGAATTTCAGCAAACATGGCGCCTACCCTATCTTGTAGAGAATAAAAAATTGAGTAAACCAAGCGATTTTTAAAAAAATCGTAGGACCAGTTTTTGAGAAAATCGCAAAAAAGTGAAAAATTACACGAATAAACTACTACTTCCGGTTGACCGATTTTGATGAAAATGATCGTGTCGGGTCCGGTAGTGGTATGTAACTTAAGTTTCAAGTTCGTACGATGTTCCGTTCTTGAGATATTCTGGTCACGTACACACACACGCACACACACACACACACACACGCACACACACACACACACACACACACACACACACACACACCAATCGCTAAAAACATGTTTTTTGGGTCCAGGGGGTCTGAAAACGTATAGATCCGGTGAAAACTCGATTTCTTAAAATCGACATGAAAACAATACTTTCCTTCCTATATGTATATTCATATAGGCAAGCGAAAGAAACAAGCTAACATACAATCATAATAACCTCACTTTTTATAATTAGTATTTTAGTAACTTTCTTCCGATCTATTGTAAAATCGTCTAAAAAAATCTGGTGTGAAACACTCACACGAGTTTCTCTTGCCAATCCAAATAATGAATAATAATAATAATAACCTAACATTAGTAACAAAACATTAAAAATTAACAAAAAACCCTCAAAAAAATAACCTGATTTTAATCATAAGTTTTTTTTCTTTTAGTCCTACTTAATGTCTGTATAGTCCAGCCTCTCTTAGTTTGCTCCTAATGTAAACAAATAATGACGTCACTGAGCATGCGCATTATATCAAAATGTATACACGCTGATTAAAAAGTAACAACAAAATACTTTCAAAAGTATTTAAATAGAAAATACTTTAAAAAGTATTTTTCTAAATGAAATTGTTAGGCCTACATCATATCATGACTGATGTTTTAAGTACTTGTAATTTAAAAAATAGTTAACTTAATAGGAATACGACATCCGTGAAGTCGTAGACTCTAGCGTGCACCCTGTAGTAGCGGTGGCTTTTGTTTGTTGACAGTAGGAGCAAACTAAGAACGGCTCAACTGTACGTTGCAATCTGTTCAATTCAGAACAATAAGCAACCCCATGATTTAATGAGATGAGGATGATGTGTATGACGTGTAAATGAGGTGTAGTCTTGTACAGACTCAGGCCGACCATTCCTGAGAGAGTATGGTTAATTGAATCCCAACCATCAAAGTACACCGGTAACCACTGTCTAGCATTCAAATCTGTATAAAAGTAACTACCTTTACTAGGATTTGAACCAGGAACCTTTGTCTCCGAAAATCAGCTGATTTTGGCGACAACTTTACGTCTAGACCAACCCGGTGGGTCAATCATATTAAGTGTTCAGTATTACAATAGATTCGAATGCCCCGCGCCGTCGAACCTTCTAGAACAATGATTTTCCCGCCTGATTGAAAATCTCATATTGATCTTACATCGATTAATTCTTCAATTAACTCTACGCATGTGTGATCTTTCGTCACGTGGCTCGCGCCCAGCCAATAGCAAATTCCCCTAATTTCTGGTCCTACCGCCATGCTTCCTTCTTCCCCAAAGCTCTTTCACTGTAGTTATCTCGCTCAACCGCATCGGACGTGTGGCACTAATCTCTCAACGGACGCTACCTCTTGCGTGGGTTGGCGTCACTTCATTTAACGTTCTGTGTCTTTCGATTTCATGTTGCCGTCAATAATCGCAATTACGGCCCCGATTAACGAATTATGTATTGCTAAATGTGCATTTAATCAACTAACGATCTATTCATGTTACTATTTGTTCGATTAATTGCCGGACTTTGTGAACTTGTGTTATCCCGCGTTGTGAACTTGCAAACCGCTTTCCTAAGCTGCAATTATTCGAGTTTCATCAGTGCTTTATATGTACTATTAACGTATCAGTGTTTATTGTGTGAAATCTGTACAGATCTAACCGGACTTTTAGTGTTTTCTACAGCGGCATCAACGAACGAAGCATCCTGGGACAATCTACGCACTCAAAATCGAGTAAGTACTGTTGAGCTCATTGTTAATTGCAGTGCCATTTACCTGTTTGTGTTACCTTTAACCGCCCAACCTTCCTATTCATTAACGAGCCACGCTTTACGCTTAATGTACGCGTCGAAGCTGCATTGCGCCTTTTGTTTCCTGGTGATATTCGATCTCACCACCCTAACGAATTCAAGCAGATGTAGGAATTATACCACAATTTAATTACCGCATCAAACATTAAGTGAGCTGATTTTGGCGACAACTTTACGTCAAGACCAACCCGGTGGGTCAATCATATTAAGTGAATGATGCAAAATGAAAATCAACCTTAGTTTGGCTTAAAAATACGGAATACCACTTTTTGACACTAAACTAGGCTCAGTAAAGAAAATGCACAAAATAAAAGTTGTAAATCTTTTAATTTCCTATAAATTTGATTATGTACACTTTTGTCGTAAAGTGCATACTAAAGCCGAAATCTTTCATGAAATCACAGATTTTCATGAAAAAAAAACAAACAAAAAATTACTAATTACCGCTAAACTAAGAGGTATACAAAGAAATGTTTGAAATAAAAGTTGTAGCTTTTTAAATTTTCTACAACTTTTGTTATATACATTTTTGCGCTTAAATGCATATTTAAGTTGCAATCTTAAAAAAATATTTTTTTCTACGAGAGCACATCCTCCCCAAGAATTTCAGCAGACAGCGTTTTCTCTTGTAGAGCATAAAAAATGTAGTAACCGAGGTGATTTAGAAAAAAATCGTAAGAGCCATTTTTGAGAAAATCATAAAAAGTGAAAAACTACTACTTCCGGTTGACTGATTTTGATGAAAATGTTCGTTTTGGGTCCTCTACTGCCCTACTAAGCCAAAAAGCCGTAACTGCAAAAAAATTAAATTTGAGTTTCGAATTGATTCTTATGTTTAAAAGTTTGAGAAATCCAAAAAAAACTAAGCCAAAATACAGTATCTACAACCTTATACGAGATATTAAGGTTACCCAAAAAGGGGTAACTGCAGTTACCCCTTTTTGGCTTCTTATAACATGAATGCCTTAACTGTATCTGCATAAATTTTAATAAAAAAAGCATTTAGGAAAAAACTGAAGTATTTTTCTGATTCTTTGGCGTAAAATTTGCATGAAACAGTTGTTGTTTAGGTCATCAGCCTGGCTGGCTGGTTTGAACCTGTAGAGGTTTTACTAAGTAAAACGAGGAGTGAGGTGGTTTACAATTGCCTTCCTCACCGAGTGGAAAAGTACGCTTATCAGCATGCCGGGCCCTCTGAAAAGCACATATTTTCCACTATGCAAATGACACCTTCACTTCATTCACCACAGGGTCTGGCTGTATAATGAAATTCATTACTTTCAGAGGAGATAATTCTGATTAGTGTCTTTTACACCTCTACCTCTTCTGTTCTTAAATGATTCAGTCATTTAATTGGCTGACCATGTGATAAGAAACAGAACTATTTATTTTAGCCCTGCAACGAACAGATTGAGTGTAAAAAATTTGACAATCCACCTGTCTATTATGGGCAGTATGAAGTCGGATAACCTGCATATTTTTAACAAGTGGCTTAGGCCAAAATGCAAAATCCTCATTTCTCGCATGCATTTACGGCTTTTTGGCTTAGCAGGGCAATCTAGTAGTATGTAACTTTCAACAGCGTATGATGTTCCGTTCTTGAGATATTTTGTTCACACACACACCAATTGCTAAAGACATGTTTTTTGGGTTCAGGGGTGTGTATCCGATAAAAACTCGATTTTTTTAAAAATCGACATGAAAACAATACTTTCTTTACAATAATATAAAAATTCAAATAAGCAAGAGATAGTAAAAATAGCAATGAATATTTATAAAAATATTAATAAACCTATGTAACAAATCCTATGTATAAATCCTATGAATAAACCTATGTATAAATCGTAGTAGCCATTTTTGAGATAATCACAAAAAGTGAAAAACTACACGTATAAACTACTACTTCCGGTTGACTGATTTTGATGAAAATGTTCGTGTCGGGTCCTCTAGTAGTATGTAACTTAAGTTTCAAGTTTCAACTGCATATGATATTCCGTTCTTGAGATATTTTGTTCACACACCCACACACGCGCGCGCGCGCGCACACACCAAATGCTGAAGACATGTTTTTTGGGTTCAGGGGGTAAGACTACGTGTGTATCCGACGAAAACTCGATTCTTTTAAAATCGACACGAAAACAATACTTTTTCGCTATAATATATTCAAATAAGTAAAAGAAAGTACAATAGCAATGAATAAAAACTCATGATAAATATTTATTTATACATTTAAAATAAACCTATGTATAAATAAATCGTAGTAGCCATTTTTGAGAAAATCACAAAAAGTGAAAAATTACACGAATAATTCCAGTTGACCGATTTTGATGAAAATGTTCGTATCGGGTCCTCTAATGGTATCTAACTTAAGTTTCAAGTTTCAACTGCGTATGATGTTCCGTTCTTAAGATATTTTGTTCACAACACACACACCAATTGCTAAAGACATGTTTTTTTTGGGTTCAGGGGTGTGTATCCGATGAAAACTCGATTTTTTAAAATCGACATGAAAACAATACTTTCTTTCCAATAATATATTCAAATAAGCAAGAGAAAGTAAAAATAGCAATGAATAAAAACTTATGATAAATATTTATAAATACATTTAAAATAAACCAATTTCAAGATTAGTTAAATACATCAAACGATGTATACCCAATTAATAACTACAAAAAAAAATCTGGTGTGAAACACTCACACAACTTTCTCTTGCCAATGCAAATAATTAACAATAAACCTAACATTAGAAATGAACAAAAACTAACCTCAAAAACATAACCTTATTTTAATCATGAGTGAATGACGCAAAATGACAATCGAACTCAGTTTGGCTTAAAAATACGGAAAATCACGCTTTCACGCTAAACTAGGCTCTGTAGAGAAAAATGCTCTAAACAAAAGTTGTAGATCTTTTAATTTTCTATAAATTTATTTATATACACTTTTGTCGTAAAATGCATACTAAGACCGAAATGTTAAAAAAATCGATTTTTCTCACGTTTTCGTGAGAAAAAAAACAGAAAATTGCAAATTACCGCTAAACTAAGCGTTATACAAAAAAATGTTTGAAACAGAAGTTGTAGGTTTTTAAATTCTCTACAACTTTTATTATATAAGTTTTTGCGCTAAAATTTATATTAAAGCCGTAATCTTAAATAAACAACGTTTTTACGTGAAAACAGCCTCACCGAGAATTTCAGCAAACATGGCGCCTACCCTATCTTGTAGAGAATAAAAAATTGAGTAAAATAGGCGATTTTAAAAAAAATCGTAGGACCAGTTTTTGAGAAAATCGCAAAAAAGTGAAAAATTATACGAATAAACTACTACTTCCGGTTGACCGATTTGATGAAAATGTTCGTGTCGCGTCCGGTAGTGGTATGTAACTTAAGTTTCAAGTTTCAAGTTCGTACGATGTTCCGTTCTTGAGATATTCTGTTCACACACAGACACACAGACACACAGACACACACACACACACACACACACACAGACCAATCGCTAAAAACATGTTTTTTGGGTTCAGGGGGTCTGAAAACGTATAGATCCGGTGAAAACTCGATTTCGAAAAATCGACATGAAAACAATACTTTCCTTCCAATATATTCATATAGGCAAGAGAAAGTAAAAATCATTAGAATAAAAAGCGAATGAAAAACAACATGAAGATAGCGATTAAAAAAAATGCAATAAAAAAATCCAAGATACGTAATACAATTCACAGGAAATGAATGTATGAATCATGCGTTATCACATAATGTTAAAATTGTATTAAAAATTAAGTTTTTCATACTTTAATTATTTATGGAAATTTTTTAAAAGAGGAAACATCCACTTTTAAAGCATAATTACATACTTTTACGCATACATAGGCCTACAATACACGATATTACATACGTTACCTACGTAAAGTAAAAGCCATTTAACAATAGAGTAAACGTCAACAGTTGGTGGAGGGTTGTTCGCCGATGTCGGATCAAGTGGCCAGACGGCGGGTTTTTGGTTGGTAAGGCGGTTGTGGCCTCCTTGGGGCTGGACGAGGACGCCTCAATTCAGTCCAACACTACTTACCCCATTGTGAGGGGGTGAACATGAGTTCTTCTCGGTTTTCTCGAATAAAAAATCTGGTGTGAAACACTCACACAACTTTATCTTGCCAATGCAAATAATTTACAATATAATTTAACATTAGTAATAAAACATTAGAAATAAACAAAGCAACTAACCTCAATAAACATAACCTTATTTTAATCATGAGTGAAACACTCAAAATGAAAATCAACCTCAGTCTGGCTTAAAAATACGGAAAATCACTATTTCACGCTAAACTAGGCTCTGTAGAGAAAAATACGTTAAATAAAAGTTGTAGATCTTTAAATTTCCTATAAATTTGGTTATATACACTTTTGTCGTAAAATGCATACTAAGGCCAAAATCTTAAAAAAATCGATTTTTCACACGTTTTCGTGAGAAAAAATCAGAAAATCGCTAATTACTGCTAAACTAAACGTCATACAAAAAAATGTTTGAAACAGAAGTTGTAGGTTTTTAAATTCTCTACAACTTTTATTATATAAGTTTTTGCGCTAAAATTTATATTAAAGCCGTAATCTTAAAAAAACAACGTTTTTACGTGAAAACAGCCTCACCGAGAATTTCAGCAAACATGGCGCCTACCCTATCTTGTAGAGAATAAAAAATTGAGTAAAATAGGCGATTTTAAAAAAAATCGTAGGACCAGTTTTTGAGAAAATCGCAAAAAACTGAAAAATTATACGAATAAACTACTACTTCCGGTTGACCGATTTTGATGAAAATGTTCGTGTCGCGTCCGGTAGTGGTATGTAACTTAAGTTTCAAGTTTCAAGTTCGTACGATGTTCCGTTCTTGAGATATTCTGTTCACACACAGACACACACACACACACAGACCAATCGCTAAAAACATGTTTTTTGGGTTCAGGGGGTCTGAAAACGTATAGATCCGGTGAAAACTCGATTTCTTAAAATCGACATGAAAACAATACTTTCCTTCCTATATATTCATATAGGCAAGAGAAAGTAAAAAACAACGTCAACAGTTCTCTCTGATTGGCTAACTCAACACACATTGCCTACCGCCACCCGTACTACTAATTTTAAACCAACCAAATTTTTTAATTTTTTTTTCTGAAAACCCATAAGACCTCGCTACGTATTTTTTTTACTTTCTCTTGCCTTTATGAATATATAGGAAGGAAAGTTATCGTTTTCATGTCGATTTTAAGAAATCGAGTTTTCACCGGATCTACACGTTTTCAGATCCCCCCCCCCAACACAAAAAATATGGTTTTAACGATGAACTGTGTGTGTGTGTGAACAGAATGTATCAGTACGAAATTTTTTTTTTTTTTTTTTTTTAATTCCTAATATGTGTACGTTGCAATCTGTTCAATTGAGAACAATAAGCAACCCCATGACCCAATGAGATGAGGATGATGTGTATGACGTGTAAATGAGGTGTAGTCTTGTACAGACTCAGGCCGACCATTCCTGAGAGAGTATGGTTAATTGAACCCCAACCATCAAAGTACACCGGTGACCACTGTCTAGTATTCAAATCCGTATAAAAGTAACTGCCTTCACTAGGATTTGAACCAGGAACCGCCGTCTCCGAAAATCAGCTGTTAAACAGCTGATTTTGGCGACGACTTTACCTCTAGACCAACCCGGTGGGTAGTACGAAATTGAAACACAAAAATTAAGTTAGAGAAGTGGTTTAATACACGAGCATTTTTATCAAAATTTGTCAACCGGAAATAGTAGCTATTTTATTCGCGTCATTTCTAACTTTTTTCCGATTTCCTCAAAAACAACTCGTACGATTTTTTTTAAGATCGCCTCATTTACTACATTTTTTATGCTCTATAACATAGGGTATCACCAATATTATTCAACCTGTACTCCGAACACATCATTCGAGAGGCTCTACAAAACTTAGAGGAGGGCATTTTAGTTAATGGACTCAGGCTTAACAACCTGCGGTATGCGGGGATGATACAATTGTTTTTGCGGATTCAATAGAAGGACTGCAGACGCTCATGAACAGAATCCAAGAAACAAGCAGCATATATGGACTTGACATAAACACCTCCAAAACTAAATTCATGGTAGTTAGCAAAAAACAAATTAGAAAGAATTGTAAGAGTCTCTAAGTACGAATACCTCGGAACAGTCATTAATGAGGCATGGGATAACTCACAGGAGATCAAGAGTCGCATTGGTAGGGCTAGGAACATCTTTAGCTCTATGGGTGCGGCTTTCAAAAGTCATGATCTTACTTTGGAGACCAAACTGAGACTTCTGAGGTGCTATGTTTTTTCTGTCTTGCTGTATGGAGTGGAGTCCTGGACTCTAACAAAAGAAACGACAAACCGACTAGAAGCCTTCGAACTCTGGCTCTACAGAAGGATTCTGAAAATACCATGGACCCATAAAGTGACCAACGTTGAAGTTCTGCAAAGAATGAAGAAAACCACAGAACTTGTTAATATTGTGAAAGCAAGGAAGCTGCAATATTTGGGTCATATCATGAGGAATTCGCAACGTTATGAACTGTTACAACGCATCCTGCAGGGAAAGATAGATAGCAAGAGGAAGCCCAATAGGAGAAGAATATCCTGGCTTGGGAGGGAACTTGCGATGCGAAACTGGCTTGGTAGGAGGAGCTCCATGCAATTGTTCCGGTCGGCAGCGGACACTAAGTCAAAATAGCCATGATGGTCGCCCACATCCGTAGCGGATAGCCACTCAAAGAAGAAGAAGATAACATAGCGTGGGCGCCATGTCGGCTGAAATTCTTGGGGAGGTTGTTCTCTCGTAGAAAAAAAAGTTTTTAAAATTTCAGCCTTAATATGCAATATAAAAAAAGTTTTAAACAATTTAGAAACCTACAACTTGTATTCCAAACATTTCTTTGAATTAACGCTTAGTTTAGCAGTAGTTTGTGACTTTCTGGTATTTTTCATGAAAATCTGTAAAACAATGGATTTTTTTAAGATTTCGTCCTTACTATGCATTTTACGACAAAAGTGTAAACTAAAATATGGCACTTCCAAAATAATCATGTAATTACAATATTCAACGAATTTGTTTTAATTTAAAATTTTCAAAATTTTAAAAAATTACTTGTAAAGTATGTACTAGTGCGTTAAAAAATACTTCATAAAGGATTTTATTATAGTTTATTTCGTTAATTTATTCAGTTTTGAAATTTTGTATTTTTAGAGCGCTGTATTTTTACTTCCTCTTGCCTATACGAATATATAGGAAGGAAAGTTTTGTTTTCATGTCGATTTTTCAAAATTGAGTTTTCACCGGATCTACACGTTTTCAGACCCCCTGAACCCACACAAACATGTTTTTAGCAATTGGTCTGTGTGTGTATACAAAACATCAAGAATGGAACATCGTACGAACTTGAAACTTAAGTTACATACCACTACCGGACCCGACACCAACATTTTCATCAAAATCGGTCAACCGTAGTAGTTTATTCGTGTAATTTTTCACTTTTTTGCGATTTTCTCAAAAACTGATCCTACGATTTTTTTTCAAAAATCGGCTGGTTTACTTAATGTTTTATGCTCTACAAGATAAGGTAAGCGCCATGTTTGCTAAAATTCTTGGTGAGGCTGTTTTCACGTAAAAACGTTGTTTTTTTAAGATTACGGCTTTAATATGCATTTTAGCACAAAAATATATATAATAAAAGTTGTAGAGAATTGAAAATCTTACAACTTTGATTTCAAACACTTTTTTGTATAACGCTTAGTTTAGCGGTAATTAGCGATTTTTTGTTTTTTTCTCACGAAAACGTGTGAAAAATCGATTTTTTTAAGATTCCGGCCTTAGTATGCATTTTAAGATAAAAGTGTATATAATCAAATTTATAGGAAATTAAAAGATGTACAACTTTTAATTAAAGCATCATTCTCTACAGAGCCTAGTTTAGCGTGAAAGAGTGATTTTCCCTATTTTTAAGCCAAATTGAGGTCGATTTTTATTTTGTGTCTTTCACTCATTATTAAAATTACGTTATGTTTTTTGAGATTAGTTTTTTGTTTATTTCTAATGTTAGGTTATATTGGTCATTATTTGCATCGGCAAGAGAAAGTCGTGTGAGTGTTTCACACCAGATTTTTTATTAGTGAAGCGCTAATCACACTACATCACGGAGGCATCTTTTTTACTTAATCTAGTAAAGCATAAAAAAGTACTAAAGAAGGTGATTCTTTAAGAGAACCGTAAACGAACAGTTTTTGAGAAAATAGCAAAAAATGAAAAATTTCAGGAATTAACTACTTCTTCCATTTGACCGATTTTGATTAAAATATTTGTGTCGAGTCTCCTAACGGTACCAAACATATATAAACCCATTTTTAACTTCATACGATATTCTGTTCTTGATATCTTGTATTTTATTCACACACACCCAATCGCTAAAAACATATTGTTTCAGGGAGCCTAAACATGTGCACTTTTGGTGAAAACTCGATTTCAAAAAACTGAAATGAAACCAATAATTGTCTTCCCAATACAAACCAAGGCACGCTGCTAAAAATTTCAGGAGGAAACAAACATGATTTAATGATGTTGATAAGCCAGATTATGGACAAGGAAAGTGTTAGAAAAAAAATTTGGTGTGAAACACTCACACAACTTTCTCTTGCCAATGCAAATAATTAATAATAAACCTAACATTATTAATAAAATATTAGAAATAAACAAAAACTAACCTCAAAAACATAACCTTATTTTAATCACGAGTGAATGACGCAAAATGACAAACGAACTCAGTTTGGCTTAAAAATACGGAAAATCACGCTTTCACGCTAAACTAGGCTCTGTAGAGAAAAATGCTCTAAACAAAAGTTGTAGATCTTTTAATTTTCTATAAATTTAATTATATACACTTTTGTCGTAAAATGCATACTAAGACCGAAATGTTAAAAAAATCGATTTTTCTCACGTTTTCGTGAGAAAAAAAACAGAAAATCGCAAATTACCGCTAAACTAAGCGTTATACAAAAAAATGTTTGAAACAGAAGTTGTAGGTTTTTAAATTCTCTACAACTTTTATTATATAAGTTTTTGCGCTGAAATTTATATTAAAGCCGTAATCTTAAAAAAACAACGTTTTTACGTGAAAACAGCCTCACCGAGAATTTCAGCAAACGTGGCGCCTACCCTATCTTGTAGAGAATAAAAAATTGAGTAAAATAGGCGATTTTTAAAAAAATCGTAGGACCAGTTTTTGAGAAAATCGCAAAAAACTGAAAAATTATACGAATAAACTACTACTTCCGGTTGACCGATTTTGATGAAAATGTTCGTGTCGCGTCCGGTAATGGTATGTAACTTAAGTTTCAAGTTTCAAGTTCGTACGATGTTCCGTTCTTGAGATATTCTGTTCACACACACACACACACACACACACACACACACACAGACCAATCGCTAAAAACATGTTTTTTGGGTTCAGGGGGTCTGAAAACGTATAGATCCGGTGAAAACTCGATTTCGAAAAATCGACATGAAAACAATACTTTCCTTCCTATAGGCTATATTCATATAGGCAAGAGAAAGTAAAAAATTATGGTATGAAACATTTACATGACTTTCTCTTACCATTGGCCGGATTGGCGCAGTTGGTAACGTGCTCGCCTCTCATCATGCGGTCTTGGGTTCGAATCCCATTCAGGCACGGCATATTTTCATACGTTACAAAAATCATTTCATCCTTCACCGTCTGCATTAGCAGTAATTGCAGAACAGTCGGACGTTAAACAAACAAAAAAAATTTCTCTTACCAATTTAAATAATGCTACACATAACTTATGTTTAATCATAATTTAACAATGAAAAATTAAACACATAATCTAGTGTTAATCTTGAGTGAATGAAACGCCAAATGAAAATCTACTTCCATAAGACTTAAAAATACAAAAAAACATTAATTGACGCTAACCTTAGCTCTGTACAGAAAAAAAGCTTGAAACAAAAGTTGTACTTTTTTAATTTTCTGCAACTTTGTTTAAAAATTATATACTTTTGCCCATTGGCGGGATTTGGCGGGAGTCATTGGGGGGGCAAATACCGGGGGGTATGGAATACCCCCCAGCACAAGGGCGGTCCGGGGGACCTCCCCCGGAAAATTTTGAGATTTTTATTGCCTTCAACACAATTTTAGGGCTGTTTTTAGGCTAAATTAATAAAGTAAATTTTGTTGGGATTTTAACGTTAAAACGTCATTTTAACTCCCAATTGATCTAAAATGGTCCAATAACAATGTTTTTAAATGTTAAAAAATAGTATTAACTTATTTAACCATTAACACATTTTTATTGGACCATTTGATTAATTAATTTTAAGTTTAAATACATCTCCACTAAGAACAGCTTATAAGAAGAACATCTGAATTGATGCTTAAAAAACCCCGGTACAGATAGAGTTTAAATTATTTTTTCGATACACTAACTTGGTTAAAAATGTATACCAGTAGAATATTGGGGGGGCAAGTGCCCCCCCAGATCCCGCCAATGCTTTTGCCCTAAAATGCATACAAAGGTCCACAATCTTAAGGGGAAAACTTTTTTTTTAATGCGTGAACCACGGGCCTTAAAAAATTTCAACACACATGCTGCTTGTACCCTATCTTGTAGAGAATAAAAATGTAGTAAGTGACGCGGTTCTTTAAAAATCGCACGAATAAACTATTTTAACAGAAGAACATAGTTTTTTTTTTCCTAATTTGCGTACGTTGCAATCTGTTCAATTTAGAACAATAAGCAACCCCATGACCCAATGAGATGAGGATGATGTGTATGACGTGTAAATGAGGTGTAGTCTTGTACAGACCCAGGCCGACCATTCCTGAGAGAGTATGGTTAATTAAACCCCAACCATCAAAGTACACCGGTAACCACTGTCTAGTGTTCAGATCCGTATAAAAGTAACTACTTTAAGTAGGATTTGAACCAGGAACCTTTGTCTTTTTTTTTTTTTTTTTTTTTCTTTGCGCCCTGGAGACTCCAGGAGGAGTATAGGACATGTCGTCAGATGTAACACCTGAAATACATATAAGAAACATACTATGTATCACTACTATCAAGAAAGAAATTCTTGTACGCTATAAAAAGTTTTCACCGATCAAGTAATTTTTTAAATTTTTTTTAAAGGAATTCAAATCCTCACAACACTTTAAAGATTGGGGTAATTTATTTATGAATTTTCTCCCTGCATAAGTAGGTTTTTGTTCAAACAATTTTGTGGAGTGATTAGCCACATAATAATCATTCCTGTTTCTCATGTTATGATTGTGAACATTGAAATTCTGCATAAATTTATTTTGCCTAACATACATAATCACCTCAAAAATGTAGAGGGAGGGAACTGTAAGCAATTTAAGCTCCTTAAATAGTGGCCTGCATGAGGTTAGCTGGTTAGCTCCCACCATACACCTAATAGCTTTCTTTTGAATTTTAAAAACCCTATTCATATTACCCATGCTAGAATTACCCCATACTAAAATACCATACCGGATATGAGACAGAATGAGGCGATGATAAGCTGCCATTAGTAATTTTTTATCATTTAATCTGGCGATTTGTTTTAGTGCAAATACCCCAGATGATATTTTACTACAAACTTGATTGATATAGAAGTCCCAAGACAAAGATCTATCTAGAGATACGCCCAGGAACTTCACTGTTTCTACATGCTCTAAACTATTATTATGAATAAATACATCCACTTCTCTACTTTCTTTAACGTTATGTTTATATCTTTCTTTAACGTTATGTTGTCTCTGAAAATCAGCTGTTAAACAGCTGATTTTGGCGACGACTTTACCTCTAGACCAACCTGGTGGGTTGAAGAACATAGTAAACAATTCCCTATCCGCATGTGCCAACAATGGAAGACTGGGAAAGAGATCCCCCTGTAACAGCCTCTTTGTAATAGTTGGAGCCACATGAGCAATTATTAACATCTGGATCAACAGTAGGGGAATAGTATCGATACATAGGAGTGGGAGAGGCAAAAACAGTACAAGCAGATTTCCAAAAACCATATCTTCCAAATTTTTTAAAATTGAAATATAATACTTTCGATTGACCGATTTTGATAATAATGAACGCGTTGGATTCTCCGTGGTGCCTAAATTAAGTTCTAAATTTCAAACTTCAAAATTTCTAAACTTCAAACACTACTCCATTATTGATATTTTATTGACAAACACAAACCACAACTGAAAACATGTTTTTTGGGTTCAGAAGGCCTGAAAACAGGCCTTGAAAACTGCCTCTTTGTAATAGTTGGAGCCACATGAGCGATTATTAACAGCTGGATCAACAGTAAGGGAATAGTATCGATACACAGGAGTGGGAGAGGCAAAAACAGTACAAACAGAGTTCCAAAAACCACATCTTCAAAGTTTTTTAAAATTGTAATATAATACTTTCGATTGACCGATTTTGATGAAAATGATCGTGTTGGATTCTCCGTAGTGCATAAATTAAGTTCTAAATTTCAAACTTCAAAATTTCTAAACTTCAAACACTATTCCGTTATTGATATTTTGTTGAAACACACAAACCACAACTGAAAACGTGTTTTTTGAATTCAGAAGGCCTGAAAACATGTATTTTTTTGTTAAAACTCAACATGAAAACAATATTTTTCTTTCCAATATATTTATATAGGGAAAAAGAAAGTAAAAAAAAGAATTCTTGTAGTAAAAAGATGCAATAATCTGAAAAACAGGTTCTTTCGTATATTTGAGTTGTCTTAGGAACCGCTTAAACATCGGATAGAACAATCGGGTGACCAAACAAGAGAAATAAGAACGAGGATAGAGATAGCCAGATCAACATTTGTAAGGATGAAGAAGTTATTTGCAAGTCGGGATATCAACATGGAACTTAAGATGAGGATGCTGCGTTGTTACGTTTTTTCCACGCTCTTGTATGGGGTTGAAGCATGGACCCTCAAGAAGAACCACATCGACAAACTACAAGCATTCGAGATGTGGTGTTACCGTAGAATGTGGCGTATTCCCTGGACGGATAAAGTTAGTAATGCCGAAGTGCTGATCCGGATGCAGAAGAAATGCGAAATCATTAACACCATAAAAAGAAGAAAGCTTCAATATCTGGGTCATATAATGAGAGGACAGAAATACAAGCTTCTTCAACTGATAGTCCAGGGAAAAATTAGTGGAGGGCGGAGCATCGGAAGACGCCGTGTGTCCTGGCTGAAGAACCTGAGGGATTGGTTTGACTGTGGCAGTGTTCAACTGTTCAGAGCTGCAGTCGACAAGGTCCGGATTGCTGTGATGATAGCAAACCTCCGATAGGAAATGCACTATAAGAAGAAGAGGAACCGCTTAAGACAGCTATATGATTTTTTGTGATTATTCTCATTACCTATAATCTAATAATGCATCTAGAACTATTGAGATTCGTCAATAATTGCGATTTTTATATATAGTACGTTTGTTTTAGGAAGAAGCTTGTAAGGGGAGGGCGAGTTGGCAGAGTAGGGATAGTTTCAAAGGGGCAAGTGTTTTCTCCTTCTCACTTAATGATCATTCCCTCTCTTTCTAACCGTATACTATGTTACAACTTCGAGGTGCTTCCCCCACCATTAAACAGAACAGCTCAGCGGCACACAGCGTTGGAGGGAAAGCTTCTAGCTAGAACAAATGACCTGTACTATATTTCAATAAATTTTAGCTAAATAGTGTCACAATATTGTTTTAGTATCTCTGTTGTCTGCCTATAACAGACAGGTGGAGTGTCAAATTATTTACACTCAATCTGTTCGCTGCAGGACTAAAATAAATAGTTCTGTTTCTTATCACATGGTCAGCCAATTATATGACCAAATCATTTAATTCCAAACTTTAGAAAAAAAAATTTTATTCCAAAATTTTAGTTGGATTTAATTTAATTTTGGAAGAGGTAGAGGTGCAAAAGACACTAATCACAGCTGTCTCCTCTGAAAGTAATGTTTAAAAATAAACATAACGTTAAAGAAAGTAGACAAGTGGATGTATTTATTCATAATAATAGTTTAGAGTATGTAGAAACAGTGAAGTTCCTGGGACTATCTCTAGATAGATCTTTGTCTTGGGACTTCTATACCAATCAAGTTTGTAGTAAAATATCATCTGGGGTATTTGCACTAAAACAAATTACCAGATTAAATGATAAAAAATTACTAATGGCAGCTTATCATGGCCTCATTCTGTCTCATATCCGTTATGATATCTTAGTATGGGTTCATTCTAGTATGTTTAATATGAATAGGGTTTTCAAAATCCAAAAGAAAGCCATTAGGTGTATGGTGGGAGCTAACCAGCTAACCTCATCCACACCACTATTTAACGAGCTTAAATTGCTTACAGTTCCCTCTCTCTACAGTTTTCAGGTGATTATGTATGTTAGGCAAAATAATTTTATGCAGAATTTCAATGTTCACAATCATAACATGAGAAACAGAAATGATTATTATGTGGCTAATCACTCCACAAAATTGTTTCAACAAAAACCTACTTATGCAGGGAGAAAATTCATGAATAAATTACCCCAATTTTTAAAATTTTGAATTCCTTTAGATTTGAATTCCTTTAAAAAGAATCTGAAAAATTACTTGATCGGTGAAACTTTTTATAGCATACAAGAATTTCTTTCTTGACAGTAGTGATTCTTATATGTATTTCAAGTGTTATATCTGACATGTCCTACACTCCTCCTGGAGTCTCCAGGGCGCAAAAATAAAATAAAAAAATAGAAAATCATCAAGAAAGTTAATTCAATTTGGAGTAATATTTATAAAAAAATTATGTAATAAGCAAGGTCAATTTTAAAGTCCTGGGATATTACCTTTATCCAACCTTGCACTGTTAGTTTGACAAGGCTACCAAAACGCAATTTATGAACAGTTATGGAAATATAACCTTGTGTACATTTTTTTTTTAATACGAAAACAAACAACCTGATGTTCATGTCATCTAATAAAATTGACAAAAGTAAATGACCTGCGAATTTAATTCCTTTAATTCTCAACATACGATAGTTTAAAATTTCAAATAATCTATTAAATATATAGAAACATGTAAGAAATCTATTGCTTACCATATATGGAAATCACTGCGAGGTTAATGTTACTTCAGTACAACCTAACCTTTATTCTTTGTAAAATAATCATTTATAGAAACAACAATATATAATAAATTTATAAATAGTATTTTCGGTATTTTCTTGGAAAGTAAAATCATAACATGATGATGTCTATCAATATTTTTAGAATTTTAAAACATTTGTGTATAAACGCATAGCGACCTTCGTATTATAGTTTACCGCCTACACAAAAAACTTAACACACGATTTTAATTACATATATTTTAACGTAATAAATGAAATTATTAGATCAATAAGACGTAAAGTAAAAAATATATCGTTAAATAAGATAACAGTCGAGTTTATTTTTGATTATAAATATATAAAAATCAAGGTTATGCGAGTAATTCTTAGAAATGACAGATAGTACTTCAACAAAAATTATATCTTACCTGAATAAATTGAATAGTAATTGCTGATTTTCCTACCCCGCCACCCCCGACAACTACTAATTTGTAAGTTTGAGCATAGCTCTGTCTTTCGTTTTGTCTAGACATTATTTACTAAATTATTTAACTTAAACTACTTGGTCCATAACAACAAACTGATACAATATTAATTTACATCTAAACTGGAGAGTCAGGTGCACCAATATTCTTTAACGAAATATCTCCACAATGATAAATTCTTATACTACTACCATCTTATAAAAAACTAAATAATTTTTATAATAAATTTTGTAAATATATTCTTTGATTTTATATATTTCATGTACATCAATATTATTTAATTATAGGAAATTGTCAATTTGTTACATAATTGAGTATAGAAAAATACTAACGTATTCTTGTCAATTTGTTACATAATTGAGTATAGAAAAATACTAACGTATTCTTGTGCAATATATATTATTTGCGATAGTAATAGTATAGTAATTATAGTTATAATTTAAATTGAACAAAATTTATTATACAAATATAATTTTAACAAGCTGCAAAAGTTGAAGAACTTTTGCACTCAGAAAGATGGTTGGATGCATTTAGTTCTCGGTTGCATTTCAGAAAGTCCATAGATTCGTGCGGCCGGATTTGAAACCTTGGTAAAGGTTCAACTAAATAAAAATACTTGTTGAAAGCTGTTTTTTTTTATCATTATTATTAGTTTTGAGAATATAACAGCTTATCATATCTTACCGCCATAAGACATATTTTCTCTCTTAAGCCAAAAATTAATCACAGGATGGTAATAATTTAAAATGGGTGGTTTCAGAAAAGTAAGATTAAATTTTAGAATATTACTTATTCCAGTTAGCTTTGTAACTGATGCAAACAAATCATATTGCACATATGGTTGGAAGAATGAATCTAATCTGATCGATGGTCTGTACTAGACTGTGGCAATCATCTAGAAAATTATTGCAAGAATAAATTTAATGTTAAGAAGACGCTACAAAAATCTTCAGCCAGACCCAAGAGTCTGGCAAATCCATTTAATAATTCTTATTACTTAAAGCGAACGCCAAATAAGCTTGCCAGTTTTCTGAAGTGCGCAGAAGGTTTATTTTGGTAATGGTGCGCTCAGTTGGCTCAGCGATTGGTGGGGGTCATTGCTGTATCAGCTGTGATCAGAATCACGTCCCTCTTGCAACAATATATATCAGCTGACCTGAAAACATTAGTCTGTAATATGTTGTATGCAGTACGCGTTAATGATTGTATACAATATTTTCAATTGAATGGTTTTAATTTTGCTAATAGATGGTAATTTACATCATTTATAACATGTGATTTAATAGGCAGTGCATGTGATTTAATAGGCAGCGCGTTAATGATTGTATACAATATTTTCAATTGAATGTTTTTAATGTTGCTAATAGATGGTAATTTACATCATTTATAACATGTGATTTAATAGGCAGTGCATGTGATTTAATAGGCAGCGCGTTAATGATTGTATACAATATTTTCAATTGAATGTTTTTAATGTTGCTAATAGATGGTAATTTACATCATTTATAACATGTGATTTAATAGGCAGCGCGTTAATGATTGTATACAATATTTTCAATTGAATGTTTTTAATGTTGCTAATAGATGGTAATTTACATCATTTATAACATGTGATTTAATAGGCAGTGCAATACTAAGACACAAAATCTACCGACTGAATCCAAACTGTTCACGCAGAAACACCGGGAAGCTTATTTGGCGTCTACTCTACCAAGTAATTTCTAAAATATTATAATATAAAACTCATTCTTACCCATTCTTTGCAGTGAGAGTTGCACAAGCACAAGTCTGTTTAGGAGAAAATTCATATGAAAAAAAAATCTGGTGTAAACACTCACATGAGTTTTTCTCACCAATGTAAATAATGAACAATATAACCTATGTTTAATCATGAGTAAAAATCTGGTGTGAAACACTCACACAACTTTCTCTTGCCAATGCAAATAATTAATAATAAACCTAACATTATTAATAAAATATTAGAAATAAACAAAAACTAACCTCAAAAACATAACCTTATTTTAATCATGAGTGAATGACGCAAAAAAACAATCGAACTCAGTTTGGCTTAAAAATACGGAAAATCACGCTTTCACGCTAAACTAGGCTCTGTAGAGAAAAATGCTCTAAACAAAAGTTGTAGATCTTTTAATTTTCTATAAATTTAATTATATACACTTTTGTCGTAAAATGCATACTAAGACCGAAATGTTAAAAAAATCGATTTTTCTCACGTTTTCGTGAGAAAAAAAACAGAAAATCGCAAATTACCGCTAAACTAAGCGTTATACAAAAAAATGTTTGAAATAAAAGTTGTAAAATTTTACATTCTCTACAACTTTTATTATATAACGTTTTGCGCTAAAATGCATATTAAAGCCGCAATCTTAAAAAGAAAATGTTTTTACGTAAAAACAGCCTCACGCATAATTTCAGCAAACATGGCGCCTACCCTACATTGTAGAGCATAAAAAATGTAGTAAACCAGGCGATTTAAAAAAAAATCGTAGACTAGTTTTTGAGAAAATCGCAAAAAAGTGAAAAATTATACGAATAAACTACTACTTCCGGTTGACCGATTTTGATGAAAATGTTCGTGTCGGGTCCGGTAGTGATATGTAACTTAAGTTTCAAGTTCGTACGATGTTCCGTTCTTGAGATATTCTGTTCACACACACACACACACACACACACACACAGACCAATTGCTAAAAACATGTTTTTTGGGTTCAGGGGGTCTGAAAACGTATAGATCCGGTGAAAACTCGATTTGTTAAAATCGACATGAAAACAATACTTTCCTTCCTATATATTCATATAGGCAAGAGAAAGTAAAACATTTAGGTGCTACTATAGTACATGGCTTACCGGGTTATGTTTAGTGAAATTTGTATTTCTTGATGTGGTAGCACTGTCCCCTAACACTTTTGGCGCCTAAATATTCACATTTTACAGGTTATGTGATGTTAAGAAAAAAGGACAAATTACATACAATAATTTACAATTAGCAAATACAGTAATCCCTTTGTATCCGCAGACTTTGTCCGTGAGCCTAAAACCTTAAAATATGTACATTTTCTCACCTTGTGTACACTGTACTTGGTTGGGAAGTCATACCATTCTGAAAACATGTGATTGAATAAATGTTTTAACATCCATATCACGTTGAGTCACACACTAGTATGGCGATGGCTGCCATGAGCCAAGCTAGATTCCGCGACTGTACGTAGTGAACGTGTCACCAGGTGCCGGGCGCCGCCAGTAACACCCCACCCTCACCGCCATACGAACGCCCGGGCACCATACTGTAATTTCTCCGTACGTTTTCCTCCATGTGTCAGTCTAACTTCTTCGTACATACGTACAGTTCTTTGTTTGTTCGGCGATCCTGAAACGAAGCCAAGCATGGCAACATAAAACATCAATGAGATCCTCAGCATGGCAACCCATTGGCTGACCATGTGTTGGAGACGGATCCCGTCATGGAAAGAGCTCTTCAATTCAAAAGAGGACTCAGGAGCTGATGATACCATACGAAGAAGTCCACAAGGAGTTTGAAAAGAAGAAGAAGAAGCAAACAGCCATAACTAACTATTTTAAAGCAACTTAAATTTTTTATGCGTACATTATTGTATTTATTAAATATTCATAGATTATAATAATGGTAAAATGTTCCTAAAACTATTTTTTTTTTTTGTCATCAGTCTCTCGACTGGTTTGATGCAGTTCTCCAACCTGTTCTATCTTGCGCAAGTCGTTTCATATCTACATACCTGTAACACCCTACATCTTTTGTAATTTGCTTTATATATTCTAATCTTTGCCTCCCTCTACAATTTACTCCCTCAATGTTACCCTCCATTATTGATAGCCCAATACCTGGATGTCTTAGGATATGCCCCACTAGCCTATCCCTTCTTTTGGTAAGATGCTTCCATATACTTCTTTTTTCATCCACTCGCCTAAGAACCTCTAAATTACTTATTTTGTCCACTCACCTAATCTTTAACATTTTCCTATAACACCACATTTCAAAAGCTTCTATCCTCTTCTGTTCTACAGCCCCTATCACCCACGTTTCACTTCCGTATAATGCTACACTCCAAACATAATGTTTTAAGAAATTTTTCCTAATCTGTAAATCAATGTTTGTAGTCAGTAAGCTGTTTTTCATTTCAAAGGCTTTTCTAGCTTGAGCAATTCTACTCTTGATATCACTCGTGCTTCTACCATCCTTTGTTATTTTACTCCCTAGATAGCAGAATTCCCCAACTTCCTGTATGTTTTCGTTGCCTACTTTTAAATTTCCCATCTCTTCTAAACCACTCTTGCTGCTGCACAACACTTTCGTTTTGTTCTTATTAATTTTCATGAAGTAATCCTTCCTCAAGATCTCATCCATTCCATTTAAGGCATCCTCTAGTTCATTCTTTGCCTCGGCTAATACTACTATATCATCGGCGAATCTCAACATTTTTATTGTTTCTCCTTGAATTTTTATTCCTACGTCAAATTTCTCCTTCACTTCATTTATAGCCTCTTCTATATACAAGTTAAAAAGTAGTGGTGACAAAGAACAACCTTGTCGTACACCTTTTCTTACAGCAGCCTCTTTTTCGTACCCCTCGATTCTCAAAACAGCCGTTTGATTCTTATACAGACTGTAGATAACTTTCCTTTCTTTGTATTTAATTCCTAGCCTTTTCAAAGTTTTAAACATTTTACTCCAGTCCAGATTGTCAAATGCTTTCTCTAAATCTACAAATGCCATAAAAGTAGTTTTATTTTTCTGTATCCTTTTCTCAATAATCAGTCTCAGAGCCAATATTGCATCTCGAGTTCCCATTCTCCTTCTAAATCCAAATTGGTCATCGTCCAATACTTCTTCTACTCGGTGTTCTATTCTCCTGTATATAATTCTTGTCAGTATCTTAGATGCATGGCATGTTAGGCTGATGTTTCTGTAATGTTCACACTTCTCCGCTCCTGACTTTTTTGGTATTGGAATCATAATATTTTTTTTAAAGTCCGATGGTACCTCTCCACTCTCATACATTCTGCACACAAGTTTGTATAATTTGTTTCGAGCAACTTCGCCACATCGTAATAATAATTCCGATGGTATGTTATCTATAACTAAAACTATCTATCCTAAAACTATTAAACACTTAAAACGACTGCAGGACTTTACCTTTAGAACCTAACCCCCATATTTTTGCTCATACAATAAGGTATTATTATACGCGGTTATATGAACCGCGGTAACCCTCCGGAACATAACCCTCACGGATAACGAGGGATTACTGTAATACTAAAACTGATAATACGATAAGGATTCACCCAGTTATTTTTAGTTAGTCTGCACACGGTACACACTGTGAATGCCATTGAGAAAAGCAACAAACAAATCATTTTTTTCTTTTCTTACAATTTTTTATGATATATGGTCAAGGTGTGATGTTCACATACACTGTAAAATATGTAAATATTTTTTAAAACCTATTGTTCACAACCATCACCTAATGTAGTTCTCATAACCTGTAAAATATGTGAATTTTTTTTTTTTTTTATTCCTAATTTGTGTACGTTGCAATCTGTTCAACTCAGAACAATAAGCAACCCCATGACCCAATGAGATGAGGATGATGTGTAAATGAAGTGTAGTCTTGTACAGATCCAGGCCAACCATTCCTAAGAAAGTATGGTTAATTGAACCCCAACCATCAAAGTACACCGGTAACAACTGTCTAGTATTCAAATCCGTATAAAAGTAACTGCCTTTACTAGGATTTGAACCAGGAACCTTTGTCTCCGAAAATCAGCTGTTAAACAGCTGAGTGCTACCACATCTAGAAATACAAATTTCACTAAACATAACGAGGTGGTAGGCCACGTACTACAGTAGCACCAAAATTTAATATAAAAAACAACCTAATTTTAATCATGCATGATGCAATATGAAAATATCAACCTCTGAAGGACGTAAATATAAATACATTTTTATTTAGCGCCATTCACTCATGATTAAACATACATTATATTTTTAATTATATAAATTTCAAGAGATAGTAGTGTGTTTCATAAAAGATTGCTAAGTTTGTACATTAGAGATTTGTTTAAACACATACTCCAACGAATATGTCAACATTTTAACTGTTACTAAGTCCTCATCATGCGGTCTTGGGTTCGAATCCCATTCAGGCACGGCATTTTTTCATAATATGTTACTAAAATCATTTTATCCTTCACCGTCTGCACTAGCAGTAATTGCAAAACAGTCAGACGTTAAATAAAAAAAAAAAAAAAAACATGTAACAACAATGAGTAAACAAAATGCATAAATAAAAGGCACTGATTTCTTAATACATTGGTATAAATATATTACATTCTTAAATATTTTACAAAATATATTTTACACAGATATTTCATAAACAACAAATAACTTGTTTCCTGATCCCAGGAACATTTGTTGATCCCAGGGTAATATCATCTGGAGGCAATCACATTTGTATATTTATTATAGATTCCAATATTACTGACCATTTCAACAATACATCTGAAAAACCACGAAAAAAACAGTAATCAAATAATTGGAATTAACGTACAGTAAACCCCCGCTTATCCAAACCCCACTCAACTGTAATCTGGCTTAATCGAAACGGATCAGATTTGTTTAGGCAAAACCCGCTTTTCGGCCAGAAAAATGCTCACAAGTGTTTTTTAGGACTGGAATCAAGTTTTCCTCACTGATTCCCTATATGATCAATGCACCGTGAATTCCATCTACTACTGCCAGCTATTGTTGATAGCGGGGTAAAGTGTTAAATTAATTGCATTCTATCTGTTTGGTCCAGGACTATAAAAAATAGTTCTGTTTCTTATCACATAGTCAGCCAATTATATGACTGAAATATTTAAGAACAGAAGAGGTAGAGGTGTACTGTGACACTAGTCAGAGTTATCTCCTCTGAGAGTAATGAATTTCACTATACAAACAGACCCAGTGGTGAATGAAGTGAACATGTCATTTGCAGTGTGAAAAGTTAAGTGCTTTTCAGAGGGCCTGGCATGCTGATAAGTATACTCTTTCAACTCAGTGAAGAAGACAATAGTAAACTACTTCACTCGTCGTTTTTACTTAGTAAACCTCTAGAGGTTTAAACCAGCCTCGGCTGTTGACCTAAACAACAATGCCAGCTGTTGGCATCAGCAAAAGCCGCCTACAAAACCAAAAGACTATTCGAATTAGATATCATTTTTTTCTTCATGATAATTGCAGACCTCACATGCCGTAACGTTGAAATTTTGGTCGGCAAAGGCAGACTTATGCCTGCAAGTTGTCGAAATAACGACAGGCACTTTTTGTACACCTTTATTCAAATTAAGTGGCACTTTACAACAAACTTTTAAAAATTGTTTCGACACTGAAAGGGTTAAGCTGTCGTAGATAACATGCGCAATTGGCTGATGAGTTAATGTTGAACCTTTTTGAAAAAGGGATCTTCAAGGTTCCAAAACACAAGGAAAAATATGCTGAGAATAAAGAAGACTTTGTTGAAAAAATATTAAAAACATTGTTTGCAATTTCTTATCATAAATAAATTTAAACCTATAACAAATGTCCAGAGTATATTTGACTCACCTTTATATAATCTTACCTAAGATATAAATACACAAAATATATGAGTCAGTAAATACACAATTAATCACAGCCTTTACAATGGTGATACAATATATTACATTATAGTATTATTTACACAGAACTGAATCTTGATTACTTCTTTAAATCTTTGAAACTTAACATAACTTGTAATAACTTGAACTTTTTTGTTTACTTTATCATTTTCTTTTAATGTTATTTGTAACTGAAATTACTCAGATTAATTCTTCCATTTTATACTCTGGAAAAAAAGTTAAAAAAAATTATTTAACAAATTTAAGTCGTTCCAGTAAATAACATAAAACATATTTTTTTATAATAAGCAGAATAGGTAAGTATAAAAAATAATTTAAAAAATTATGAACTTTATTGAAAAGTTAATTAAATCTATAGTTACTTGATTCACGAGTTTGCCTTTGCTTGTAACGAGGGGTAAAGGGAGAAAAGCATCAATGCGCATGCATGACTGCTTTAATTTCAGTACAACAAACACAACTACTTATACTACACCCAGAGCATATTCAGTATATCGCGGAACCTTTTGTAGGTTAACTGTACGAATATAACTGTTTGTTATCGTAAACAGAAATGTTAGTTTCTCAAAAACGTGGGAAGACTATTCACAGTGCTGAATGAAATACGAGGGTTATCCAGAAAATAACCTCCATTTTGAAATAAAAAGTAAACGAGTGAAGATACAAAAACTTTATTATATACATATTAAAACTACAGTTTTTCTCTATTTTTCGACATAGTCGCCAAACAGATTCAAGCACTTGTCGTACCTTGGAACAGTCTTTGAAATACCCTCTGCATAAAAATCTGCCGCCTGTGAATGTAGCCAACCATTCACGGCGTTTTGAAGCTCTTCGTCATTGGCGAACCGCTGAGATGCATGCCACAGCTTCATGTTCGGGAACAGGTGAAAGTCACTAGGAGCCAAGTTCGGGTTGTATGGGGAATGATCGAAAACAACCCATTTAAACTTGGCCAAAAGTTCATTTGTTCTTCGAGCTGTATGAGGGCGAGAAAACAAATGAACTTTTGGCCAAGTTTAAATGGGACATTTTCGATCATTCCCCATACAACCCAGACTTGGGTCCTAGTGACTTTCACCTGTTCCCGAACATAAAGCTGTGGCTTGCATCTCAGCGGTTGACGAAGAGCTTCAAAACGCCGTGAATGGTTGGCTACATTCACAGGCGGCAGATTTTTATGCAGTGGGTATTTCAAAGACTGTTCCAAGGTACGACAAGTGCTTGAATCTGTTTGGTGACTATGTCAAAAAATATAGAAAAACTGTAGTTTTAATATGTATATAATAAAGTTTTTGTATCTTCACTCGTTTACTTTTTATCTCAAAACGGAGGTTATTTTCTGGATAACCCTCGTATAATATGCAGACACAAAGGTGTTGTTCGCCAACCAGTCTAAGCCCCGGGATGCAGTTTAACATCATACCTGGGACAACAGGTGGTAAACTTGGAAAACCCATGTGAAAATGAAGAGAAATGAATTGAACATAAAATACAAAGGGCGGTTCGGAAATTAACCTTTGGCTCTAAATAAACACCTTGCATAGAAAAAATATTTTATTATATACTACATCTAAAACTACATCATTTTACTATTTTTCAATATAGTCACCATTAAAATTTAAGCATTTGTCATAACATTTCACTAATTTACTAATTTCTTCTTCATCAATTTCAGCCATCTGGGCGTGTAGCCAATCTTTCACAACATCTTGAAGTTCATTGTCGTCACTGAAATGCTCTGATGCAAGTCACTTTATAATAAACTTAAATTTTCCTGTTCCATCCTAAGCAGTAAATTCATAATACTTTTTTGGATCCTTCAAATCCACATAAATTAAAACCATAAATTATATTTTGATAAAATTTTTTTAACGCCCAGAACAGACAGGTGGAGTGTCAAATTATTTACATTCAATCTGTTCGTTGCAGGGCTAAAATAAATAGTTATGTTTCTTATCACATGTTCAGCCAATTGAATGACTGAATCATTTAACAACAGAAGAGGTAGAGGTGTAAAAGACACTAACCAGAGGTATCTCCTCTGAAAGTAATGAATTTTATTATACAGCCAGTTGCTGTGGTGAATGAAGTGAAGGTGTCATTTGCAGGGTGGAAAATATGTGCTTTTTAGAGGGCTCGGCATGCTGATAAGCATACTTTTACATTCAGTGAGGAAGGCAATGGTAAACCACGTTACTCCTAGTTTTACTTAGTAAAACATCTATAGGGTGATTCAAAAAGAGCGCCGGTTTTGATATATCAAATTAAGAGATTTATTTTATTGAAAAACTGAAAATAAATACATCAACAAGTTCATCTTACCTTCCGATTTCATGTATGAAAAATGATGTCATGCATGTGTCCTCCTCTACTGCGCTGGCACGCATCAACTCTGTCCATGAAATTGGATATTACTGCACGACAAGTTTCGACTTCCATTTGCCCGATAACCCGTCGAATTTCCTCCTTCAAGTCATTGATGTTTCGGGGTTTATTGGCATACACCAATGACTTCAGATGACCCCAAAGATGAAAGTCACAAGGCGTCAAGTCACACGACCTTGGTGGCCATTGTTGGTCGGAATTACGAGAAATGATGCGATCCTGGAACCGTTCACGGAGCAACAACATTGTTTCTCGTGCAGCAACTGAATTTTATACGGGTGATATTGGAGATCGTACCGAAGAATTCTCCGTACAGAAGAACATCGTAAACCCAATTGTTGAGAACGGCGACGTATTGATTTTGCTGGGCTAACAGCCACACTGTCATGAACCAACGCAACGTTCTGCTCAGTTCGGCCAGATCGACGACGTCCAAAACTTTTAAGGTCGACTGTTGAACCCGGCTCAAAAAACTTTTTCATGAGCCTGCGAACTGTTGATTCATTCGGTGCTTCATTACGTTCTAGAGTACCGCGAAGTCGCCTGACAGTAGCTGCATAACTCTCTCCACTCTGGTAAAATGTTTTGACGATTAACACTCGTTGTGCAATAGTAAACTTCTCCATGGTTAGCCACAGACTGCGAGAGTACTACACTGTGAACAAGAGAAACTACAACTGAATCGTCAATCGGAATGTTCTCCGAAATAGAAATGAGGTCTAACAATGTTGCCAACCGATAAACAAAAATTTACTAACCGTTTAAAAACCGGCGCTCTTTTTGAATCACCCGTTACAGGTTCAAACCAGCCTTTCGGCTGATGACCTAAACAACAAAATTTATCAAATTACCATAATATATCATTCTATAGTAATTAATTACATACCGATGAATTCAATTTACTCTCCGCATATGTAAACTCTTCAGTTTGAGGTGTTAAAAATGCTTTACAATTCAGTAACGCTAATCTGTCTTTTTGTAACACAAATATCTGTAAAACGAAAATAAATAATATAAACACTAGCTACCCATCATCATGTAACACATTGTTACTTGTTGATTAAATAAATGTTGAATATTTTAAATTATATTTATATTTTATTCATAAACACAAGTTTTAAATAAATATTTTGCCATTAATTATTTTAAACAATATTTAATACAGGTTTGCTTTCCTATACATTTTCAATTCGGATCGAAATATCTTATTTTCCTTAATTATTGTTTAAGACCTTCTTTATACATCGATATTAATCATTTACTAAGTTATAAAATAATAAATTTGTTATCATTTTTAATTTAAAGTCACGACAAATGCTTGGTTATTAGTGACTTCAGTGGGTAATGCATAAAAAATGGTGGGATTCGACTTGTGAAAATTTGCAGACCCTGGCCGAAAATCAAACTTGAGACCTCCACATAATAGGCTAGCACAGTGACCACTTTAAATATATTTATAAATTTAATTTTTATTTATTATTTTATCAAACATCCTATGTAGGATTATAAAGAGCCATATTATTTAAAATTGAAATATAGATTTCTAACCACCAGAATACGGTAACAGAAAACACTTACCAATGTTTATAGCGCTTTTGTGTATCTTGTACACATCTTCAGTAAATTAAAATTCTTTAAAGAATTTTTCACATAAAAATTTAAAATTCAACTCCTACCATTCAAAAATATTCAAACTATAAAAAAGGAAACCAAAAATTTTCCAATGTAACTGAACACATGATCAAAAATAAACATACTATGTCAAGTATAAAAAATAATCTAGAAATATTAGAAATTAATAACAGGTAAAATGAAATTGAAATTTTGGAAAAATATTATCTTTATAAATACAGTAACAGGGAAAAATTAATGAACACACAGATTGAATATGACAATCAAATGATTAAGTTGGGAAGACTGTTTTAGATATAAGAATTGACTATTCCGTATCTACCATGGTAGGAGTTTTTTTTGTTTTTTTTTTGTTTTACGTTCAACTGTTCTGCAATTACTGCTAAAGCAGACGGTGAAGGATGAAATGATTTTTAGTAATGTATGAAAATATGCCGCGTGCCTGAATGGGATTCAAATCCAAGACCGCATGATGAGAGGCGAGCACGTTACCAACTGCACCAATGTGGCCTGCAGTAGGAGTATGCGGCCAATGGTAGGAGTAGGAAGTTTTAAATTTTGATGTGAAAAATTTTTTAAAGAATTTTAATTTACTGATGATGTGTACAAGACACACGAAAGCGCTATAAACATTGGTAAGTGTTTTCTGTTACCGTATTTTGGTGGTTAGAAATATATATTTCAATTATAAATTTAAATATAATTACATTAACATTTTAAAAATTTTGAAACAGCTGTTTTGATTTTATTAATAAAATTATTATTTTTTTTTATTTGTCATCGGAAACAGTATAATATTGACAACCACCTTTGCTTTTGCTATATTGTTACTGAATAATTAATTAATATTGATATGAATAAAATATAATTAATATTGTTACTAAAGAATTTGATAAGATACTTTTTGCTATATTGTTTGTCTTGGATTAGGCATGAGTTTGAACAGGGAACCCCAGTAAAGTTTGTTCACAGATAGCTTACAGCTGGTCACCAAGCAAAGTCGCTTGGCCAACCGGTGTTACTTAACAAATACTAGTAACTTTCTACCAACTGACAGATTGGGCTGGCATAAATGCTAAAATAAATGGTTAATTTTTTTAAGTTCAACAATCAACCCACCGAGTTGGTCAAGGGGTAACGTTGTCGCCACTAGTCACCTGTGTAACAGCAGATTTTCGGAGACGAAGGTTCCTGGTTCAAATCCTAGTAAAGGTAGTTACTTTTATATGAATTTGAATACTAGACAGTGGTTACCGGTGTACTTTGATGGTTGCAATTCAATTAACCATACTCTCTCAGGAATGATCGACCTAAGTCTGTACAAGACTAAACCTCATTTATATGTCAAACATATCATCCTCATCTCATTGGGTCATGCGGTTGCTTATTGTTCTGAATTGAACAGATTGCAACGTATAGGTATCAGACGAACTAATGTCCCATAGACGAGCGAGTGAGAGGGAGATATGTGGCATAACTACGCATGCGCTCAAAGGTCTTTACCGTTATAATCCAAATCTGAAAACATACTACAGTTGTTATCTTGCTTGTTAGTTTACTGCATGCACATAAACGCTTGCTCACAACAATGAGTAAAATTAAAGACAATGTTATTGGAATGCCGCGTATGGGTTGTGCGAGTGAGAGCATTATGCATTCTCTCACTCCCACGGCTAGGGGACTTCAATTCATCTGAATACTGTACCCACATTAGGAAAAAAAAGTTCAACAATCAGCTGTTTTTCTACAAACATTCAATAAACAAAAGAAATTTAAATACATTTTTTTTTTTTTGGTTTAACGTTCGACTGTTCTGCAATTACTGCAAATGCAGACGGTAAAGGATGAAATAATTTTTGTAACGTATGAAAATATGCCGTGCCTGAATGGGATTCGAACCCAAGACCGCATGAATAAAATTAAATAATCATCATTACCAGACAAATATATTATAAAGAATTTTTTAATTTATACTTACATCAATAATTGCTTTATGACATCCGATTGTTCTTGCGATTTTTAATCGATCATCTAAATTATCGATAAGTGATAAATATGACAACAAAATGTTACTCGGTGCTTCTAACGAGTGTAACTGAAGTACTATTTGATCCATTGGTAGCAACGTTTTTGATTTACGACCACCTAACCATTTCTGCAATAAATAAATACAACGTTAAAATTTATTAACACCCTCACATCCGTGGTTAGCAGCAGCCGACTGCCAATCGCAAAACATTAATAGGTAATACATTAATAGGTTACCAGAAGTCATACCTAATGGCAGAGCTTTGTTGTTTGCTGATGATACTTCAGTAATTAGTAACAGTTTACTGGTAGATGCTCTTGAAGTAAATACACATGTTAACATAGAGTCCGTAGTGCAGTTCTTGAATCAAATGTTATTAACAGTTAATGGGAAAAAGTGTCAGTACTTGCAGTTTAAAAATAAACATAATGTTAAAGAAAGTAGAGAAGTGGATGTATTTATTCATAATAATAGTTTGGAGCATGTACAAAACAGTGAAGTTCCTGGGCGTATCTCTAGATAGATCTTTGTCTTGGGACTTCTATACCAATAAAGTTTGTAGTAAAATATCATCTGGCGTATTTGCACTAAAACAAATTGCCAGATTAAATGATAAAAAATTACTAATGGCAGCTTATCATGGCATCATTCTGTCTCATATCCGTTATGGTATTTCAGTATGGGGTAATTCTTGCATGGGTAATATGAATAGGGTTTTTAAAATTCAAAAGAAAGCTATTAGGTGTATGGTGGGAGCTAACCAGCTAACCTCATCCACACCACTATTTAAGGAGCTTAAATTGCTTACAGTTTATCCCTCTACATTTTTTAAGTGATTATGTATGTTAGGCAAAATAATTTTATGCAGAATTTCAATGTTCACAATCATAACACGAGAAACAGAAATAATTATTAAGTGGCTAATCACTCCACAAAATTGTTTGAACAAAAACCTACTTATGCAGGGAGAAAATTCATGAATAAATTACCCCAATCTTTAAAGTGTTGTGAGGATTTGAATTCCTTTAAAAAAAATCTGAAAAATTACTTGATCGGTGAAACTTTTTATAGCGTACAAGAATTTCTCTCTTGATAGTAGTGATACATTGTGTGATTCTTATGTGTATTTCAGGTGTTATATCTGACGACATGTCCTATATCCTCCATGTCCCTGGAGTCTCCAGGGCGCAAAAAAAAAAAAACTCTCTAGTCCTACTCTTATCCCTCAGCCATATTTTTACAAAAAAATCTGATGTGAAACATTCACACAACTTTCTCTTGTCAATGCAAATAATGACCAATATAATCTAACATTAGTAATAAAACATTAGAAATAAACAAAACACTAACCTCAAAAACATAACCTTATTTTAATCATGTGTGAATGACGCAAAATGAAAATTGAACTCAATTTGGCTTAAAAAAAAAACGGAAAATCACACTTTCACGCTAAACTAGGATCTGTTAAGAAAATATTTTTAAATAAAAGTTGTAGATCTCTTAATTTTCTATAAATTTGATTATATACACTTTGGTCGTAAAGTGCATACTAAGGCCGAAATCTTAGAAAAATAGATTTTTCACAAGTTTTCGTGAGAAAAAACAGAAAACCGCTAATTACCGCTAAACTAAGCGTTATACAAAAAAATGCTTGAAATAAAAGTTGTAGGTTTTCAAATTCTCTACAACTTTTCTTGTATACATTTTTGCTCTAAATTGCATATTAAAGCCGTAGTCTTAAAAAAACTATGTTTTTATGTAAAAACAGCCTCACCCAGAATTTCAGCAAACATGAAGCCTACCCTATCTTGTAGAGAATAAAAAATTGAATAAATGAAGCGATTTTTAAAAAAATCGTAGGACCAGTTTTTGAGAAAATCGCAAAAAAGTGAAACATTACACGAATAAACTACTACTTCCGGTTGATCGATTTTGATGAAAATGTTCGTGACGGGTCCGGTAGTGGTATGTAGCTTAAGTTTCAAGTTTCAAGTTCGTACGATGTTCCGTTCTTGAGATATTTTGTATACACACACACACACACACACACACACACACACACACACACACACACACACACAGACCAATCGCTAGAAACATGGTTTTTTAGGTTCAGGGGGTCTGAAAACGTATAGATCCGGTGAAAACTCGATTTTGAAAAATCGACATGAAAACAATACTTTCCTTTCTATATATTCATATAGGCAAGAGAAAGTAAAAATCTGATGTGAAACATCCACACAACTTTCTCTTGTCAATGCAAATAATGACCAATATAATCTAACATTAGTAATAAAACATTGCAAATAAACAAAAAAACTAACCTCAATAAACATAACCTAATTTTAATCATTAGTGAAAGACGCAAAATGGAAATCGACCTCAGTTTGGCTCAAAAATATGAAAAATCACTATCACACTAAACTAGGCTCTGTAGAGAAAAATGCTCTAAATATAAGTCATAGATCTTTCAATTTCCTATCAATTTTAATATATACATTTTTGTCATAAAATGCATACTAAGGCTGAAATCTTTAAAAAAATCGATATTTTACGTTTTCGCTAGAAAAAAAAAGAAAATTGCTAATTACCGGTAAACTAAGCGTTATACAAAAAAAATGTATGAATAAAAGTTGTAGGATTTTTAATTCTCTACAGCTTTTATTACATAATTTTTTTGCACTAAAATGCATATTAAAGCTGTAATCTTAAAAAAACAATTCTTAAATGTGAAAACAGCTTCACCAAGAATTTCAGCAAATATGGTGCCTACCTTATCTTGTAGAGCAGAAAAAATTTAGTAAACCAAGCGATTTAAAAAAAAATTGTAGGACCAGTTTTTGAGAAAATCGCAAAAAAGTGAAAAATTACACGAATAAACTACTAATTCCGGTTGACCAATTTTGATGAAAATGTTCGTGTCGTGTCCGGTAGTAGTATGTAACTTAAGTTTCAAGTTTCAAGTTCATATGTTGTTCCATTCTTGAGATATTCTGTTCACACACACACAGACCAATCGCTAAAAACATGTTTTTTGGGTTCAGGGGGTCTGAAAACAAGTAGATCCGGTGAAAACTCGATTTTGAAAAATCAACATGAAAACAATACTTTCCTTCCTATATATTCATAGGCAAGAGAAAGTGAAAAAAAAAAATTATGATTGGGTTGGTTATTGTTTCTAAACTGAACAGATTGCAACTTGCAAACATTAGGTATTAAAAAAAAACATATAGGGCGAAAGAAAATACTAAAAAACATACCTCAGTTATTAAGAACTCATCAATATCGGTCCAAGATTTTAATTTGCCTCGAATAGTCAACACAGTCCAGTGAAGTAATTTTTCATTCACATTATGATCTTGAGCTATTGTAAACGGTGAACAAGGAGAGCGTTGTGGCTCAGACCAATAATTTTCGCAAGCGTATGACAGACAATCAACTACTGACATCTCTTCATTGCTTAACTCATTTTTATTCGCCAATTTTAATCCTTGTTGCCATTCTAGTATAACAAAAACAAAAAAATCTGGTGTGAAACACTCACATGACTTTCTCTTGCCAATGCAAATAATGAACAATATAATCGAACATTAGTAATACTGTAAAACATTAGAAATAAACAAAAAACTAACCTTAAAAACCATAACCTTATTTTAATCATGAGTGAAAGACGCAAAATGAAAATCGACCTCAGTTTGGCTTAAAAATACAGAAGATCAATCTTTCACACTAAACTAGGCTCTGTAGAGAAAAATGTTAAAATAAAAGTTGTAGATCTTCTAATTTCCTATAAATTTTATTATATACACTTTTGTCGTAAAATGCATACTAAGGCTAAAATCTTTAAAAAAATCGACTTTTTACACGTTTTCACGAGAAAAAAACAGAAAATCGCTAATTACCGCTAAACTAAGCGTTATAAAAAAAATTGTTGAAATTAAAAGTTGTAGGATATTAAATTGTCTACAAATTTCATTATATACATTTTTGCGCTAAAATGCATAATAAAGCCGCAACTTAAAAAAAACAATTTTATTACATGAAAACAGCTTCTCCAAGAATTTCAGCAGACATGACGCCTACTTTATCTTGTAGAGCATGAAAAATTTGGTAAATGAAGTTATTTTAAAAAAAATTGTAGGACTCATTTTAAAGAAAATCACAAAAAAGTGAAAAATTACACGAATAAACTACAACTTCCGGTTGATCAATTTTGATGAAAATGTTCGTGTCGGGTCCAGTAGTGGTATGTAACTTAAGTTTCAAGTTCATACGAAGTTCCGTTCTTGAGATATTCTGTTCACACACACGCACGCAGACACACACACACATTGATTCTGAAAGAGCCAACAATGGCCCTTTTCAGGGCCACCAATTTTCCAAACAAGGTTTTGCCACATGTCGTTGGCCCCGATTGGCGACAGTAAATAATCCAATGTACTAAACTAAATGTACTAAACACACGCGACCACTATCAGCAGAAAATGAATCAACTCGCTTGCAAGCATTTATCCACTTCAATCTAGTTTCAATGGCCTTTCGTAAACGGTGAAACTTATAATGCACAACTCCTTAGTGTCTATCTAGATTAGAACAACAGGTAATCGCACAATACACCATTATTAAAGACTAGTAAAGTATTACAGACCATATTAAGACTAGTAAACATCACAGAGCGACACGGTACGTATTATGCGTCGGCTGACGCTGGTGACCAGTGACATCAGGGGACGGGGCTTGCCACTGCACACATTGTTGATGATCCCTAAACGTGTACTCAACTGAATATTATAAATAAAATGATTTCTTTTACATAATACATAAATATGGTAAAAATAAATAAAAAATTGTGACTGACCTAATAACTTGATAAATTTCACAATATGTTGGCGATCAATAGAAGTTGGGTCAATGAAATGATTCTGGAGGCAGCCATTTAGTCGTTGAATTTGACGTTGTGGATTACGACACGCCATCTCAAACTGTTTCATCTAATTATGAATAAATAAATAAATAAATAAATTCAGTTGTAAAAAACAAAAAAAAACAAAATTTTAAAAGTATTCTAAAATAGCCTATATTTTACAAAACAACAAAACATTTTGAGACATGGTCAAGTTAACAAATTCAGCACAGCTCAGGAACAACGGTTAGTTCTACATTATAAATATGAGTTGTTGTTCAGCTGAAAGGCTGGTCTGAACCTCTAAGTAAAAACGAGGAATGAGGTGGTTTACTTTGCCTTCCTCACTGAGTGGAAAAGTATGCTTATCAGCATGCCAGCCCCTCCTAAAAGCACCCACTTTCCACCCTGCAAATGACACCTTCACTTCATTCACCACAGGGTCCAACTGTATAATGATATTCATTACTCTCACAGGAGATAACTCTGACTATTGTTTTTTACACCTCTACCTCTTCTGTTCAGTCATATAATTGGCTGACTAAGTGATAAGAAACAGAACTATTTTTTGTAGCCTTGGAACCAACAGAACAAGTGCAATTAATTTAACACTCCACCTGCCTATAATGGGCAAATGAATATGAGGTGTGATGATAAAGTAATGAAACTAATATTTTTTTAGTGAAATTTGACGAACCCGCTGCCTTTATACTGTCGCCGATGTCATGTGGTGAAACCTTGCTTGGGAATTTGGTGGCCCTGAAAAAGCCCGTTTAATTGGTTGGAGGTCCTGAGAAGGATCATTGAACATAGCAGGTGGCCCTGAAAAGGGCTGTTGTTGGTCTTCGGTAGACGAGCCCAAAGAGTGACAGCTCGGCTACCGGGTTCATGCCTAGTTCTCCCTCAGCAGCAGTTGGGTCCCCACTGCAGCGTGACAGTTGTGGCCCTCAGAGCCCCACAGTGTCGAGTCGGCATAGGCCGTCGGCCAATAGCGCGGCCGAGGTGGTTCTCTCTGGTCCGGTGCTAAACTCAGTCTTCACTGAAGAGCAATCCGGCACACACGGGCTTCGACGGTCTGAGAGCACAAGCTCTCAAATTTTTTTAACATTTTCGTCAATTTGGGCAGTTGATGGACGTCCAGAAAAGGTCTGTCATCTATCAACATGTCGCCATTTTTAAACCAAGCAAACCACTGTTACACTTGAGTTTTTCCCTTAGTGTCATCTTTGTAAACTGCACAACATTAAAACATTTCAGCAGCGTTTTTACCGAGTAGAAAAAAAAATTCACAGTTGCACATTGTTCACTTAAACTTGCCATCATAAAAAATGAAATGAGAACTAAACAGCACTAGCAAAAACAATCACTGCCGATGAACAGAACAAGCCAGGTTCACAATACAGGTGGCACTGAACTCGCAATGAGTGGCGCTACACATGATTATGTGGTAGAAATGCGTATTGCGCGACCACCACCCATGGCAATGCTATTGGGGTTACTTACTTACTTAACAACAGGGCGTTCAGGCCTAAACAGCCCCTCCTCACCGCGACCTAAAAGATCTTTTGTGATTCTGCTATTGGGGTTACTTTTGGGTACCCCTTCTACAAGAATTCCTTTCTAAATAGTTTTTAGAATTAGAAAAATCTGGTGTGAAACACTCACACAACTTTCTCTTGCCAATGAAAATAATTAACAAAAAACCTAACATTAGTAATAAAACATTAGAAATAAACACACAAACTAACCTCAAAAACATAACCTAATTTTAATCATGAGTGAAAGGCGCAAGATTAAAATCGAACTCAGTTTGGCTTAAAAATAAGGAAAATCACTCTTTCACGCTAAACTAGGCTCTGTAGAGAAAAATGCTTTAAATAAAAGTTGTAAATCTTTTTATTTTCTATAAAATTTATTATATACACTTTTGTTGTAAAATGCATTCTAAGGGCGAAATCTTAAAACAATCGATTTTTCACACTTATTCGTGAGAAAAAATCAGAAAATCGCTAATTACTGCTAAACTAAGCATTATACAAAAAAAATGTTTGAAATAAAAGTTGTAGGATTTTAAATTCTCTACAACTTTTATTATATAAATGTTTGCGCTAAATGGCATATTAAAGCCGTAATCTTAAAAAAACTATGTTTTTACGTGAAAACAGCCTCACCCAGAATTTCAGCAAACATGGTGCCTACCCTATCTTGTAGAGAATAAAAAAATTGAGTAAACCAGGCGATTTTTAAAAAAAATTGTAGGACCAGTTTTTGAGAAAATTGCAAAAAAGTGAAAAAATTATACGAATAAACTACTACTTCCGGTTGACCGATTTCGATGAAAATGTTCGTGTCGGGTCCGGTACTGGTATGTAACTTAAGTTTCAAGTTTCAAGTTTGTACGTTGTTCCGTTCTTGAGATATTCTGTACACACACACACACACACACACAGACCAATTGCTAAAAACATGTTTTTTGGGTTCAGGGGGTCTGAAAACGTGTAGATCCGGTGAAAACTCGATTTCGAAAAATCGAGATGAAAACAATACTTTCCTTCCTATATATTCATATAGGCAAGAGAAAGTAAAAATATATTGATTTTTAAGTAATAGATAGTGTAATATTTGAAATAAATGATTGGATGGCACACTTATAGCAGAAAGCAAGCAGTGGTAAGTAATCAATTTAATGTACTGTTAATAATTAGAATTTTTAGTTTTTAATCTTGACATGTCCTACACTCCTTTTTCAAGACTCTTGAAAGGAGTTCATAAAGAGAACTACAAAATTAAGCAAAAAAAATCTGGTGTGAAACACTCACACAACTTTCTCTTGCCAATGCAAAAAAAATAACAATATAACCTAACAAAACATTACAAAATAAACAAAAAAACAAACCTCAATAAACATAACCTAATTTTAATCATGAGTGAAGGACGCAAAATTAAAATCAACCTCACTTCAGCTTAATAATACAGAAAATCACTCTTTCATGCTAAACTAGGCTCTATAGAGAAAAATGCTATAAATAAAAGGTGTAGATCTTTTAATTCCCAATAAATTTGATTATATACATTTTTGTCATAAAATGCTTACTAAGGCCAAAATCTTAAATAAAACCAATTGTTTTACAGATTTTTATAAAAAAAAAAAAACAACAGCAACTCACTAATTTCCACTAAACTAAGCGTTATACAAAAAATGTTTGAAATAAAAGTTGTAGGTTTTTAAATTTTCCACAACTTTTGTTATACATTTTTGCGCTTAAATGCATATTACGACCACAATCTTAAAAAAATAATTTGTTCTATATGAGCACAGCCTTCCCAAAAATTTCAGCAGACATGGCGCCTACCCTGTCTAGTAGAGCATAACAAATGTAGAAAATCAGGTGCTTTAAAAAAAAATTGTAGGAGCCGTTTTTGAGAAAATTGCAATAATGTGAAAAATGACACGAATAAACTACTACTTCCGGTTGACCTATTTTGATGAAAATGTTCATGTTGGGTTCTCTAATGGTACCTAACTTAAGTTTCAAGTTTTAACTTCGTACAATGTTCCATTCTTGAGATATTTTTTCCCACTCACACAGACCAATCGCTAAAAATATGTTTTTTGGGTTCAGGGGTCCGAAAACAAGTAGATCCGGTGAACACTCGATATTGAAAAATCGACATAAAAACAATACTTTCCTTCCGATAAATTCATATTGTCAAGAGAAAGTAATAATAAGTAATAACAATCAGTGAACTTACTGAAGCATCCTTAGTTCTCCCAAGCATTCTGAAAACAAAATTGAAAACTAATTACAACATGAAATTCTTCAAATTAACACCTACTTAAAAATAGGAGACAAAACATCAGTTGTGCACTAGATGTACAGTTGAGCCGTTGTTAGTTTGCTCCTACAGTCAACAAACAAAAGCCAACTAATACAGGGTGCACGCTAGAGTCTGCGACTTTACGGATGTCGTATTCCTATTAAGTTAACTATTTTTTAAAGTATAAGTACTTAAAGTACTAAAAACATCAGTCATGATATGATAAAGGCCTAAAAATTTCATTTAGAAAAATACTTTTAAAAGTATTTTCTATTTAAATACTTTTGAAAGTATTTGTTGTTACTTTTTAATCAGCGTGTACTCATTTTGATACAATGCGCATGCTCAGTGATGTCATTATTTGTTTACATTAGGAGCAAACTAAGAGAGGCTGGACTTTAGATCTACAATAATAAGAACGATAAATTTAGGTGGGTGGGAGTTTTCTGTGTACTTCCCCACTTCCTCACCTCACACTCCCTCCAGTTGAGAAATTTCTTCTCTTTTACTGTTCCTGTTGACTTAAAAGTTTACTTCACTTTTTAAGCTTAAAAATGTACTCTGCTTATAATATCTAATATACATCAAATGATAAATTTATTATATTTGCAACGTATACAATCAAAAAAAATTCTGGTGTGACATACTCACACAACTTTCTCTTGCCAATGCAAATAATTAACAATAAACCTAACATTAGAAATAAACAAAAAACTAACCTCAATAAACATAACCTAATTTTAATCATATATGAAAGACGCAAAATGAAAATCAACCTCAGTTTGGCCTAAAAATACGGAAAATCACTCTTTCACGCTCAACTAGGCTTTGTAGAGAAAAATGCTCTTAATAAAAGTTGAAGATCTTTTAAATTACTATAAATTTGATGATATACACTTTTGTAGAAAAATGCATACTAAGGCCGAAATCTTAAAAAAATCGATTTGTCACACGTTTTCGTGAGAAAAAACAGAAAATCGCAAATTACCGCTAAACTAAGCGTTATACAAAAAAATAATTTAAATAAAAGTTGTAGGATTTTAAATTCTCTACACCTTTTATTGTATAAATTTTTGCGCTCAAATGCATAATAAAGCCGTAATCTTAAAAAAACAATTTTTTTACATGAAAACAGCCTAACCAAGAATTTCAGCAAACATGGCGCCTACCCTATCTTGTAGAGCATAAAAAATTTAGTAAACCAGGCGATTATAAAAAAATCGTTGGACCCATTTTTGAGAAAATCGCAAAAACTGAAAAATTACACGAATAAATTACTACTTTCGGTTGACCGATTTTGATGAAAATGTTCGTGTCGGGTCCGGTAGTGGTATCTAACAAGTTTCAAGTTCGTACGATGTTCCGTTCTTGAGATATTCTGTTCACACACACACACACACACACACACATGCGCGCGCACACACACAGACCAATCGCTAAAAACATGTTTGTGTGGGTTTAGGGGGTCTGAAAACGTGTAGATCCGGTGAAAACTCGATTTTGAAAAATCGACATGAAAACAATACTTTCCTTCCTATATATTTATAAAGGCAAGAGAAAGTAAAAATGATTTTTTAAAGATTCTACCCTTAATATGCATTCTAGTGTAAAAGTGAATGTAATCAAAGTTGTAGAACATTTAAAAATTTACAACTTTAATTCAAATTTTTTTTTGTAGATTTAGCGAAAATTTTTAATTTTCTGCATTTTTTCATCAATATAGGTAAAAACAAGATTTTTTAAGATTGCAGCCTTATTATGCATTTTACGACAAAGTGTATATAACCAAAGTGATAGGAAATTAAAAACCTACAACTTTTATTTGTAATATTTTTCTCTATAGAGCCTAGTTTAAAGGTAATTACTGATTTTATGTATTTTTAAGTTATATTTTTAATTTTCCATTGTTCACTAGTGTACTCAATGTTTGTTTGTTTTTTTTTCTTTTTGAATCAAGAGTCGCATAAATGTTTCAGGAAAAATTGATAAATTTATTTTCTTATAATTAAAACAAAATACATGTATATCTCCAATCAGACAACGAACATTTAAGAAAACAATTAAAATTCTTGAAAATCTTTACAACCTTTAAAATTCCTTAAAATATTTAAAATTGTTAAAATTCTTTTTATTAAAATATCTCTTGGTAAAAACTTGTTGCGTGTATTTAAATCTTTTGTTAAAAAATCATAAAATACGTCTTTTCTCTTAAAGAACTTAAAATCGAGTCTTTAACAATCCTTTTTTATATTTCAGTTAATTTTTCTTTTTTTTTGTATTGTTACTCACATCTGGAGGTGGTAAATCATCTGGTGTATTTTTGTTTATTTTGAGGTATAGATGTGACAAGTGTTGACATATTTATATCGAGTGTATGAAGGTTGTGTGTTTACGTTTGTGTGCGAGTGTGTTTGGTTTTGTGTGAGTGTACGTGTGTACGGGTGTTTGTGTGTATGCGTGTCTCATATTACACTAGTTTAAACGTTGAACCTTTGTAAATTAATACTCTCCTGGTATTTGTGGAACCGAAAACTGAAGGCAATGTAGTTGTTATTAAACATAGGTTTAGTTTCATACCTAACAATGACAAGAGAAAGTCATATGTATGTTTCACACCAGATTTTCCCAAAAGTATTGAATATAAGCTGCTGGACAGATTATTAAGATTTAATAATTATCAATGTTGAATATATTTTTGTAAATGGCAAAAATTTACGTTAATAAGTCGGTGAGTTCTTGAATCTGCATTCTGGTAGCTAAATGATTGACATAATGATTGGCTGCGACGGGATTTGCCATCAATATCTGATTGAAAAGACTTTTCTTCAATGTTTTTAATAGATATAAAGTAATCTGCAACAGAAACCAAACCATAATAAAATGTGTCCATTTAAAGTCCATGACTATAAAACCAGAGTGTACAGTATTCAGATGAACTAATGTCCCCCAGCCGTGGGAGTGAGAGAATGCATAACGCTCTCACTCGCACAAGCCATACGCGCCGTTCCAACAACATTGTCTTTAATTTTACTCATTGTTGTGAGCAAGCGTTTATGCATGCAGTAAACTAACAAGCAAGATAACGACTGTAGTATGTTTTTAGATTTGGATTATAACGGTAAAGACCTTTAAGCGCATGCGTAGTTATGCCACATATTTCCCTCTCACTCGCTCGGCTATGGGACATCAATTCATCTGATATCTATACTTAAGTTGATTGAGTACACAGTCATCATACGAGGTGTGGCTATTAAATAACGAGACTGACGTAAAAAATTTTATTTTAATTTTATACATAAATCACTTATTGTCACCTTCAATATACACTCGTTCTCTATCCCTACAATGCTCCATGCAAATTTTCCATTGTTGGAAACAGTGCTGGAAGTCATCTTTTGTCAGCTCCTTCAGGACACGTGCCACTTTCTCTTTCACAGCTATCACAGACTCAAATCTTGTCCCTTTTAATGCAGATTTCACCTTAGGGAACAGGTAGAAGATAATAACATGTGATGAAACGTGGTTTTTTACTTATTATCCGGAAACAAAGCGCCAATCCATGCACTGGAAAAGCCGAACTTCACAGAGAGCCAAAAAAGCTCGAATGAGCAAGTCAAAATTTTAAGTAATGATGATTGATTTTTTTGATATCCATGGGATTGTGTACCTTCACTGGGTTCCTGAAGGTCAAACAATTAATCAATATTACTAGCTCGAGGTACTTTCTAAACTATGTCAAAGAGTAAGGAAAAAAACGCCCCGAAATGTGGAAGGACAAACATGGGTTGTCCACCAAGACAATGCGCCAGCTCATGCCGCGTTATCTGTCAAGAGGTTCCTAATAAAGTACAGCATCTCAGTGTTAGAACATCCACCTTATTCACCAGATCTTGGACCATGTGACTTCTAACTGTTCCCTAAGGTGAAATCTGCATTAAAAGGGACAAGATTTGAGTCTGTGGAAGCTGTAAAAGAGAAAGCGGCACGTGTACTGGAGGAGCTGACTTTTATTTTGACTTTATTTTAACGTTAAAATTTTACTCGGCAATGGCAGACTTACGCCTGCAAGTTTGCGAAATAAGGGTGTGACGTTTCTATTTTAGTCCCTATTTTCTTTCGCGGCATGCGTCTCGGTCGGTTTTCTCGCGCATGCGTGTTGTTATTATTTCGTTCTTCTTTTTGTTTGCGGTCTTTTTAGTCAGTCCCGCTTTAACCATGGAGATGAGCGGATGTGTGTATGTATAACAAAAATGTAAAAGTTTATAAGTATATTTATATTAGTGTAAAATCGCCGGAGCCTAATTTGGTAATATGAAGCATGTTTTCAATATTACACAAGACTGCAATTAAATTCATTTTGTTTATCAATGCATCATTATTATTTCTGTAATTCATTATACTATATTTAGTTCTTTTTTCTTTTGTAATTGTTTATTTTTTTTATATAACTCTTTATGTTTTATTTTATATTTCTTATTAAATCAATACAATTTTTGTTTTCAAATTTTAAATGTATATCTTTCTTTATAATCACACCTGTTCCCCTGATCGTGTCATTGCTCACTGAGTCGTATCCCTGCAATAAATTTTGTTTTATTAAAATTAATTTTAAATATTTTGTGAATTGTCACAAGGGTTGGCACGTTTTTTACACCCTTATTTAAATTAAATGGCAATTTAGATCAAACTTTTAAATATTGTTTTGGCACTGAAAGGGTTAAAGGTATTTTTAACTCAATTTCGCCAAAATTGGAGTTAACACCCTTTACCTCTGTGGTACAGATTTCGGACATGTATTTCATTATTTAGATGGCATATAAAAATTATTTTTAGTAAAAAAATACAATATAAATAATTACCACTAATATAGTATCACCATCGCCCAAATTAACAGCGGCTTCTAGTAACGACTTCTTTTGTTCCAAAGACTTATATAATTCTAATGAAAATGGCCTACCTAATAGTATTCTACTGATTGTATCATTTATGTCTGGTGCAATCCAACGATCCTGAAAATAACGAAAATCTATCAAAATAACAAAACAAAATAGACAAATGACACACTAACACGACTTTATCTTGCCATTGTAGACAATGAACAATATAACCTAATTTTAATCATGAGTGAATGATGAAAAATGAAAATCAACCTCTGTAGAACTTAAAAATATAGAAAACCACTAATTGATGCTAAACTTGGCTCTGTAGAAGAAAATGCTTGAAATAAAAGCTGTAGATTTTTTTATTTTCTATAACTTTATTAAATACATTTTTGTCGTGAAATGAATACTAAGGCCGCAATATTAAAAAAATTTTCATTTTTTTGTCGATTTTGATGAAAAAAATAAAGAAAATCACTAATTGATGCTAAACGAAGCATTGTACAAAAAAAATGTTTCAAATAAAAGCTGTAGGTTTTGAAATGTTCTATAACTTTGATAAATACACTTTTCCCCTAAAATTCATATTAAGGCCGTAATCTTAAAAAAAAGATATTTTTTGAAGAAAATTTTTTTTTTTAGAGCAGTCTCCCAAAAAAAATTCAGCAGAAAAGGTGTTTACCCTATCTTGTACAGCATAAAAAAATGTAGTAAAAGAAGAAATTTTTACATAAAATCGTTTACGAGAAAATCGCTAAAAAGTGTAAAATTGCACAAACAAACTACTACTTACAGTTGACCGATTTTGATGAAAATGTTTGTGTCACGTCCCGTAGTAGTACATAACTTAAGTTTCAAATTTCAAGTTTCAACTTTGTACGACACTTCATTCTTGAGATATATTGTGTACACACAGACATAGAAACACAGGCTAATCGCTAAAAACATGTTTTTTGGGTTCAAAGGGCCTGTTAATGTGTATTTCCAGTAAAACCTTGATTTTGAAAAATCAACATGAAATACTTTTCTCCATTCATACAGAGTAAGAAAACGTGCAAACATTCAATTTAAGCTGGCCGCGTTGGCGATGTTGGTAACGTGCTCGCCTCTCATCACGCGGTCTTGGGTTCGAATCCCACTCAGGCATGGCATTTTTTCATACGTTACAAAAAAATTATTTCATCCTTCACCGTCTGCATTAGCAGCAATTTGCAAAAACAGTCGGACGTTAAACCAAAAAAAAAAAAAAAAAAAAAATTCAATTTAACAAATGGTTCCTTTCGAGAGGTAATTTTTGACCCTTTTTAAGTTATCTAATGAAATAGGTAATAAATAAAAAATGAATTACCATAATGCGACGCCTTAGTATTTTTACTTCTTCTTCAGCGGGGATATTCAAATGGGTAATAATAGTTCTATCGGATTCATTATCAGATTCAAGCACTGAAACAAATAATTATAAATTACCGTGCGTTCGGAAAGTCGCTGTGCACTGGAATTGTGACTATGGATTTATGAAAATATGTATAAAGAAATGACTAAGCATTTTGGAAAAAAATTTATTCAATACCTTAATTACATTGTTAAACCGTGATTACATTGTTTATAGATGGTGTTCGAAATGACCTCCATTGGCATCAATACAGCATTGCACTCGTTTCATTTTGTTTGCAAACACCTTTCGCAACTGTATAAAACGTTATGCAACGTGTTTGGTGAACGAATAATTTCAAAGAATTTGTGGCCTGCAAGATCTCCTGATCTGACTCCCCCCGATTTCTTTTTATGGGGTGCGGCGAAACAAACTGTGTATCGGAACAGACCACACACGATTGACGAACTTAAAGCCGCAATAACGGCATACATTCAAGGAATCACTGTTCTTCAGTTGCGAAAGGTGTTTGCAAACAAAATGAAACGAGTGCAATGCTGTATTGATGCCAATGGAGGTCATTTCGAACACCTTCTATAAACAATGTAATCACGGTTTAACAATGTAATTAAGGTATTGAATAAATTTTTTTCCAAAATGCTTAGTCATTTCTTTATACATATTTTCATAAATCCATAGTCACAATTCCAGTGCACAGCGACTTTCCGAACGCACGGTATATTGTAACATAGTTCATGATTTTTTTTTCAATCCCTAATTTGTGTACGTTGCAATCTGTTCAATTGAGAACATTAAGCAACCCCTGGAGTGTAGCATTATATGAAAGTGAAATGTGGGTGATAGGGGCTGTAGAAAAGAAAAGGATAGAAGCTTTTGAAATGTGGTGTTATAGGAAAATGTTAAAGATTAGGTGGGTGGACAAAATAAGTAATTTAGAGGTTCTTAAGGGAGTGGATGAAAAAAGAAGTATATGAAAGCATCTTACCAAAAGAAGGGATAGGCTAGTGGGGCATATCCTAAGACATCCAGGTATTGGGCTATCAATAATGGAGGGTAATATAGAGGGAGGCGAAGATTATAATATATAAAGCAAATTACAAAAGATGTAGGGTGTTACAGGTATGTAGATCTGAAACAACTTGCGCAAGATAAAACAGGTTGGAGAACTGCATCAATCCAGTTAATAGACTGATGACAAAAAAAAAAGCAACCCCATGACCCAATCAGATGAGGATGGTGTGTATGACGTGTAAATGAGGTGTTGTCTTGTACAGACCCAGGCCGACCATTCCTGAGAGAGTATGGTTAATTGAACCCCAACCATCAAAGTGCATCGGTAACCACAGTCTAGTATTCAAATCTGTATAAAAGTAACTACCTTTACTAGGATTTGAACCAGGAACCTTCATCTCCGAAAATCAGCTGTTAAACAGCTGATTCTGGCAACGACTTTACCTCTAGACCAACCCGGAGGGTTAAGTTCATGATTAGCCTAGAAATGGTTAAGTTAATATGTTGTTTATTTGTGTACAGGTTGTTATTTTATTGTAAGAACTCTGTATTGGATGGGTTTGAGTGTATTGAACAAGGATAATGAAAAGCAATGAATGATTTCCTGGAAAAAACAATTGTTTTTCCATTTTTAAAATTGTTTTTTCCAGGAAATCAAAAATAGTAGAAACGTTTGTCTTTATTTTGATTCCTCATGCAAAGTTCTATTAAAATGGAAAAATCTGGTGTGAAACACTCACATGACTTTCTCTTGCCAATGCAAATAAAAAAATATATACCAAACATTAGTAATGAAACATTAGAATTAAAGAAAAAACTAAGCTCAAAAAATATAACCTAATTTTAATCATGAGTGAAAGACGCAAAATGAAAATAAACCTTAGTTTTGCTTAATAACACGGAAAATCTCTTTTGCACGAAACTAGGCTCTATAGAGAAAAAAGTGCTAAATAAAAGTTGTAGATATTTCAACTTCCTATAAATTTGATTATATACTTTTTTGTTGTAAAATGCATACTAAGGCTGAAATCTTAAAAAACCATTTTTTTATAGATTTTCATGAAAAAACAAACAGAAAATTACTTATTACTGCTTATACAAAAAAAAAAGTTTGAAATAAAGTTGTAGATTTTTAAATTCTACAACTTTTAATATATACACTTTTGCGCTAAAATGGATATTAAGGCTGAAATCTTATAAAAAACCTTTTTTTTTACAAGAAAATATACTCCCCAAGAATTTCAGCAGACATGGCGCCAACCCTTTCATGTAGAACATAAAAAATGTAAAAAATTAGGCAATTTTTAAAAAAAATTGTAGGAGCTGTTTTTGAGAAAATAGCAAAAAAGTGAAAAATTACATGAATAAACTACTACTTCTGGTTGACCGATTTTGATGAAATTGTTCGGGTCCGGTAGTAGTACTTAACTTAAGTTTCAATTTTCAAGTTCTTATGATGTTCCATTCTTGAGATATTTTGTTCACACACACATACACGCATGTGTGATGGATTTAGGCAATTATTCGGTTTGCATTTGGGCGTTAATCTAGATGTTAGTTCCATTGATCTCTTACTTCTTAGAAGAGTGTGTCCATATACTTCACAATTATACTGCTTCATGCACTTTGCACCGTCTTACACGAGGGCAGTCCAGAAAGTCTGTCACGTTTTGCGTTGTAGCCGCTAAGGGCGGAGCTATCACGGCCATTTTGGTGCCGTGGCATTTCTCCGTTCAGTGGCTATCCAGCCGAGCTAGCAAGAGGTCTGTGTCACTCTTCGTTGTTTTTCAACAACAATTTAAAATGTGTGCCGCAATTCAAAATCCCGCCAGTTGTGAAGTACGGTCGGTAATTCTTCTTATCGATTTCTTGGAACGTGGCACAACAATAACCTCTGCGAGGTATTTTAAAACACTTGAAAAGTTAAGAAGAGCGATCCAAAACAAGCGCAGAGGAAAGTTGACTGGAAAAATTCTCTTTTTGCATGACAACGCCCGACAACACACGGCAAATCGAACACGAGAAGTCCTGGATGCTTTCAAATGGGAGGTTTTCCCACATCCGCCATACAGTCCGGACCTTGTGCCCAGCGATTATCACTTGTTCCCGACAATGAAGACACGGGTTGCGACACAGCGCTTTGACAACGACGCGGAGCTGCAGGAGGGTGTGACTAACTGGTTAAAATCACAGGCGGTAGACTTTTATGACGCCGGCATTTCAAAATTAGTTCACCGCTATGATAAGTGTCTTAATTTGTTTGGTGATTATGTAGAAAAATAGCATTTTAGTTGCACTTTCAAATGTATATAATAAAATTTTTTTCTTGCACTTAGTTTTTTTTTTATATCAAAACGTGACAGACTTTGTGGACAGCCCTCGTAACTCACCACATAATAGGTTAATCACAACGGTTAGGTGAATCAGATCTGACAATACCAAAACAGTAATATTAGAATGATTTAGTTTAATTTATAAAACAAAAATCAAAACTTACATTTATTTAGAGATTTTTGTGACACCAGTTTACTAAGTGGAATTCTGTATTTATTATCTGCAAAAAATATAAACAAAATTATAAAGCATAAATAAATCTGTACATGAGATATTGCAAAAAGCACTCATTGACTGACTCCTAACTCAGTTTACCTCAAAGGCCGGGCGCACACATGACTACTTGTGGCTGGCCGAATTGGCGTAGTTGGTAACGTGCTTGCCTCTCATCATGCGGTCTTGGGTTCGAATACCATTCAGGCATGGCATATTTTCATACATTACAAAAAATAATTTCAACCTTCACTGTCTGCATTAGTAGTAATTGCACAACAATCGAATGTTAAACCAAAAAATCTGGTGTTAAACACTCACACAACTTTCTCAAGCCAATGAAATAATGACCAATATCACCTAACATTAGTAATGAAACATTAGAAATAAAAAAATAAAAACTAACCCCAATAAACATAACCTAATTTTAATCATGAGTGAAAGACGCAAAATGAAAATCAACCTCAGTTTGGCTTAAAAATATGGAAAATTACTCTTTCTCGCTAAACTAGGCTCTGTACAGAAAAATGATTGATTGAGAATGAATGAATGAGAAAAATGATTCAAATAAAAGTTGTAGATCTTTTAATTTCCTATAAATTTGATAATATACACTTTTGTCATAAAATGCATACTAAGGCCGAAATCTTAAAAAAATCGACTTTTCACAAGTTTTAGTGAGAAAAAACAGAAAATCGCTAATGACTGCTAAACTAGGCGTTGCACAAAAAAATGTTTGAAATAAAAGTTGTAGAATTTTAAATTCTCTACATTGTTTGTTATATACATTTTTGCGCTATAATACATATTAAAGCCATAATCTTAAAAAAAACACATTTTTAACTGGAAACAGCCTCACCAAGAATTTCAGTAAACATGGCGCCTACCCTATCTTGTAGAGAATATAAAATTGAGTAAACCAGGCGATTTTTAAAAAAATCGTAGGACAATTTTTTGAGAAAATCGCAAAAAAGTGAAAAATTACACGAATAAACTACTACTTCCGGTTGACCGATTTTGATGAAAATGTTCGTGTCGGGTCTGGTAGTGGTATGTAACTTAAGTTTCAAGTTCGTACGATGTTTCATTCTTGAGATATTCTGTTCACTCACACACACACAGACCAATCGCTAAAAACATGTTTGAGTGGGTTCAGGGGGTCTGAAAAAGTGTAGATCCGGTGAAGAGCGTATTTGTTAAAATTGACATGAAAACAATACTTTCCTTCCTATATATTCATATAGGCAAGAGAAAAGAAAAAAAAACTTGTGGCCACCACCGGTGGCCAACAGGCATCCACTCTGACCAGACACTTTCCTTGCAATAATTTAATATTATCTACTACTGTTGCTATGAAGACTTCAATGCTGACGGAGAAAACAGCAACGATACTAGGTATATCCCATGTTATTAACACGTCCAAGTCATGGGGAATTTTATTTACTTTTCAAAGAACTCAAAAAAGATAAAGAGAAATTTTTGAAATACTTTTCCATGGGCATCACATCGTTTGAGACTACTGAATTTGGTAAAAGATTACTTGAAACACGAAGATACCAGAATGAGGATAAAACATACCCCTGTCGAAAGACTGACAGTTACTTTAAAGGTTAGTAAAAATCTAATGAGACATGGCCACTTCTGGAGCTTGAGGCTGGCGTGTGGCACAGCAAACGCTGTGTGTGCGACGATTCCATATCAATTAAATAAAAAAGCTAATCTCTAGCTTCTGGTGACCACCAGTGGCAGCTACAAGTGGTCATGTGTGCGCAAGGCCTAAGTCCCTGTCATATAGCTAATTTATAATCAACACATACGGGTTCATCATAAAAAACGGTGGGGTGGCAGTAATTCAGATGAAAACAGTAGGCAATTTTGAGATGTTTTATTGATGCCTTAGAATGACCGAGAATGCTGATCTAAGAGAAGCAGAGAAAGATCCTTTGCAAGAAAATTGGTCTGAAGACAGTAGATGGACAATATACATTACAAGACTGAGAAGAACTGTACAAGGAAAATAAAGAAATGATTAGAAAAAGAAGACTAAAATACTTTGACACCTGTATAGAATGGATCAGAACCGGTTGACAAAACAAATTTTTAAGACGCTAATAGACCTGAGAATTGGATAAATGATTAAAAGAGGTCAGAGAGGATATCAAGAAAACCAGAATAAACCGAAAGATTTAATGAACTAAACCAAATTCAGAGAACAGTTCTCAATTTCAGAATCAAAAAACAAAACAGATAAAAAGTAATTACCGTATTTTCCGGACGATAAGACGCACTTTTTTCCGTAGGAAAATGACCTGAAAATTACCATGCGTCTTATGGTCCGAACGCTAGCTATATTTCAGGGTAGATGCTTTTAAACTACCCTACTCTACTTAAACACGTTCAATAACTAGGGATTTCAAAACAAAACATACAATGATATAGGATGTACCGTAGTTTTTAAACTGTATCGTCTTGAAGATTCTAAGCATACACAGTAGTTTCTGAATCGATATTTCTTACGGTAAATATCATAGCATTTTAAAATATGAAGCAAGTTTCGTACTCTTTCGCTTTTAAATTAAAAGTGGTTCAATATGCAAAAGATAATGGCATTCGGGAAGTAGAAAGGCATTTTTTACCTCCTCCAACAGAAAAAATGATTCGGGAATGGCGGAAACAAGAAGATTTATTACTCAAGGCAGATAATAAGAAACATACCAGTAAATATCGAACTCATGCTGTCAAATGGCCACAACTTGAAGCACAATTGAAAAATTGGATTATCAATTACTATTAGACTAACCATGTTGCCTAAATCTGATTGTCTACCTGATTTGACAATGCAGTATGTCAGTTCAGGTAGACAGTCCGACACGATGTCACGTACACAGACTAGCAACATGGATAGTAACACCCACCCCCCTGCATTACCAAGTCTATTTTTCAAAATTCTAAAAATTCTACCGCAATATTGGCCAATCGATATTTCATGTTATTAACATGTCCGTACTAAGTTTTTTACGCTGGATAAAACAATAGTTTGCCCGAGCCGAACGATCGTGTGGTTACCGAGATAGCAAGGGTTCAGAATATTGTTAATAAATCAAAATTTAAATAACGTATGAATTTGAAAATTCTTACAATCTGTAATAATATAATTGTCTATGTCGTGTTAAAATTTCAAACTTTTTGGTCAAATATTTATCGAGTTACACGCCTCTAAACGCATGAAATTTGTTGCGGTATCAAAAAAACCGGGTCTTTTTGTCTTCCAACCTCGATATGGCAACTTTTAAACAACATTAAAAATATATGACTATTATAAGTCAAAGCAGAAAAAAATGAGCTAAATTTTGATGTAAAGTATGTTGAAATCCGACTCAAAGTTATGGAGATGCAAGGATTCAAACTCGGGTGTCTATGATTATGAAACCGATTGTAGTAATTTACGTACTTACAGTTTCTATATCCATGTTTTTTGTAAATTTATGACTATAAAATAATTATATTATATTGTATCTTCTGTACTTGCTGTTTTTCAAATAAAGAAATCACATTTACCTGTATTAAAAAACTAATTAAAATCAGTCAAAATAATTTTTAGATAATTTATGCCTTGAAAAACAAGGGTGCGTCTTATCGTCCGAAAAATACGGTATATGAATTACATTGAAAAATAATTGTACATGAACACTCAGTATATATTTCAACATAAATTAATACACATTTTTGAAGGAAGTTGTCAGGTTTAATTCACTATTTGTTAGAATCTGAGTAATTCTGTGACAGGTTAAACTACATATTTGTAATCCCATGTATGAAGAAATTTTCCCATAACAGGCAGTTTGAGTATTTAATTATTTGCACTGGATCTGTTAGTTCCGTGGGTAGAAATAACAGTTGTGTTCCTTATCACATGGTCACCCAATTATATATCTGAAGCATTTAAGAATAGAAGAGGTACAGGTGTAAAAGACACTATTTACCTCTATTACACTATTTATCTGCCCATAACAGACAGGTGGAGTGTCAAATTATTTACACTCAATCTGTTCGTTGCAGGGCTAAAATAAATAGTTCTGTTTCTTATCAAATGGTCAGCCAATTAAATGACTGAATCGTTTAAGAACAGAAGAGGTAGAGGTGTAAAAGACACTAGTCAGAGTTATCTTCTCTGAAAGTAATGAATTTCACTATACAGCCAGACCCTGTGGTGAATGAAGTGAAGTTGTCATTTACAGAGTGGAAAATATGTGCTTTTCAGAGGGCCCGGCATGCTGATAAGCGTACTTTTTCACTCAGTGAGGAAGGCAATGGTAAACCACTTCACTCCTCGTTTTACTTAGTAAAACCTCTACAGGTTCAAACCAGCCTTTCGGCTGTTGACCTAAACAACAACAACAACACTATTTATCTCTTCTGATTACACAGCCAGACTTTGTAGTGAATGATGTGAAGGTGTCATTTGCAGGAAGAAAGTAGATGCTTTTCTGAGGGCCCAACATGCTGATAAGCATACTTTTCCAGTCAGTGAGAAAGGCATTGTAAACCACCTTATTCTTAGTTTTACTTAGTAAAGCCTCTAGAGGTTCAAATCAGCCTTTTGACTGATGACCTAAAAAAAATATTGAGAAATATTTCATTTCAGTATTCTATAAAGTATTAAAAATAGCAAAGAAATAAATACTAACCTGTTAGCAAAAATGGATGATCTTCATTGACGGCATCTCTTTGTAATTCATGAAACAACTTTGTAGTACCTTCTAGTGACACACCACACATACTGCTACCCACATTCTAAAATAACAAAAAAAATTTAGTCTGAACACACACAGAAATTTCTCTTGCCAATGTAAATAATTAACAATATTACCTATTTCAAATCATGAGTGAATGACACTGAATGAAAATCAACATCTGTTAAGATTTTTAAAAATCTGGTGTGAAACACTCACACAACTTTCTCTTGCCAATGCAAATAATAAACCATAATCCTAACATTAGTAATAAAACATTAGAAATAAACAAAACACTAACCTCAATAAACATAACCTAATTTTAATCATGAGTGAAAGACGCAAAATTAAAATCAACCTGTATGGCTTAAAAACACAGAAAATCACTCTTTCACGCTAAACTAGGCTCTGTACAGAAAAATGCTCTAAATAAAAGTTGTAGATCTTTTAATTTCCTATAAATTTTATTATATACATTTTTGTCGTTAAATGCATACTAAGGCTGAAATTTTTAAAAAATTGATTTTTCACACGTTTTCATGAGAAAAAAAAATCGCTAATTACTGCTAAACTAAGTGTTATACAAAAAAATGTTTGATATAAAAGTTGTAGGATTTTAGATTCTCTACAACTTTTATTGGATAAATTTATGCGCTAAAATGCATATTAAAGCCGTAATCTTAAAAAAACTATGTTTTTACGTGAAAACAGCCACATCAAGAATTTCAGCAAACATGGCGCCTACCCTATCTTGTAGAGAATAAAAAATTTAGTAAACCAGGCGATTTAAAAAAAAATCGTAGGACCAGTTTTTGAGAAAATCGCAAAAAAGTGAAAAATTACATGAATAAACTACTACTTCCGGTTGACCGATTTTGTTGAAAATGTTCATGTCGCATCCGGTAGTGGTATGTAACTTAAGTTTCAAGTTCATACGATGTTCCGTTCTTGAGATATTTTGTATACACACACACACACCCAGACCAATCGCTAAAAACACGTTTTGTTGGGTTCAGGAGGTCTGAAAACGTGTAGATCCGGTGAAGAGTGTATTTGTTAAAATCGACATGAAAACAATACTTTCCTTCCTATATATTCATAAAGGCAAGAGAAAATAAAAATCTGTTTACGAAAAATCACTCATTGGTACTAAACTAAATTCAGCAGAAAGAATTCATGAAATAAAAGTTCCATTATAGTTATTCGAGGCATCAGTGCGCATGCGCGACTGCTTTGGTATAAGTTTGCCACCACAACGTAAACTATAATTGTAGAACATAAAGTTCAGCCGCTCTAAGTTTGCTCCTACTGTCAACAAACCAAAACCAGCTACTACAGGGTGCACGCTAGAGTCTGCGACTTTATGGATGTCGTATTCCTATTAAGATAACTATTTTTTAAATTATAACTACTTAAAGTACTAAAAACATCAGTCGTGATATGATGTAGGCCTAACAATTTAATTTATAAAAATACTTTTAAAAGTATTTTGTATTTAAATACTTTTGAAAGTATTTTGTTGTTACTTTTTAATCAGCGTATACACATTTTTACATAATGCGCATGCTCAGTGACGTCATTATTTGTTTACATTAGGAGCAAACTAAGAGAGGCTGGACTGTACAGTATAGTCACTTGAGTCACGAGTTTGCCCTTGTTTGCAACGAGGGGTAAAGGGGGGAGAGCATCAGTGCGTATGCCTGACTGCTTTAATTTCAGTACGACAAACTTAACAACTTATACTATACCCAGAGCATATATATATATATATATATATATATTATTTTATTAAACATCCTATGTAGGATTTTTAAACAGCCGTATTATTTAAAATTGAAATATATATTTACTAACCACCAGAATACGGTAACATAAAACACTTACCAATGTTTATAGCGCTTTCGTGTATCTTGTACACATCTTCAGTAAATTAAAATTTATTACAAGTCACAATATATTCCTTATCTACCATGGTAGGAGCAGGAAGTTTTAAATTGTGACTTGTAATAAATTTTAATTTACTGAAGATGTGTACAAGATACACGAAAGCGCTATAAACATTGGTAAGTGTTTTATGTTACCGTATTCTGGTGGTTAGTAAATATATATTTCAATATATATATATATATATTTTTTTTTTTGCGCCCTGGAGACTCCAGGAGGAGTATAGGACATGTCGTCATATATAACACCTGAAATACGAGGCGTGTTTTTTAAGTAAGTACCGTTTTGCGATTCCGCCGCCGCAGCGCTACGGTCGGCGATCCGCGCATGCGGGCTGGTTACCTACATCTCTTGTCTACGCACTGACGCCATTACAGTCTGATTCTTCATTGTATACGTTGTTTACTGAGTGTTTAAGATGCCTCCGACAATCGTGAGTCCCGCTGATTGTGAAGTACGGGCTGTTATACGATTTCTTAGTGCTAAAGGCGTAAAACCGATCGATATTCATCGTGAGATCGTTGAAGTTTACGGACAAAACATTATGAGTGATGGAATGGTAAGGAAATGGGTGAGAGCATTTAAAGATGGCCGCACAAATGTGCAACAATTTCTGCCCGGAAAATCATGTGCACAGTTTTTTGGGACAGAAAAGGAGTATTGCTAGTGGAGTTTCTGCCTCGTAATGAGACAATCAATGCAGCGTCTTATTGTGAGACATTGAAAAATCTGCGTCGTGCAATCCAGAACAAAAGACGTGGCAAGTTGAGTAAGGGTATCGTTTTGCTGCATGACAATGCCCGTCCACATGTGGCTAATCAGACCAAAGATCTCATCAAATCATTTAAATGGGAAACTCTAGATCATCCTCCATACAGCCCTGATTTGGCGCCCAGCGACTACCATTTGTTCCTGCACTTGAAGAAACACCTGGGCGGTCGGCGTCTTCAAGACGATAACGAAGTCAAAACATTTGTGATGCAGTGGTTAACAAATTAGGCGGCAGAATTTTATCAGGAGGGTATTCAAAAACTGGTGCCACGTTATGACAAGTGCCTCAATATTCACGGAAATTATGTAGAAAAGTAGATTAAGGTACAGGCTTTCATGTAAAAATAAAATTATTGCGATATCTTTGCACGTCTTTTTTTAATTCCAAAACGGTACTTACTTAAAAAACACGCCTCGTACATATAAGAATCACACAATGTATCACTACTATCAACAAAGAAATTCTTGTACGCTATAAAAAGTTTCACTGACCAAGTAATTTTTCAGATTTTTTTTAAAGGAATTCAAATCCTCACAACATTTTAAAAATTGGGGTAATTTATTCATGATTTTTCTTTCTGCATAAGTAGGTTTTTGTTCAAACAATTTTGTGGAGTGATTAGCCACATAATAATCATTCCTGTTTCTCGTGTTATAATAATTGTGAACATTGAAATTCTGCATAAAATTATTTTGCCTAACATACATAATCACCTCAAAAATGTAGAGGGAGGGAACTGTAAGCAATTTAAGCTCCTTAAATAGTGGTGTGGATGAGGTTAGCTGGTTAGCTCCCACCATACACCTAATAGCTTTCTTTTGAATTTTAAAAACCCTATTCATATTACCCATGCTAGAATTACCCCATACTAAAATACCATAACGGATATGAGACAGAATGAGGCCATGATAAGCTGCCATTAGTAATTTTTTATCATTTAATCTGGCAATTTGTTTTAGTGCAAATACCCCAGATGATATTTTACTACAAACTTGATTGGTATAGAAGTCCCAAGACAAAGATCTATCTAGAGATACACCCAAGAACTTCACTGTTTCTACAGGCTCTAAACTATTATTATGAATAAATACATCCACTTCTCTACTTTCTTTAACGTTATGTTTATTTTTAAACTGCAAGTACTGACACTTTTTCCCATTAACTGTTAATAACATTTGATTCAAGAACTGTACTACGGACTCTATGTTAACATGTGTATTTACTTCAAGAGCATCTACCAGTAAACTGGTAAACAATAAACAGTAAACAATATACTATATTGTGGAACCTTTTGTAGGTTAACTGTTAGTTACAGATATGTCGGTTTCTCGAAAACAGTACTTTCCTTCCTATATATTTATATAGGCAAGAGAAAGTAAAAAAAAAAGTACAAGAGTAAACTGTATATTGCACCTACCTCATCAGCATCATCAAAACTAAATGACGCTTTTCTTTGAGCATCACTTTCGTACCAATAGCTTTCGTTTTCTCCCATTTTATAAGTTTTCTTTACCTATCTTAACGTAAAACTTACTTTCAGTATTAATTGCTCATCAATATTATTGTACCATACAATTAAATTCTAACTTAACTCTGAAACAAATCTGCATTCCTGGAACAAAGAAAGAAATTTCTCATATACTACATAAAAAATTCATTAAAAAAAATATCGGTTTATAAAGTGATTTACTGCCCATAACAGACAGGTGGCATGTCAATTTATTTACACTCAATCTGTCTGTTGCAGGGCTAAAATAAATAGTTCTGTTTCTTATCACATGGTCAGCCAATTAAATGACTGAATCATTTAAGAACAGAAGAGGTAGAGGTGTAAAAGACACTAATCAGAGTTAAATCTCTTCTGAAAATAATGAATTTCATTATACAGCCAGACCCTGTGGTGAATGAAGTGAAGGTATCATTTGCAGAGTGGAAAGTATGTGCTTTTCAGAGGGCCCGGCATGCTGATCAGCATACTTTTCCACTCAGTGAGGAAGGCAGTGGTAAACCACCTCACTCCTCGTTTTACTTAGTAAAACCTCTACAGGATCAAACCAGCTTTTTGGCTGATGACCTAAACAACAAAGTGATTTAATGTATTCTTCGAAATTTTGTATATTTTCTGAAGTAATTATGAATTCCAAAAATTCATACCAAGCTTATATAACATTACCTTTTTTTATTTTATTTATTTTTTAAATTCCTAATAAGTGTACGTTGCAATCTGTTCAATTGAGAACAATAAGCAACCCCATGACCCAATGAGATGAGGATGAAGTGTGTGACGTGTAAATGGGATGTAGTCTTGTACAGGCTCAGGCCGACTATTCCTGAGAGAGTATGGTTACTTGAACCCCAACCATCAAAGTACACCGGTAACCACTGTCTAGCATTCAAATCCATATAAAAGTAACTACCTTTACTAGGATTTGAACCAGGAACCTTCGTCTCTGAAAATCAGCTGTTAAACAGCTGATTTTGGCGACGACTTTACCTCTAGACCAACCCGGTGGGTTTAAATAACATTACATTCATCAAAAATTGTTTAAAACAAGCATGTAACAAGTGAGACGGCTTGTTAGTTGCTCTGGGGAACAAAATTCATCTTCAACCCAGAGCTATTTTTCCTTGTTAAAGGTAGGAATGTTATAATTTTTATTACACACACCAAAAGTCGTTAATATTTTCCAGCAAACATTATATCACAAATAAACAAAAAACTGATCTACCATTAACAAAAAAATTAATATAAACATACAGAAAATACATACAGTAATTAGAAACAAGTTCAATTTCTTTCCCCATACTTTTCCTTTGAACTTTAACAAAGAAAGACAATACATGGACCACAGAAAAAATTTTACATTAAAAACCCCGTAAAAAAATTTACAAAACTCAACTGTGATTTCGACAGTTTACTACGACAAAGATTCTACACATTACCACCTGTTACATAACAAAACCAACCCTTGGATATTTGTTAAAAATTAACCGAAAATTTTTTGTACACATGTAACAGTAACCTTTTATATTATACAAAAACTTTATTATATATAAATAAGATAATTTAAAAATAAAATACCGTCTAGATTACCTAGTTTAAAAAAAACAGGAACTATGTGTTAGTCGTCTAGAGTTATAATGTAATTTAATAAACAATAATAAAATTCTTCGGTATAAAGAAAACAGAGTGACTAATTTTACTTAAATACACTAAACAAAGTAGATTAAGATACTCGAAGAAGGTATGACAACATTAAATAAACTAACATTTGCCAAATTTATTTACATTTAGGCAATTAAAACACTTTATACAGTAGGGTGTCGATCAGCTGATGACAATGTCAACATAGATATAACAGGGGCTATTATTTTTACTAGTATCGACGTACAGGAATATCGAGTGTTTATTCTGTTCGATTATTGCAGTAAACGCCTGCGAGAAAAACAAAGTTGATGATTGCTACATTTATGACGATATTACAGTGTGTTAGTATCTAAGAACCGGTCAAAGGTTAGGTGTATATAAGTTTAGAAATCGTGAAATGACAAGCACTATTAAAATATAAATTGTTGAACGACATATGTATTTATTTTATTAATAGTTACTGGTTTTATTAAATGCAATTTACTTCATTATGACTATGGCTTCACAGTTGTTACCTAAGGTAAGTAGTAAAGTTTTAAGATAATTCAAGAAACTAAGCCGTATTTACTGTTTTTGTAACTTATATTAATTAATAGTGAAACAATATTTATTCATATAAAAATATATTTCATACTTCATAACTTCTGCTTCACTATGAAATCGAAATTCATAAGACTTATTCGCTATAATTATTTCAACTTTCCTTACATATAGCGCATTTATCTGAGTTTGTCGTAACTTATTTTTTGCATTAAATTCTATGGAAACTTGTGAGAAATCTACATACTATGCGTATGTGTGCGTACGTTGCCTGTTCTATGTTGTATAAACTTTTTTATGGGGCTCAACCATAGGGTGGAAGCACACAAGGGTAATATTTTTTAACACTGAAGCCTGAGCTATAAGAACATAGTATATCAAAGTATCCTGGGGATTTTGGAATAAACTTCAAAAAAATTTAAAAGATTTATTTTTACTTTCTCTTGCCTATATGAATATATAGGAAGGAAAGTATTGTTTTCATGTCGATTTTTCGAAATCGAGTTTTCACCGGATCTATACCTTTTCAGACCCCCTGAACCCAAAAAACATGTTTTTAGCGATTGGTCTGTGTGTGTGTGTGTGTGAACAGAATATCTCAAGAACGGAACATCGTACGAACTTGAAACTTGAAACTTAAGTTACATACCACTACCGGACGCGACACGAACATTTTCATCAAAATCGGTCAACCGGAAGTAGTAGTTTATTCGTATAATTTTTCAGTTTTTTGCGATTTTCTCAAAAACTGGTCCTACGATTTTTTTTAAAATCGCCTATTTTACTCAATTTTTTATTCTCTACAAGATAGGGTAGGCGCCATGTTTGCTGAAATTCTCGGTGAGGCTGTTTTCACGTAAAAACGTTGTTTTTTTAAGATTACGGCTTTAATATAAATTTTAGCGCAAAAACCAATATAATAAAAGTTGTAGAGAATTTAAAAACCTACAACTTCTGTTTCAAACATTTTTTTGTATAACGCTTAGTTTAGCGGTAATTTGCGATTTTCTGTTTTTTTTCTCACGAAAACGTGAGAAAAATCGTTTTTTTTAACATTTCGGTCTTAGTATGCATTTTACGACAAAAGTGTATATAATAAAAGTTATAGAAAATTAAAAGATCTACAACTTTTGTTTAGAGCATTTTTCTCTACAGAGCCTAGTTTAGCGTGAAAGCGTGATTTTCCGTATTTTTAAGCCAAACTGAGTTCGATTGTCATTTTGCGTCATTCACTCATGATTAAAATAAGGTTATGTTTTTGAGGTTAGTTTTTGTTTATTTCTAATATTTTATTAATAATGTTAGGTTTATTATTAATCATTTGCATTGGCAAGAGAAAGTTGTGTGAGTGTTTCACACCAGATTTTTTATCATATTTTAGTGAATTTTGCATCAAATTGATTAAAAAATCAGAAAGTTTATTACTGTTAATTTACATTGAAATTATTGTACTTACTAAATTTATGACAGTTATTTAAATATACACAAAAAAATTATGAAAAAAGAAATTGTTACGTGCTACACACTACCTAATTTTTGAGTTTTACAATCCTAAACACTACTAAAAAACAGTTTATATGTATTCCACAGAAAGGCAACGAAATAAACTACACACTAAACATGTTTGAGTACTAAAATTTAAAATAATTTACACATAATTAGCCTTTGTATGAAACGGTTGGAAACACACCGGTAAGCACAATGCAACATTACAGTCAGGGCAGTTCCAGGTTGTTTCTTTCCTTCCAGCCTTTCCAGTTGCAGCTTTGCTCTTTTCTGAGCAAACTGTCAAATAATTGCACAAACAAAGCGATCTGGAAGACAAACAGTACAATGTACAACCCAACGATTTACCAAACGAAAACAATTACCAACAAAATACGAAAGGAAAACAATTATTATAAATTTTTCTATTTCATATAATGAATTAATACAATAATTTCACTAACCTTCTTTTTAAACTGCGTCACCTTTATTTCAATTTTCACTTACACGTGTTTCGGTGGATCCACCATCATCAGAGTAAATAACATATAATTGAAACTAAAAACATTATTTATTAAAAATCTATAGAAGATGATACATCTTCAGTCACTTGTATAAAAGTTCAGTTTTATACAAGTGACTGAAGATGTATCATCTTCTATAGATTTTTAATAAATAATGTTTTTAGTTTCAATTATATGTTATTTACTCTGATAATGGTGGATCCACCGAAACACGTGTAAGTGAAAATTGAAATAAAGGTGACGCAGTTTAAAAAGAAGGTTAGTGAAATTATTGTATTAATTCATTATATGAAATAGAAATATTTAAAACTGCAGGATGTATTATAAAGATTTATTTTTGAATTATTATAAAAAAGAAATACCTATATTATTTGCAAATATCAAATACAGAATAACTGTTGTTGTTTAGGTCATCAGCCAAAAGGCTGGTTTGAACCTATAGAGGTTTTACTAAGTAAAAACGAGGAGTTAAGTGGTTTACAATTGCCTTCCTCACTGAATGGAAAAAGTACGCTTATCAGCATGCCAGGCCCTCTGAAAAGCATATATTTTCCACTCTGCAAACGACACCTTCACTTTATTCACCACAGGGTCTGGCTGTATAATGAAATTCATTACTTTCAGAGGAGATATCTCTGATTAGTGTCTTTTACATCTATACCTCTTCTGTTCTTAAATAATTCAGTCATTCAATTGACTGACCATGTGATAAGAAACAGAACTAATTATTTTAGCCCTGCAATGAACAGATTGAGTGTAAAAAATTTGACACTCCACCTGTCTGTAATGGGCATACAGAATAACTACAAACCTCCTATAACTTAGAAAAAAATCACGACAAAGTACACATGTAAATCAACAAAAACATAACCTCAAAGATGGCTCAATGTTTTTCTACATGGTTCACAAAATATTTGGTAGATTTCGCTGCAAGCATAGAAAATTGAACTAAATGAAATATAGAATGAATCTTTTTAACCAAAGCCCGATATAACCTCGTCTGAATCTTAATACAGAATTTAATGTGGCGGCCTGAGGTATACTTGGACTTCGGACAACTACAATTTACACTCACCTCAAGCTATACTCGGCTTAGGCTTCAAAGTGTTAAATCTTTGACTGGAACCAGTTCGTTTATCAAAATTTTGCTTTTGGTAACATCTGTAACTTAAGATTAATATATCATGTTAGAAATACTGAAATGTAAATGTGAGAAATATTATCAACTTTTTTAACAAGTGTAATTCTTTTGTAATCAGTTTTTTTGATGTAATTATAAACTTTGAGCAAAGATGATGAAAATATAAATAATAACATCTTATAATGAAAATCTGAAACACAAAGTAGTGTGTATGAAGTGTGAATAAAAAATAAAACTAAACTTGACTGGACTGTGCGTTAATATCTTGAAACGTGAAATAGTTGAACGTGAAGATGTAGATGATAATGTTAATGATTAATAGTAGAAGTAGAAAAAAGTTTAAATGATTAACAAAATTGTAAAAGTAAGTACAAATGTTTCAGTCTGTGAGAATTTTCGCTGTTGTTAATTGTGAACTAATTTTGATGCTATTGTAACTTTAAAATGTTTCTTGTTACTTAGATCATTGTCCTATATTTCATTGGTTAGGGCCTTCATACCATGGGATTACTATGTACAGCCTCTGGAATAATGATTGAAAGAGCTGCAGTATTACTATATTTGATGAACCAGCTGTAGCACGTAGCTCTTGAAGTAAATACACACGTTAACATAGAGTCCGTAGGGCAGTTCTTGAATCAAATGTTATTAACAGTTAATGGGAAAAAGTGTCAGTACTTGCAGTTCAAAAATAAACATAACGTTAAAGAAAGTAGAGAAGTGGATGTATTTATTCATAATAATAGTTTAGAGCATGTACAAAACAGTGAAGTTCCTGGGCGTATCTCTAGATAGATCTTTGTCTTGGGACTTCTATATCAATCAAGTTTGTAGTAAAATATCATCTGGAGTATTTGCACTAAAACAAATTGCTAGATTAAATGATATAAAATTACTAATGGCAGCTTATCATGGCCTCATTCTGTCTCATATCCGTTATGGTATTTTAGTATGGGGTAATTCTAGCATGGGTAATATGAATAGGGTTTTTAAAATTCAAAAGAAAGCTATTAGGTGTATGGTGGGAGCTAATCAGCTAACCTCATGCAGGCCACTATTTAAGGAGCTTAAATTGCTTACAGTTCCCTCCCTCTACATTTTTGAGGTGATCATGTATGTTAGGCAAAATAATTTTATGCAGAATCTCAATGTTCACAATCGTAACACGAGAAACAGGAATGATTATTATGTGGCTAATCACTCCACAAAATTGTTTGAACAAAAACCTACTTATGCAGGGAGAAAATTCATAAATAAATTACCCCAATCTTTAAAGTGTTGTGAGGATTTGAATTCTTTTAAAAAAAATCTAAAAAATTACTTGATTGGTAAAACTTTTTACAGCGTACAAGAATTTCTTTCTTGATAGTAGTGATACATAGCGTGTTTCTTATATGTATTTCAGGTGTTATATCTGACGACATGTCCTATACTCCTCCTGGAGTCTCCAGGGCGCAAAAAAAAAAAAAAAAAAAAAAAAAAAAAGCTTTAACCAGTAAATTCAAACTGGTTTTAGTATTACTTTATTTCCAAGACAAAGTTAAGACTTCTGCCTAAGAACCAGAACAATTATAATGTAAATTCAGCTCAAGTTGTTTTTGTTTTGTCCATATATATATTATGACTTTTCCATTTGAGTCTTAGATGTAAATGTTTTTTTTTTTTTACGAATTGACCTGCTATGGATCACGTTACCAAGTTGTTCCTCTGGCCTACTGCATTTGCCAGCTTCCCTTGCGTTTGGCCCACAATGCCTTCATTCTCGCGCTTTGTTGCTGTCTCCTCTCCTCTGACCATTCGCCGCCATTGCCCCGGCTCATCCTCCTGCTCTCGATCGCCCCAGATTCCCTTATCACTGCTCCATAGTGCTCTTTGTCCTGTGTGTCCCGCGGTGTTAATCCTATCTGTTTTGTTTTGTTAAATGTTTTGTTTTATTTATTTATTTAAAATTTTAATCCATACAAAACTCAAAAAGAGTACAGGATAAGTCAGTATCAAAACATTTTATCTCTTAAAATGCGTTAAAAAGAAACATCACATAAAACAAATTGTCAAAATCAGTCACATACAATATAAAACACAAATTAGACTCCATCGTTTATAAATTCCTGGATTGTATAATACAACTTATTAATCAAGTAAGACTTTAACTCTTTCTTAAATCTTTTCTCCCATTCAACCACAAACAACCTTTGTGGAAGATGGAACATCAGTTTTGATCCAGTATATTTTTTTTTTTTTTTTTTTTTAAATCCCTAATGTGTGTACGTTGCAATCTGTTCAATTCAGAACAATAAGCAACCCCATGACCCAATGAGATGAGGATGATGTGTATGACGTGTAAATGAGGTGTAGTCTTGTGCAGACTCAGGTCGACCATTCCTGAGAGAGTATGGTTAATTGAACCCCAACCATCAAAGTACACCGGTAGCCACTGCCTAGCATTCAAATCCGTACAAAAGTAACTACCTTTACTAGGATTTGAACCAGGAACCTTCGTCTCCGAAAATCAGCTGTTAAACAGCTGATTTTGGCGACGACTTTACCTCTAGACCAACCCGGTGGGTTAATCCAGTATATGATGGTTTTTTTTTCATTGAGACAACCTATAAAACTCTTCTAAATCAGAATGGTACCTTCTTGTGTGATAGCCATGAGGCTTTACTTTCAAATCATCATGTTTTACTGACTTTGCCCACAGTACTGTTTCCATAATAATGTAAACTCAGAAAATTAACTTCTTCTTTTTGCAGGATTATTATATCGTTCCAGGTGACCATATTGGACATGACACGTTGGTTTCTTCAATGTAAATGTTACATGTGTTGACTTATCCTCATTAATCTTTTTTCTCTATTTCTTACTCCATTCATGAATGTTGTTTTTATTATTTTTCAAAGCTCATGAGCTGTGAATGTACGCATTGTCTCCTACCCACTTCATAGCTAGCCAATGACTTCCCAGGAACGTTCACAATACTTGCTCTCTCAGCTCTGTTATATATTTGTCAGCCATTTTTTTTTTTGGTCTTTCAATAACAATTATAACCTATGAACTGATTATATTATAAAGTATTGCATGTTAACGCGCTCTATAATCGAACATACGAGATGCAAGGCACGGTGAACTACTGCAGCTCTTATATGTATGTGCGCATAATGTTTTGTCAGGCTGATACATTCATACAATCTGACAACACTGGCAAATGTTCTAATTGGTCTAAATGCTTGGAACAGCAGAGCTCATCAACTGTAAAAAATCATTATAAAGTCCAGCCTCTCTTAGTTTGCTCCTAATGTAAACAAATAATGACATCACTGAGCATGCGCATTATATCAAAATGTGTACATGCTGATTAAAAAGTAACAACAAAATACTTTCAAAAGTATTTAAATACAAAATACTTTTAAAAGTATTTTTATAAATTAAATTGTTAGGCCTACATCATATCATGACTGATGTTTTTAGTACTTTAATTTAAAGTACTTTAGTACCTATAATTTAAAAAATAGTTAACTTAATAGGAATAAGACATCCGTAAAGTCGCAGACTCTAGCCTGCACCCTGTAGTAGGTGGCTTTTGTTTGTTGTCAGTAGGAGCAAACTAACAACCGTTCAACAGTAGATAGGTTTGTAACTTCTCAGAGGCACGCGTTGCAGAATTATCTACTACTAAAATCGGTGTGTCATCTGTGGTTGTTGCCGTCAACAAAATTTAATAAAATATATTTCTTTTTTTAAATTTTTTAAATATATTTTTTCAGGTGCCAGTTTGTATTGGAGCTCGTTCACTGCCAGTTGTATCATGTAAAAGAAGATACAGTAGTACCAGTTCCAAGTTAAATGAAGTTTTCATTGTCAGTGGTGCTAGAACCCCAATGGGTTCGTTTCTTGGTTCCCTAGCATCTTTACCTGCATCAAGATTGGGTGCTGTTGCCATTGAGGTATGACATTAATATTACTGCAACAATTAAAAATTAACCTATTAAACTATTTTAAGATTCTGTTCATCTGAAAATATTGTGACACTTATCGCTAAGGTCCGTTTCAGGATCTAACGGGTGATTCAAAAAGAGCGCCGGTTTTTAAACGGCTGGTAAATTTTTGTTTATCGGTTGGCAACATTGTTAGACCTCATTTCTATTTCGGAGAACATTCCGATTGACGATTCAGTTGTAGTTTCTCTTGTTTGCAGTGTAGTACTCTCGCAGTCTGTGTCTAACCATGGAGAAGTTTACTATTGCACAACGAGTGTTAATCGTCAAAACATTTTACCAGAGTGGAGAGAGTTATGCGGCTACTGTCAGGCGACTTCGCGGTACTCTAGGACGTAATGAAGCACCGAATGAATCAACAGTTCACAGGCTCATGAAAAAGTTTTTTGAGACGGGTTCAACAGTCGACCTTAAAAGTTCTGGACGTCGTCGTTCTGGCCGAACTGAGCAGAACGTTGCGTTGGTTCGTGACAGTGTGGCTGTTACCGATATCGTACGATGATTAGGGAGTTTTTGTGGCGTCATTTGGATGGAATGGACATTGACGAGTTGTGGTTTCAGCAGGATGGTGCCACCTGTCACGCTGCACGAGAAACAATGTTGTTGCTCCGTGAACGGTTCCAGGATCGCATCATTTCTCGTAATTCTGACCATCAATGGCCACCAAGGTCGTGTGACTTGACGCCTTGTGACTTTCATCTTTGGGGTCATCTGAAGTCATTGGTGTATGCCAATAAACCCCGAAACATCAATGACTTGAAGGAGGAAATTCGACGGGTTATCGGGCAAATGGAAGTCTAAACTTGTCGTGCAGTAATATCCAATTTCATGGACAGAGTTGATGCGTGCCAGCACAGTAGAGGAGGACACATGCATGACATCATTTTTCATACATGAAATCGGAAGGTAAGATGAACTTGTTGATGTATTTATTTTCAGTTTTTCAATAAAATAAATCTCTTAATTTGATATATCAAAACCGGCGCTCTTTTTGAATCACCCTATAGGTAATTAAATGAATGGGTCAATGGAAAAAACGTTGCAAGTAACAAAAACAAATTTTTACATTAAGTGAATTATACCATCTGATTCTTAGCTGTAGAACGATTTTTCACTGTATGACGATTTTGTTTCAAGAATTTCCGAGATTTTAGTTACAATTCTACCCGTTAGAAGTCACTATTACGATCAAATAGAGGATTTATAGAACGTATTCCACTGAAAACTCACTTTTGTAAATTTTGTCAGTTGCAACGTTTTTCTGTTGAGCCATTCAAATAATTAATACACTAGAGTTTACAATTACAAATATTTATTACAACTAAAAGAGTTACAAAATAAATAACAACTAATTATAAAGAAGTATTACAATAAATAACTTAATAATTTACTTAATACTACTTACAACAATTATATTAACAAAAATTATATTAAAATTTATATAATATAAAATAATAATTAATATTATATTATATTAAAATTATATGAACAAAAAAATTAACAAAAATTTGTAGGAAATAAAAAACCAACAACTTATTTCAAGCATTTATTTCTACAGAGCCTGGTTTAATTAGTGATATTCTGTATTTTTAGGTTTTACGGATGTTGATTTTCATTTTGCGCCATTCACTCGTGATAAAATTAAGTTATGTGTTTGATTTTATAGTCCATTCAAAATAACATGATAGTAAGTCTCTGTATGGTGGTAACAATTCTGAATAAAAATTCCCTTTTTACTTTCTCTTGCCTATATGAATATATAGGAAGGAAAGTATTGTTTTCATGTCGATTTTTCGAAATCGAGTTTTCACCGGATCTATACGTTTTCAGACCCCCTGAACCCAAAAAACATGTTTTTAGCAATTGGTCTGTGTGTGTGTGTGTGTGTGTGTGTGTGTGTGTGTGTGTGTGTGTGTGTGTGTGTGTGTGTGTGTGTGTGAACAGAATATCTCAAGAACGGAACATCGTACGAACTTGAAACTTGAAACTTAAGTTACATACCACTACCGGACGCGACACGAACATTTTCATCAAAATCGGTCAACCGGAAGTAGTAGTTTATTCGTATAATTTTTCAGTTTTTTGCGATTTTCTCAAAAACTGGTCCTACGATTTTTTTTAAAATCGCCTATTTTACTCAATTTTTTATTCTCTACAAGATAGGGTAGGCGCCATGTTTGCTGAAATTCTCGGTGAGGCTGTTTTCACGTAAAAACGTTGTTTTTTTTAAATTACGGCTTTAATATAAATTTTAGCGCAAAAACTTATATAATAAAAGTTGTAGAGAATTTAAAAACCTACAACTTCTGTTTCAAATATTTTTTTGTATAACGCTTAGTTTAGCGGTAATTTGCGATTTTCTGTTTTTTTTTCTCACGAAAACGTGAGAAAAATCGATTTTTTTAACATTTCGGTCTTAGTATGCATTTTGCGACAAAAGTGTATATAATAAAAGTTATAGAAAATTAAAAGATCTACAACTTTTGTTTAGAGCATTTTTCTCTACAGAGCCTAGTTTAGCGTGAAAGCGTGATTTTCCGTATTTTTAAGCCAAACTGAGTCTGATTGTCATTTTGCGTCATTCACTCGTGATTAAAATAAGGTTATGTTTTTGAGGTTAGTTTTTGTTTATTTCTAATATTTTATTAATAATGTTAGGTTTATTATTAATCATTTGCATTGGCAAGAGAAAGTTGTGTGAGTGTTTCACACCAGATTTTTAAAAGTAAATTTCCCTTTTATTTATTCTAAGTGGTAGCAGAGACGCATGAGCCCATTACAAAATTCCCTCTGTTCTTCATTTCATTTAAGTAATACTACAGTAAAACCTCACTAATTCCGAATTATTGAAAGTCCGAATTATCGTGAATATTTGTTTACATCTAAAAATTGAATAATTTAGGCAATTAAAATTAAAAAATAAACGTTACTTGTCTGAAATATCGATGTTTAATGAATTTACAGTACTGTATATTGAAAAACAACAGAGTTAAAAGTATAGAAATAAAAATATTTACGGCAGTAAAAATATTGTTAAATTATAAATTTTCAGTGTAAAATATAATTTAATTAAAACACGTACTTACGTACCAATTATTTGGCACTTGTTGAAGTAGAGGGTTGACAAATATCCTCAGGGATCATTTGAGGTTGCTTAGAAAAAAAACATGTTATTTTTTTCTGCGATTCTTTGGTACACTGTTTTCTTATAACTTGTTGGCGCATCTCTCTTAGGACAAGATAATAGTCATTGAAGTCTGCAAATTCAATAAGTTCGTCTTTGTGGTTTCTCACTTCACTAGCTTAAATTGTGGAACGTCTTCTTCACTGAGTAACCAATAATGTATTACAGGATGAAACAATTTTTATTAGACAGTTAAAAGCTATTATCTTTTGAAGTAGGACTTCATTAATTTTTAACCAAAAAACTTTTAAAAAAATTAAAAAAGCTGCTCTTCTTGGAGTAGTCCGAAATGTCGCAAACTCCGAATTAGTGAAGTCCGAATTAGTGAGGTTTTACTGTATTTTGTTATTTTGAATAGACTATACATTGTTTACTAATGATTAAAAAATAGGTTATATTTTTCATTATTTTCAATGACAAGAGAAAGTCATGTGAGTGTTTCACACCAGATTTCTTTGGTATTCTACCGTGCGTTCGGAAAGTCGCTGTGCACTGGAATTGTGACTATGGATTTATGAAAATATGTATAAAGAAATGACTAAGCATTTTGGAAAAAAATTTATTCAATACCTTAATTACATTGTTAAACCGTGATTATATTGTTTATAGAAGGTGTTCGAAATGACCTCCATTGGCATCAATACAGCATTGCACTCGTTTCATTTTGTTTGCAAACACCTTTCGCAACTGAAGAACAGTGATTCCTTGAATGTATGCCGTTATTGCGGCTTTAAGTTCGTCAATCGTGTGTGGTCTGTTCCGATACACAGTTTGTTTCGCCGCACCCCATAAAAAGAAATCGGGGGGAGTCAGATCAGGAGATCTTGCAGGCCACAAATTCTTTGAAATTATTCGTTCACCAAACACGTTGCATAACGTTTTATACAGTTGCGAAAGGTGTTTGCAAACAAAATGAAACGAGTGCAATGCTGTATTGATGCCAATGGAGGTAATTTCGAACACCTTCTATAAACAATGTAATCACGGTTTAACAATGTAATTAAGGTATTGAATAAATTTTTTTCCAAAATGCTTAGTCATTTCTTTATACATATTTTCATAAATCCATAGTCACAATTACAGTGCACAGCGACTTTCCGAACGCACGTTATTATTATCATTATTATGAATTTTGTTGTTGTAGGGAGCTCTAATAAGAGGAGGTGTTCCAAAGGAGGCTGTTAATGAAGTGTACTTTGGCAATGTCTGCCAAGCTGGACTTGGTCAGGCACCTGCTAGGCAAGCAGCTATTTTTGCTGGTATGTATAAGTTCTTGTTCATGGAGCCTATTTTACAACCATAAATGGTTGTAGAAGAAATATTATAATTTAGTGTCGTCCGTATGACCTGTAAGTCTGGGTTCATGCCCCACGTGGCTTCGCATGCGAAATTTTGGCTTCGCATGTGTAATTAATGTTATTTAAATAAATATGTAATAGAAATTGTGTAGTTGCTATATAGGTTGACTGTAGACTCCAACGTACACACAGACACACACACACAACGTTTTGATTAATTATGGGATTATTGTGTTGTTGTTTAGGTCAACAGCCGAAAGGCTGGTTTGAACCTCTAGAGGTTTTACCAAGTAAAACGAGGAGTGAGGTGGTTTACCATTGCCTTCCTCACTGAGTGGAAAAGTACGCTTATCAGCATGCCGGGCCCTCTGAAAAGCACATATTTTCCGCTCTGTAAATGACACCTTCACTTCATTCACCACAGGGTCTGGCTGTACAATGAAGTCCATTAGTTTCAGAGAAGATAACTCTGATTAGTGTCTTTTACACCTCTACCTCTTCTGTTCTTAAATGATTCAGTCATTTAATTGGCTGACCATGTGAAAAGAAACAGAACTATTTATTTTAGCCCTGCAACGAACAGATTGAGTGTAAATAATTTGACACTCCACCTGTCTTTTATGGGCAAATGGGATTATTATGGGTCACATACGTGTGTGGTATGTGACCCACATACCCATTTGTATGTCGGGTCATTTGTATGACCCCACATACAAGGTGTGGTCATTAAATAATGGACTGACGTAAAAAAATTTATTTTTATTTTATACGTAATCACTTACTTACTTAAAACTTGAAACTTAAGTTACATATCACTACCGAACCCGACACAAACATTTCATCAAAATCTAAATTTATTATGCTCTACTAGATAGGGTAGGTGCCATGTTTGCTGAAATTGTAGGGTAGGCTGTTTTCTCGTAAAAATATTGTTTTTCTTAAGATTGTGACTTTAATATGCATTTAAATGCAAAAATGTATATAATAAAATTAATGTTGTAGAGAGTTGAAAATCCTACAACTTTTATTTCAAACATTTTTTTGTGTAACAGTTAGTTTAGCGGTAATTAGCGATTTTCTGTTTTTTTTTCTCATGAAAACGTGTAAAATATCAATTTTTTTTAAAGATTTCTGCCTTAGCATGCATTTTACAACAAATGTGTATATCATCAAATTTGTAGGAAATTAAACGATCTACAACTTTTATTTAAAGCATTTTTCTCTACAGAGCCTAGTTTAGCGTGAAAGAGTGATGTTCTGTATTTTTAAGCCAAACTGAGGTTGATTTTCATTTTGCGTCTTTCACTCATGATTAAAATTAGGTTATATATATTGAGGTTAATTTTTGTTTATTTCTAATTACTAATGTTAGGTTATATTGTTAATTATTTGCATTGGCAAGAGAAAGTTGTGTGAGTGTTTCTCACCAGATTTTTAATTTTATCAAGAAAACATTTTACTGATTCATTCTGTTTTTTCCCCAGTTGTACCCATTGTGTTGTAATTTTTATAAACTGTTATTCAGATGATGAGGAATCTGTAACGTTTCTAATCTAATCTAATTTAATATTTGTTTGCGTAATTTTTTTCAGGCATACCTTATAGTGTCGACTGTACTACAATTAACAAAGTTTGCGCATCTGGAATGAAAGCGGTGATGTTAGCAGCACAGAATCTAATGTGCGGTCATAAGGAGATAATGGTGGCTGGCGGAATGGAATCGATGTCTAATGTACCGTTTTATATGAAGCGTGGAGAAACCAGTTACGGCGGTGTGAATTTATTGGTATGTAATTCAATATAATTTATTGTACGAGGGCTATTCAGAAAGTAGGGAACGTTTTGTAAATAAACAAAAACTATGTAAAAGAAAAATTTTTTATTATATACATCTGAAAGAGTGACTAAAATACTACTTTTCTATATAGTCACCAAGCAAATTGAGGCAGTTGTCATAGCGGTGGACAAGCTTCAAAATTCCTTCGTCATAGAAATCCGCCGCCTGCGACCGCAGCCACTCAGGGACGCACGCCCGTAGTTCCTCGTCGTCGTCGAAGCGCTGTGTTGCTAGCCAGTTCTTCATTCTTGGAAACAAGTGAAAATCACTCGGTGCAAGATCAGGACTATAGGGTGGATGAGGGAAAACCTCCCATTTGAATGAATCAAGGAGTTCTCTTGTGCGGTTTGCCGTGCAAACCGCACAAAAATCAGCGAGGAAAATTATGGCTACTGTGTTTTGGGACAGGCAAGGTGCTGCTCATTGACTTTCTCGAGCGTGGTGCAACAATAAACTCTGATCGGTACTGCCAAACATTACGCAACCTTAGGAGAGCAGTTCAAAACAAGCGCCGAGGAAAGTTATCGTCAAAAATTTTGTTTCTTCATGACAATGCCCGACCTCACACGGCAAACCGCACAAAAGAACTCCTTGATTCATTCAAATGGGAGGTTTTCCCTCATCCACCCTATAGTCCTGATCTTGCACCGAGTAATTTTCACTTGTTTCCAAGAATGAAGAACTGGCTAGCAACACAGCGCTTCGACGACGAGGAACTACGGGCGCGCGTCACTGAGTGGCTGCGGTCGCAGGCAGCGGATTTCTATGACGAAGGAATTTTGAAGCTTGTCCACCGCTATGACAAGTGCCTCAATTTGCTTGGTGACTATGTAGAAAAGTAGTATTTTAGTCACTCTTTCAGATGTATATAATAAAAAATTTTTCTTTTACATAGTTTTTGTTTATTTACAAAACGTTCCTTACTTTCTGAATAGCCCTTGTAGATTAGCTGGTTAGTTCTTGTTTGTTTACCCTTAACCCTTGAGCGCCGGGAACCGCATATTCGAGGTTTCAGTATTTGTGTATTTGTGAGCTTTCAGCGGGCGTACCGTATTGTTCCGAATACAAGCCGCAGTTTTTCCCTAAAAATCGGTTCCATAATTTGACCTACGGCTTGCAATCGCGCCTTAATAATATTAATAATCGTTTCTTATTAAGCATAAGTAGGTATGAAAAGTGAGAGAGAGGGGTGGAGGGGGAGGGAGAGAGACGCACTCCTTACGTAGTGCGTGTACAGTCATTTTGATCAGTTTGGTGTTACAGTATAAAGTTTGGTAGCAGTTTTCTTATATTTCATTTTGTTTTTTATCCAATCATTTGTTTTTTGTTGTATTTTGTACTTCACCATGAGTGATGTTATAGGTTAAGGGTACTTTGTCTATACAAGTACCCAAAAAGTAGCGCAGGACTTGCGATACCAATTTCGAATTATTGTTATCGCAAGTCCTGCGGCTACTTTTTGGGTAAAAACGCGGAAAAGACATCCACCAAAGAAGCCGGAAGAAAACACAAATAATGTAGATGAATCCTTGTGTTCGGTATTGAACAAAAAATAAACAAAAACTTCTAAATGCTAATTAAGGAGTAAGTGTATTTGTTTGTACGGTATTTTCTTCTTAAAAAATAAAATACTTTCAAAAACATACAAGTACTGTACTTGAAATTTATTTCCTAGTTTTGATCATAATTTTTCTGATGCGGCTTAAATTCAAGTGCGGCTTGTTTTCGGAACAATACGGTATTTATAAAGCTATTAGGGCGTATGATATCTCAAATTACATGCGGTGAAACGTAGTCAAATTTGATATAATGTCACCAGATGGCAACATTAAGTGGCTAACCTTATTTGTTTGGTGGCCCTGAAAAGGGCCATTTAAGCAGTGGTCGTCTTGACGGGTAGTGTCGGTGGTAGTCGTCGTGGCGATCGAGGAACTGGGCAACACGGCGTGTCGTCGTCGTGCGGGGAAATCATCTTCTTCCCTCGCAGTAGTGCGCCGATGGCTGCTTCTTTGATGGTGGGCGTAAGGCTCAGTCGAGGGACAACTGTGGGCATCGCTCGCATCAGCGGGCGATGACGGTCTGGTCGACGGCTCACGGTGATGGGTCCGCAAGCGGAAGCATCATCTTCTTTCTTGTGGGGTCGTCGATTAGTCTTCGCTGGAGTCCGGCAGCCGTGTGCCGTGGTGGACATCTTGTCTGCTGTCTGGTTCGAAGTGAATCCCTCGGAGTCTTGATCGGAATTGAGTCGCTCGGCTCAGTGCAGCGCTCTTATATAGTCGCCGAGAGCGCTGTGGTAGAGAGCGGCTACTGGCTTGGCTTTGATGACAAAGGCCTCTGTCGGTGCGGAGCCGAAAGGTTTGTCGGTGCGCCGACAAAGGCCGGAAGAAGTATTGAAGGTCGGCAACACAGTAAATGATTAATTAGAAGGGGTGGCGTTGACAGTAGATTAGCTGTCTACTTGGAAAAAACATATTTTAGTTACTAAAATTATAATTTTTTTTAGTATAGTTCAAATCATTTTGTTATAAATAAATAATTTTATTATGAAATGATTTTGTGTTCTTTTTATTACTAAAATATCAGTAATCTCAGTGACAACAGATGGGTGGTAATATCCCAATGATTACATTCAGAGTCATTCTATTTTTTCCTCGTGACAGGGTAAGTTCATAACAATGTCCCAATGATTCCAAATGTACTCACTTTATATTTCGAACACGGAAGGCTCAAAATTATTATTTTTTATTATAATTAATTATTTTAACCTGTAAATTAGCAAATAAATGTAAGACAATTTTTTTTCCATAAAAATTAATTAGGGGCTGAAAGGGTTAACTCCTTTTACTTGTACCGGGTGTTCAACTTAAAAGAGGCCCCAATTCTTAGTTTAGTGTGTAAATAAAAATATATTTATTGACAAACAGTTACATTGAAAATCTGCCACCTGTGAATCTAGCCAACCATTTACGACGCTTTGAAGCTCTTCATCATTGGTGAACCGCTGAGATACAAGCCACCGCTTCATGTTCGGGAACAGGTGAAAGTCACCAGGAGCCAAGTCCGGGCTGTATGGGGGATGATCGGAAATGTCCCATTTAAACTTGGCCGAAAGTTCATTTGTTCTTCGAGTTGTGTGAGAGCGAGTGTTGTCATGGACAAACACAACACCACATGTTAGAAGGCCACGACGCTTGTTTTGGATTGCTCTTCTTAGTCTGTTTAAAGTGAAACTTTAAGCACCCAATGTAACCCAAATAGGGTATTACGTTATTATTTTCTCACAGCTGTCAACAAGACCGTAATAAATCACTAAATTTTCAAGCTAAATGTTTTACGAACTGTTAACACTCAATCCAGTATTCATTTGTTAAAAACAAAACGACTTTATAAACAAAATAACAAGTAATTTATGTATCTATCCTCCAGGGAGTGCCTGGAAATGAGAGAGCGGATGCCTTAGCAAAGAAAGGTGCAGCCTCTTACTTCATAGGCCCAGAGCCATTCTGTGGAATTGGTGAAGGCTATTATAGAGGTATAGTTAGGGCCTGGGAAGAGGAGGCTAAAACCTCCTATTGGGAGAAGGTGCCAGGCTGTGAACAGGCAAAGAAATTCATTGCCTATTCCAGCAGAAAGGCTGGGATATATAATAGACTAGGAAGACAGGACTTGAGGAGGGTAGTGGGCCTGATGACTGGTCATTGTAATCTTGGGTATCATTTATCCAAGATAGGAGTTGCTGAAGAGAGCCTGTGTAGATTCTGTCATGAGGCAGAAGAGAAGGCTGAGCATATTTTATGCAGTTGCAAAGTGGTTGGCTGCAAAAAAAGAACGCTGATGGGTAAGGGCGTGTTAACACCTTCTCAGGTAAGTGCACTAGATCCTAGGCAGATCGTGCGCTTTATTGAAAGTGTGGGTCTTGCATAAATAAGGAATAGGGGCAATCACAAAAGATCTTTTAGGTCGCGGTGAGGAGGGGCTGCAGAAGCCGGAACGCCCTGGTTGTAAAGAAGAAGATGTATCTATCCTTGTTTTTCTTCTTTCTCTCTTTCCGCTGCTACCAACCCACGTGAAAATAGACCAAAAAGATTTAGTTTGGTATTAGATTGTAGATCGTTTTATTGTGAACAAATTGATTTCCATGTCGATATAACTATAATTACTGACTAAGGAGTTGTGAGCATTCACTTTTCACTCTACACATTGATGCATCAGTGCGGTTCCCGTTATTTGACGGTTAAAAAAATATACATGTACAGTTGAGCCGTTCTTAGTTTGCTCCTTTTGTCAACAAACAAAAACCACCTACTACAGGGCGCACGCTAGAGTCTGCGACTTTACGGATGTCGTATTCCTATTAAGTTAACTATGTTTTAAATTATAAGTACTTGTTGTTGTTTAGGTCATCAGCCGAAAGGCTGGTTTGAACCAGTAGAGGTTTTACTAAGTAAAACGAGGAGTGAGGTAGTTAACCCTGCCTTCCTCACTGAATGGAAAAGTACACTTATCAGCATGCCGGGCCCTCTGAAAAGCACATATTTTCCACTCTGCAAATGACACCTTCACTTCATTCACCACAGGGTCTGGCTGTATAATGAAATTCATTACTTTCAGAGGAGATAACTCTGATTGGTGTCTTTTACACCTCTACCTCTTCTGTTCTTAAATGATTCAGTCATTTAATTGGCTGACCATGTGACAAGAAACAGAACTATTTATATATATATACGAGGCGTGTTTTTTAAGTAAGTACCGTTTTGCGATTCCGCCGCCGCAGCGCTACGGTCGGCGTTCCGCGCATGCGCGCTGGTTACCTACATCTCTTGTCTACGCACTGACGCCATTACAGTCTGATTCTTCATTGTATACGTTGTTTACTGAGTGTTTAAGATGCCTCCGACAATCGTGAGTCCCGCTGATTGTGAAGTACGGGCTGTTATACGATTTCTTAGTGCTAAAGGCGTAAAACCGATCGATATTCATCGTGAGAACGTTGAAGTTTACGGACAAAACATTATGAGTGATGGAATGGTAAGGAAATGGGTGAGAGCATTTTTTTTTTTTTTTTTTTTTTTTTTTTTTTTTTTTTTTTTTTCGCCCTGGATAGACTCCAGGAGGAGTATAGGACATGTCTTCAGATGTAACACCTGAAACACATATAAGAAACTCACACATATGTATCACTACTATCAAGAAAGAAATTCTTATACACTATAAAAAGTTTCACCGATCGAGTAATTTTTTAAATTTTTTTTAAAGGAATTCAAATCCTCACAACACTTTAAAGATTGGGGTAATTTATTTATGAATTTTCTCCCTGCATAAGTAGGTTTTTGTTCAAACAATTTTGTGGAGTGATTAGCCACATAATAATCATTCCTGTTTCTCGTGTTATGATTGTAAACATTGAAATTCTGCATAAAATTATTTTGCCTAACATACATAATCACCTCAAAAATGTAGAGACAGGGAACTGTAAGCAATTTAAGCTCCTTAAATAGTGGCCTGCATGAGGTTAGCTGGTTAGCTTCCACCATACACCTAATAGCTTTCTTTTGAATTTTAAAAACCCTATTCATATTACCCATGCTAGAATTACCCCATACTAAAATACCATACCGGATATGAGACAGAATGAGGCCATGATAAGCTGCCATTAGTAATTTTTTATCATTTAATCTGGCGATTTGTTTTAGTGCAAATACCCCAGATGATATTTTACTACAAACTTGATTGATATAGAAGTCCCAAGACAAAGATCTATCTAGAGATACGCCCAGGAACTTCACTGTTTCTACATGCTCTAAACTATTATTATGAATAAATACATCCACTTCTCTACTTTCTTTAACGTTATGTTTATTTTTGAACTGCAAGTACTGACTTTTTTCCCATTAACTGTTAATAACATTTGATTCAAGAACTGCACTACGGACTCTATGTTAACATGTGTATTTACTTCAAGAGCATCTACCAGTGAACTGTTACTGATTACTGAAGTATCATCAGCAAACAACAAAGCTCTGCCATTAGGTATGACTTCTGGTAACCTATTAATGTACAATAGAAACAGAATTGGACCTAAAACTGACCCCTGTGGAACGCCTGCTTTGACTTCAAGCTTTCCAGATACAACTTTTGTAAGTTTCCCTCTAACAACCCTAGTTAACTCCACACACTGTAATCTATTAATAAGGTAAGATTGAAACCATTTCAACTCTACATCCCTAACGCCTAATGACTCTAGTGTTTTCAATAAAATTTCATGATCTGTGGTATAAAAATTGATGTAGGTATCCTGAAGGAGAGGCGACCTTCACCATTTTGTAGGGTGAAAAAGATGTAAAAAAAAGGGGCACGGCGAATTACACTAATTGTGTAAGGTGTTTTGCAGAGATAATGCGGGGGCTTTCCACCATCCAATTTTAGAACCCAACCAGACGCTGAAATTGAATCCAGGGATTAATTGGCAACCCAGAGATTTGAATAACGTAGCTCTATTGATGGTAAAAACTCGCTTTTAGTACTGCGAAGGTATGGTTGAATAACCACACAGGTCTAGACACAATGACATTTTACACAGAAAGAAAATAATAAAAAAAAATTAATGAGTAGCTAAAATAATTTATTAAAGAATAACAAAAAAAACTAAATAAAATAAATAATATTATGAATTTAAGTAAACGGTTAATTCGTATAGAATTTAAAAAAAAAATTGGTTAAATAACAATACAGTTTAAGAAAAAAATAAAATAAAATTTGGAAAAAATTTTAATATTAACAAAACTTGATTTAACTATAGAAAATACTTAATATGAATAATAATAAATTAATAGGAACATTTAAGAAAACAAAACTATTTTTAAAGTCCTTGGACTGAAACGGGAAAAGAAATCTCTTGGGCAGAGTTTAATAAATGATTAAGTGAAGAAAAATAAATACAGAAATGTATTTATTTTTTTGGGGAAAACTAAATAAAATTAAGACATAAAAAAAAACAAATTGTGAGTTGAAATTTAGTAAAAGAATTACTTAGAAAAATTTAAGCAATTCAGTGGCCATTGAACAAGAGTTTAAAAAGAAAAAATGTCATATTTTAAAGATTTAAATAATTTAAAAGAAAACGAAAGATACTGAAATTAGATAATGTTTTGTTACTTAAAACTATTTAAAAAAATTTAAAAAAAGAAAAAGAGAGATTTATTTATAAATAGGATATTTAAAACACCATAATAATATTAAGAAACATTATGAATTTAAATTTAATAAAAATAGATTAAAAAAAAATTGTTTAAGTTAAACCTGAAAAATTATTAAACATGGTACTTAAATTTAAATTTAGGTAATTTTCCCATATTGGGAAAGAAAAATTATTTACCTGAAAAATTTTGATCCTATCGGTTCGCCATCCTGTCCAAGACAAGGCGTAAAAACTCAACGCACACAAAAGCAAAAAAAGGTCATTCCCCTAACGTTCACGAATGGAAGCGTTCGAGGCTGCGAAAAATGCCGATACATCGGAAATACTATAAATTTAAACGAGGAAAAATATATGAAAGAATTAAAACGACAGTAACAGAGAGAGAGAGAGAGAGAGAGAATCAATCGTGCAAGATAGAAAGAGAGAGAGATACAAATTACACGTGTTAGCAACTGAACAATAAAGAAGCAGCGACAAAAATGCAATCGGACACCGGACGTAAGCCTAAGAATTAAAAACGTAAATTAAAATACGGAATAAAAATCTAATGAAATAAAACCAACTGGAAATAAATGAATAAAATAATTAGATTTAATGAAGAAAATTACATAACCCTTAAAATATAATAAATCCGGCACAAAATCAAAAAAACGGGATTGTAAATGAATTGAGAAGATTTTGGAGACAAAATCTTAGAAATTCATTACACTCCCCCCCCTTAGGAAGAAAAAGAAGACAACTAGATCTGAAGAAAATCAAAGGTAGTGGCGTTGATGACAAGAAAAAAAAATATCTCGTTTTCTGCAGAAAATGGTCAAGCAATCTTTACATTCAATGAACGTTGATAATATAGCATATAATTAAATTTATATGATTATATATTTGCTTAAAATTTGATTTAAATTACTCTATCATATAGTATTAATTAATTTGAATCATAATCATGTACCATTAATTTTATTTTGTAAGTATACCTGGTGTGTTTTATTTTTTGTTTAAAGAATTGAATCAAGTCTTAATTTATTAGAATAGATTGTAATTATATGATAATTTGTTAGTTTGATTGCAAAAATTACTAAAAAAATTTTTCTGAACAATTTGAATTAGAAATTAGTATATGAATTTTAAAATTTATGTGTTATTATACCTAAACATATATAGATAAACATAATAGTAAAATAAATTTGATTAACAATAGCACCCCAAGGATTTGGTGTTAGGGTAGGTGTAAGAGAATTTTAAGGGCAGGAATTAATAAAATGTATGGAATAGTTGGGATGGAAAAATGTATGTTAGAGGAATTATCGGTAATTGGTAAAAAGAAAAATTAGGAATAATATCAATTGGACGATGACTAATTTGTATTAGGAAAGCTATGGGAAAGAAAGGAATTGTACTGAACATGTGACCTCTTGTAGATGGACATCAAAATGGCTGAATTGTAGTTGAAGATGGAAAATTGTTCAAGTTCTTGAAGTTTCTCTAGTTGGAAGGTTGTATTATCGATCCAGTTTGTAATGTTGGAAGTTTATATTCTTGAACGGGATATGTGATGAGTCCGTAAGCAGAAAGTGTCGGTATGTTCTCATAACAGCTGTATGTTGTTTATTTTAAATGTTAATACATTTGGCTTTGATGTACAGGAACAACCAATGTATGGTAAATTTGAAGTCGAAGTGGTAATTCTTGAAGATCTGGTAATAGAAGTTCTTTAGGTAAAATCTTTGTTGAAATGTGTTGTAAAAAATAGTGTTCTTGAATTTGCTGTAACGACGTTTTTAAATTGATACGAAAATACGATAAATAAAATACAAGAAATTCTTCATAATGGAAAAGATTGTGAGTTCTTCTGCGTTTCATTAGCTTGAAGTCAAAAGATGATATCTTTAAAATCATGATATTTTTGTTAGTTGAAAAAATCTTGAGGATTGTGAACTGTTGCATTCAGATGCTGCATTGTAGACTGGTACGATACGCTGGAAGTCCATTGGTCCTCTCGTTGAAAAGACAGCAGATGAATGAGTAAAGTGGGTGAAAAATTTTTAGGAAAAATATACAGGAATACTTGGGTATGACCTAGGAATTGATTAAATTAGGGATATGGATGCTTTAGAAATAATTGTGTCAAGAATAGGTATGGTATGTATGTTATGAAGTACATTATTGGAAGTTGGATAAACAGCATGAGGAAGCATAAGGGAAATTTTGATGAGTATGATAATTTTTGGAAGGAAAACTCGTGTGAATAGGTCGTATGAGAATACTAATGGATGGAGTGTACTATTTTACAAAAAGAAAATTTGTCTTTTGAAATGGAAATTAAAATAACCTAATTAATGTTTTTAGAAACACATTGTAACCAGATAAAAGTATTTTGTATAGTACTATATTTATCTGTAAAGATTTATTAACTTTAATAATAGTTTGTTTTAAATTGTGCGAATTATTTTATGGATCAAATGAAAGTTTTATAAGTTAATTAATTTTGTAATTTCATCAACATAGTTGAAGTTAAATGAGTATGGCAGTTATTATAAAAATGTTATAAGTTGGTATTTACTATTAGTACAAAAGAATAGGTCACTTGAGCATCTACCATATGAGCAGAGAATGAGATATAATTGTAAAATAGCATTTATGAGTTAAAAACATGGACGGAAGAGTAAAATATAAGATTTAGCTTGATATGAATAAAATATCAATATGTTAATTGGTGTTTTAAATATATATGTAACTTAATTCTAACTTAAATACTAGCTTATGAAAATATAATGTAATAAATTCGCCGTGTCGCAGTGATCGTTGTTGTATACTTGAAAGTTTACGAAAAAGATTTTTTTTTAATTGTAATATTTTTAAGTTAAAAGTCCAAAGGAAAAATATTTTTCTAATATATTTATTGAACGTTAAAAGTTCCACTTGTAATAATTGTTTGTCCATGACAACGCGTGAAACAAAATTTGTTGTGTGACAAAAGTATCTGTTGTAATAAATGTTTATTTACGAGAAATCTTTTTATTAACACTAATTTTTTTTTTTGCGATTGTATAAGTTCTTTTGCGATCAATGTTTATCAGAGAAATTGATTGTTTAATTTAAAAAAAATATTGTGTAATAGAGTCTTTAAAATAGTTGTTTTTGTGTGAAAGGTATTTGTTACACTGATTATTTTCACTGTAATAAATGTTTCAATAAATTTTCACGAACATTTAACTGTATTATGAAAAAAGAAGTTTGGTCATTGATTTTATAAAAATGTATTCTTGTACGTAGGTAAACCTGGTAACTGTAGGTTGATGATCTCTGACGGATGATCATAGCTGACAGGAACTTAGTAGGATGCTGGTAGTTGAAAAATGTAATCGGTCACTGCGTCTGTCGGCTCTCTTAATGACTAATGGTCTATGACTCACTTGATCTGCGTTGATTCTGGGAGTACTCAGGAAAAGTCTCCATCTGTTGACAAGTTAAAAGCAATTTAAGCTCACAAAAATAATATAAATTGTTAATATGTGTTCCTAACAAGCTTCATTGTAGTAAAAATTTTCATCATAGAGGGAAATAATTATTAAATACATGAATAACTAATTAATGATTATAAATAAATATATGTATAATGACAAGTGATTAAAAGTTTGTAAGAATATAAGTATATAAGATGATAAGTCGTGAGGAGTACATTTACATGCTAGTTTAGAAAAATTATCCCATTGCAATGTGCGAAAGAAAAAAAATTATCTGTAGACTGTGAACTATTTTGTAATAAAAATCTACTATGTTCTCCTGAAACAGGAAGCATCAATCAATAGTCTAACTAATCTATTAATATTTATTTCATCGCTTAAAAACTAAAACTCTTCTTGAGTAAATACTGTCTTACAAACTAAAGTTCTTGTTGAACAAATATATCGTCTTAAAGTCTAAAGTAGAAAATGAAATCAACTGAAAACGTTGTACTGACTGAATAGCACATACATAACTACACCTAGCCAGAACCTAGGCATATAAGGTACAAGGCTCCTTTCTAGCAATGCCAGAAACCATGACTTCCTTGTACTTGAAGTTTGAGATGAGAAAATATAAAACCAGTAATATACTTATAACTAAAATGCTTGTAGTGTAACTTGTAACTCATAAAATCATAATTCCTTAACCTAATATTCAATAATAATCATTCATATAATATAACATCAATTATTTAACGGGTGACTGCTGAAGATTAAAAACATTGCGCTGAAGGTGATGCACTAATGTAACTATGTCTAGCCAGATCCTAGACACAGAGGGCACAAGGTTCCTTTCTGGCGGATGCCAGAAACCATGACTTCCTTGTACTTGAGATTCATAAATAATAAAATAATAAAATCATCCATCGTTGGAGTGGCTTAAAAACTAAAATGAAGGCTGAAAATAATCTTATCACTAACTTAAATCTAATTATGTTGTAGTAAAATCTGAGAACAGCAATGTAAAATGATTGTATTTAGAAGTAGAAGGAATGGAATGGGATAAACTCACGACAAATTCTAAAAAAATTTAATAGGAAGAGTAAGGGCCTGGATATAAGGAAAAATAAAATAAACAAAATTAGCATGCAAGGTGTTTACAAAGGTAGGAAACCTAATAAAAAGCTAACATGTCTTCAAACAAGTCGTACCTCATTCTAATTATTGAAAAAAATCTAGGGATAGCAAAGAAAATCCTAACAGGACATTGTATGTGGTGTGAAAATTTGGGAAATACCTGAAAATTTAGAAACAAGTTTCATGAATCAACGGAAAGTTAACTCCGGACAAAACTGGGCAGGAAACAGAGTAAAGAAATCCAAAAATAAGAAGAACGGACACACGTCGGGCAAAAATTTGGAGAAACAACAAAAAGGATAGAAGGAAAAACGCACTACGATTGCCCCCTGATTCAAACGCTCACAAACACACACGCAATCACACAATCAGAGACAGCCAACATTCATTTGCATTCATCCATCACATACAATCTTGACTGCATACAAAACCCCATCAGTGGAGTAACCACCTCGCTTCTCGGAACTCCAACCCGAGAAGGTAGGCAAAGAATGAGGCCTTGTACTCAATCAAGGTAGGGCAAATGGTAGACATTGGAAAGACACAAGGACAAGGTAAGGGGCCTATGGGTGGCTAAACCATTGGGGCACGAACCAAAAATTAGGGCGTCCCTAGGAGCTTTCCGAAGTGTGAGAACTCATGGAAGAAAAGTAACTTAAGTAAAAATATGTGAAATGAAAGTAAACTGGTAAAAATGAATGAAAAACAGCTAACACTAATGAAACATACTGAAGGCTACCTAACATTAAATAAGAATAAAATGGAAAGTACTTCAGAAACTAACTGTCTGTGAAGAAAATTGGGAAATATAGGTAAAAACTTGTTGAAGTACGATGACGGATTGAGAACAAAATGAAGTAAATAATAAAAGAAACCTCTTATAAAAGGTAAACCTATAAATAAAATTCAAAGCATCAAAATAAAAGATAAAAATGTAACTACAGTATAATCGAATGCCTAGTGAAAACTGGTCACTAAATCGAGACATTAAGAATAGAAGTCAGTAATGAATAAATAAATAAAATATTTTATGTAATAAAATAAAATAATAATATATATGTGATAAAATCACATGATCCAAAAATGAAAATCAAAATCTAATGTAAATTGAATCATAATGTTAAAATGATGAGAATATAACAGAAGCATTGGTAATTATAGAAATAAAATATGCATCAAAAATTAATTGTAAAATCTAATGTATAATAAGAATAGAAACCACAGATCAAGAAACCCAGAGTCGAATAGTCATGAATATTATAAAAACTAGAAATAATTCTATGAACTTAGGATAATTATAACCTAACTGAAATATAGGTAAATATATCATCTAATACCCTAAAATTCTAAATTAAGTTAAAAAAAACCAAATAAAATTCAAAATGACAGGAAAATAATCATGAAATCGTCACTCATTAAGAACTGTTTAACATAACAAATCCATAAGCAAGTTTTAAATGATAATGAATAAAACGTAATATTAAATTTGTAACAACAGTAGTTATATTTAGTGAGAAGGTGATTGAACATTCATTTTAAATAAAATTTAGATTAATAAAATTCAGTGCGAACAGCACTTTGGAAATGGTATCATCAAATTATGTAAAATTTTAATTTAAATTCAAAATTAATTTAAAAAATTAATTCATAATACAGTTCTTAAGAAGCTACCTATTTCATGTTTATTAAACACTGGATAAATAAAATAGTCAAGTAGATAAGACAATTTCTGTAAGATAACAAACATAGGCATGATAAAACCTACAAAAAAAAATAGGTATGAAGAAAAAGAATTATAAACTTATGACAGGAGGAAAATAGTGACTGAATAAAATGAACAGAGAAGAACAAAAATTAAAGGGTCAAAAAAACTAAATTGAAATATGGATTGGAAAGAAAATAACAGCTGTAATACTTGAAAACAAAAAGTCAACATTTGCGGGAAGAAATTGTGAAAAAACGCGAAAATTAAACCCGTAAAAGTACATTATAGAAAAACTAATAAAATGACCATATGAAGTAAATAACATGTAACCAGAAGCGAGATAACGCGTAAATAAATCTAAGTACATAAGAAGTTATGTATTAAAGTATATAGAAATGAAAACAGATTATATAAAATCGGTAACGTTAGACGTAAAATTACATAGAAAAAATAAACACATAGTAATCATTAAAACTGAATATAAAAATTATGAGAGTAAAATGAATTGTTAATACTTGCGATTGTTTTACTAAAAAATACTTAGTACAAAGATTCCTGTAGAATATAGGTAGTAGAGTTGATTGAACTGTCTTGTCTGAATGAAACAGCTGTTCTAGTATTGTCAATGAAAACTGTGTTGACTTTGTATTCTTAAGAATGATCTCTGCTTTCTCTCAGGCAATTACCCTGGTATTTTATGCAAAAACAAAAAAAAAACATATATTAGTTTGAGTTTTATGACCTAAAATTTTAAATACTAATTAAAAGTAATTTGAAAAATTTTAATGGCCAAATATGAGTTGGACCAATTCGCCACTGACGGCAACTGAAAATTTTGCATGAAGTTAAACTGTTTAAAAAAAACACCCAAATTTAACGTAGGTACATAGTGTTGAGATTTATAAAATGCACCTAAAATTGAGCAATAATTCGGTAATAAACCGCTGTAAAAATTATCATAATTTTATAAATTAGTTATTTCATTAAATTAAGAAACATCCAGTCGTGACGAAAAACTTCATAAATAATTTTCCACACAAATACTTCTGTATATATTGGATTGCAAAGGCAAATCACTGAATAATAGTACAGAACTTATTCTGCTGTTAACAGCTATTTACGCATAGAAATAGCTTAACTGTAATTATAACAACAACGAAAAATTAAATTACCACCTGAAAACATGTAAAATTTTATTAACAAATAAGTAAATAAGTGCAAACAATACAAATAAATAATTTTAAAACACAGTTATAGTATTTTAGGAGATTTTACAGAAAAAGTTAGAAAAACCTAGTGTGACTTAGAAGACATTCAATGAAAAAGAAAGTGCATTAGAAAGGCCTGAAAATCAGATACAATAAAACCTAAAGTGAACAAACAATAGAACAAGTAGTATGGTTAAAAACTGATAGTAACTGCAAAGCAATAGGTGAAATAACAAAAGAAACAATACAGAAAACGAATTGAACCAACCTGCAACATCCACAAGACGTATCGGTACTGAATAGAAACGCAAAATTGCACCAGACTGACTAATGTTGAAACCAAAAGTTTCAAATAGAAGGGGATAGAACAATGAACATAGAACAGGTTTAGGAGACCAAGGCCTAAAAACTGCCCGATGTAAACAAACGAAAGGTCGGGTGCAGGCAACCCCTTATAAAAATATAACAAAATCTATCTTTGGACAAAGGCATAATATTGTAAACGAAATCTCTGAATAGAAGTCAAGTAAGAGAAAAAAAATACAGTATTTGTTACTTACAGAAACATCCCTCAATTATTCCTAACCTGAAAAACGCTTAAAATACCATAATTAAAAAATTTAATATATTAAAATTAACATGTAACTTAGCTTAGCAATATAGGTATTAAATGTAACTAACAAAAATTTTAAAATCATGTGTCTTGTCATTGAATCAAAATCACGGCGCAAACTCCACCATTTTGTGGTATAAAAATTGATGTAGGTATCCTGAAGGAGAGGCGACCTTCACCATTTTGTAGGGTGAAAAAGATGTAAAAAAAAGGGGCACGGCGAATTACACTAATTGTGTAAGGTGTTTTGCAGAGATAATGCGGGGGCTTTCCACCATCCAATTTTAGAACCCAACCAGACGCTGAAATTGAATCCAGGGATTAATTGGCAACCCAGAGATTTGAATAACGTAGCTCTATTGATGGTAAAAACTCGCTTTTAGTACTGCGAAGGTATGGTTGAATAACCACACAGGTCTAGACACAATGACATTTTACACAGAAAGAAAATAATAAAAAAAAATTAATGAGTAGCTAAAATAATTTATTAAAGAATAACAAAAAAAACTAAATAAAATAAATAATATTATGAATTTAAGTAAACGGTTAATTCGTATAGAATTTAAAAAAAAAATTGGTTAAATAACAATACAGTTTAAGAAAAAAATAAAATAAAATTTGGAAAAAATTTTAATATTAACAAAACTTGATTTAACTATAGAAAATACTTAATATGAATAATAATAAATTAATAGGAACATTTAAGAAAACAAAACTATTTTTAAAGTCCTTGGACTGAAACGGGAAAAGAAATCTCTTGGGCAGAGTTTAATAAATGATTAAGTGAAGAAAAATAAATACAGAAATGTATTTATTTTTTTGGGGAAAACTAAATAAAATTAAGACATAAAAAAAAACAAATTGTGAGTTGAAATTTAGTAAAAGAATTACTTAGAAAAATTTAAGCAATTCAGTGGCCATTGAACAAGAGTTTAAAAAGAAAAAATGTCATATTTTAAAGATTTAAATAATTTAAAAGAAAACGAAAGATACTGAAATTAGATAATGTTTTGTTACTTAAAACTATTTAAAAAAATTTAAAAAAAGAAAAAGAGAGATTTATTTATAAATAGGATATTTAAAACACCATAATAATATTAAGAAACATTATGAATTTAAATTTAATAAAAATAGATTAAAAAAAAATTGTTTAAGTTAAACCTGAAAAATTATTAAACATGGTACTTAAATTTAAATTTAGGTAATTTTCCCATATTGGGAAAGAAAAATTATTTACCTGAAAAATTTTGATCCTATCGGTTCGCCATCCTGTCCAAGACAAGGCGTAAAAACTCAACGCACACAAAAGCAAAAAAAGGTCATTCCCCTAACGTTCACGAATGGAAGCGTTCGAGGCTGCGAAAAATGCCGATACATCGGAAATACTATAAATTTAAACGAGGAAAAATATATGAAAGAATTAAAACGACAGTAACAGAGAGAGAGAGAGAGAGAATCAATCGTGCAAGATAGAAAGAGAGAGAGATACAAATTACACGTGTTAGCAACTGAACAATAAAGAAGCAGCGACAAAAATGCAATCGGACACCGGACGTAAGCCTAAGAATTAAAAACGTAAATTAAAATACGGAATAAAAATCTAATGAAATAAAACCAACTGGAAATAAATGAATAAAATAATTAGATTTAATGAAGAAAATTACATAACCCTTAAAATATAATAAATCCGGCACAAAATCAAAAAAACGGGATTGTAAATGAATTGAGAAGATTTTGGAGACAAAATCTTAGAAATTCATTACAGATCAACACAATCGAAAGCTTTACTCAGATCCAGAAACACTGCCAATGCTTTCTCCCCGGCGTCCAATATATCAACTACTTGCTCCACAAGTGAAACAATTGCAGTTTTAGTTGATCTACCTTTTTGGAAACCATGCTGATCCTCTGAGATGATTAGGTTTTCAGTCAAGAAACTGATTAACCTAATAAATACTACCTTTTCAAAAATTTTACTGATTGTGTTTAAAATACTTATGGGTCTATAATTTTCAACTAACTGGCTATCTCCATTCTTAAATATAGGCAATATTTTTGCCTCCTTCAGTTTGTTTGGAAATACACCTGCTTCAAGTGAGAAGTTAATCAAATGAAGGAGAGGAGTAATTAAAAGATGTTTACATTCTTTAACAATTATACTAGAAATTTAAGAATTTAAAGATGGCCGCACAAATGTGCAACAATTTCTGCCCGGAAAATCATGTGCACAGTTTTTTGGGACAGAAAAGGAGTATTGCTAGTGGAGTTTCTGCCTCGTAATGAGACAATCAATGCAGCGTCTTATTGTGAGACATTGAAAAATCTGCGTCGTGCAATCCAGAACAAAAGGCGTGGCAAGTTGAGTAAGGGTATCGTTTTGCTGCATGACAATGCCCGTCCACATGTGGCTAATCAGACCAAAGATCTCATCAAATCATTTAAATGGGAAACTCTAGATCATCCTCCATACAGCCCTGATTTGGCGCCCAGCGACTACCATTTGTTCCTGCACTTGAAGAAACACCTGGGCGGTCGGCGTCTTCAAGACGATAACGAAGTCAAAACATTTGTGATGCAGTGGTTAACAAATTAGGCGGCAGAATTTTATCAGGAGGGTATTCAAAAACTGGTGCCACGTTATGACAAGTGCCTCAATATTCACGGAAATTATGTAGAAAAGTAGATTAAGGTACAGGCTTTCATGTAAAAATAAAATTATTGCGATATCTTTGCACGTCTTTTTTTAATTCCAAAACGGTACTTACTTAAAAAACACGCCTCGTATATATAAGTACTTAAAGTACTAAAAACATCAGTCATGATATGATGTAGGCCTAACAATTTCATTTAGAAAAATACTTTTAAAAGTATTTTGTATTTAAATACTTTTGAAAGTATTTTGTTGTTACTTTTTAATCAGCGTGTACACATTTTGATATAATGCGCATCCTCAGTGACGTCATTATTTGTTTACATTAGGAGCAAACTAAGAGAGGCTGGACTATATATAAATTTGATTTATTTTAATATTAACAAATGTGACTTTGTTTATTTGACAGGATGGAATTGTGAACGATGGTTTAACAGACGTCTACAGCAAAATACATATGGGCAACTGCGCTGAAAATACAGCGAAGAAATTGTCAATAACAAGGGATCAACAGGATGAATATGCTATCAATAGTTACAAAAGAAGTGCCGCAGCATATGCCAATGGAGATATATCTGATGAATTAGTACCAGTTTCAGTACCTCAAAAGAGAGGTAATGTATTTTGCAAATTTATTATTTATTTATTTTTATATTTTTTACTTTCTCTTGCCTATATGAATATATAGGAAGGAAAGTATTGTTTTCATGTCGATTTTAAGAAATCGAGTTTTCACCAGATCTATACGTTTTCAGACCCCCCTGAACCCAAAAAACCAGTTTTTAGCGATTGGTGTGTGTGTGTGTGTGTGTGTGTGTGTGTGTGTGTGTGTGTGTGTGTGTGTGTGTGTGTGTGTGTGAGTGCGCGTGCGTGTGTGTGTGTGTGAACAGAATATCTCAAGAATGGAACAACGTACGAACTTGAAACTTGGAAGTTAAGTTACATACCACTACCGCACCCGACAAGAACATTTTCATCAAAATCGGTCAGCCGGAAGTAGTAGTTTATACGTATAATTTTTCACTTTTTTGCGATTTTCTCAAAAACTGGTCCTACAATTTTTTTTAAAATCGCTTCATTTATTCAATTTTTTTATTCTCTACAAGATAGGGTAGGCTTCATGTTTGCTGAAATTCTGGGTGAGGCTGTTTTTACATAAAAACATAGTTTTTTTAAGACTACGGCTTTAATATGCAATTTAGAGCAAAAATGTATACAATAAAAGTTGCAGAGAATTTGAAAACCTACAACTTTTATTTCAAGCATTTTTTTGTATAACGCTTAGTTTAGCGGTAATTAGCGATTTTCTGTTTTTTCTCACGAAAACGTGTGAAAAATCGATTTTTCTAAGATTTCGGCCTTAGTATGCACTTTACGACCAAAGTGTATATAATCAAATTTATAGAAAATTAAGAGATCTACAACTTTTATTTAAAGCATTTTTCTCTACTGAGAGTAGTTTAGAGAGAAAGAGTGTTTTTCCGTATTTTAAACCCAAACTGAGGTTGACTTTCATTTTGCGTCTTTCACTCATGATTAAAATCAGGTTATGTTTATTGAGGTTAGTTTTTTGTTTATTTCTAATGTTTTATTACTAATTTTAGGTTTATTGTTAATTATTTGCATTGGCAAGAGAAAGTTGTGCGAGTGTTTCACACCAAATTATTTTTACTTTCTTTTGCCTATATGAATATTTATAGGAAGGAAAGTATTGTTTTCATGTCAATTTTTCGAAATCGAGTTTTCACCGGATCTATACGTTTTCAGACCCCCTGAATCCAAAAAACATGTTTTCAGCGATTGGTCCGTGTGTGTGTGTGTGTATACAAAATATCTCAAGAACGGAACATTGTACGAACTTGAAACTTAAAACTTAAGTTACATACCACTACCGGACCCGACACGAACATTTTCATCAAAATCGGTCAACCGGAAGTAGTAGTTTATTCGTATAATTTTTCACTTTTTTGTGATTTTCTCAAAAACTGGTGCTACAATTTTTTTTAAAATCGCCTCATTTACTCATTTTTTTATTCTCTACATGATAGGGTAGGCGCCATGTTTGCTGAACTTCTTGGTGAGACTGTTTTTACGTAAAAAAGTGGTTTTTTAAGATTGCGGCTTTATTATGCATTTTACCGCAAAAATGTATGTTATAAAAGTTGTAGAGAATGTAAAATCCGACAACGTTTATTTCCAACATTTTTTGTATAACGCTTAGTTTAGCGATAATTAGCAATTTTCTGTTTTTTTCTCACGAAAACGTGTGAAAAATCGATTTTTTTAAGATTTCGGCCTTAGTATGCACTTTACGACAAAAGTGTATATAATTAAATTTATAGAAAATTAAAAGATCTACAACTTTTATTTAAAGCATTTTTCTCTACAGAGCCTAATTTAGTGTGAAAGAGTGATTTTCCATATTTTTAAGCCAAACTGAGGTTGATTTTCATTTTGCGTCTTTCACTCATGATTAAAATTAGGTTATATATATTGAGGTTAATTTTTGTTTATTTCTAATTACTAATGTCAGGTTATATTGTTAATTATTTGCATTGGCAAGAGAAAGTTGTGTGAGTGTTTCACACCAAATTTTTTTTAGTTTTAAAGCCACTTTACCTCCTTATTTGTTAGTAACTACTGTGGATTATGGAATGATAGGGTTTTGATTTGTAATAATTTTCGGACTAACAGGGAATCAAAGCTGGGACCTTACGCTTTGTAGGCTAGCATGCGAATCATTATGCCAAGGAGGCAATCAAATAAAAATCTGGTGTGAAACACTCACACAACTTTCTCTTGCCAATGCAAATAATTAACAATAAACCTAAAATTAGTAATAAAACATTAGAAATAAACAAAAAACTAACCTCAATAAACATTAGTGAAATACGCAAAATTAAAATCGACCTCAGTTTGGCTTAAAAATACGGAAAATTGCTCATTCACGCTAAACTAGGCACTGTACAAAAAAATGTTTAAAATAAAAGTTGTAGATCTCTTAATTTTCTATAAATTTTATTGTATACACTTTTTTCGTAAAATGCATTCTAAGGCCGAAATCAAAAAAAAATCGATTTTTCACACGTTTTCGTGAGAAAAAAAACAGAAAATTACTAATTACTGCTAAACTAAGCGTTATACAAAAAAATGTTTGAAATAAACGTTGTCGGATTTTACATTCTCTACAACTTTTATTTTATAACGTTTTGCGCTAAAATGCATATTAAAGCCGCAATCTTAAAAAGAAAATGTTTTTATGTGAAAACAGCCTTACCCAGAATTTCAGTAAACATGACGCCTACCCTATCTTTTAGAGAATAAAAAATTGAGTAAATGAGGCGATTTTAAAAAAAATCGTAGGACCAGTTTTCGAGAAAATCACAAAAAAGTGAAAAAATATACGAATAAACTACTACTTCCGGTTGACCGATTTTGATGAAAATGTTCGTGTCGGGTCCGGTAGTGGTATGTAACTTAAGTTTCAAGTTCGTACGATGTTCCGTTCTTGAGATATTTTGTACACACACACACAGACCAATCAATAAAAACATGTTTTTTGGGTTCAGGGGGTCTGAAAATGTATAGATCCGGTGAAAACTCGATTTCGAAAAATTGGCATGAAAACAATACTTTCCTCCCTATAGATTCATATAGGCAGGAGAAAGTAAAAATTTGTCAGTTCAGCAGGATATCAGAGTTTTCCCTTTGTCATTTCCTGTTTGCTTGATTATTCAAGTTTGCAGTGGAAAGATGGAAGTTTTTGTTGATTACTTCAATGACTTATGTAATATTGTCTTTACGTTTATGGTTTTTTATGTTTTTAGGTAAACCAAATGTAGTTGTTACAGAAGATGAAGAATATAAGAGAGTAAATTTTGATAAATTTGTAAAACTTCCTACCGTATTTCAGGTGAGTTAAATCATGAATCTATAATTTTTACTTTCTCTTGCCTATATGAATATATTGGAAGGAAAGTATTGTTTTCATGTTGATTTTTCGAAATCGTGTTTTCACCGGATCAATACGTTTTCAGACCCCCTGAACCCAAAAAACATGTTTTTAGCGATTGGTCTGTGTGTGTGTGTGTGTGAGAACAGAATATCTCAAGAATGGAACATCGTACGAACTTGAAACTTGAAACTTAAGTTACATACTACTACCGGACCCGACACAAACATTTTCATCAAAATTGGTCAACCGGAAGTAGTAGTTTATTCGTGTAATTTTTCACTTTTTTGCGATTTTCTCAAAAACTGGTCCTACAATTTTTTTAAAAATCGCCTGGTTTACTCAATTTTTTATTCTCTACAAGATAGGGTAGGTGCCATGTTTGCTGAAATTCTGAGTGAGACTTTTTTCACGTAAAAAAATTGTTTTTTTAAGATCATGGCTTTAATATGCATTTTAGCGCAAAAATTTATATAATAAAAGTTGTAGAGAATTTAAAATTCTACAACTTTTATTTCAAACATTTTTTTGTATAACGCTTAGTTTAGCAGTAATTAGCGATTTTCTGATTTTTTTTCTCACGAAAACGTGTGAAAAATCGATTTTTTTTAAGATTTCGGCCTTAGAATGCATATTACGACAAAAGTGTATATAATAAATTTTATAGGAAATAAAAATATCTACAACTTTTATGTAAAGCATTTTTCTCTACAGAGCCTAGTTTAGTGGGAAAGATTGATTTTCCGTATTTTTAAGCCGAATTGAGTTCGATTTTCATTTTGCGTCTTTCAGTCATGATTAAAATAAGGTTATGTTTATTGAGGTTATTTTTTTGTTTATTTCTAATGTTTTATTACTAATGTTAGGTTATATTGTTAAATATATGCATTGGCAAGAGAAAGTTGTGTGAGTGTTTCACACCAGATTTTTTCAGTTATCGGTAACCAATCTATCCATGTCTGTGTTCATTATAGACATGGATGGATACATAAGAGAGTGAAGAAGGAGATTAGAGAAAACACTGGGTGTTTATTGTTTGCATACATGGTTTGTCTGTAAAGTAATGAGGCTGGGTTTGGCAAAAATAATGTATTGATCCAATCAATACAACTTGTTAAAAGTCTTCAAAATCGTCTCCTTGGGCGTTGATACACTGCTATCAATGTGAATCCTACACTGCAAAGGCTTCTTGGAAGTCAGCTGCCGTAACGTCTTTCAGAGACTCTGTGACATCCTGTTGGAGGGTGGGAACATTTTTGAAACTGTGACTTTTCTGGATTCTCTTTTTCTTTTTTTACTTTCTCTTGCCTATATGAATATATAGGAAGGAAAGTATTGTTTTCATGTCGATTTTTCGAAATCGAGTTTTCACCGGATCTATACGTTTTCAGACCCCCTGAACCCAAAAAACATGTTTTTAGCGATTGGTCTGTGTGTGTGTGTGTGTGTGTGTGTGTCTGTCTGTCTGTGTGTGAACAGAATATCTCAAGAACGAAACATCGTACGAACTTGAAACTTGAAACTTAAGTTACATACCACTACCGGACGCGACACGAACATTTTCATCAAAATCGGTCAACCGGAAGTAGTAGTTTATTCGTATAATTTTTCACTTGTTTGCGATTTTCTCAAAAACTAGTCCTACGATTTTTTTTAAAATCGCCTGGTTTACTACATTTTTTATGCTCTACAATATAGGGTAGGCGCCATGTTTGCTGAAATTCTGCGTGAGGCTGTTTTTACGTAAAAACATTTTCTTTTTAAGATTGCGGCTTTAATATGCATTTTAGCACAAAACGTTATATAATAAAAGTTGAAGAAAATGTAAAATTCTACAACTTTTATTTCAAACATTTTTTTGTATAACGCTTAGTTTAGCGGTAATTTGCGATTTTCTGTTTTTTTTCTCACGAAAACGTGAGAAAAATCGATTTTTTTAACATTTCGGTCTTAGTATGCATTTTACGACAAAAGTGTATGTAATTAAATTTATAGAAAATTAAAAGATCTACAACTTTTGTTTAGAGCATTTTTCTCTACAGAGCCTAGTTTAGCGTGAAAGCGTGATTTTCCGTATTTTTAAGCCAAACTGAGTTCGATTGTCATTTTGCGTCATTCACTCATGATTAAAATAAGGTTATGTTTATTGAGGTTAGTTTTTGTTTATTTCTAATATTTTATTAATAATGTTAGGTTTATTTTTAATTATTTGCATTGGCAAGAGAAAGTTGTGTGAGTGTTTCACACCAGATTTTTTTATTGAGTGATGATGCCTACATAAGCCTTGGGCTTGTGCGTAGGTAATGATATGTGGTGATTTACAGATGAAAAAAAATGCCAGACCTGACCGGGAATCGAACCTAGGACCCCGGCATAGTAGCCAGTTGCGCTGACCACTACACCACGGGCCGGCCTTTAGCTTTGAATATTGGAAATATTCTGCCGGGCTCACATTGGGGCTGTACGGTGGGTGCAGCATGGTTGCAACCCCCGTCTACACCAGGTAGACGGTCACAACGATGCCAGTGTGGACCTCAACAATTCTGGCACTAATTTCATACAGACTTCTATATTAAAATTTTCAGAAATAATTTTGTGAACCATTGTCTTGGCACAAGTTGAGGTTTATGGCAATTAATCTTACGCTCAAACGAAAGTCAAGGTAAGAGAAAGTCGGTGCGAGTGTTTCACATCAGGTTTCTTTAAATTTTGTTATTTTAGAAAGATGGCGGAACTGTCACTGCTGGTAATGCATCAACATTAAATGACGGCGCAGCTGCTCTACTATTGGCTACTTCTGACGCAGTCAAACAACACAATTGTAAACCATTAGCAAGAATTGTCGCATTTCAAGATGCTGCAGTTGAACCCATCGATTTTCCTATAGCTCCTGCATTTGCAATACCTAAGGTAACTATTAATTATAGGTAGCTGTGGAATACTGTTGGTAGCTAAATGTTATTATAACTAAGCATCCAAAGAGAGGTCCACGTGGTTGGATTTTAGCCCCCAACTGGGCCAAAGCGACATGTTTGATCTTGCGTATGGATCAGTTTATTGACCCATTCACAAAGCCAGGGAAATATATTTTCTAGAAAAATCTAGCAGATGGAAAGTTAGGCGTGCAGTTTAAAAATACGTTGTAGTACTAAACAGTAGCTGTATCGGTTTATTGAAACCATAATGCTGGAAGTTGTCCAGATAAGCTAAAATTTGTATTTATTGTAACAGCTGTTACAATTTATTGTAAAAGATTTCACAAATTAAGATTTTTAGATTTCAAAAAAATGATTCTAAAAGATTTTTTTAAATAATCTTTTAGATTTTTTAAATTTTTATTTAAAAGAGTTTTTTTAAAAAGATCTTTTTTAAAAGATTGGAAAAAAAATATTTTTAGATTTCAAAAAATTACTTGATTAGATTTACTGAAAAAAATGATATGATTTGATTTATTTATTTTTGAGAAAAAATTAACTGTAATTATAATGGTTTTTATATTATAAGCTCTAGTACTTACTAAAAGTGGTGTCAAATGTATTTATTTTTTTTAAATTTTATAAATACCCAGATTTTGGGTGCTTAAAAATGCTGTGGGCAAATTCCCAGGTAGTTGCCCATTTCATAAATGTCCAGCCCACTGGGCATGTGTCCTCATGATTGAAATTAGGTTATGTTTTTTTATTTTACACTATTTACTCAATATAAACATAAATTATATTTTTCATTATTATTATTTGCGAGAGAAAGTTGTGTATATGTATGTTTTACACCAGATTTTTTTGTAATTGTTTCAGTTATTAGAAAAATCAGGTGTTAATAAAGATGATGTTGCATTATGGGAAATAAACGAAGCATTTAGTGCCGTTGTGTTGGCCAATATTAAAATGTTGGATATTGATCCAAGTAAAGTTAACGTACATGGAGGCGCTGTCAGTCTTGGTCACCCTATCGGGTAAGCTTTTTTTATTTTAGGTTTTAATCCGTACAAAACTGTTGAGTGAGTATGGGATAAATATCAGCATTACAACTCTCAACAAGACGTGTAATGATTCTTCTTAAAATACAGGGTTATTCTAAATGATGGACCCAATTTTATAAATTCGTATTTATTTAAGCGTAAATTCAAAATGAATACACAATTAGAAAGAGGAAGTTTCAAAGTTTTTTTTACACACTTATAAAATATTCAATGTGTGCTGCACGGCAAACATCTAAACGAAAGCCAAACTTGCCCTATATACGAGGAAGCGTATCTCCTGTTATTGAGTACACCGCAGCAGTGATACGGTTCCGCAGATTGGCTCCCTGAATTGGGCGGTGGTAGTTAAAGAATCGGCCACTAGAGTTCTCACGCCAGTGGGGTGCCAGCCGCCATTGCATTGAAACATGAAAGAGACTCGCCAAAGATAAATGTGTTTTGGCCTTATCTCGTACAAAGGTTTACTGGATAATTTTTTTTCGCGGAAAGAACTGTGACTAGAATGACATGACCTGGACATGCTGGAACAATGGCTGTTCCAAGTTATGGAAGATTCACAGGACTTCATTTTCCAACAAGATGGAGCTCCGCCCCATTGCCACCTCGATGTTCGAGACTTTTGGAATCGGTCCCTTCTTCTACGCTGGATAGGACGCAGAGGAAATCATGACCTGGCTCTACACTACTAGCCATAGAGATCTCCTGATCTCACCCCATGTGACTATTTCTTATGGGGTTATGTCAAGGAAGCTGTTTACGTCCCACCTCTACCAATAACTCTGGCTGATCTACGAAACTGTATCACTGCTGTGGTGCACTCGGTAACAGGCGATACACTTTCTCGTATGTAGGGCGAGTTTGGCTTTCGTTTAGATGTTTGCCGTGCAGCACAAGGGGGACACATTGAACATTTTATAAGTGTGTAAAAAAAACCTTGAAACTTCCTCTTTTTAATTGTGTATTCATTGTTCATTTTGAATTTTCGCTTAAATTAATACAAGTTTATAAAATTGGGTCCATCATTTAGAATAACCCTGTACCTCTCCTATCAGAGGTTGGAATAATCATCATTATGCGAATGTTATTCGCTGCTGCACGGAACAGTTCTGTATTATTGCACCCAAACCAGTCTCTCAGGTTCTTCAACCAACTATCATTTAATTCTGTATTATGGTTAAAAGCGCGTTGCAATTATCATTGTAACATTTTCATTAGTAAAGTGTTGCGATTTTTTCAGAGTCACAGGTTTAGCAGCTGAGCACTGGTAACCACTGTTTGTTTACTCAATATATCTTTCTTACGATGAACCAAGGTATAGAAGTTTTACTAAGTAAAACGAGGAGTGAGGTGATTCACCATTGCCTTCCTCACTGAGTTGAAATTATCCTTATCAGCATGCCAGGCCTTCTGAAAAGCACATGTTTTCTGCCCTGCAAATGACACCATCACTTCATTCATCACAGGGTCTGGCTGTGTAATGAAATTATCTATCAGAGGAGATAACTGTGGCTAGTGTCTTTTACACCTCTACCTCTTCTGTTCTTAAATGATTGAGTCATTTAATAGGCTGATCATGTGATAAGAAACAGAAATTTTTTTTTAGTAGTCCTGGAACTAACAGATTGAGTGCAAATAATTTAACACTCTGCTTGTCTGTTGTGGGCAAAAATTTTGCTTGTAAAGTAAAATTCCTATGATCTCGGCAGTTACTGTATAACCCGAGTCAACTGTGTGTTACTGTAGCAGTTATTTTATAACCTTTACTTTTTCTTTTAAGTCAACAGCCGAAAGGCTGGTTTGAACCTGTAGAGGTTTTAGTAAGTAAAACGAGGAGTGAGGTGGTTTACCAATACCTTCCTCACTGAGTGGAAAAGTATGCTTATCAGCATGCCGGGTCCTCTGAAAAGCACATACTTTCCACTCTGCAAATAACACCTTCACTTCATTCACCACTGGGTCTGGCTGTATAATGAAATTCATTACTTTCAGAGGATATATCTCTGATTAGTGTCACAGTACACCTCTACCTTCTGTTCTTAAATGATTCAGTCATTTAATTGGCTGATCATGTGATAAGAAACAGAACTATTTATTTTAGCCCTGCAACTAACAGATTGAATGTAAATAATTTGACACTCCACCTGTCTGTTATGAGCATAACCTTTACTTTATTACTTTATTACTTTTTTTTGTTAGTTACTTTATAACCTGTGTGTTACTGTGGCAGTTACTTTATATTCTGAGTCAACTGGTTTACTGATTTGCCATTTTTTTTTTTGTGTTTAGAATGTCTGGAGCTCGTATTATTCTGCATTTATTATATAGTCTGAAACCTGGTCAAAAAGGCGTCGCTTCAATTTGCAACGGAGGTGGTGGGGCGTCTTCAATTCTGATCGAAAAATTGTAAGTCGTAAACCATTGTGTATGTTACTTCATACTGATTAACGTAATCAAATCAATGCAATTTGTTATGATTTTAATCGTTAGCGTAAAATTATTTCAGGACAGGGTAATTATATATTTTTGTTTATTAAATTAAAACAATGTGTGTGTGAAATTTTTAATATTCATAAGTATTATTGTCAAGAACGAAAACTGATAGAAAAATGGTAATTGTTAGAAATTAACACACAAATTATATTAAGTAAATATTTTTAAAATGTCATAAATTATTTGGAACAATTACTGAAAAATTTTAGTTTATCGAACTTGTTATTTTATATTTTGATTCTGGTTTTTTAATGTTTATGCATAATTTCTATTTTATTATCTATTATATATATTTCTTCTGTTCGTGTGTTAGTCATTGAACTCCTCCTAAACGCCTAGACCGATTCTTATGAAATTTTTTGTGTGAGATTAAGTTGATTCGAGAATGCTATAGATTCACAATTCGACCCGATAGAATAAGTGTTTTAAATTAATTGTTGAATTTATAAATTTTAGTTGATTTTAGGTTAGCTTAACCTGTAAGCACCGCAATGATTCGAATAATACATGTAGCGACATCCTTAGTAGTGATGTCGCAGTTTGACTTGTCTTTTTTTATCCATCTTTTATCCAAAAAATTTGAAATTTTTATGACACGTTCACAAATCATTGGCCGTTGTTTAAAACAAAAAACATGCAAATCCGTTTTTTTTACGCCTTGTAAAGCTAACTTACGAAAAATCTTTTGCAATTCATGTACATTTTCAGCTTTGAAGTTGAAATTTCAATTTAAAAAATAGTTAACTTAATAGGAATACGACATCTGTAAAGTCGCAGACTCTAGCGTGCACCCTGTAGTAGCTGGCTTTTGTTTGTTGACAGTAGGAGCAAACTAACAACGGCTGAACTATATATGGTTTTGGTGGATCCACTATCAAAATATCATGTGAAAGTTAAAAAAATTTTTTTAAGTATACAGAAGTTGTTGAACCTTCAGTCATCTATATAAAACAATCTGAATTATTTAAGTTATTAGTTAGGATCATAGCGGCAGAATCCATATTAATTTGCTGTTGTTTTTTTTTGTATTAAACAAAAAAACCTTTAAAACTCATTTTTAGTGCTTTCTTTTTCTCTCTTTGTTACAAGCACTTTTCGCGGTGGGCATCACTTTTTCAGGTATAACATAAAGCTTCTAGAATGATTATTTTGAAGACTGCATCGTCCAAAAGACAATACAGTACCTAATAATTTTCAAACTAATTATTCTAGAATCTGTATGTTATTACCTGAAGAAGCACTGCGAAAGTGCTCGTATCGAGTTGAGAAAAAAGCAGTAAAAAAAGGGTAAATATTAAAATTTTTTTGTATAATATAAAAAAAAATCATAAGAAACCATAACGACCTAAGAAACAAAATTTAAAAACTCAAACTTCTTCACACCCCTAACACCAGATTTGAAGAACCCTAAAAATCCACTAGAGGCTGTAAGACTAGCAAGATCCCAGAATATGAAAAACTACTGGGAAAAAAGGAGACTGCAGCAACAATGCAGAAACTAAGACTCTACATTTATTTGATTCACGTGATCTACTAAGGTCTCAAAAGCAAAAAAAAAAAATTTACGTTAATATAAAACTATGCCCATAACAGACAGGTGGAGTGTCAAATTATTTACACTCAATCTGTTAGTTGCAGGGCTAAAATAAATAGTTCTGTTTCTTGTCACATGGTCAGCCAATTAAATGACTGAATCATATAAGAACAGAAGAGGTAGAGGTGTAAAAGACACTAATCAGAGTTATCTTCTTTGAAAGTAATGAATTTCATTATACAGCCAGACCCTGTGGTGAATGAAGTGAAGGTGTCATTTGCAGAGTGGAAAATATGTGCTTTTCAGAGGGCCCGGCATGCTGATAAGTGAACTTTTCCATTCAGTGAGGAAGGCAATGGTAAACCACCTGACTCCTCGTTTTACTTAGTAAAACCTCTACAGGTTCAAACCAGCCTTTCGGCTGATGACCTAAACAACAACAATATAAAACAATCTTTATAAAATTTGATTAGATGACTACAACATCTTCTGTAAGTTTAACAAAAATATTGTGACACTTATCGCTAAGGTCCGTTTCGGGATCTAGGTTATTAAATAATTAATACACTAAAGTTTACAATTACAAATATTTATTACACTAAAAGATTTATAAAATAAACAACAAGCTAATTATAATGATGTAATACAATAAATAACTTAATAATTTACTTAGCACTACTTACAATCAATTTTATAGAATACACATACAAAATGAAACTGAATACACAAAAACTGGATTTAATACAGATACACAATAACTTTTCACAATACACACACAAACAAAGACAGTATTACAATCATTGACCAACACAATGCTCGGAACGTGCTCTGCACTACGTCCGAGAGCCACTCATCAAAGATCAAATGAATACTAACTCACTCACCGCGCTCGGGGGTCTTTTTATATAATGAATCAAAAAAGAATCTTCCCGAAAAACACCAAACTTCGATACAAATAATAAAGTACAAAAAAAAAACGCTTTATAAATGAGTGGTAGAAAAATCTATTGTAAACAAGTCAACAAAGTGGAGAGGCAAATAGCAAGAAGGTGTATTGGAAAATGGTCCCTTCAAGATGGTAGTTTCTATATTGTACCAAACAAGGAAGTATATGAAACAATTGAGCCTTTAACCAGTATCATCAGGAAAAAAAGGATATCCTTCCTGGGACATATATTGAGAATGGAGGATACAAGATTACTAAGAAGGATGACTTGAGTTTTTCTGGCAAAAGAAGATGACACCAAACTGGATAAAGGAAGTCAAAAAGGATATGGAGGAACTAAACATCACAATAGCTGACCTCAAAACTAAGTCAGGGAGCTACAGGACATACAAACAGCGATCGGTTAAATTTAGGGAACAAATGAGGGTCAGGAAAGCCATGGTGATTTCGGACGCTGAGAGACTGAGAAGATCCGAAACATTGAAGAATTATTGGCGAAGAAGAGGAGAAGTACGGGAGCGACAACTGCGGGGGTGTTTTGGTGGAACATCTGAAAGAGCTAGACGTTGAAAGATTGAACTTAAGTGGTCCTTTGTGGCCGTAATAAAAAAAAAAAAAAAAAAAAAACAAGTCAACAATAGATCTTATTGTAAATAGAATAAAAGGAGTTACAGGCCGACCTTTTCATAAATACAACAATAGACACAATAGCGCAGTCCTTCCAAACAACTTTCATGAATAGGCAAACTTTTATTGTTACTCTTCCACTCTATTATCTACTCTTTACCATTTTATGAATGGAATGCTAGAAATTTCGCGAACCATGCCCTTCGATATTGTCACAATATACAGGGTGATTCAAAACTACATGGCAATCTCTTGGGATCTCATTCTATAGCTAAAAATAAGAAAAAAAGTTCATATAAACATATGCCTGAAAACGCTTAGTTAGCGAGTTACGGCTAGTGAAAAATGTCGCCTAGAACTCTGTACCCTCGGTGAAGTAAGGCTGTATAAAAATGTTAAAGGTAGTTACAAAGATACAAATACTACTATTTCTTATGGTTTTTAATCTGAAAAATTGAATAAAATTGGTTCCAGAGCTGTAAATGCAATACTTTCAGAGATATCTTACATAAAACACAAGAATGTGTTACTTGCATTTACAGCTCTGGAACCAATTTTATTCAATTTTTCAGATTAAAAACCATAAGAAACAGTAGTATTTGTATCTTTGTAACTACGTTTAACATTTTTATACGGCCTTACTTCACCGAGGGTACAGAGTTCTAGGTGAAATTTTTCGCTAGCCGTAACTTGCTAACTAAGCGTTTTCAGGCATAAATTATTTTTATATGAACTTTTTTTCTTATTTTTAGCTATAGAATGAGATCCTAAGAGATTGTCGTGTAGTTTTGAATCACCCTGTATTTTAAGTCTCTTATGATATTTTGTATACTCTAATGATTGTGAATCTACCAAAACATGTGTTCATAGAATAAGGATCTAGGCAGCTGAAAAGCTGATGATTTTTTAATCATTATCGATTTGCATACCACTCACTGATTTGCTGTTTACAAGGTTTATTTAGCATACCGTTTGTACCATTTATTCACTTTTTATTTCAAGATAATTATAAATTTGTTATTGAACACAGGGTGAGTAATACTTCAATTATTCATACTACCAAAAAATGTGATGGTTCTTTATGCTGGTTGGAAAACAAATAATATATAACAAATTCAAATCTTATAAGAATTAACTGTAAAATAAGAGATAATTTTCATATCTATGAAAATATTTACCAAGTATTTGAACTCTTATAAACAGTTTGAACAATAGCAATTTAAGGTAAGCTAAATTGTAAATTGCGCCCTTTTAGTTTGTTTCATTGCTTATTAGAAAATGATAATTGCTTCAACATATATTTTAGATTTCTGCTAAGCATTAACTTATAAACTTTTTTGCTTTTATTTTGTATATTCACGTTTTTTTTTTGGATAAATAGTAGAATAACTTTTGTACATATTATGTGTGCTCTTCTTTACTTTCTCTTGCCTATATGAATATTAAGATGGAAAGTTTTCCTGGCGATTTTTCGAAATTGAGTTTTCACCAGATCTACATGTTTTCAGATCCCCTAAACCCAAAAAACATGTTTTTAGCGATTGGTCTGTGTGTGTTAACAGAATATCAAGAACAGAACATCGTACGAACTTGAAACTTAAGTTACATACCACTACCAGACCCGACAAGAACATTTTCATTTAAATCGGTCAACTGGAAGTAGTAGTTTATTCGTGTAATTTTTCACTTTTTTGCGATTTTCTCAAAAACTGGTCCTACGAACTTTTTTAAAATCGCCTGGTTTACTAAACTTTTTATGCTCTACAAGATAGGGTAAGCGCCATGTTTGCTGAAATTCTTGGTGAGGGTGTTTTCATGTAAAAAGATTGTTTTTTTAAGATTATGGCTTTAATATGCATTTTACCGCAAAAATGTATATAATAAAAAACGTAGAAATTTAAAAATCCTACAACTCGTATTTCATATATTTTTTATTTACGTTATTTTGTTTATAACGTTTACTTTAGCGGTAATTAACAATTTTCTGTTTTTTCTCACAAAAACGTGTGAAAAATCGATTTTTTAGATTTCGACCTTAGTATGCATTTTACAACAAAAGTCTATATAATCAGATTTATAGGAAATTAAAATATCTACAACTTTTATTTTAAGCATTTTTCTCTACAGAACCTAGTTTAGCGTGAAAGAGTGATTTTCCGTATTTTTAAGCCAAACTGAAATTAATTTTAATTTTCCGTCTTTCACTCATGATTAAAATAAGGTTACGTTTTTCAGGTTAGTTTTTTGTTTATTTGTAATGTTTTATTACTAATGTTAGGTTATATTGTTTAAATTATTTGCATTGGCAAGAGAAAGTTGTGTGAGTGTTTCACACCAGATTTTTTTTATGTTGATTTATTTTAAATTTATTTATTAATTTATAGATTATATAGACTTTTACCATTATTTACACAGTAATTGTTCCAAAGTTTTATGGTCACAATTAGTTATATTTTTATACAGGGTGATTCATGAAGTTCTCCCCCCACTTCTACAGCACATTGTACTAGTAAAAATAATGAAAAAATGTTATATAAACATAGGTCCGAAAACGCTTCGTTAGCGAGTTACAGCTAGCGAAAGTTTCGCCTGGATTTCAGTTCACCAGGTGAAATGAGGTCTTCCTGGAATTGTGGTAAGGTAGATTAAGGGGCGAATTCAATCATTTCTTATGGTTTTTGATCTGATAAATTGAATAAAACAGGTCCCAGAACTGTAAGTTAAATAGTTTTTGAGAAAACCAGTGTCAAATGCAAAAAATGGAGTGAAAATCACATTTTTTCATCTTTGGGCAAGAATAACTTTGTTATTTCACCAAGAAACAGTTAAAAATTTTCAATAAAAAATGTAGAAAATTTTATTCTGAACAAACCGGTGTAAATAAAGTACACAGAAAGCGAATATTTTTTGAGAAAACCAGTGTCAAATGCAAAAAAATGGAGTGAAAAAAACACATTTTTTCATTTTAGTTTTTCCGGTTAATTTTACTTTGTACTCTTATGAATAAAAACTCATTTAATCAAACATCTATTCACTTTCTGTGTACTTAATTTACACCGGTTTGTTCAGAATAAAATTTTCTACATGTTTTATTGAAAAATTTTAACTGTTTCTTGGTGAAATAACACAGTTATCCTTGCCCAAAGATGAAAAAATAAGTTTTTCACTCCATTTTTTGCATTTGACACTGGTTTTCTTAAAAACTATTTAACTTACAGATCTGGGACCTGTTTTATTCAATTTATCAGATCAAAAACCATAAGAAATGATTGAATTTGCCCCTTAATCTACCTTACCACAATTCCAGGAAGACCTCATTTCACCTGGTGAACTGAAATCCAGGCGAAACTTTCGCTAGCTGTAACTCGCTAACGAAGCGTTTTCGGACCTATGTTTATATAACATTTTTTCATTATTTTTACTAGTACAATGTGCTGTAGAAGTGGGGGGAGAACTTCATGAATCACCCTGTATAATTAGCGTGTGAAATTAATATTTATGTATGTACCATAAATATGTAACAAAGTATATTATAATATATATTTTTTAGTAATTATAAATTTACTGTTTCAATTCTTTTTTGTTTTTTTTTAACCTACTGTTTGGTTTATTTTTTAACCTCTATTTTTTAATGTTCTTCCTATTCCTTTCCTTTGTTTTTCTTTTCTTTCTAAAGTTTTGAACAGTTTGATTTCTATGTTTATTTTGATGTAACTTAACGAAAAATTAATTGTATCTAATGTTAAAAATGTATTCTATTATAATAACAGTTTGTTTACTATGTAAAAGTAGTTTATGTAATATTTTTGTTGTGTTCTTCTGTATTTCATGGTTTTATTTGCGATAAGAGTTTTTATTTTATTTTTAACTGTTCATAAAGCCTTGTTTACACGAGTCGAGTATTTTAGTCAAGTAGCAACAGTCGAGTAATTTAGTAACTGTCTGCACATGTAATGTAGATAACGAATTTAGTGTCTTGTCATGGCTTCATGGAGGCGGGATCTTGTTCGTAAAGTATATATAGCAGCTTATCATGGTTTAATTTTATCTCATATCAGGTATGCTATATTAGTATGGGGTAATTTATCACAGGGTAACATGGAAAGAGTTTTTAAAATACAGAAAAAAGCTATTAGGTGTATGATGGGAGTCAACCACCTTACTTAATGCAGATTACTATTTAAAGAGTTGCAATTGCTCACGGTTCCTTCTTTGCACATTTTTGAAGTGATAATGTACGTAAAGAAAAATACCTTTTTGCAGAATTTAGATGTTCACAACCACTACACAAGAAACAGAATCGATTATAATGTTGCTAATCACATCACTAAATTGTTTGAACAAAAACCAACTTATGCAGGTAGAAAATACATCAATAAATTGCCTCAAGGTTTAAAAAGTTGTGACAATTTAAGTCATTTTAAAAAAAGCTAGATTGATGAAACATTTTACAGTGTGCACGAATTCCTTTCTAAATAGTTTTGGTTTTTAACTTGAATTAAACAAATATTGTGTACAATTTGGAAATTATTGGTAAATGATGAATTTACCATTGTGTTTGATTTTTTTTATTATTTATTGTGTGTGATATTTAATTCAATAGGATTCATGACAAGCCTACTGAAGTAAGCAGTAGCAAAAACAATTTTTGGTGGTAAGTGATAAATTTAACATTGGTGATAAACTTTCAGTTTATCAGTTTTATCTTGACATGTCCTATACTTCCTTTGGAGTCTTCAAGATGTAAAAAAAAAAAAAAAAAAAAACATTGTGCGACCCGTGTAAACTAGGCTTTAGAAGAAACTACAATAACATTACAAGCAGTTGTTTGTTGTTTAGGTGATCAGCTGAAAGGCTGGGTTTGAACCTCTAGAGGTTTTGCAACACACTATACTAACTGCTGCAACCACTTCACCAGTGTGTTGTTGTTTAGGTCATCAGCCAAAAGGCTGGTTTGAACCTGTAGAGGTTTTACTAAGTAAAACGAGGAGTGAGGTGGTTTACTATTGCCTTCCTCACTGAGTGGAAAAGTACGCTTATCAGCATGCCGGGCCCTCTGAAAAGCACATATTTTCCACTCTGCAAACGACACCTTCACTTCATTCACCACAGGGTCTGGCTGTATAATGAAATTCATTACTTTCAGACGAGATAACTCTGATTAGTGTCTTTTGCACCTCTACCTCTTCTGTTCTTAAATGATTCAGTCATTTAATTGGCTGACCATGTGATAAGAAACAGAACTATTTATTTTAGCCCTGCAACGAACAGATTGAGTGTAAATAATTTGACACTCCACCTGTCCGTCATGGGCAGACTTCACCAGTATGCGAGTGCAAAGACGTGTTACAGAAGCTTCTATTGATATTACATATGGTATAGCAGATCGAGTGTAAATAATTTAACACTCCACCTGCCTGTTACGGGCAAATTTGATTTTTATTTTATGAATAAACAGTTGTAACTACTTTAAAAAACATGTAACACACTGCATAACGCGATATATTTTTCTTCAAGATTAGGTTAGTTTATCCAAATATTTATATTCTGTTTGTAGAAACGATTTTGAATTAAAATTAAAATTAATTTCACCCAGAAATATTAAAATCAATTTTTATATTTTCATAAAAAAAACAAGTGTAGTTTTATGAATAATTTTAATAAATTTATTTATTTACTGCCTAGCGAAGAGCAATGAGATGATTAGTAGAGTGTTATGACGTAGCCTCGAAACTAGGACCCCCCTCTTGAAGTGCTATGTCTTTCCCATCCTCTTGTATGGAGTGGAGGCGTGGACACTCACCAAAGAGTGTGAGACCCGTCTACAAGCGTTTGAAATGTGGACCTACCAGAGGATGCTTCGAATACCATGGACAGTCAGGATCTCAAATATGGAGGTCCTCAGAAGAATGGGGAAAGAGATGGAAATCCTGCAGAGCGTAAAGATAAGAAAACTGACCTACCATGGACACATCATGAGGGGGCCTAAATATGAGATTCTGCATCTCATAATTCAAGGGAAACTCCTTGGTAAATGCTCGGTGGGACGCAGACGAATATCCTGGTTAAGAAACCTGAGAGAAGCGTTTAACTGCTCGTCGCATTACCTGTTCAGAGCAGCAGTGGACAAGGTGCGACTGACCATGATGATAGCCAACCTTCGTAATGGAGAAGGCACCTGAAGAAGAAGATGACATAGCAGTAGTCTGGTACTTTGTCTGTCCCCTTCATGCCGCAGCTGCACAAAGCTCAGATTCATACAGTAGTACGTTTTGCAACCCACTATACTAACTGCTGCAACCACTTCACCCGTATGCGAGTGTAAAGACATGTTATACAGATGCTTCTATTGATATTACATATGGTATAGCAGATCGAGTGTAAATAATTTAACACTCCACCTGCCTGTTGCGGACAAATTTAATTTTTATTTTATGAATAAACAGTTGTAACTACTTTAAAAAACATCCAACAAACTGCATAACGCGATATATTTTTCTTCAAGATTAGGTTAGTTTATCCAAATATTTATATTCTGTTTGTAGAAACGATTTTGAATTAAAATTAATTTCACCCAGAAATATTAAAATCAATTTTTATATTTTCATAAAAAAACAAGTGCAGTTTTATGAATAATTTTAATAAATTTATTTATTTACTGCCTAGCGAAAAGCAATGAGATGATTAGTAGAGTGTTATGATGTAGCAGTAGTCTGGTACTTCGTCTGTCCCCCTCATCCCGCAGCTGCATAAAGCTCAGATTCATACAGTAGTACGTTTTGCAACACACTATACTAACTGCTGCAACCACTTCACCAGTATGCGAGTGCAAAGACGTGTTACAGAAGCTTCTATTGATATTACATATGGTATAGCAGATCGAGTGTAAATAATTTAACACTCCACCTGCCTGTTGCGGACAAATTTAATTTTTATTTTATGAATAAACAGTTGTAACTACTTTAAAAAACATGTAACACACTGCATAACGCGATATATTTTTCTTCAAGATTAGGTTAGTTTATCCAAATATTTATATTCTGTTTATAGAAACGAACAAAAACCAAAAGGCAAGCCAACGTTAAAAATATTCACCAAAGATCCGTGTCCACTTTGTGATGAATTTAAATTTAAAATTCAAGAAGAATTTAAGGATGATATTCGGATTGAAATGGTCGATATAACAGATCCGAAAAATATTAATTATAAAAAATTGTACAGATATGAAATACCAGTTGCTTTTATTGAAGGACAATATGTGTGTAAAAATAGATTAGATATTGAAGCTGTAAGAAGACGGTTAATATATATTAAAGATTTATAAATAATAAAATATTATTTTTTTTTTATTATTCGTTGTTTATTTTTTATAAAATTTGTTTATTATTTTTAGTATACAACACAACAAGTTTAGAAAATTAAATACAGTCAACTCTCGATTATCCGCACACGTCGGATGAAATTTTTTTCATTCTATTTTCTTAACATTAACGTTGAGTAAATTTCTTGTAATGTGATAACGTTAAAGATAAAATTTGTACAGCACAGGAAGAACGCGATTTGTAAAGTAAAGCACATACTTTGCTTTGTGACAAACTTATGTTGAGAAAACTTCTGTCCCAAATCAAGAAAAAGTGTTTTAACTCAAAAAAACAAAAGCAGATGGCTGACTTTTTTAAAACGTTGCGACTTCTATTACAACATAGCTTCTGCACATTATTTGTAAATAAACAATATTTTTATATTTTTTTTCTAAATACATTGTATGTACTAATTTAAAAAAAACACAGTAAACAAACATTTTTAGGGACAAAAAATAATTAACAACATTTAAAATTTTAATGTTATATTTTGTAATTTAAGTTAGACCAACCCACCGGGTTGGTCTAGAGGTAAAGTCGTTGCCAAAATTATCTGTTTAACAGCTGATTTTCGGAGACGAAGGTTCATGGTTCAAATCCTAGTAAAGGTAGTTACTTTTATACGGATTTGAATGCTAGACAGTGGTTGCCGGTATACTTTGATGGTTGGGGTTCAATTAACCATACTCTCTCAGGAATGGTCGACCTGAGTCTGTACAAGACTACACCTCATTTACACGTCATACACATCATCCTCATCTCATTGGGTCATGGGGTTGCTTATTGTTCTGAATTGAACAGATTGCAACGTACACACATTAGGGATTACAAAAAAAAAAAAAAAAAAAGTTAGTGTTTTCATTATTGTACATATTTATGTACTTTAAATAACAAAATATTGATAAAGATTTTATATGTATACTACTGTATATGCCTACGCTTTTTTTGTCATTTTACGGATTATCCGCGGCACTCGTGCCACCCAATTCCGCGGATAATCGGGAGTTGACTGTATATAATTAACGTCAAAACTTCCCTGCGTTTAAATGCCTTAGAATGACTGGTAAGGCTGGTCTAAAAGAACCAGAGAAGTTTGAGAGAAAAATCCTCCGCAAAATAATGGCCCCTGAAGATATTTTATGGACAATATAGGTTACGAGGTCAAGAAGAACTGTACAAGGAAAATGAACGATTCAAAAATGAAGGCTAACATTTTACAGACACTGTATAGAATGGATGACAACCGCTTGACAAAACAGATTTTTAAGGTACTAAACAATAGTTCTTTTTTTTTTTTTGACGTCCGACTTTTCTGCAATTACTGCTAATGCAGATGGTGAAGGATGAAATGATTTTTTGTAACATATGAAAATGAGTTTGAACAGAGATCCCTAGTAGTTTGTTTGCAGATGGCTGTCAAAAGGTCACCATACAAAGTCGTGTGCCCAATCAGTGTTACTTAACAAAAAATAGTGACTTTCTCAGAGCTAGCTGACTGGGCTAGCCAAAAGGCCTAAATAAAACTAAAAAAAAAAAAAAAAAAAAAAATACAGTTTGTAGAAAGTCACTATTGTTAAGTAACACCGGTTGGGCTAGCAACTTTGTATGGTGACCGACTGACAGCCATGTGTAAAAAAAACCTCTACTGGGGGTCCCTGTTCAAACTCATACCTAATTGACGTAAAATAATACAGCAAAAAGCAGCAATCAAATTTGGGTAGTTGTCAATCATTTATACAGTTCCCGATAATAAATAAATGCAAAAAATTACGCCACCAGGAATGTGTTGACAGTAAAAAAAATCGATTTTCTCTAGTTTTCAGATTGTGGCAAGAATGCTGTAATTTTCCAAGATAGATTTTAATTATTATTATGGTTGGGTAATTTTGGCTTGGAGGTGTAAAAAAAGTGTTATCATATGAGATTACGAATCAGTAATCATAATACCGAAGTCCGTCGGCTCGGGACGGCATATTTTCATACGTTACAAAAATCATTTCATCCTTCCTTCACCGTCTGCATTAGCAGAAATTGCAGAACAGTCGGACGTTAAACAAAAAAAAAAAAAATCGTTTTTTTACGAATATGGCTATCCGTAAAATGAACGAGTCGTAAATGAACCGGTGAGGTTAACAATATGTCCAACCAATACGCTCTGATTGTGTATAATTTTGTTTAATTTGAAAAATGTCAGAATATGCACAACAAATTATCAACAAACCAGAGTTATTATATTTTAATCAAAGATTTTGAGGACTGCAGTACTTTTCAACATTAACATGTATTTCATAGAATGGAAATGCCGTATAAGCAAAAGACGACGCTATCTCTCGGTTGGTTTTAGAAAAATTAATTTATTTGAAACTGAATATCTAAAGGATTGTAATAACTTGAATAGAAAATAATTAGGGAAATGTAGGTAATTTTTATAATAAAAATTGGTACAACTGACCAAAAAAAAGGTATATAAGTAATTACAAAAAAGGGGCTTGTGGGGGTGGGGCCCTTCATTTCATGTCCAACCTTTGACAAGTTAACATCTATCTTCAATTCTAATTTGTTCGTGAAGTATAATATGCTGACAATCTTAATATTGTTAGAATTTTATAATACATTGTAAGTATTCAAAGAATGACTAGTTTTCCCGCCATCCGTTAGATGGCGTAAGAATGCACTTTTACTAGACTGTAGTTCCAACGATATTCAATAGATAGCGTGACTAAGCACTTTTATAAAAACATCGTAAGTATTCAAAGAATGTTAGTTTTCCCGCCATCCGCTAGATGGCGTAAAACTGCTTTTTTTACTACTCTGTAGTTCCAAAGATGTTCAATAGATAGCGTACATCAGTACTAAAATTATTATTTTTACAAAGTTTCATACCCGTATGGGTGTACGAATTACAACTTTTCGGCGACGCAAAACAAGCAACTTAAGAAAAATTCAAACCTTCTAAATACCTACCTTTGCTTGATCAATAAATTGGTTTCTTTTCTTGTAATTTTTCTTAAAAGTATTAAGTTTTTAAATATATTTTGTTTACCATTTGTATTTCTCATTGTTGATTCAACATTTTGGTCGTTGTACACTTTTTTTGTACAGTTCCAAATAAAGATTTAGTTAAAAAACTAGTTGTTCTGTTTTAATTGTAGTAGTAAATAAATTACTAAATTAAACCTACAACTTAATAAACTAAAAATTCCAGTTTTTTTGATACTACATAATTTTATAATTCAAACTTGTGCAATATTACACAAATAAGTAATAAAATGGAAAATACAGTAGGATTTTTTCTTAAAAAGTTATGGTTTTAAATAGTAAGTAAAAAAAATCAATTTATTTGTATTTATTTATTTGCAAATTGATTTTTTTACTTACTTTTGAAAACCGCAACTTGAAAAATTAATTTATTTGTTAGATTATACTAATATATTAGTATAATCTTACAAATAAATTGATTTTTTTTTACTTACTTTTTAAAACCATAACTTTTTAAGAAAAAATTCTGCTGTATTTTCCATTTTATTACTTATTTGTGTAATATTGCACAAGTTTTGATTATAAAATTATGTAGTATCAAAAAAACTGGAATTTTTAGTTTATTAAGTTGTAGGTTTAATTTAGTAATTTATTTACTATACTACAATTACCTGTTACTTGAATTATTCCTACTGGAAATTATTTTCCAGAATTCAATATTGTTATGATCGGGAAGGTTAACTGGAAAGAACCACTGCAATAAACTTAAAACTTTTATAATTTATCTAAGAAGGATTTTACAAAAAATTCTACAATTTTGTCTGATGCAGTTTAACCTTGAAATGCATTTAACAGCGATGTTGCAACATGAAAGTCACTTAATATTTTTCTTGTTTAAGAGAAATTATTGGTGTAGTGGTTAGCAAAACTGGCTTCTATGTTGGGGTCCCCGGTTCAATTCCCGGTCAGGTCTGTATTAGCAGAAACTGCAAAACAGTAAAGATGTAAAACAAAAAAACAAGCCTTAAGGAATCACAAATGGTTCTCTTAAAATCTATGTGCTGTTCTTTGTGTAACTCCATTCATTTTCTACAATATTTTATCAGTTTTGGTAAGTGCAAGTCATTTTTGACTTGAAGTGGTAATGCAGCGGCTAAACAAAGAAAATAAGTGCTTAATATCATAAAAAGATGGAAATTAGAGTACTTTGCCCACGTGATGAGAAATCCGAAATATGGAATGCTGCATGTGATCATCCAGGGGAAGATAGAGGGGACGCGCGGCCCCGGACGTAGGAGAACGTCCTGGCTTAGGAACCTTCGCCAGTGGTACAGGGTGAGCACCACGACACTATTTCGGTTGGCTGTGGACAGAGTGAAGGTCATGCGACTGATCGCCAATGTTCTAGGAGGACACGGCACTTAAAGAAGAAGAAGAAGTCATTTTTATTGCTAAATTTTAAAGATAATTTACAATGTTGTTGTGTAAGTCCTCAGCCTGGTTTGAACATCTACGTAAAATGAGGAGTGACGAGGTTTACCATTGCCTTCCTCACTGAGTACACCCTCTGAAAAACATCTATAGTCTATCTACTGTAAGAGTAATCCGCGTGAGGCAAGCGCCTCCTATAGGTTGCAAACGAAAGTTTTACTTTATTTGGCGCGTCTACCTCTCTACCTGACAATTATCTTGCACTACATTCCATCATAACCATACAAATCTACAATCTACATCCAGCTAAAATAAACAATCCTATAAGCGTTTTCAATTATACCGTTCAGATTACGTTTCATAAAGAGAATTGAAAGTGTTGTCATTATAATATTAAGCTTAGAGCGAATTAGTGTTGTATGGAATTTTGTTTTTGATCATGGTGTGTTTATTTTTAATTAATGCGCATGCTCACTTGTGTTGCTGGTTGCCTACATCGAAGGAGTACTTTTAGCGTAGACAGACTGTACTTTCTACCCCGTAAATGATACCCCTTCTCCATCTACTTGCCTGTTATAAAAAATGTACAATATAGACACGTAATTTTTATAGAACAATTCAATTTTTACTTTCTCTTCCCCTATATGAATTTATAGAGAAGGAAAGTATTGTTTTCATGTAAAATTTTCCAAATTATGTTTTCTCCGGAAATACACATTTTCAGGCCCTTTCCACCAAAAAAAAAAAAAAATGTTTTTAGTGGATGGTTGTGTGAAAAAATGTCTCAAGAATGGAATAATGTACAAAGTGGAAACTTGGAACTTAAGTTAGGTTATCACAAGAGGATCAGATAAAAACATTTTAATCAAAATTGGTCAACCAAAAGTACTAGCTTATTCATGTAATTTTCTCAAAAATAGCTCTTTTCTTATTTAAGTACCGCACTATATCGAAATTGAATAACATTTTTACCTTTTTTTTATTAATAATTTAATTATTAGCTATTAAAATCTCTTTAACCCACCGGGTTGGTCTAGAGGTAAAGTCGTCGCCAAAATCAGCTGTTTAACAGCAGATTTTCGGAGACGAAGATTCCTGGTTTGAATCCTAGTAAAGGTAGTTACTTTTATACGGATTAGAATGCTAGACAGTGGCTACCGATGTACTTTGATGGTTGGGGTTCAATTAACCATACTCTCTCAGGAATGGTCGACCTGAGTCTGTACAAGATTATACCTCATTTACACGTCATACATAATATCATCCTCATCTGATTGGGTCATGGGGGGTTGCTTATTGTTCTGAATTGAACAGATTGCAACGTACACAAATAAGGGATTACAAAAAAAATCTCTTTGATAGACTCTTTTTTATTCTATTTTCTAACAACTGGAGTAATAAAAGTAAGATTACACCCTTGTAATTAGATTAATGTTAACAATATATCATCCAATGTTAATTTCCCTATACGTCAGAAAAGATTGTTGGGAAGCTACTACTGCCAGTTGACCGATTTTGATAAAAATGTTCGTATCAGGCCCTCTCTAGTGGTACCTAACTTAAGTTTCAAGTTTCAACTTTGTACATTATTCCATTCTTGATATATTTTATTCACATACACACAGACCAATCGCTAAAAACATGTTTTTTTGGGTTCAAGAGGGGTCTGGAAACAAGTATATCCGGTGAAAAATCGACATGAAAACAATACTTTTCTTACTATATATTCTTATAGGCAAAAGAAAGTAAAACATAATTGTGTCAAGGAAATTAAGGCTACTATAATATGAATAAGACTGAAAAAAAAACGTACAAGATAAAATTACATACTATTTTATTATTTATAATAAATAAATATAAATTAAATTTGTATAAAACAAATAAGTTTTTTTAATAAATAATATTTTTTAATAATTAGAGCCTCTGCACCTGGTGCGATGGGATTGCGATACAATTTTCTTTCCTTTTCTCTTTATACGTTAGTAAGTGGGAACCCACCAATGGCACAATTGCGATATGATCAATCTATACTAGTATAATAAAGAAGAAACGTCTGTATGTTTGTGTGAGGTAATCTCAGAAACTACTGAACTGATTTAAAAAAATCTTTCATTGTTGCATAGCTTAGAGCTTCCTGATCAATATAGGCTATTTTGCAACTTTAAATAACTTTAACTCGCCACTCCAGCAGCGCTTCGCGCTGCTTCCATGTCTCGACCTCAGAGGGGTAGGTGGATCAGAATTAATAAGTGGATCAGAACCATTTGGCACAAGGTGAATGAATGAATGAACGTACGCACCTGTAACGTTTTGTTAGTAAAAATTTGCCTAAAAATCCGTTTTGAAGGTGTAAAGATAGGAATACCTGAAAATGGCAAACCCCAAAAACCGAAATTTGGTTTTTGTAGTATACTCAGCGGTGGGTTAAGGAAAACTTTGGTTATATAATGTTGAAGTACATTTTTGTGGGGCACAAAACAGGTTCATGCATTTTGTTCCTATTATTCACCGTTAAGGAGGTAAAGAAATACAACCCATACCGCAGGCTAGGGGGTTCTAATTGAAAATTTTCGGGTTATCAAATTTTTGTGTAATTTTAAACGCTAAACAACAAGCCATCAAAAGACTTTTTGTATTCTAAAAATGAAACATTTCATATCTTTTGGATAAGGGTAGCGACCCCCGTAAGACCCCGATTTAAAATTTGGAACATTACCCGTGATCCTACAGGTACGTGTAACTGTTTATATATATATATAAATTTGACGACATAACCCATTTTGAAGGTGTAAGAAAGAACAATATGAAAACGGCAAACCCCAAAAAGCCGAAATTTTGTTTTTTGAGTTTTCTCACCAAACCGGCAAGTTAAGGGCAACAATAGCTATATAATTTTAAAGTACTTTGCAAGGGGTACAAAAAATATTCTATACAATTTTTCTCTACGATGCACCGTTTAGGAGATAAAAAAATACAACTCCTACCACAAGCTAGAGGGTGCTGATTGAGAATTTTCGGGTTATCAAATTTTTGTGTAATTTTTAACGCCAAACAACATGGCGTTAACAGATTTTTTATGTTCTAAAAATTTAAAATTTTCATTATATTTAGGTAAGGGTAGCAACCCCCGTAAGACCTTGATTTAAAATTTGAAAAATTTCCAATAATGCGGAGGGTACATGTAATGTGGTCGTAGCAAAAGTTTGCCAAAGAAACCCGTTTTGATGGTGTTACAAAAGAAAACTTGAAAAATGCAACCCCAAAAAAGCGGAAATTTTGTTTTGAGTTTTTTTTACCGAACCGGCGAGTTGAGGACAACGATAGCTATATGATTTTGAAGTACATTAAAAGGGGTACAAAAAATATTCTGTATAATTTTTTTTTACGATGCACCGTTTATGAGATAAAAAAATACAAACCCTACTGCAAACAAGAGGGTGCAACTTTAAAATTTTCGGTTTATCACATTTTTATGTAGTTTTTAACACCAAACGACATGCCGTTATCAAATTTTTTGTATTCTAAAAATTTTAAAATTTGCTAATTTTTAAATAAGGGTACCAAACCCCGTAGGACCCCGATCTAAAATTTGAAAAGTCACCCGTGATTCCGGGAGTTTGTGTAATGTGGTAAGCAACTGGGTTTAAGCAACTTAAACTGTGACGATGTCGCATGTTTTAGTTTATCGGGTCCATAGAACTTCCATTTTTTCTAAGTCCTCTGGATAGTGTATTTTTTGGGCTAGAAGCACGATTCAACTTTTATATTTCATAGAAAAATGTGAAGAATAACATTCGATTCCAAAAACATTAAAAATTTGGATATATTCAAAATTTTTATTTTTGTACTGTATTTCACATATTTGCTTTCATTCGACTAGTAATGAATGAGTCATATATTTCCAATTACTCGTTTTACCGCACCCACGTCTAACTGTCTCTGCCAGCCATATATCAACTGTCTCTTTCTTTTCCATCGGTATTCTTCTATGCATTCTATTCAATTCTGTTAAATCGCAGGGACAAACATTTAAAACGGTGGGCATCGATTTGAGACAAGAGTGCTTCCTTCACTCATGGACAACTATATGTCGGACTTTCTAGAGCTGGAAGTGCAGAAAAAAAATTTATTTTGCTGCCACAGGGCAACAAAACCACAAATATTGTATATAGGAAGGACACAAGCGATTTGCAAACCTTACAATCTGCTTGGAAAAGCAATTCAGTGGATCGATTATTATGTAGCGAATCACAACACTAAATTGTTTAAACAAAAACCAACTTATGCAGGTAGAAAATACATCAATAAATTGCCACAAGGTTTAAAAAGTTGTAACAATTTAAGTGATTTTTAAAAAAAAGCTAAAACAATATTTGATTGATGAAACATTTTACAGTGTACACGAATTCCTTTCTAAATAATTTTCGGTTGAAAAGTATTTAACTTCTAATTAAACAAATATTGTGTACTATTTGATACAAAGGGGTTCATGACAAGCCTACTGTGTTAAGCAGTAGCTGGGAAACATTATTGGTAAGTGATGAATTTATTATTGTGTTTGACTTTTTAATTTTGTGTGATATTTGATACAATGGGGTTCATGACAAGCCTACTTAAGTAAGCTACTGCTTACTTCAGTAGCAGTCACACCAGAAACAAATTTTCGGTGGTAAGTGATGAATTTATCGTTGTGATAAACTTTTTGTTTATCAGTTTTATGTTGACATGTTCTATACTCCCTTTGGAGTCTCTTGGATGCAAAAAAAAATCTGTTTATTAGATGACTGACACATGGAGGAAAACGTACGGAGAAATTACAGTATGGTGGCTGGGCGTACGTATGATGGTGGGTATGGGGTTGTACTGGGAGGCGAAGCAAGTCAGTGATCGGCTGGCTTGCATGTGCCGAAGCATCACGTCCAAGAGAGCACACCTGCTCCCTTACTTTTTGTAGCAGTTTTTCGTGCCCGTGCCTCTGGAAACTCCTCGGCTTTTTATGGCTACTTTTCAGCCACGCATTGGTCTCGCCGAGGTGAGCTGAGATGCTGGGCTTCAGTCTGTCTGTCTATCCCTATCCTTGTCCTCGGCATCTAGCACTTTTTCTATCCGTGCTAGAGGCAACTTCTCCTACTTTAGCTTTTGCCCAACCCAAGTGGTGTTAGTCGTACCGTGCCCAAGGGTGGATGGCACTGGGGCTTTTAATCAGTGTCTTAACGGTGCCTGTAGGATACCTGGCTCCTCCTACAGTATGGTGCCTTACCTCTGTACGCGGGGCTATGCAGGGGCGGACCTATTATCTCCCTAGCTGCAAGTGGGAGGACTGCTGGGAGTCGTATGGTGGAATGGGCTTATGTGGGCATCATTCTGCCAATGGTCACGTACGAAGTTGCTGTATGGTGGCCAACAACAGACCTAGGACGGCGCAGGATCGGCTGAGGAGCTATAGAGACTGGCCTGCCTAGGGATATGTGGTGCAATGTGCACTGGTCCAACGGCCGCTATGGAGGCGATGGTTGATTTGCCTCCTTTTCATGTGCAAGTGAGGGGAGAGGCGATTGGAACTGCCTTGAGGCTGGAGGACGGGATCGGGGTCCCATCAGTGGAGATGGGCCACACTGAGATCTTCAAGGTTTGAAGGGATGGGTGTGGTATGTGGTCCTTGGGACCGTATGAGCAGATCATACAAATTCTCCGACACACTGAGGATGAAAATTTTTGATCGTCAGGAGTGGGCGGAGGGTAGGACGGTGAGACCGGAAGGGGCTACCTTTTGGTATATTGAAGGCCCTGTGATGAGTGGAAGAGCGGGATTGGGGGCCTGGGGGTCCGGGGGAATGACTTCCCTGGCCCTTGGGTGTAACATGACCGTCTTCCAAGATGAAATATGGGCCATTGAGGTCTGTGCGGAGAGGCGTATTGTAAGACGCCTCAGTGGGTCGCACATTTATATTTTTGCAGTTGCATTGTGGGTGGCTGCAAAGGTATAGCACTGTTGGGTGGGGATGTGTTAACACCTGCTCAGGTAAGTGCATTAAATCCTAGGCAGACCCTGCGCTTTATCGAAGGTGCGGGCCTTGCATAAACTAGGAATGGGGGCAATCACAAAAGATCTTTTAGGTCGCGGTGAGGAGGGGCTGGAGAAGCCCGAACGCCCTTGTTATAATGAATGAATGAATGAATGGGGTTGTACTGGCGGGGCCCGGTACCCGGTGATGCGCTCACTATGTACAGTACGCGGAAATCTAGCTTGGCTCATGGTGGCAGTCGCCATACTAGTGTGAGACTCAACATGATAAGAACGCCAAAAAATTTATTCAAATACATGTTTTCAGAATTTTATGACTTCCCCACCAAGTACGGTGTACACAAGGTGAGAAAACGTACGTATTTTAAGGTTTTAGGCCCACGGACAAAGTCCGCGGATAACCGAAACCCGCGGATATCAAGGGATTACTGTACTTATAATTTAAAAAATAGTTAACTTAATAGGAATACGACATTCGTAAAGTCACAGACTCTAGTGTGCACCCAGTAGTAGCTGGCTTTGGTTTGTTTACAGTAGGAGCAAACTTAGGACAGCTGAACTGTAGTTTTGAAAGAACCATAAAATTATTTAACAATTACGTAAAAAAATTAACTAAAAAGAAAAAAAGAAAAAAAATTTACAAAAAAATCACAGAAAAAATTACAAAAAAATTAAAAAAAAAAATTTTTAAGAAATGCTATTATTTAACAATTAATCAAAAAAAATGAACTAAAAAGAAAAAAATAAAAAATTTACAAAAAAAAAATCAGACATTACAGTTAAAAATAAAAGCGTGGCGCATTAATATATATAATATTTTACAACGAATATTTTACAATAAATATTATATATATTAATGCGCCACGCTTTTATTTTTAACTGTAATGTCTGTGATTTTTTTTTGTAAATTTTTTTATGTTTTTCTTTTTAGTTCATTTTTTTTGATTAATTGTTAAATAATAGCATTTCTTAAAAAAAAATTTTTTTTAATTTTTTTTTTGATTTTTTTGTAAATTTTTTTTTGTAAATTTTTTTTTACAAACACCTCCACAGCGTATTGTCATCGAAGATAAACAAGTGTGCAAAGTTTGATTCATATTAATACGGTAGAAGTATTAAAATTTTAAGTTGCAAGATTTGATGGATCCAAGAGTAAGTTAAATAAAAGCGTTTAAAAATCAATTATTCAAAACTTACCTTAATGTTATTAATTCGTCTTCTGCATAAACACATTCTGTCATGTTTGTGTTTTGCTTATGAATAGCTAGAGAAATTATTTCCAGTAGTCTTGTACAGTGCAAACCCCAAACCCCTTACCCGGATCAATTGGGAGCTACGGTACGGTGGATTCGAGAAATCCGATTATGGGAAATACAAAAAAGGATGTTTGAATTTCTGAAATACCATATGTATGTACAATGGATGTAGACAACTGAAAAACGCCAAGTTGTCAATTACAATATTTACATATGTAGGCTATATTTTTTTTAAATTTATTTATTTAATGTCGCATCAACTACAACGGTCATTAGCGATGACGATGGGGTGTAACTTTTGTACAATGGAGCATGAAATGATTTTTTTGTAACGTATGAAAATAAGCCGTGCCTGAGTGGGATTCAAAACCAGGACCACATGATGAGAAGCGAGCACGTTACCAACTATGCCAATGTGGCTGGCTATATTTGTTTACAAAATGTACTACATTATAGAGTAAGTCAAAAAAGATGAAAATATGTAAGTACGAGGGCGAATCAAATATAAACGGTAATTTTTAAAATTATATTTATTGAATAATATTATACAAAAACTATGCCTTCAACATTTTTCAATATAGTCTCCTGCATTATCTACACACTTCTGCCACCAATTTGGAAGCTTGAATATTGCCTGTTCATAAAAAGATTGAGGGTGAGTTGTCAACCAATCGCGCACGTGCTTCTCGACATCTTCATTGCTTTCAAATCGTTTTCCTCCAAGTGATTCTTTCAGAGGCGCAAACAAAAGGTAGTCACAAGGGGACAAGTCTGGACTGTAAGGAGGGTGTTCGAGAGTTTCCCAGCCCATTTCTTCCAATTTATTCCTTGTCAACAATGCGGTGTGAGGCCTTGCGTTGTCATGGAGAAGGATGACATCTCTTATGGGCACACCTCGTCTTTTGTTTCGGTAACTGGTTTTTGCCGACTGTAGCACCTGGCAGTAGTAAGCCGCATTCACTGTTCGTTGACCGTGAAGAAAATCTATGAGTAGAACTCCCCTTGAGTCAAAAAAAATTGTTGCAAGAACTTTTCCGGCTGAGAGACGAGTTTTGGCTTTCACTGGGCAGCCTTTATCCTTCCTTCGCCACTCCTTACTTGCCATTTTCGATTCGGGAGTGTAATGGTGGACCCACGTCTCATCACATGTGACGATGTGCCTCAAAAAATCTTCACCTTCTTCTTGAAATCGATGCAGAAGTCTCCCAGCGATCTCCGACCTGACCTGTTTTTGATTTCCGGACAGCAACCTTGGAACCCATCGAGCACTAATCTTTCTGAAGCCAAGGTGGTCTGTGATTGCAGACTGAACACTCCCGTAGCTGATACCAATATCTGACGAGATTTCTTGAACAGTTAACCGGCGATCACCTTCAATAACCTCTCGAACGGCACTAATGTTGTCATCTGTGAGACTTGACCTTGGGCGTCGACGGTGACTTTCGTTTTCAACACGTTCTCGCCCACCCCTAAATTCTCTGGCCCACGTATACACTCGATTCGTAGACAGAGTAGTGTCCCCAAACTGTGCCCGCAAACGAGTAAAAATTTCTGAAGGCTTAACACGTTCATTTGCTCAAACTTTTATGACGATTCGTTGCGCAACAGATGGATGTACCTCTCGCTCGGTCATGGCTGTACTGACGGCAGAACGCAACAATGCTGCGAAGTAAGCTGTTCCCCCCACTCCTATTAAACAAAACAACAACTGCTCACCGCCACATCTGGTCCGAACGTGTTTGGTACAGTCAACAGCAAAATTACCGTTTATATTTGATTCGCCCTCGTACTGTACAGTATTAGGTTTTACAGCACACAGTACATAGTACTACATAATGTATGTAATTCCTGGAAATCAATTACATATTACACTGTATTCACTACACTAAAATACAGTTACGTATTTTCACTTGCAAAGAAATTGTCAAGTTTTTTGGGTGCATATAACTCTTATGTTTTGTCACAGTTAAATCCCGAATTCGCTTAACTAGTAACAATATCCTGTCATATTGACTTTGGCTTTCAAACCATTTGAACGCTAATACAAGTGCTTCAAATGCTTCAAATGCTTCAGCACGAGAAAGTCCAGAGCATGGTTCAGTAGAGCAGGTTCTTCAACTTTATCAGTTTTCTCGTTCCTGGACAATATCTTCATCCCCCAACATTTTGAAACCACCATCGTTTGCATCGCTATTTAAGCACCATACAACAATTGTATAAATCATACAAATCGCATCGCACCGTGTGCAGATACCAGTCGCATGCATCGTACTAATCGTAGAAATAATATTGCAATCGCATAGCACCGTGTGCAGAGGCTTTTTAGGTTAACAGAAACCTCTCACTCAGTCATTCACATGGTTTTTGTTTTAACAATTTTAACACAGACTGGCAGACATCATCATTTTCTTTCAACTAGTACATACAGTATGTAAAGAATCAAAGTTCTTTTACAGTATTCAGACGAACTAATGTCCCCTAGCCGTGGGAGTGAGAGAATGCATAACGCTCTCACTCGCACAAGCCATATGCGCCGTTCAAATAACATTGTCTTTAATTTTACTCATTGTTGTGAGCAAGCGTTTATGCATGCACCTGTCTGGCTAAACAGCCCTCACACTCATAAACTAGACGCCCAACTCAATAATACCATGAGAATGATCACTGGCGCTATCAGATCCAACACCTACTGAATGGCTTCCAGTATTGAGCCACATACCACCCCCAAACCTGCGCCGCAAGAATGCCCTCATTAGAGAGTATGATAAGATTGTCGACAATCAAGACCTGAGAATTCATGAGGATATTGAAAACGCAAATAAAACTCGTCTGCGATCAAGAAAGCCACCTACAAAAACTGCAATTACTGCCAAAGAGGAAGCATTTAACATACCCAGTGCATGGCAGCAAGAATGGGCATCAAAGCAGCAAGAACAAATCCCATGGTTTTCACAAAAACCGCCAGGTTTTGGACTACCTCGTAGAAAATGGTCAGCTCTAAATAGAATAAGAACAAAACACGGTAGGTGTGCTGATTTATTGTTTAAATGGGGCAAAATACCATCGCCTTTATGTGAGTGTGGTCAAAGACAAACTATTGATCACATAGTGAAAGAGTGCAGAATAACTGCCTTTAGAGGAGGGACAAGAGCGAATTTCCTGATGGCAACTCCAGAATCAATAGCCTACTTGGACAGACTGGATGTCTGTATATAGACTTAAGCATGTTTTTAGAATTACGTACTGTATGTACATATTTAGACAGATAGATTAGACAGAGGGTCATATTTGATCCCAATATATAACAATTATGATGCTGATTTTTTAAATGTCTTGAAAAGCCATACGCTAAATAATATATGCATGCAGTAAACTAACAAGCAAGATAACGACTGTAGTATGTTTTCAGATTTGGATTATAGTGGTAAAGACCTTTGAGCGCATGTGTAGTTATGCCACATATCTCCCTCTCATTCACTCGGCTATGGGACATTAGCTCGTCTGATACCTCTATACATTAATTAAATAAATTGTTAAAAGTTACTAATTATTATCTAACATTTATACATGGCCTTGTTTTCTTATTCGAGTGAAACTACTGGAACCATCTCTTCTTGGGTTGATCATAGAGGCACCGCCATTATCATTGCTTTTTTCAATACTCTCTGTAACAAACCAATAATTTAAATTACAGTATAAATTAAATTCATCTTTTAATTACCTTTGTTTGTCTTTTTAGTTTATAAAAATCTGGTGTAAAACACTCACACAACTTTCTTTTGCCAATGCAAATAATAAATAAAAAATATAACATTAGTAATAAAACATTAGAAATAAACAAAAAACTAAACTCAATAAACATAACCTAATTTTAATCATGAGTGAAAGACACAAAATGAAAATAATCTCAGCTTGGCTTAAAAATACGGAAATCACTCTTTCATGCTAAACTAGGCTCTGTAGAGAAAAATGTTCAAAACAAAAGTTGTAGATCTTTTAATTTCCTATAAATTATAATATATGTATACACTTTTGTTGTAAAATATATACTTAGGCCGAAATCTTAAAAAAATTGATTTTTCACACGTTTTCGTGAGAAAAAACAGTAAATCGCTAATTACCCACTAAACTAAGCGTTATAAATAAAAATGTTTGAATTAAAAGTTGTAGGATTTTAAATTCTCTACAACTTTTATTATATACATTTTTGCGCTAAAATGCATATTAAAGCTGCAATTTTTTTACGTGAAAACAGCCTCACCAAGAATTTCAGCAGACATGGCGCCTACCCTATCTTGTAGAGCATAAAAAATTTACTACACCAGGCGATTAAAAAAAAAATTGTAGGACCAGTTTTTGAGAAAATCGCAAAAAAGTGAAAAATGACACGAATAAACTACTACTTCTGGTTGACCAATTTTGATGAAAATGTTCGTGTCGGGTCCGGTAGTGGTATGTAACTTAAGTTTCAAGTTTCAAAGTCGTACGATGTTTCGTTCTTGATATATTCTGTTCACACACACACACATACCAATTGCTAAAAACAAGTTTTTTGGGTTCAGGAGGTCTGAAAACTTGTAGATCCGGTGAAAACTCAATTTTGAAAAATCGACATGAAAACAATACTTTCCTTCCTATATATTCATATAGGCAAGAGAAAGTAAAATCTAAGTCAAACCAGAAAAGAACAGGCTTTAATTTGTTTTAGGGTTAAAAATTTTTGCGTTTGTTTTTTCGGTGGAGTTCAAGGAATTCACCACTTGTATAAGAAAAAAACCACTATCACGACACGCCAAGATTACACATTTTAATACTGTGATTAAAACCTGTGTGTCTGTAATGACCGTTAATTCATGAAGAGCATAAACATACCATCAGGTGCACAGAAAGGAGAAAATCCAACAGTGAGTGAATGCTGAAAATATGGGATGCGAAAAGAGCTTCGAAAAACATCTTAAGTCACCTCACGTGGTCTAAAATTGGCATTATAGGAGGGAAAAAAATAATTGGTATACCTGGAAATAGAAGGAATTTTCTTTTATTTGTATTATGGTTATGAATGAACGCACTTGCAGTAGTAAGTGCAGGTTGGCCAACTGTACACTGCCTGACACCTCTGCATCCTTTTAAATGTTCTAATGTATCATGTAAATACGAACGCTCTTCAGGTGTTAACGAATTCACTCTGTTCCATTGTTCAAATGGATCTGTAAACAAAAAATTAAATACATTAAATTAATATATTTTTTTAAATAGATAACTTCTTTACCAAACTAAAAAATCTGGTGTGAAACACTCACACAACTTTCTCTTGCCAATGCAAATAATTAACAATATACCTAACATTTTTTTTTTTTTTTAATTCCTAATATGTGTACGTTGCAATCTGTTCAATTCTGAACAATAAGCAACCCCATGACCCAATGAGATGAGGATGATATGTATGACGTGTAAATGAGGTCTAGTCTTGTACAGACTCAGGCCGACCATTCCTGAGAGAGTATGGTTAATTGAACCCCAACCATCAAAGTACACCGGTAACCACTGTCTAGCATTCAAATCCGTATAAAAGTAACTACCTTTACTAGGATTTGAACCAGGAACCTTCGTCTCTGAAAATCAGCTGATTTTGGCGACGACTTTACCTCTAGACCAACCCGGTGGGTTAATACCTAACATTAGTAATAAAATATTAGACATAAACAAAAAAACTAACCTCAATAAACATAACCTAATTTTAATCATGAGTGAAAGATGCAAAATGAAAATCAACGTCAGTTTGGCTTAAAAATATGGAAAATCACTCTTTCATGCTAAACTAGGCTCTGTAGAGAAAACAGAGCCAAAGTCCTAAACAAAAGTTGTAGATCTTTTAATTTCCTACAAATTTGATTATATACACTTTTGTCGTAAAATGCATACTAAGGCTAAAATCTTAAAAAAAATAACGATTTTCACACGTTTTCGTGAGAAAAAAACAGAAAATTGCTATTTACCGCTAAAATAAGCGTTACACAAAAAAATGTTTGAAATAAAAGTTGTAGGATTTTAAATTGTCTACAACTTTTAATATATACATTTTTGCGCTAAAATGCATATTAAAGCCACAATCTTAAAAAAACAATTTTTTCATGTGAAAACAGCCTTTCTAAGAATTTCAGCAATCATGACGCATACCCTATCTTGTAGAGCATAAAAAATTTAGTAAACCAGGCGATTTAAAAAAAATCGTAGGATCAGTTTTTGAGAAAATCAAAAAAAAGTGAAAAATTACACGAATAAACTAGGTACTACTTCCAGTAGACCGATTTTGATGAAAATGTTCATGTCGGGTCCGGTAGTGGTATGTAACTTAAGCTTTAAGTTTCAAGTTTGTATGATGTTCCATTCTTGAGATATTCTGTTCACACACACACACACACATAGACCAATCACTAAAAACATGTTTTTTTGGGTTCAGGTGTTCTTAAAACATGTAGATTCGGTGAAAATTTGATTTCGAAAAATCGACATGAAAACAATACTTTCCTTTCTAAATATTCATATAGGCAAGAGAAAGTAAAAATTACCAATTCTCAGGTTGTAGAAAGTAACCAATCCAGTAACAAATTCACAATAGAGGAAGTTGTGAGTGGCATTAATCGTTCTTAAACATGAATACGTATTATTATTGGCATTCATGCAGAAACAAAATGGTCCACCTGCAACAAACATTAATCATTAAATACAATGAAAAGTTTAACTGCATAAATTGCTTAACAATTCTTAAAACACTAGGGTTATCCAGAAAATAACCTCCGTTTTGAAATAAAAAGTAAACGAGTGAAGACACAAAAACTTTATAATATACATATTAAAACTACAGTTTTTCTCTATTTTTCGACATAGTCGCCAAACATATTCAAGCACTTGTCATACCTTGGAACAGTCTTTGAAATACCCTCTGCATAAAAATCTGTCGCCTGTGAATGTAGCCAACCATTCACGGCGTTTTGAAGCTCTTCGTCATTTGCGAACCGCTGAGATGCAAGCCACCACTTCATGTTCGGGAACAGGTGAAAGTCACTAGGAGCCAAGTCCGGGCTGTATGGGGGATGATTGAAAATGTCTCATTTAAACTTGGCCAAAAGTTCATTTGTTTTCTCGCCCTCATACAGCTCAAAGAAAAAAAAATAGAAAATCGCTAATTACGGCTAAACTAAGCGTTATACAAAAAAATGTTTGAATTAAAAGTTGTAGAATTTTATATTCTCTACAACTTTTAGTATATACATTTTTTCGCTAAAATGCATATTAAAGCCGCAATCTTAAAAAAACAAATTTTTTACATGAAAACAGCCTGACCAAGAATTTCAGCAAACATGGCGCCTACCCTATCTTGTAGAGATTAAAGAATTTAATAAACCAGGCGATTTTAAAAAAGGTCGTAGGACCAGTTTTTGAGAAAATGGCAAAAAAGTGAAAAATTACACAAATAAACTACTACTTCTGGTTGACCAATTTTGATGAAAATGTTCGTGTCGTGTCCGGTAGTGGAATGTAACTTAAGTTTCAAGTTCGTACGATGTTCCTTTCTTGAGATATTTTGTACACACACACACAGACCAATCGCTAAAAACATGTTTTTTGGGTTCAGGGGGGGTCTGAAAACAATACTTTCCTTCCTATATATTCATATAGGCAAGCGAAAGTAAAAAAAAGATGATTAAGGTATAAAAATAAACTTACCAGTCCAATAAGGTGGTGTCCTCCAATGTTCATTATCATGGTTAAAGCAATTCATTTTTTCTGAGAGGCACATATTTTCATGTTTTGCCTTCTTTCTAAGTTTTCTTTCTTTCTTTCTAAGTTTTTCTTCTTTTAAACGTCGTCTAGTTTCTCTTGCTATTTCTTTTTCATCTTTTGGTTGAGAGCTACATAACCCCAAAAAAAAAAAAATTAATAGAATTCTAAAATGTACATGAACTGAACACATGAATTAATTGATCTAAATGCCATTCAAAATGATATTGTCTTTTTTTACAAAAATCTAATTCATTTTGAAATATAATTGTATTTAAAGAGAAAAAAATTACTGCTTTTAAAGAGAAAAAATCAGAAAATTGCTAATTACTGCTAAACTAAGCGTCATACAAAAAAATGTTTGAAACAGAAGTTGTAGGTTTTTAAATTCTCTACAACTTTTATTACATAAGTTTTTGCGCTAAAATTTATATTAAAGCCGTAATCTTAAAAAAACAACGTTTTTACGTGAAAACAGCCTCACCGAGAATTTCAGCAAACATGGCGCCTACCCTATCTTGTAGAGAATAAAAATTGAGTAAAATAGGCGATTTTAATCGGCTTTAATTTACGGGTGATTCAAAAAGAGCGCCGGTTTTTAAACGGCTAGTAAATTTTTGTTTATCGGTTGGCAACATTGTTAGACCACATTTCTATTTCGGAGAACATTCCGATTGACGATTCAGTTGTAGTTTCTCTTGTTCGCAGTGTATTACTCTCGCAGTCTGTATCTAACCATGGAGAAGTTTACTATTGCACAACGAGTGTTAATCGTCAAAACATTTTACCAGAGTGAAGAGAGTTATGCGGCTACTGTCAGGCGACTTCGCGGTACTCTAGGACGTAATGAAGCACCGAATGAATCAACAGTTCGCAGGCTCATGAAAAAGTTTTTTGAGACGGGTTCAACAGTCGACCTTAAAAGTTCTGGACGTCGTCGTTCTGGCCGAACTGAGCAGAACGTTGCGTTGGTTCGTGACAGTGTGGCTGTTAGCCCAGCAAAATCAATATGTCGCCGTTCTCAACAATTGGGTTTACGATGTTCTTCTGTACGGAGAATTCTTCGGTACGATCTCCAATATCACCCGTATAAAATTCAGTTGCTGCACGAGAAACAATGTTGTTGCTCCGTGAACGGTTCCAGGATCGCATCATTTCTCGTAATTCCGACCATCAATGGCCACCAAGGTCGTGTGACTTGACGCCTTGTGACTTTCATCTTTGGGGTCATCTGAAGTCATTGGTGTATGCCAATAAACCCCGAAACATCAATGACTTGAAGGAGGAAATTCGACGGGTTATCGGGCAAATGGAAGTCGAAACTTGTCGTGCAGTAATATCCAATTTCATGGACAGAGTTGATACATGCTAGCGCAGTAGAGGAGGACACATGCATGACATCATTTTTCATACATGAAATCGGAAGGTAAGATGAACTTGTTGATGTATTTATTTTCAGTTTTTCAATAAAATAAATCTCTTAATTTGATATATAAAACCGGCGCTCTTTTTGAATCACCCTATAGAAAGAGAATTCAAACAGGGAAATGAGGTGCAAAAATACTTACACATCAGGTTCACAGTAGCATGTATCCATTAGAAATGGATGAGCAGGTCTTGCACGATGAGAACCCTGCTGACTTGGAGCAACCGGTTCCAAAATTGTCACATCGATTCTTCCTGGTATTTTAGTTTGTGAAGGTGATAACTGTAACATTATACAGTATAATACGGTAAGTTTTCTCTTTTCATTACACACAATATTAAAAAAATCTCGTGTGAAACACTCACACAACTTTCTTTACCAATGGTAAAAATTACCAATAATCTAGTAATAAAACATTAGAAATAAACAACAAAACTAATCTCAAAAAACATAACCTTATTTTAATCATGAGTGAAAGATGCAAAATGAAAATTAACCTCAGTTTGGCTTAAAAATAAGGAAAATCACTCTTTCACGCTAAACTAGGCTTTGAAGAGAAAATGTTTCAGATAAAAGTTGTAGATCATTAAATTGCCTATAAATTTGATTATAAACACTTTTGTTGTAAAATGCATACTAAGGCTGAAATCTTAAAAAAAATAGATGTTTCACATGTTTTCAGGAGAAGAAAACAGAAAATCGCTAATTACCGCTAAACTATGCGTTATACAAAAAAATGTTTGAAAAAAAAGTTGTAAGATTTTAAATTCTCTACAACTTCTGCCATATACTATTTTGCACTAAAATGCATATTAAAGCCGCAGTCTTAAATAAACAAATTTTTTACGTGAAAACAGCCTAACCAAGAATTTCAGCAAACATGGCGCTTACCCTATCTTGTAGAGAATAAAAAATTAAGTAAATAAGGCAAGTAAATAAAAAAAATTGTAAGACCAGTTTTTGAGAAAATTGCAAAAAAGTGAAAAATTACACAAATAAACTACTACTTCTGGTTGACCGATTTTGATGAAAATGTTCGTGTCGGGTCCGGTAGTGGTATGTAACTTAAGTTTCAAGTTTCAAGTTCGTACAATGTTCCGTTCTTGAGATATTTTGTACACACACACACACAGATCAATCCGCTAAAAACATGTTTTTTGGATTCAGAGGGTCTGAAAATGTATAGATCCAGTGAAAACTCGATTTCTTAAAATGTACATGAAAACAATACTTTCCTTCCTATATATTCATATAGGCAAGAGAAAGTAAAAAAAACGAAAACTTACCACTTCTTTATGTCTATCATTATGATTGTGATGATGATGATGATGATGTTGCCTTGAATTAGGAGCAGAACTTCGATGCTTATGATTATCATGAATTCTACTATTATTATTATCATCAGGAACACTAGAGGTCGTCGTTAAAACATTCTCGCGATTACGTTGATGATTATGACGATGTCTGTCTACCAGATCTTCGTTAATCTCATCTATTTGTGAATAAAGTTCAGTTACGTTAAAATTACTATTATTAATCATATCTTTGGTAACATTTTCATTTTCGTTAAAATCTACATTACTATTATTATTATTACTATTAAAGCTATTATTATTACTAATATTATTATTATTTTTATCATAGTTTGTCGTATTTAATAAAGCACCCTCATTTCTTAAATCGTATTGTTTGTTATTAGTTTCGTCAACGTTTTCTTTATCATGATTTTCTAATATTTCTTCATCGGTTCCTTCATCTTCTTCGTTTCCTTTATTTTCTTCTTCTTCTTCTTCGTCTTCTTCCTCGTCATCTCCTGATTCGTTTTCAGCTCCGGTTTCATCTAATATCGTTACTTTTTTATTATTATGTGCCAAATTATCATCTTCTTCATTACTTCTATCAAACGGTAAATTCGGTGGTCTTTTCTCACGTAAATATTTACGTATTTCCTGTAAAAGATAGAAAATTAATTAAAAGATATTTTCATAAAAATTAAGATAGATTAAGGGAAGATAGGTGAAAATAGTACTTTGGCCATGTTCTTCGAAACGGGAAATACAGACTTCTTCAGCTGATAGTGGAAGGAAAGATAGCAGGAAAGCGCCGGCCGGGCAGAAGGAAAGCGTCCTGGCTGAAAAATTTGAGAGATTGGTTTGGTCTCAACTCCACGTCACTGTTCCGAGCAGCTGTTTCGAAAGTTAGAATAGCAATGATGATCGCCAACCTCCGACGCGGAGACGGCACTTGAAGAAGAAGGTGAAAATAGAAGGGTGAAGGGCTGCTTGAGGCTGGATCTAATAAGTAACGAAGAAATTAGATCCGAGTTGAATGTATTTAGCTTGAATGAAAAAGTGGAGGAGTACCGGAATCAATGGCGGCAACATTTGTAATGGATGCCAGAGGAGAGAATACCTCTAAAAGTGACGGAATATGTTCCAGTTGGAAGGGAGATGGGAAGACCTCAAAGAAGATGACAGTAGTCAAGATGTACGGGTTGGAATGTCTAGTGTTTCTGTAGACATGCAGGATGGTTTGTGACTTTGGAACAGGCTTATGCCTAATCCTTGATAGTAAGAAGAAGAAGAAGAAGAAGAGATGAAAATAGTAACTTTTATAATAATAGTCCTATGACATGTTAGTTTCAATGAGTTTAATGTACTGACCTTCTTTGCAATGACAATTCCGTTTGACAATGTAAGTTTAAAATGTTCATTCCAACAACTTAGTCTTGAATAGACTATCTATTCAAACTCCCAAGAATTTATTTGATGTTTTTCTAGTTATCTCATCACGTGAAAATTTCAGAGGTGAACCAAGCATTTCTGCTGGCTTTATAAATTACTGGCAGATCTGTTAAATTTTTCATAGCTCTTGGGCGTCTTGATTTTCCGACAACTACAGACTTCAGTTTGTGTGTACCATCGGAATTAGCAACTCGTCACAATTAAAAGAATTTTTTTTTGCCAGACAGAATTATAGAAGTTCTGAATTAGTGAAGTCCGAAATAGCGACATTGTACTTTATTTAAAACACAAAATCGCTTCCAATGTATTTTAAATGGGAATTTTATTAACTCTTAAATACAGAGTTCTACAAAACGGGTTTTTATAATTTTTACATGATTTTAAAGAGTATTCTTCCCTGATTTGGCCTAAAGTTCTAAACTTGATACTCATGCTAATATGAGCTTCATTTTATTAAATGAAAAAATGCAGTTCTTTCACATTTCCCCCCCCCCTAGCCTACCTAATTCCATTAGCATATAGAATATGTCTCATCTGATCACACACTCAGTTGGTATTAGACATTGTGTTAAAATTGTTTTATTTAATGTTTTAGTTAAAAACCGGTCTTTTCAGGGTGAAACTATCATACTACACTCTGCTTTAGTCGTTACTAAACGTTCTTCTAAAAACAGTTAAGTTTATTATTTGCACTGAAACAAATTGCCAGATTAAATGATAGAAAATTACTAATGGCAGCTTATCATGGCCTCATTCTGTCTCATATCTGTTGTGGTATTTTAATATGGGGTAATTTTAGCATGGGTAATATGAATAGGGTTTTTAAAATTCAAAAGAAAGCTATTAGGTGTATAGTGGGAGCTAACCAGCTAACCTCATCCACACCACAATTTAAGGAGCTTAAATTGCTTACAGTTCCCTCTCTCTACATTTTTGAGGTGATTATGTATGTTACGCAAAATAATTTTATGCAGAATTTCAATGTTCACAATCATAACACGAGAAACAGAAATGATTATTATGTGGCTAATCACTCCACAAAATTGTTTGAACAAAAACCTACTTATGCAGGGAGAAAATTCATGAATAAATTACCCCAATTTTTAAAATGTTGTGAGGGTTTGAATTCCTTTAAAAAGAATGAAAAATTACTTGATCAGTGAAATGTTTTACAGCGTACAAGAATTTCTTTCTTGATAGCAGTGATAAATTGTGTAATTCTTACATGTATTTCAGGTGTTGTATCTGACATGTCCTATACTCCTCCTGGAGTCTCGAGGGCGCAAAAAAAAAAAAAAATTAATCATTTATTTAATGGGTAGGGGTTTGAAACCCAAGAACATTGTGTGCGAATTTATTCCTACGGATCGAATATGCTAGTTTTATTTTATTTCTCAACCGTATGTCGATTTGTAAGATACAAATAAAATTACTCACCTTTAATTTTTCCAATTGTAATTTTAATTTTCTTATTTGATCGGCGATTTTATGTTGACTCTGTTGCCAGTTTCTTGGGTTGTTATAAAGAGAATCACTGCATGCAACATCGCCTGTTTGTGATACAGTACAATTCCAATCTGAACCAATCAGATCATCTGTTTCATTATCCTAAAGAAAATGAAAAATAGTTACAACATTTTGTAATTATTACTTAATACTGTAAAAACCTTTAATAACAACATTGCTTATAACAACGAATCGGAAGTAACAATGAAAAATCTGGTGTGAAATACTCACACAACTTTCTCTTGCCAATGCAAATAATTAATAATATAACCTAACATTAGTAATAAAACATTACAAATAAACAAAAAACTAACCTCAACAAACATACCCTTATTTTAATCATGAGTGAAAAACGTTAAGTGAAAATCAACCTCAGTTTGGCTTAAAAATACGGGAAATCACTCTTTCGGGCTAAACTAGGCTCAGTAGAGAAAAATGCTCTAAATAAATAAAAGTTGTAGATCTTTTAATTTGATTATAATATATACTTTTTTGTCGTAAAATGCATGCTAAGGCTGAAATCTTTAAAAAATCAATTTTTTACACGTTTTCATGAGAAAAAAACAGATTACAAAAAAACAGAACTGCTAAACTAAGCGTTATACAAAAAAAATGTTTGAAATAAAAGTTGTAGGAATTTAAATTCTTTACAACTTTTGTTACATACATTTTTGTGCTGAAATGCATATTAAAGCCGCAATCTTAAAAAAACAATTTTTTTTACCCGAAAACAGCCTCCCCAAGATTTCAGCAGACATGATGCCTACCCTATCTTGTAGAGCATAAAAAATTTAGTAAATGAGGCGATTTTTAAAAAAATTGTAGGAGCTGTTTTTGAGAAAATCACAAAAAAGTGAAAAATTACACAAATTAACTACTACTTCTGGTTGACCAAGTTTGATGAAATGTTCGTGTAGAGTCCTCTAGTGGTATCTAACTTAAGTTTTAAGTTTCAAGTTCATATGATGTTCTGTTCTTGAGATAATCTATTCACACACACACACAGACTAATCGCTAAAAACATGTTTTTTTTGGGTTCAGGGGGTCTGAAAACGTGTAGATCCGGTGAAAACTCGATTTCAAAAAATCGACATGAAAACAATACTTTCCTTCCATATATTCATATTGGCAAGAGAAAGTAAAAAACCCATGAAAAACACAATTTGAAAATAAGAGTTAATTTAATTCTAGAACTGTACATATTCAGTACAATAATTTCACTAACCTTCTTTTTAAACTGTGTCACCTTTATTTTATTCTATTCCTACTTACACGTGTTTCAGTGGATCCACCATCATCAGAGTAAATGAAAAATTGAAACTAAAAATTTTTTTCATTTATTTAAAATTTACAGAAGATGATACATCTTCAGTCACTTGTATAAAAAATTGAAACTAAAAATTTTTTTCATTTATTTAAAATTTACAGAAGATGATACATCTTCAGTCACTTGTATAAAACTTTTATACAAGTGACTGAAGATGTATCATCTTCTGTAAATTTTAAATAAATGAAAAAAATTTTAGTTTCAATTTTTCATTTACTCTGATGATGGTGAATCCACCCAAACACGTGTAAGTAGGAATAGAATAAAATAAAGGTGACGCAGTTTAAAAAGAAGGTTAGTGAAATTATTATATTAATTCATTATATGAAATAGAAATATTTCAAACTGCAGGATGCATTGTTGTTTAGGTCATCAGCCGAAAAGCTGGTTTGAACCTCTAGAGGTTTTACTAAGTAAAACAAGGAGTGAGGTGGTTTACCATTGCCTTCCTCACTGAATAGAAAAGTACGCTTATCAGCATGCCGGGCCCTCTGAAAAGCACATATTTTCCACTCTGCAAATGACACCTTCACTTCATTCACCACAGGGTCTGGCTGTATAATGAAATCCATTACTTTCAGAGGAAACAACTCTAATTAGTGTCTTTTACACCTCTACCTCTTCTGTTCTTAAATGATTCAGTCATTTAATTGGCTGACCATATGATAAGAAACAGAACTATTTATTTTAGCCCAGCAATGAATAGATTGAGAGTAAATAATTTGACTCTCTACCTGTCTGTTATGGGCAGACAGGATGCATTATAAAGATTTATTTTTGAATGAAGATATTCAGTACAGTGATGGAAACTATTGTACATATACAATAGGTACATGTAGGAGAAGTACAGGTGTGAAAGACACTAGTCACAGTTAGCTTGTCTGAGAGTAATGATTTCATCATTATACAGCCAGACCCTGAGGTGAATGAAGTGAAGGTGACATTTGCAGAGTGGAAAGTAGATGCTTTTCAGAGGGCCTGGCATGCTGATAAGCATATTTTACCACTCAGTGAGAAAGGCTTGGTAAACCACCTCAATCCTCAGTTTACTTAAAAAAACCTATAGAGGTTCAAACCAACATTTCGGCTGATGACCGAAACAACAAGAACAACAAGAGGGTGATTCTGCTAGTCTTCAGATGTCACCACCCTCTACAGTTTCTTGATCACCTTTTCTGCAAACAGATTAAATTAATGTACGAGGGTCATTGGTAAAATAAGGTTCCCTAAGCTGCCGAGACAGAATGCGATGTGCTGGGAGAAATCTGGCAAACACTGTCTTACTCTTCAGCTCTCCCTCTCTTTTTCCACACCACTCCCACCTCGTTACGTCGATCAGTGCCGGCCTAGCAGCCTTCGAAGATAGAGCTCCCTATCGCTTTTACCGCCAGATGCGAAATTCGAGCTGTGATACGTTTTTTAAATACAAAACGGATTTCTCCTATTGACATTCATCATGGAACAACAGTAAACTCTGACAGATATTGCGACACATTAAGAAAACTGAGACGCGTGATCCAGAACCGCCGGAAAGGAAGATTGTTCAGTGGTGTAAGGCTTCTCCATGACTACGCTCGACCTCATGTCTCACATCAAACTCAAGAACTGCTGACAGATTTTGGCTGGACTTTTGTGCCCCGCCCCCTACAGACCGGACCTAGCCCCCAGTGATTATCACTTATTCCCAAAATTAAAGGAACACTTGGGTGCCTGCGCTTCAGTAAAAAATAATAAAAATAGTAAAATGATGAAGTCAAGGAAGAGGTTACTCGATTCCTCAAAGGATTGGCGGCAGAATTCTACAACATGGGGATAGAAAAGTAGGAGCATCGTCTGCAAAAGTGTTTGGACTGAAACGGCGATTATGTAGAAAAATAGCGTAAGTTTTAAGCTTTAAATTGATGTATAACACTAAGATAAAAAATACAGCTGTCTATTTTTAAAAATCATGGGAACCTTATTTTACGAATGACCCTCGTAAATAAACGTAAAGATAAATTATCTTACCTCTAGCCCACTAAGTTTATCTTCAATAACTACCATCATAGCAGTGACACGACTGTCTAACGAAGGAACATTACCGTGATTTCCAGGCGATGAACGTTTACCTCTTCTGCTATTTAATGAAGAATAAATTGGTGATACTGGCGATAGCGATTCCATATCATCAAATAATTCATTCCACTGTTCCAATTCACGTTCATCACCTATATGTCTGAATGTTTCTAATTCCTTTGGAAACGTTATGGACCGTTTTGATCGTAATTGTTTTTGAAATTTTGATCTAAATCCTCCTCTGGAATAAATATAAAAAAATTAAGAATTTACTTATTTACTAGCAATTACTACATTCAAAAATCTGGAGTGAAACACTCACATGACTCTTTATTTTGCCAATGTAGATAATGAACAATATAAGATATCATGTTTAAATTAGCTATTTAACAATTGATTTTCGGAGATGAAGGTTCCTGGTTCAAATCCTAGTAAAGGTTACTTTTATACAGGATTGAATACTACTAGACAGTGGTTACAGGTGTCAGGAATGGTCGGCCTGGGTCTGTATAAGACTTGTATCAACATGTCGTTTTGTGTGTGTGTGTGGGGGTGTGCGCACGCGTTGGCGTATACAGTCGATTTAGCAGGTACACAATTTCCGTTTCATATTTCATTTTTAAACAAATGATTACACATGTTTTGCGTGCAAAGCAGCCCGGGGCATGCTAGTAATATTATAAAGCAAAAGTTATATTAGTAGCTGTTTAACCCTCTGGGTTGGTCTAGGGGTAAATCGTTGCTGTAAACCAGCTGTTTAACAGCTGATTTTCAGATGTAGCAGGTTCTGTGGTTAAAATCCTAGTAACCCTTCGTGTTAGTCTAGAGGTAAAGTTGTTGCCACAAGTCAACTGTTTAACAACTGATTTTCAGAGACGAAGGTTCTTGAAATAGTCGGCCTGGGTCTGTACAAGACTACACCTCATTTACATGTCATACACATCATCCTCATCACATTGGGCATGGGGTAGCTTCTTGTTCTGAATTGAACAGATTGCAACGTTCACAAATTAGGGAGAAAAAAAATTATGATGACAATTACAATTCAGAATACTAAGATTACCTGTTGTTGTTGTTGTTGAAGAATGGTCTATGTATCGAAGATTGAGGATTGCTTCGATGTTCATCGTTTACTGGTTCCATTTTGGTATACATTAAACCAGCTGGTGTGAAACAAACACATTTTTTTTTCATATTTGTTACTTTACTCCTGACTTTGCATTTATGTTTACGCCATCTGGAAATTAAATTTTGTTAACTGTTTAATAATTGTGTCGTTTGCGTCAACATCATTTGAACCTCTAGAGGTTTTAATAAGTAAAACAAAGGAAGAGTGAGGTGGTTTACAGTTGCCTTCCTCACATTTTCCACCCTGCAAATGAACTTCATTCACCACAGGGTCTGGCTTTACAATAATGAAATTCATAACTCTCAGACGAGCTAACTGTGACTAGCATCTTTTACACCTGTACCCTTCTGTTGTTATATGCTTCAGTCATATAATTGGCTGACCATGTGATAAGAAGAAGAAGAAATGTGATAAGAAGATTTGCCCATAACAGACAGGTGGAGTGTCAGATTATTTACACTCAATCTGTTCATTGCAGGGCTAAAATAAATAGTTCTGTTTCTTATCACATGGTCAGCCAATTAAATGACTGAATCATTTAAGAACAGAAGAGGTAGAGGTGTAAAAGACACTAATCAGAGTTAACTACTCTGAAAGTAATGAATTTCAATATACAGCTAGACCCTGTGGTGAATGAAGTGTAGGTGTCATTTGCAGAGTGGAAAATATGTGCTTTTCAGAGGGCCCGGCATGCTGATAAGTGTACTTTTCCACTCAGTGAGGAAGGCAAAAGTAAACCACCTCACTCCTCGTTATACTTAGTAAAACCTCTACAGGTTCAAACCAGCCTTTCAGCTAATGACCTAAACAACAACATATGATAAGAAACACAACTATTTTTTGTAGCCCTGGAACTAGCACATCATGTAAAAATAATTTTACAACCCACCTACCTGTTATGGGCAGTTTAATAATTATTGTAAATTAAATCGAAACAGATAAATTTCATAAGTTTCATAGAATTTGTGTTAAAAATGTGTGCATGGATTTTTTTTATTGAGTGATGATGCCTACATAAGCCTTGGGCTTGTGCGTACGAGGTCTGTCCAATAAATACGCAAACTTGTGCAAGCTAGCGCCCATGACGCGGACTATAGTCCCACACACTGGCGGTCCTAGTTGCCTGATTCCCAATGAGTCGTCAGTGCTTGGCGGATCGTCAAACTGTGCCTATAGTGCTAGTTATGTTAATTTCTGTTGTCCTTGTTTTTACTGTTTGTCAAAAATGGAAACTGACGAAATCACGGAGCAACAAATCAATATCAAGTTTGTGGTGAAGTGCTGTAAAAGTTATAAAGAAATTACTGAAATATTTACAGCTGTTTACGGTGATAATGCTCTGAAGAAAATATCAGTTTTTACGTGGATTAAGCGTTTTAAAGATGGCCGACAAGACGCCACGGATGATGCAAGGCCGGGACGACCTTCAACCACCTGTGTTGGATGACAACATTGATCATGTGCAGTCCCTTGTCCTTACTTATCGTCGAAAAACTGTCTGAATGATAGCTGATGAACTAAATCTAGGAAAATCAACAGTGCACACTATTTTAACCGAACATTTGTCAAGGTGATGGATGGATCCTTCACCATGACAATGCACCTGCACATTCAGCATTGATTGTTCGCCAGTTTCTGGCAAAAAATTCTATCACCATCCTTGATCATCCTTCTTCTTCGCCAGATATCACCCCTGCGACTTTTTCTTATTCCCAAAATGCAAAAATGTGATGAGGGAACATCACTGGGAAGATTTGGACACAATAAAGCAAGAAACGACGAGAACACTAAAAAGCCTAACTGCTGAGGACTTCCAAGGGTGCTTTAAACAGTGAAAAAGAAAATGGAATAAGTGCATAACAACAAATGGAGAGTACTTTGAAGGGGACAAAATTGATGTAGACTAAATTTTGCAAAATAAAGTTTTTATGGGCTCAGTTCGCGTATTTATTGGACAGACCTCATAGGTAATGATATGCGCTGATTTACAGATGAAAAAAATGCCAGACCTGACCATGAATCAAACCCAGGACCCCAGCATAGTAGCCAGTAGCGCTGACCACTACACCACAGGCCGGCCGTGATTAGTGATTATTTGAACATATAATTATTTGAACATGATTATTTGAATAATTTGAACATGAAACAAAAGTTTCATAAAATGAAACAATTTGAACATGATCATTTAAACATGAATATTTAATTATAATAATTAAATTATAATTATAATTATTAATTATATTTAATAATAATAATTTTAATATAATTTAATTTGATCATTTAAACATTTCACAGCGTTCCTAATAATATTCACAATGATTCCAAGAAGTCTTTATATTAATTTTTACTTTCTCTTGCCTATGTAAATATATAGAAAGGATGAAAATTCAAAAACAAACTGCACGGTTACAAAGAAGAAACCTTTTTAAGGGCTATGGAATAGCAACAAACTAATACAGGGTGATTTTTTAGTCCTGTTACCCAATTGTTAATGTCTGGTAACTTTTTTCTAAGAAAAGGATATTTTGTTTTGCGACACAAAGTTGGTAGCCCTACTCAACCGGTATAGATACGACAGTTTGAGTTGATTCTCCTTAAGTTGCGTAAAATTTTGTGCTGTTTCCAGTTGTGTTACGAACAGAATGTCTTTTACCCTAGAACAACGGGTTTTCATTCTTGAACAATATTTTGCTACAAAATTGTATGCGAGTGTAAAAGAATCATTTCAAATTAAATTTTTTGGTGTTCCTCCACTCTATTCTAGTTAATTTCTAGGCTAACTAACTGATTTTTAGAGGCAGGTATTGTTTGCAGCAGAAAACGTAGTGGTTGACCAACTCTCTTGACAGATGACATTAAGAGAATGTGAAAACAAGATTGCTCAATTCTCCATGGAAAAACTACAAAAACTTTTCTCGCATGTTGATTTGTCATGTTCGAGTGCTCAGAAAGCTGCTAAAAAATTGAAATTGTATCTGTATCACATACGATTAGTTCTAGAGCTTCAGCCTCCAGATTTAAACAAGAGGTTGTTTTAGGATAAAAGACATTCTGTTCGTAGCACGACCGGAAATGGCACAAAATTTTACACAGCTCAAGGAGAATCAACTCACACTGCCATATCCATACTGGTTGAGCAGGGCTACCAACTTAGTGTCACAAAACAAAATTTATTTTTTTTAGAAAAATATTACCAGACATTAACAATTGGGTAACAGGACTAAAAAATCACCCTGTATTTAACAGTCAGCATCCCTTTAGAATATTACTTAATATGTCAACACGTTCAGTGCCATGGACGCATATGTGGTGTTAAGCAGTACCTCATCTGCTACGTCGAGAGCGCCACATGTGCGTCCCACACAGTACTATTTTTCTGGCGTTCTTACATCATCGGTTTTTCAGTTGTGCTCTTTATATTTTAGTGGCGTGTTAATTGAACTACAGTAAACATGTATCGGTTCGTGGTTTCAGTTTTTTACTTTCTCTTGCCTATATGAATTTATAGGAAGGAAAGTATTGTTTTCATGTCGATTTTTCGAAATCGAGTTTTCACCGGATCTATACGTTTTCAGACCCCCTGAACCCAAAAAACATGTTTTTAGCGATTGGTCTGTGTGTGTGTCTGTGTGTGTGTGTGTGTGTGTGAACAGAATATCTCAAGAATGGAACATCGTACGAACTTGAAACTTGAAACTTAAGTTAAATACCACTACCGGACGCGACACGAACATTTTCATCAAAATCGGTCAACCGGAAGTAGTAGTTTATTCGTATAATTTTTCAGTTTTTTGCGATTTTCTCAAAAACTGGTCCTACGATTTTTTTTAAAATCGCCTATTTTACTCAATTTTTTATTCTCTACAAGATAGGGTAGGCGCCATGTTTGCTGAAATTCTCGGTGAGGCTGTTTTCACGTAAAAACTTTTTTTTTTAAGATTACGGCTTTAATATGCATTTTAGCGCAAAACTTTATATAATAAAAGTTGTAGAGAATTTAAAAACCTACGACTTCTGTTTGAAACATTTTTTTGTATAACGCTTAGTTTAGCGGTAATTTGCGATTTTCTGTTTTTTTTCTCACGAAAACGTGAGAAAAATCGATTTTTTTAACATTTCGGTCTTAGTATGCATTTTACGACAAAAGTGTATATAATTAAATTTATAGAAAATTAAAAGATCTACAACTTTTGTTTAGAGCATTTTTCTCTACAGAGCCTAGTTTAGCGTGAAAGCGTGATTTTCTGTATTTTTAAGCCAAACTGAGTTCGATTGTCATTTTGCGTCATTCACTCATGATTAAAATAAGGTTATGTTTTTGAGGTTAGTTTTTGTTCATTTCTAATGTTTTAATACTAATGTTAGGTTTATTGTTAATTATTTGCATTGGCAAGAGAAAGTTGTGTGAGTGTTTCACACCAGATTTTTTGTTTTAATAAGTGTTTATAATGGCTGATGACATTATAAGTTTGTATAATGGTTATGATGACTATAACCAATCATTATTAGATCATCATCATTGTTATTTTCTATCTAACTTACTCCTTATTTTTGTAAACAGAAAATAATTATAGTGTACTACTACTCATTAAAATCAACATTGTTCTTAATTTTTCTAATAAACACAAAACAAATAAAACATTCTTTGTTTATTAGTTAAACCCCTTCTACCACTATACTAGGGTACAATTTTAATAGAACCAGCGGATTTTGTGCAGTAAAATGTTTACAATGAATCATATCCGGTGCTGTTCCTGCTTACTTTTGTCAAAACAATTGTATTTATAGAAAAATGTTTCACAAGACGTCGTCGTAAGGTAATAAATCCTCTTTGTCGGTTTTACCAAGGATCTTTTGTTATGCAACTTACAGTTTTGTCGAGTATTAGACTAATAATACAAAACATTTTTGATTTATATGTAAACAATAAAACAGTAACGAAACTGAAAATGTATGCGCTAGTTATGTATAAACTCAAAAAAACAAACCGGACGCCACATGTGCGTCCAGTGGCTCCTCAGTTGGTTAATTCAATCGCAGGGCCACTGGCACCATGTATGCGTCTTTATTTTTTTTTTGCTGTAATATTGTACAATTTCATCCCTACTAAGGATAAATACGTGGGCTGTTTTTTTTTCAACTTCCGATGTGGTATAAAAATAAAAGTAGTGAGAGTAATTAAATAAATTTATTATCAAAATTTAGGTACATTATTAGTTACTTTTCGACATAATCGTCATTTAAATTGAGGCATTTTTCATACCTGGGTACAAGCTTCTTAATACCTTCTTCATAGAAGTTTGCCGCCAGTGATTTGAGATGGGTTTTCACAGCGTCTCGCAGTGCGTCGTCTGTTTGGAAGCTCTGCCCTCCTAGCATTTTCTTCAGTTCCGGGAAAAGGTGATAGTCGCTCGACGCTAAGTCAGGGCTATACGCCGGATGGTCAAAAATGTCCCATTTAAACCCGTCAAGAAGACGTTTCGTCAAAGCAGCACTGTGAGGACGGGCGTTGTCATGAATGAGCACTACTCCCGATGTGAGCATTCCTCTCCTTTTGTTCTGGATAGCTCTCCGCAAACGTTGTAACGTACCGCAGTATCCTAGCGCATTGATTGTGGTCCCTGGCTCTAAAAACTCCACAAGCAATACACATTTTTGATTCCAAAACATGGTGGCCATAATCTTTTTGTTGTTGAACGTTTTTTTGAATTTTTCGGGTTTGTTTGGAGAGTTTGAATGCATCCATTTTTGCGACTGCTGTTTCATTTCTGGGGTGTCGTACAGAACCCATGTCTCATCCCCTGTCATGATTTTGATCAAAAAATCATCGCCATCAGCTTCGTAACGGTTCAGAAAAGACGTTGCTGACACCATTCGCCGAGCTTTGTGGTCATCAGACAACATCTTCGGCACCCATCGAGCACAAAGTTTTTTGTAGCTTAACTTATCAGTTACGATAGTGTATAGGGAACTCTCAGGAAACTGATCGGATAGCTCCGTAATCGTAAAACTCCGATTGCTTTTTACACTTTGGTCAACTCGATCAATGAGGTCTTCGTTTGCGACCGACTTTCGTCCTTGGCCCCCCTTCATCATGAATGTCAACTCATCCATCTTTAAATTTCCTACACCAATCACGCACTGCACTCTCACTCATAAAGCTTTCACCGTATACTCGTTTAATTCTACGGTGAATTTCTGCTGCGGATAACCCTTCAGCTTGCAAGAAACAAATGACACTTCGCAACTCACACTTGGCGGGAGATTCTATCATGGTAGCCATGTTTATGTGTCGCTAGATAAACTGGTAATGGCGTCGGACGCCCGAAAACGAGTGAGGTTGTAGTGGGAGAGGTGCGCAGTCGACTGTCATGCATTGCTGGCCGATGCCGCTCGCCCTGCCATCTAGCGGCACGATCGGAAGTTGAAAAAAAAACAGCCCTCGTATCATTTTTATACATTATTTAACCTAATTATTTAAAAAAAAGTATGTTGGGCTTACAAAGTCTTCTAGTCATTTCTAGGTGGCACTCAATATGTTAACCCTTTCTTACCCAGTGAGGCATAGAAGTCACATTGGAGCGAAATAACAAACATAAAAATTTTAATTGTTAGCGACTACTTTTGATTAAAGAGTGCTGGATGAGAAGTGTAATAATTTTCTGTACCCTAGACAGTAATCGAACCCAAGACCTCCGCTTTGCAGTGTGAGATGCTGACCACTACGCCACGGACATGACCATTAGTTTCTTTATAAAGTTAATTTTAGTCTTAAATATTCGTGTTCATTTACTAAAATAAAGTAACATTTCTTCGAGTATGTTGAATGTACATAAAAGTATATTTTTTAGCCTGTAAAAACTGATTTTGTCCATTTTACCAATATTTTTGAATTGTAAAATTTTTTAAGTCTTAAATAATGCTTTGCTACAAAACTAAGCAAGAGATTTTGTTTAGGAAGCCTCCACATGATTTTTACTTATTCATATTGTTGAAAACTTTGATACCATCAAGCCCAATGTGACATGTGTCACTTTTTTATCACGCCATCAAAAAGGCTGAAGGTCTAAAAGTGATTTTATTTCACTTAAATGTCAGTAAAGTGTATGAAACCAATGTACACATTGTTTGTGTAAAATTAAAAAATCTGGTGTAAAACACTCACACAACTTTCTCTTGCCAGTGCAAATAATTAACAATAAACCTAACATTAGTAATAAAACATAAGAAATAAACAAAAAACTAACCTCAACAAACATAACCTAATTTTAATCATGAGTGAAAGACGCAAAATGAAAATCAACCTCAGTTTGGCTTAGAAATACGGAAAATCACTCTTTCTCTCTAAACTAGGCTCTGTAGAGAAAAATGCTTTAAATAAAAGTTGTAGATCTTTTAATTTTCTATAAATTTAATTATATACACTTTTGTCGTAAAATGCATACTAAGGCCGAAATGTTAAAAAAATCGATTTTTCTCACGTTTTCGTGAGAAAAAAAACAGAAAATCGCAAATTACCGCTAAACTAAGCGTTATACAAAAAAATGTTTGAAATAAAAGTTGTAGGTTTTTAAATTCTCTACAACTTTTATTATATAAGTTTTTGCGCTAAAATTTATATTAAAGCCGTAATCTTAAAAAAACAACGTTTTTACGTGATAACAGCCTCACCGAGAATTTCAGCAAACATGGCGCCTACCCTATCTTGTAGAGAATAAAAAATTGAGTAAAATAGGCGATTTTAAAAAAAATCGTAGGACCAGTTTTTGAGAAAATCGCAAAAAACTGAAAAATTATACGAATAAACTACTACTTCCGGTTGACCAATTTTGATGAAAATGTTCGTGTCGCGTCCGGTAGTGGTATGTAACTTAAGTTTCAAGTTTCAAGTTCGTACAATGTTCCGTTCTTGAGATATTCTGTTCACACACAGACACACACACACACACACACAGACCAATCGCTAAAAACATGTTTTTTGGGTTCAGGGGGTCTGAAAACGTATAGATCCGGTGAAGCGTGTATTTGTTAAAATCGACATGAAAAGAATACTTTCCTTCCTATATATTCATATAGGCAAGAGAAAGTAAAAATTTGGGATTGAAAGGGTTAACAAAATAGACAGCCTGGTAGTAACACCGACCCAATACTTCAGGTGATAGCAAAGCACTGAATCCGTTAAGTTAATAGTGCACACCAAAATTTATTTTATATTTTCAATATTTTAGGTTCTGTCTTTCCCCTCCTGGGGAGTACAAGACCTTGTCGATGGTGGAGGGGCTAGCGTGTTCCTATGACCCTGCGAGCTATGCCGGCGGTAGTGTAACTACTGGTAGGGCCACCCAAGCCGGACAGGTCAAAGGGTAGGAGCCAGACTAAGAAGTACTCCAACCCAGCGTGTTGGGCTAATCCCCCACACGTTGGTTAAAAACGGATTCAAAGCACAACACAAAGCCTCGGAACAGGACTGGATACTCGGAATAATAAACGGAAATGTAATACTAGATTTGGGACATGGAATGATGATAATGATTATAGAGAGAAGATAGCTCTGGCTAGGAAAAATAGCAAAACCAGAAGGACGCCGACCGAGGGGCAGACCACGACAGAGCTATCAAGAGTACATGGAGCGGTTGGGGGAGGCGCGAGGAAAAGACTGGCGGCAGATGAGGAATATGATGATGGATCGAGGTGTCTGGAGAGGATGGATCGAGGCAATGACACACCCTATGCTGAGAGGCAGAAGGGGCAGATAAAGAAGAAGAAGAAGAAGGTTCTGTCTTTCCGGAATTAAAATTGATTGTGTTTCTTAACCCTTTGAGGACTGTTGTCTTGTATATGCGATGGCCCTTACATGCTGAGGCTAGAGTCAACTGGCATGTAAACTCATGTTAAAACTTTCCAGAAGAAATACTATGTTCCGCATTCTATTGGCTTTAAAATGAGTTAGTACTTTATAATTATATTAAATCTTGACCAATTGAAATTGGAAAAAACAAATTGGAGAACATTTCTTTACCAAACTATATAACTATTTCATATAATGAATTAATATAATAATTTCACTAACCTTCTTTTTAAACTGCGTCACCTTTATTTTATTCCTACTTACACGTGTTTCGGTGGATCCACCATCATCAGAGTAAATGAAAAATTGAAACTAAAAATTTTTTTCATTTATTTAAAATTTACAGAAGATGATACATCTTCAGTCACTTGTATAAAAAAAGTTTTATACAAGTGACTGAAGATACATCATCTTATAAAACATATATATATATATATAGATATATCGTATAAAACAAGTTTTATACAAGTGACTGAAGATATATCATCTTCTGTAAATTTTAAATAAATGAAAAAAATTTTAGTTTCAATTTTTCATTTACTCTGATGATGGTGGATCCACCGAAACACGTGTAAGTAGGAATAAAATAAACAAGTTTTATACAAGTGACTGAAGATATATCATCTTCTGTAAATTTTAAATAAATGAAAAAAATTTTTAGTTTCAATTTTTCATTTACTCTGATGATGGTGGATCCACCGAAACACATATAGGTAGGAATAAAATAAAGGTGATGCAGTTTAAAAAGAAGGTTAGTGAAATTATTATATTAATTCATTATATGAAATAGAAATATTTCAAACAGCAGGATGCATTATAAAGATTTATTTTCAAACTATATAATTAAACAAAAAGAAGGTGTTTTTTTCTCTTTGTTCTAAATTATTTCTAAAATGTACATAGACGAAAGAAATAAGTGAATATTTGATGACTATAGAATCTGATAAAGAAGAGTGTTAATGAGGATAATAACAAAGAACTTTGCAGGAATTGACGTTAATTATAGAACACAATTCTGTCACTGTCAACAGCCTTTGGCCGAAAGATGTAGTAAAATATTTTTTGTTACATTATGGTAGATTTTAAATTACAACTTATTTTGTGACGAACACATAAAATTAAAAGTTACAAAAAACATGAAAAATTCAAGACAAACCATGTAGCTCATCACGGTGTGAAATGTCATGAAAATACCTAGTCTGTGCAAGCTTTATTTCATGTAAAAACTCAGTAGTTAAAGGGTTAAAGACTCATTCAAAGCTTGTTAAATAGTGTACCTGTTACCATCAGAAATGCACTGCCATTTTTGTCCTGGTTTACAAGGCGCTTGGTATTCTAGTCTTCTACATTCCAACGCCAGCCTCTCTGATTTACTTCCAATCACTGTAGGTAGTAATCGATTATCAAGTTGCATATCGTTGTTACCTAAAACACAAAATCTAGTGTGAAACACCCACATGACTTTCACTTGACAACGTAAATAGTGGAACATATAAACTAATGTTTAATCTTGGGTGAATGATGTTAAATGAAAAACAACCTTTTTTTAACTTAAAAATACTGAATTTATTAACTGATGCTAAACTAATTTGTAGAAAACAATGCTTAAAATAAAAGTTGTTGGTTTTTTAATTTATTTAACGTTGCATCAACTGCAACGGTCATTAGCGACGACGTTGGGGTGTAATTATTGTACAATGGAGGATGAAATGATTTTTTGTAACGTATGAAAATATGCCGTGCCTGAGTGGGATTGAACCCAGGACCGCATGATGAGAGGCGAGCACGTTACCAACTGCGCCAATGCAGCCGGTGCATTTTTATACCAATTATTAGGAGTAAAAATTTTCATAATAAGGCAGACTCTTCCCTTAAGATTAATCAACCAGAACTTAATTGTGGTTTATTCAAAAATACCACAATATTGCTTTGATAAAATGTTACAGTACCTGTCCCAAAAAAAGCAAAACATATTAATTTTTTATACAATTACATACTACAATTTTTAATACTAATAATACTAATTTTAATACATAATACTTATAATTTAATACTAATACATAATTTAACACATACATAATTATAATACTTAATTTAATATTAATTTTTTATACTAATTTTTAAAACAATATACGAGGGCTATTCAGAAAGTAGGGAACGTTTTGTAAATAAACAAAAACTATGTAAAAGAAAAATTTTTTATTATATACATCTGAAAGAGTGACTAAAATACTACTTTTCCACATAGTCACCAAGCAAATTGAGGCACTTGTCATAGCGGTGGACAAGCTTCAAAATTCCTTCGTCATAGAAATCCGCCGCCTGCGACCGCAGCCACTCAGTGACGCGCCCCAGAGTTCCTCGTCGTCGTCGAAGCGCTGTGTTGCTAGCCAGTTCTTCATTCTTGGAAACAAGTAAAAATCACTCTGTGAAAGATCAGGAGTATAGGGTGGATGAGGGAAACCTCCCATTTGAATGAATCAAGGAGTTCTTTTGTGCGGTTTGCCGTGAGGTCGGGCATTGTCATGAAGAAACAAAATTTTTGACGACAACTTTCCTCGGCGCTTGTTTTGAACTGCTCTCCTAAGGTTGCGCAATGTTTGGCAGTACCGATCAGAGTTTATTGTTGCACCACGCTCGAGAAAGTCAATGAGCAGCACACCTTGCCTGTCCCAAAACACAGTAGCCATAATCTTCCCTGCTGATTTTTGTGCGGTTTGCACGGCAAACCGCACAAAAGAACTCCTTGAATCATTCAGATGGGAGGTTTTCCCTCATCCACCCTATAGTCCTGATCTTGCACCGAGTGATTTTCACTTGTTTCCAAGAATGAAGAACTGGCTAGCAACACAGCGCTTCGACGACGACGAGGAACTCCGGGCGCGCGTCACTGAGTGGCTGCGGTCGCAGGCTGCGGATTTCTATGACGAAGGAATTTTGAAGCTTGTCCACCGCTATGACAAGTGCCTCAATTTGCTTGGTGACTATGTAGAAAAGTAGTATTTTAGTCACTCTTTCAGATGTATATAATAAAAAAATTTTTTTTTACATAGTTTTTGTTTATTTACAAAACGTTCCCTACTTTCTGAATAGCCCTCGTACATACTGCAGTTGTAAAATGGCTGCAATCTTAAGAAATTTCACTTTTTTACTAAATTAATTGAGCAAAATACAGAAAATCACTAATGGACACTAAACCAAGTGCTGTAGAAAAAATTTTTGACAAAAAGGTGGTAGGTTTTTTAAATTTTTAATAACTTTATTGATATCTGATTTTTCCCTAAAATCCATAATACAGCTAAAGTTTTTTTAAAAATATCCATTTTTTACTATGAAAGAATAGCATCTCACGAATTTCAGCAGACATTATGATAAAATCATCTTGTAGAGCACAAGAAGTGTAGTAAATGAGGCAATTTTAAACAAAATCATACGAGCCATTTTTGAGAAAATTTCATGAAAAAAACTACTACTTCAGGTTGATCGATTTAGATAAAAACGTTCATGTTGGATCCCTTTTTAGTACGAGGGTTATCCAGAAAATAATCTACGTTTTGAAATAAAAAGTAAACGAGTGAAGATACAAAAACTTTATTATATACATATTAAAACTACAATTTTTCTCTATTTTTTCGACATAGTCGCCAAACAGATTCAAGCACTTGTCGTACCTTGGAACAGTCTTTGAAATACCCTCTGCATAAAAATCTGCCGCCTGTGAATGTAGCCAACCATTCACGGCGGTTTGAAGCTCTTCGTCATTGGCGAACCACTGAGATGCAAGCCACTGCTTCATGTTCAGGAACAGGTGAAAGTCACTAGGAGCCAAGTCCGGGCTGTATGGGGGATGATCGAAAACGTTCCATTTAGACTTGGCCAAAAGTTCATTTGTTCTTCGAGCTGTATAAGGGCGAGCGTTGTCATGCACAAACACAACACCACGTGTCAGAAGGCCACAACACTTATTTTGGACTTGGCTCCTAGTAACTTTCACCTGTTCCTGAACATGAAGCGGTGGCTTGCATCTCAGCGGTTTGTCAATGACGAAGAGCTTCAAAACGCCGTGAATGGTTGGCTACATTCACAGGCGGCAGATTTTTATGCAGAGGGTATTTCAAAGACTGTTCCAAGGTACGACAAGTGCTTGAATCTGTTTGGCGACTACGTCGAAAAATAGAGAAAAACTGTAGTTTTAATATGTATATAATAAAGTTTTTGTATCCTCACTTGTTTACTTTTTATTTCAAAACGGAGGTTATTTCTGGATAACCCTGGTACCTAACTTAAGTTCCAAGTTACAACTTTGAACAAAACTCTGTTCTAGAAAAAGGATTAAATAATAAAAATATTTTTATTCAGATACTTTAAATAAACTAAAAAAATGAATTAAATAATACTTAATTTCTTACCTGAGATAGTTTGGTTTAAATCTTTCTCCGCTTTGACAATAGATTCACGCAATTTCGCTTCTGCTACAGATTCTGGTATTTCTCGTCTCCCACTGCTAACTCATACACACAAAAATAAACAATAAAATTAATAAACATGTTAAAAGACAAAATTTACAGTTATATTCAAAACGGTTTTTTTTTTGTTTAACGTCCGACTGTTCTGCAATATTACTGCTAATGCAGACAGTGAAGGATGAAATGATTTTTTGTAATGTATGAAAATATGCCGTGCCTGAATGGGATTCGAACCCAAGACCGCATGATGAGAGGCAAGCATGTTACCAACTATGCCAATACGGCCAGCTAAGAAAAAGCTAGAGCAAGAGTTGTGCCAGTTCAAATTGTACACAGTATACGAACATTTGCTTTCTTTGTGTGAATAACTTTTCCTTTTGTTTTTTCATTGCTGAAGATGTTACTCCACTTTTTACTTCATTCAAAAATCAGTCAATTTATAAGATTAATTTTTCATTATTATTTTTTTTTTTTTGTATTTCAACCATTCTGATGTCATTTAAACATGAATTATCTAATAAAAATGTTTTACATTACTGAATAATTTTTCCACATTTGAAGAACTTGCACTGTTTTACTTATATCACCCAAAACTAATGCCAGCATTATTATTGTGACAATATCAAAGACGAATATGGTTCAAGAAATTTCTAGTTCTTCATTCATAAAATGGTAAAGAGTAGATAATAGAGTGAAAAAGTAACAATAGGGCAATAGTAACAATAAAAGTATACCTATCCATAGAGGGATTTTAAAAGGGTCTTTGTTGTACAACTATTTGTGAAAGGGTCGGTTGATTACATGTAACACCTTTTATCTATTGTTGACTTGTTTACAATAGCTTTTTCTAGTACACTTTTATAAAGGGGTTTTTGTACTTTATTATTTGTATCAAATTTCACTGTTTTGTTAGAATTATCTTTTTGATCCCATATAAATAGAGCCTCGAGTGCGGTCAGTATGTTAGTATCCGTTTGATCTTTGACGAGTGTTTATTGAGTGGCTAACTGTGCATAGTACAGGTTACGTATCCGCGCATTGTAGTGGTTAACTATTGTTATATTATCTTGTGTGTGTGCATTGTGTATTCAGTTTTTGTGTACGTGAATGTGTATTCTATATGGCAACCACCACGTTCAATTTGAGCATACCGTAGGGATTAGGTGGATCAGGATTCATAAGTGTATAAGAATCATAAAAGTGCGTGCGCTGCATGTCTGCACTTTCCCATAACGTGAAGTTCAGTTGCCAAAGGGGTTGGGTGGATGAGAATAATATAATTTTATGTTTTCAAGATGTAAATGTTAAGTGGTCAATGAGCAAACTTCATGGTGCCGCTCACTTTGGATTAGGTTTCAGATTGTTTGAAGTTTAACTTTCAGGTTAAACTTAAAGGTTTTAATATTTGAAATGTTAAAAGTTTAAAGTTTATAAGTTAGAGGGGTTGAGCTTGAGTTTTCAGGTAGAACCTCTTAATATTTTTTAAAAAAATTCTAAGTCATACTGAAAAAAAATTTTCTGAAAAGCAATAAACCTGAACATTTTGTCTGAAATTTTCAGCCGGAAAATTTTTTTTGACACAATTCGCATAAACATATGAACATTTTTGGATGAAAATTCGGCTGAAAAATTATGTTGAAGAACTTGCACAGTTTTATTTACACGACCTAACTAATTCCAGTATTATTAATATCAGGTGGTTACCATACAAAGCCACAAATACAAAAATACAAAAATACAAGAAGTAGTTCTTACCAACTTTCTACCAGCTGAATGACTGCGCTGGCTTAGAGACTTAACAGTTAATTAACAGAAAATATCAAAATGACATAAAGTAAAACAAAAACGACTAACCTTTCAACCAAAAATGTGTCCGGCCATTTACTGTTAACAAGTTTTCTACTGTTACTATTACCTCGTCTTCTGTTCCGGTTTAGTAACTTCATAATGGATCTTCCATCCATATGAGATGGTGGTTCAACACCGGCAATATCAAGGAATGTCGGTGCCAAATCTATATTTAAAACCAGTTCATCTACGCTGAAAAACAAAAATAACTATATCAAAACCAATTAATACAATTTTTATATAATTTTATTATTTATACAGAGGGTTATCCAGAAAATAACCTCCGTTTTGAAATAAAAAGTAAACGAGTGAAGATACAAAAACTTTATTATATACATATTAAAACTACAGTTTTTCTCTATTTTTCGACATAGTCGCCAAACAGATTCAAGCACTTGTCGTACCTTGGAACAGTCTTTGAAATACCCTCTGCATAAAAATCTGCCTGTGAAACAGATTAAGTGTAAATAATTTTACACTCCACCTGTCTATCATGGGCAGCTTTCTGTTGATTAATACTGCTAATGCAGACGATGAAAAAAATCAACACTCATATCTATGAAGATCGTCGCCAAACAATAAAATTCATCAATTATTTATGAACTGTCCGACATGACTAAAATGTTATGGTGGACTGAAAATAGCAGACTGGCCAAAACAGGCAGGTGGAGTGTTGAATTACTTCCATTCGATCTGCTAGTTCCAGCAATACAAAAAATAGTTCTTTCTTATAACATGGTCAGCCAATTAAATGACTGAATCATTTAAGAACAGAAGAGGTAGAGGTGTAAAAGACACTAATCAGAGTTATCTCCTCTGAGAGTAATGAATTTCATTATACAACCACACACTGTGGTGAATGAAGTGAAGGTGTCATTTGCAGGTTGGAAAGTAGATGCTTTTCAGAAGGCCTGACATGCTGATAAGCATACTTTTCCATGCAGTGAGGAAGGCAATGATAAACCACCTCACTCCCTGTTTTACTAAGAGTAAAGCTTCTAGAGGTTCAAACCAGTCTTTTGGCTGATGACCCAAATAATAACAGACTGAAAAGGGACATGAAAGGGAAACTTTTTGGCGTAGTGGAAGAAGTAAAACAAAAATTGCTAGAGGGACGAAAGGACATCCCAATCAGCAAGTTGAATTGTTTTGAACAGTGGAAAAGAAGGATGGACAAGTGCATATTATCTAATGCTGAAAACATTGAAGGTGATTAAATTTTGGTCTAAAAATATTGTTGTTGTTTAGGTGATCAGCCGAAAGGCTTGTTTGAACCTGTAGAGGTTTTACTTTAAGTAAAACTAGGAGTGAGGGAGTCAGGTGGTTTACTATTGCCACAACTCACTGAATGTAAAAGTGTGCTTATCAGCATGCCGAGCCCTCTGAAAAGCACATATTTTCCACTCTGCAAATGACATTTAAGGAGCTTAAATTGCTTAGTTCCTTTCTCTTTACATTTTTGAGGTGATTATGTATGTTAGGCAAAATAAGGTCTTCTGTTCCTAAATAATTCAGTCATTTAATTGGCTGAACATGTGATAAGAAACAGAACTATTTATTTTAGCCCTGCAACGAACAGATTAAATGTAAATAATTTGTCACACCACTTGTCTGTTAAGAGCAGCTAAAAATATTGATAAATAAAAAAGCTATAAAGAAAGTCTCATTACTTTAAGGTACCCCCTCGAACAAAATTCTGATACAGTGGAACCCCGCTAGTCCGAACCCCGCTAATCCGAAAACCCGCTTAATCCGAACCCGTTTTGACCCCAAAAAAATTAAAAAAATTTTTATATTAAAATAAAAAAACGTTACTTACAGAAACAAAATAGTAGTATAAATTCAGTACTGTACATATGGATAGTTTACTCATGAATGCATTATTGATCACTTTTCACAAAGTCAGTTATCTTTTGTTGGCGGAGTGATGAGAACCTAGCAAACATCACTGTATTTAACCACCGTCTGCAGTGATTTCTCCATCGCTTTTGCTGCTTCCGTGTGTGAAATCACCTGGGCTCCATCCGGTTCATCTTCCACATATTCGTCTGAATCGTGATTAATTATTGAAACAATTTCCTCATCAGTTATAATTTGATCTTTATCTGCCGACAACCACTCTGCAACATCAGTATCATCAGTTTCTTCACAGCCTGGGATTTGTTTCATAAGATCAATAACTTCGTGTTTCTCATCTGTATTTTCTGATAATTCCGTGAAGTCATAGGGAAAGAAAGTGACTGTTGAGCTATAAATAACATAATAGGGCACGCCGGCGACTGTCAATGACCTTCACGCTTGCAAACAAACAAAAACTATTGGAATGGTGCAATCGCTGCGTCGGGCAGAGGGGCAGTTCTGTAGTTCGTAATTACTGTAGATAGTGTTTTAAACATTTTTGTTTTTCTGTTTTAAATGGCTAGAGAAGTTTATTTAATTTTTTTTATACCTTTATCAGTATTTGGTTACTAGTTCAGTAGTCTATTAATGTTTCCAGCATTTGGAAAAACCCGGATAATCCGAACTTTCTGCCGATCCGAACGGGGTTCGGTCCCAATTAGTTCGGATTAGCGGGGTTGGACTGTAGTAAAAAAAATGAAGACCCATTACTTACATAGTGCCTGGATCAATTCCTGGTCCACGAACTAAGAATGGCACTCTGATATCAAACTCAAAAGGAAAAGATTTTCCTTTCACTAATCCAAACTGACCTAAATGGTAACCATGATCTGAGGTATAAATTAAATACGTATTGTCTAATTCACCCAATGCATCCAATTCGTTGTATATCTAAAAAAAAAAAAAAATACAAATTATTGTGACAATATCTAACAGGAATGTTGTTTGAGAATTTTTGAGGACAGAGATTTTAAAAATGTTAACGTAAATAATAAGATTGATTAATAGGGTTTCCAAGAAATAGTTAGAAATATTATGTAAAGTCCAGTTTTTCTTAGTTTGCTCCTAATGTAAACAAATAATGACATCACTGGGCATGCGCATTATATCAAAATGTGTACACGCTGATTAAAAAGTAACAACAAAATACTTCCAAAAGTATTTAAATACAAAATACTTTTAAAAGTATTTTTATAAATGAAATTGTTAGGCCTACATCATATCATGACTGATGTTTTTAGTACTTTAAGTACTTATAATTTAAAAAATAGTTAACTTAATAGGAATACGATATCCATAAAGTCGTAGACCCTAGCGTGCACCTTGTAGTAGCTGGCTTTGGTTTGTTTACAGTAGGAGCAAACTAAGGATGGCTGAAATTTACTATAAATGGTTATGTATAGTACAGGTAGGCCTGACTATTGTTGTGCAGCTATTGTGAAAGAATTGGGTACCTATTTAGATAATTGGCCTTGTCAGACCTTTTATTCAATCTTAATTTGTTTACAGTTTGTTAAGATTTATCCAGAAGCTGTCAGAAGGATCTTGTATTTTTATTATTATATCTAAAATCTCTGAACTTCTCGAAATCTCCATAGCTCACCTATATAAGGGCAGCCAATTTGTTTAGAAGGTCAGAGTCTCGATATGTCTGTGCTTCAGTGAGCCATTTACGTAATGCATAACAGTGCGTTAGAGAAGGTCAACTTTACCATGAATTATTGTCTGATGTTTTGTATCATTTGTAAGTAGTATTTAGTTTAATTAAGTGTGAGTTAAGTTTATTTATCGTAATTTTTAGTTTGTTATAAATACTTGTAATTTTAAAACTTTTTTATTTTTTTATTCCTAATTTGTGTACATTGCAATCTGTTCAATTTAGAACAATAAGCAACCCCATGACCTAATGAGATGAGGATGATGTGTATGACGTGTAAATTAGGTGTAGTCTTGTACAGACCCAGGCCGACCATTCCTGAGAGAGTATGGTTAATTAAACCCCAACCATCAAAGTACACCGGTAAACACTGTCTAGTATTCAGATCCATATAAAAGTAACTACTACCTTTACTAGGATTTGAACCAGGAACCTTCGTCTCTGAAAATCAGCTGTTAAACAGCTGATTTTGTTATAAATCAAACAATAGCTGTTAAACAGCTGATTTTGGCGATGACTTTACCTCTAGACCAACCTGGTGTTTTAAAACTTAGTGTGTAAATTATTTATTTATTTTACTCGGATCCCGAAACGGACCTTAGAGAAAACTGTCACATTATCATTTATATTATCACATAAATAACAATATTTTTAGTAATTATATAATTATACAGGGTGATTCACAAAGAAACAGAAATAATTCGGGAGATGTATCTTTATCAAAAAATTAGAAAAAATTTCATAAAAACATATCTCTTAAAATGGTTCGTTGTGTGCTACGGCTAGTGAAAGATTTCACCCAAATTTCAGCTCATCCCATGAAATAAATTTCTAATAATAATAAATTCTAATAAATTTCTAATGAAATTTGTAGGGTTATTAAGAGTCAAAAATGGTGGTTTCTTATGGTTTTTGACCTGAGAAAATAAGTAAAACAAAAATAAATAAATAAACAAATATATAAACTATAAACAAATTTATATTGTTTGATCAAAAAAGAGAAGTTGATTCTGCTATTTATACCGTCACTCATTAAAAGTAAGTATTATTATAAACTTTCTAGTTATAATGACCCACAAAAGTTTGGATCCCAACGAAACAAGCTCAATAAACAAGAATTTAAGAAAGAAATCCTTCATGCATCTCTCAAAGGCTCGTAAATAAACTTATTGTATGTAATATCATGAGAAAATTATAAAATTTTATGCTAGGAATTTACGAGTCACAAAATGTTAAAATATTTTCAGTTAATTGAGACAGGAGGAGATTGAATGTGTTTATTTATTTTCTTGCAATAGATAAAAAAATGAATCACCGTTTCATATGAAATACAGAGCAAGAAAAAATAAACCAGATAAGTGCAGTATTTCTAGGAAATACTATATTATAAATCATTAACCAATACATAGAAATAACAGTAACGTACACACAATTACAGGCTGTGTATCGACAGGAAGGGAATGACTTTTTCTTTTTTATTGCATCCAGGAGACTGGATGCAATGGAATAATGCAACATGACAGGAAGTTATAAGTTAATACATAACACCTTACGTATTATTTTAATTACACATTACTGCAAGCTTACTTACTACAATAAATGTGTCGTCTTCTAATAATTACACAATGGTACACAGTTTTATTAGCATTTGCTTCAATGCTTTGGGTGTTTATTTCTTTTGAGTTATTTCTCTTGTATATTTTTATAAAATATTATTTCGAAAGAGATTCTTGTACAATATAATTTTTTTTTTGTTTACATCTGACTGTTTGGCAATTTCTGCTAATGCCGATAGTGAGAAGGATGATATAGAAAATGAGAGATGAAAAAATGCCTGTCCTGATTGGGAATCGAACCCAGGACCTTGATGTAGAAGCCAGGTTTGCTAACCATTATCACTACGCTAATGGGCGTATTTTTTTTTATTTTTTTGATCAGCGATAGATTATGGCTTGATCTACTGTTCTCCCACATGACTTTATTTCTGCTCTGTAATATAGTTATACTTGTAATATTCTTATTATTAACTTCTCAAATTTCATTTTTAAATTTTTCATAGAACCCTGACAGTTTCTTTAAAACAATATAAAATTTATGTACGAGGGCAGTCCAGAAAGTCTGTCATGTTTTGCGTTGTAGCCGCTAGGGGCGGAGCTATCGCGGCCATTTTGGTACCGCGGCGTTTCTCCGTTCAGTGGATATCCAGCCGTGCTAGTGAGAGGTCTGTGTCGCTCTTCGTTGTTTTTCAACAACAATTTAAAATGTGTGCCGTAATTCAGAATCTCGCCAGTTGTGAAGTACGGTCGGTAAAGGAAAGGAGTTCTTATCGATTGATTTCTTGGAACGTGGTACAACAATAACCTTTGTGAGGTATTGTGAAACACTTGAAAAGTTAATAAGAGCGATCCAAAACAAGCGCAGAGGAAAGTTGACTGGAAAAATTCTCTTTTTGCATGACAACGCCCGACCACACACGGCAAATTGAACACGAGAAGTCCTGGATGCTTTCAAATGGGAGGTTTTCCCACATCCGCCATACAGTCTGGACCTTGCGCCCAGCGATTATCACTTGTTCCCGACAATGAAGAAATGGCTTGCGACGCAGCGCTTTGACAACGACACGGAGCTGCAGGAGGGTGTGACTAACTGGTTAAAATCACAGATGGTAGACTTTTATGACGCCGGCATTTCAAAATTAGTTCACCGCTATGATAAGTGTCTTAATTTGTTTGGTGATTATGTAGAAAAATAGCATTTTAGTTGCACTTTCAAATGTATATAATAACATTTTTTTCTTGTACTTAGTTTTTTTTTATATCAAAACGTGACAGATTTTCTGGACTGCCCTCGTAAATCCTGCTGAAGGAAACAGGACCAGATATAAATCATACCTTTTCAACAGCATCATCAACACTTTGCAATGTTTGTAATCGTTTAGTCATCAAGAGATTAGTGAAATCTCTATGTATTGGTTGCATACGACCAGTCACTTGAAGTATCCATTGTTTATCCGGATTCGGAGCATAATCATACGATGGTGTACTGAAACAACAAAATAAAACACTTTCATCTAAACAGACATCACACTACGCAAAAATTGGAAAAGTCGATAGCTTCAAGTACTTCGGGGAGATATTACAACCAAAGACTAATGAAAAGGAAGCGAACAACAGCAGGTGAGGAAAGATGGCCGGTGCACTTTGAGGACCTCACCTCACTTTTATAAGAAGAAAACACTCTCAAGACAAGCCAAGAACAGACATTATAGTACTGATGGTTAGTCACGAAATGAACTTTGTTTGAGACGAAGAGTAAGAGGGGAATAATCTACTGCGCATGCCCAGTTTCAATATTACAATCCTAAAAACATACTGACACTCGCAGTTTATTGGAATACACAGTCCTTATTTTATTACGTGACGACTGGTACAGGAAATATTGTTTAGATTTGGCTAGTCTGTTTTTACATTTTAGGCTAAATTTATACAAATAAAAGTATTTTAATTCATTGAAACTCGTTCCGTTTCTTTTAATTTTAATTCTTCACATTTTATTCATTATTCTGTAGTGTTATTATAAATTAGTTGTAAATATCCATGTATCATAAGTTTATCATGTTGACCGTTCAAAAGCAGGGTAAAACAATTCGAAGTGTGGAACGGAATGTTATTATAAAAATGTTATTAAGTGTTGTAAAGAAGAAGCAAAAAATAAACTATTTAATAGTACACAGTTGGATGTTTTTAGAAATGTACGTACTACGCTAGCAGCAGCGCATTGCGCACACTGAGTCCCACACTGAGTTCATCTCGTCATTACATATCACCACTGTGATAAAACTTTTGTGTCTGAACGCGAGTGAGTGCCTTAGATTGACCGGGTAGTCTGGTCTACGAAAAGCAGACAAATTTGAGAGAAAGATCCTCCTCAAGATAATGGGTCTAAAAATAGTAGACGAACAATATAGGTAAAGAGGTCAAAAAGAACTGTACAAGGAAAATGAACAATTAATGGAAATCCTTAAAAAATGCAGACTAAAATTTTTTAGACACCTGTATAGAATGAAAGATAAACAGTTAACAAAACAAATTTTTAAGACACTCAACAATAGACACAAGGATAAATGGTTTAAGAAGGTCAGAAAGGATATTGAGAAAACTGTAATAAAGGGCTTACATGAATAGCAAAAACAGAATAACAGGTAAACAGAAGAAAGGAGAAAAATCTACAGTGAGCGAATGCTGAGAATGTGGGTTGCAAAAAGAGCTTCTAGAAACATCTGAAGTCACCTCACGAGGTCTAAAATTGGTCCTATATGAGGGGAAAAAATATATCACATATCATCATCTTTATCCCTCTTCCAAGTTTCCTCAGATCAGACCCAATCCACTCCTATCACATGTTTATCCCAATTCATCCATACTGAACCCATTCACTTCACTCTTGGTCTGCCCCTAGATCTTTTCCCCTTCAACTCAATACAGCATCCTTTTACGCAATCTACTCTCATTCATCCTATGACATGACTAAGTTTTAGTTTTTTGCCAAAAACTGGCTAACAGAGATAGTTGTGTGTGCAGGTGCATTGTCATGGTGGAAAAACCAGTCCCTTGTCTGCCACAAATCGGGTCATACAGCTTTGATTAATTTTGCTTCTGTTGTAAAATGCATATTACAAGGTGTGGCTATTAAATAACGAGACTGACATTGTAAAAAAATTTTAATTTATACATAATCATTTATTGTCTCCTTCAATATACACTCCTTCTCTATCCCTACAACCCTCCGTGCGAATTTTCCATTGTTGGAAACAGTGCTGGAAGTCATCTTCTGTCAGCTCCTTCAGGACACGTGCCGCTCAAAAATGTTTGTACTGACACTTTGTACGCGATTGAAAATGACCCAAATTTTTTGGAAACGAAGCGCCAATCCATGCACTGGAAGAGCCAAAAAAGCTTGAATGAGCAAGTCAAAATTTACAGCAATGATGATTGTTTTTTTTGATATCCATGGGATTGTGTACCTTCACTGGGTTCCTGAAGGTCAAACAATTAATCAATATTACTACCTTGAGGTACTTTCTAAACTACGTCAATGAGTAACGAAAAAACGCCCCGAAATGTGGAAGGACAAATCATGGGTTCTCCACCAAGACAATGCGCCAGCTCATTATGCGTAATCTGTCAAGAGGTTCCTAGCCAAGTACAGCATCTCAGTGTTATAACATCCACCTTATTCACCAGATCTTGCACCATGTGACTTCTACCTGTTCCCTAAGGTGAAATCTGCACTAAAAAGGACAAGATTTGAGTCTGTGGAAGCTGTAAAAGAGAAAGCGGCACGTGTCCTGAAGGAGCTGACAGAAGATGACTTCCAGCGCTGTTTCCAACAATGGAAAATTCGCACGGAGGGTTGTAGGGATAGAGAAGGAGTGTATATTGACGGTGACAATAAGTAATTATGTATAAAATTAAAATAAAATCTTTTATATCAGTCTCGTTATTTATTAGCCACACCTCGTAAGCCCACAATCTTAATAAAAGAAACATATAATTATTTTACTACGAGAGAACAGCCCTTAAGAATTTCAGCAGACATGGATGGAGTTTACTATATCTTGTAGAGCTCAATGTAGTAAATGAGTAAAAATGAGTAAAATGAGTAAAAATGAATGTAGTAAATGAGGAGTTTACCATATCTTGTAGAGCTCAATGTAGTAAATGAGGTAGTAAATGAGTAAAAATGAATGTAGTAAATGAGGAGTTTACCATATCTTGTAGAACTCAATGTAGTAAATGAGGTAGTAAATGAGTAAAAATGAGTAAAAATGAATGTAGTAAATGAGGAGTTTACCATATCTTGTAGAGCTCAATGTAGTAAATGAGTAAAAATGAGTAAAAATGAATGTAGTAAATGAGGAGTTTACCATATCTTGTAGAGCTCAATGCAGTAAATGAGGTAGTAAATGAGTAAAAGAGTAAAATGAGTATGAATGTAGTAAATGAGGAGCTTACCATATCTTGTAGAGCTCAATGTAGTAAATGAGTAAAAATAAGTAAAATGAGTAAAAATGAAAGAAAATGAGGAGTTTACCATATCTTGTAGAGCTCAATGTGTTAAATGAGGTAATTTTTTTAAAAACATTGTAGAACCCGTTTTTGAGAAAATCGCATGAATTAACTATTACTTCCACACCCCTGTGGTACTTAACTTAAGTTCCAAGTTTTAACTTGAGAAGCTATTCTGTTCTTAAGATATAATTTTCACACACATGCACACACACAAACCAATTGGTAAAAACTTATTTTTTTGTGTTTAAGGGGTCTGAAAACAAGCATTTCCAATGAAAACTTGATTTCAAAATATCAACGTGAAACCAATAATGCTTCTCTTCACAATATATTCATAAAGAGCAAGAAAAAGTAAAAATTCAGTTGACAAAAAGATACTCACTGATGTGATGTGACATTGAAGAACATATCAGAATACTGAGGAGCAGAATCTTCAGGTCCATGAGGCGCTGGAAAACTTAACACTAATAATACTGGTTTACGTGAAAAATATTTTTTTGATTGTCTTAAAAATGTTACGGAATCATTCGCGATTAAATCCGGATAATAATCTTTGTGATAATCATCGCCATGTTTAATTCTTTTACCGTTTAAATTGACAGAGTAATTATAATATCGAGAATTCATTATAAGACCGCCCCATTCTCTCCAACCTGGTGGTATATAACTGCCATTGTATTTGTTCAAATATTTACCGAAATAACCTGAAACAAAGACCACATCTTAATAAACGGAGTTCTCAAAATAATATACATACATTTTGAATGGACATATTTATTTGAAGAAAACAATTAGATACATGATATTTGTATTGTCTTGTATATAAACTTATAAGCAAGCCAAAAGACGTGGGTGAAAATGGACAGACGAAGAGAAAAAGGCGCAAAGTGAGAGGATGAAAGGTTTTTGGGAAGCTAAAAGGAGGAACAGAGACACCCACCAAGAGGTAGATTTTTGTGTTTTTAGCGCTCTCCTTAAGGGGAATATACGCAAATAATAATAATAATAATAATAATAAACTTTGAGAAGACGGAATTCATATCCTCAAAAATAGATATCATAAGCTTGAGGACAAAATATGGTAGAATAAACAAGGTTCCATACTTCAAATATTTGGGGGAATTCATTGAACCAACAGGTCTTGAAAGAATTTCCCAACAAAATCGTCTCCAAAAAATGAAGAAAGCTCTAGGATTAGTTCAAAATCTCTACAACAAAAAATCCATGTCAAGACAAACTAAAATTCGGCACTACAGCACAGTTATTAAACCAATGGTCCTCTACGCAAGCGAAACACTAGTACTTAGCAGAAAACACGAAATCGAAGAAATCAAAAAGGAGGAAAGAAAAATTATTAGAAAAATTCTAGGAGCTCGACTTACAGAAGATGGGTATAGGCTGCAATCCAACAAAACAACAGAGAGCTATTCAAACATTGAAATTGACATGCGTAAAAGGCGGTTGAAGTTCTTTGGACATCTTAACAGATTGCAGGAGGATAGGCTAACAAAAAGAATAATTGAATATATTACAAAACTTAAAATTTCAACACCTTGGCTGGACGAAATTCGTAAGGACCTAAAAAGCGCAAATATACATCAAACTGAAATTTTTAATAAAAACTTATTCCGTCACAAGGTAGACAAGTGGAAAGTTTCAGAGCCCTCAAGAGAGAAGCAGCTTAGACCAAAGTGGTCTGAAAACCGCAAAAAAGCTTTCTCGGAAACAATGAAGGCCTACTGGACCAATAAGAAAAACAAATGACGAAACTGAGTAATGATGCTTAACGTCTTCTATCCAAGGAGAATTCGCCAATAATAATAATAATAATAATAATAATAATAATAATAATAATAATAATAATAAACTTATGAATGTTCAAAATGATTACCATTAACTGTAATACACATCATACGAGGTGTGGCTATTAAATAACGAGACTGACATAAAAAAATTTAATTTTAATTTTATACATAATCACTTATTGTCACCTTCAATATACACTCCTTCTCTATCCCTATAATTCTCCATGCGAATTTTCCATTGTTGGAAACAGTGCTGGAAGTCATCTTCTGTTAGCTCCTTCAGGACACGTGGTGCTTTTCTTTTACAGCTTCCACAGACTCAAATCTTGTTCCTTTTAATGCAGATTTCACCTAAGGGAACAGGTAGAAGTCACATGGTGCAAGATCTGATGAATAAGGTGGATGTTCTAACACTGAGATGCTGTACTCGGCTAGGAAACTCTTGACAGATAACGTGGAATGAGCTGGTGCATTGTCTTGATGGAGAGCCCATGATTTGTCCTTTCACATTTCGGGGCATTTTTCCTTACTCTTAAACGCCTTTTTATTACTCTTAAGTACCTCAAGGTAGTAATATTGATTAATTGTTTGACCTTCTGGAACCCACTGAAGGTATACAATCCCATGGATATAAAAAAAACAATCATCATTGCTTTAAATTTTGACTTGCTTATCGAGCTTTCTTGGCTCTCGGAAGTTCGGCTATTCCAGTGCATGGATTGGCGCTTCGTTTCCAGATCATAAGTAAAAAACCACGTTTCATCACGTTATTATCTTCCACCTGTTCCCTAAGGTGAAATCTGCATTAAAAGGGATAAGATTTGAGTCTGTGGAAGCTGTAAAAGAGAAAGCGGGACATGTCCTGAAGGAGCTGACAGAAGATGACTTCCAGCACTGTTTCCAACAATGGAAAATTCGCATGGAGCGTTGTAGGGATAGAGAAGGAGTGTATATTGAAGGTGACAATAAGTGATTATGCATAAAAAAAAAAAATTTTACATCAGTCTCGTTATTTAATAGCCAAACCTCGTATTTATTTGAAGAAAACAATATTAGATACTTATATGATATTTATATTGTCTTGTACATAAACTTATAAATGTTCAAAATTATTACCATTAACTGTAATACACATCTTATATCGTGTAAATATCTGCATAACCACTTTTGACATTTTCATTACTTGTGGAGGTTTCTCTCCGCCCAGACAGTTCCTTGTTCACATTTTTCACTGTCCCATGTATTTCAAACTTGTCACGAATCCTAATAATTGTTATTATTTAAGGTGGTTGAGTTCGAAATTCCATTTGCCATTATCTTTGAACCTCTCTAACATTCTCAGTCTTCCAGTAACACTTTAAAACCCATTTACGTTGATCAAAAGACAGCTGAACTTCATTATATTACCATGTTATAAAATTTTGTACTGTATGACCATATTTTTGTATAATGGTAACACGAAAATATAATAAAGTTGTTATTCCTGTGACTGTTAAGCGACTGTCGACCTTGCGGCACAGCATTGCGCCTGGTGACGTCACGCATTGGCTTGCCTCCACCACTTTTATTATTTGTGTGGGAGTGAACAACCTTTCTCTATAAAAACCTTGGTATGTAACTAAATACACCTACTTGGGAACGGTGATCAATGAGTCATGCGACAATTCTCAGGAGATCCGATGCCGTATTGGAAAAGCCAAAAGTGCTTTCTTAACAATGGGTTCAGTGTTTAAGAGCCATGACCTCACCCTACATACAAAGCTAAGACCCCTCAAATGTTATGTATATTCAGTGCTTCTGTATGGTGTAGAATCATGGACCCTAAAGGAGGACACAATATCGAGGCTCCATGCATTTGAGTTATGGCTGTACAGAAGAATCCTGAGGATACCATGGACCGATAGGGTTACCAACCAAGAGGTACTAAGGAGGATGAATACAGCCCCAGAACTGGTCAACCTCATCAAATGTCGAAAGCTGGAATATTTAGGTCACATAATGCGCAATCAAGGCAGGTATGAGCTATTGCAGAGCATATTACAAGGGAAAATAGAAGGCAGGAGAGCCCCAGGACGAAGAAGAATTTCCTGGTTGGCTAACCTTAGAGCATGGTTCGGAAAGACCTCCACCCAATTGTTCAGGAGCGCAACCAACAAAGTAATAATAGCCAGAATGATCGCCAACGTTCGGAACAGACAGGCACCCTAAGAAGAAGATGTAACTAAAGATTCAAGTTTCAAGTTCGTACGATGTTCCGTTCTTGAGATATTCTGTTCACACACACATACAGACTAATCGCTAAAAACATGTTTATTTGGGTTCAGGGGATCTGAAAACATGGAGATCCGGTGTTAACTAGATTTCTTAAAATCGACATGAAAACAATACTTTCCTTCCTATATATTCATATAGGCAAGAAAAAGTAAAAATCTGATAATTTTTGCGTTATGACCCCCTACTAATTGTAAATTCAAAATAGCCATTAATTTACAGTTCAGCCGTTCTTAGTACGCTCCTACTGTCAACAAACAAAGGCCACCTACTACAGGGTGCACGCTAGAGTCTGAGACTTTGCGGATGTCGTATTCCTATTAAGTTAACTATTTTTTAAATTATAAGTACTTAAAGTACTAAAAACATCAGTCATGATATGATGTAGGCCTAACAATTTCATTTAAAGAAATACTTTTAAAAGTATTTTGTATTTAAATACTTTTGAAAGTATTTTGTTGGTACTTTTTAATCAGCGTGTACACATTTTGATCCAATGCGCATGCTCAGTGACGTCATTATTTGTTTACATTAGGAGCAAACTATTTTTTATTTTTTTTATCCCTAATTTGTGTACGTTGCAATCTGTTCAATTTAGAACAATAAGCAACCCCATGACCCAATAATATAAGGATGATGTGTATAACGTGTAAATAAGGTGTAATCTTGTACAGACCCAGGCCGACCATTCCTGAGAGAGTATGGTTGATTAAACCCTAACCATCAAAGTACACCGGTAACCATTGTATAGAATTCAAATCCGTATAAAAGTAACTACCTTTACTAGGATTTGAACCAGGAACCTTCGCCTCCGAAAATCAGCTGTTAAACAGCTGATTTTGGCGAAGACTTTACCTCTAGACCAACCCGGTGGGTAGGAGCAAACTAAGAGAGGCTGGACTATACCAGTTAATAGCCAAAATTTATAATTAGAAACATTTATACCGTGCGTTCGGAAAGTCGCTGTGCACTGGAATTGTGACTATGGATTTATGAAAATATGTATAAAGAAATGACTAAGCATTTTGGAAAAAAATTTATTCAATACCTTAATTACATTGTTAAACCGTGATTACATTGTTTATAGATGGTGTTCGAAATGACCTCCATTGGCATCAATACAGCATTGCACTCGTTTCATTTTGTTTGCAAACACCTTTCGCAACTGTATAAAACGTTATGCAACGTGTTTGGTGAACGAATAATTTCAAAGAATTTGTGGCCTGCAAGATCTCCTGATCTGACTCCCCCCGATTTCTTTTTATGGGGTGCGGCGAAACAAACTGTGTATCGGAACAGACCACACACGATTGACGAACTTAAAGCCGCAATAACGGCATACATTCAAGGAATCACTGTTCTTCAGTTGCGAAAGGTGTTTGCAAACAAAATGAAACGAGTGCAATGCTGTATTGATGCCAATGGAGGTCATTTCGAACACCTTCTATAAACAATGTAATCACGGTTTAACAATGTAATTAAGGTATTGAATAAATTTTTTTCCAAAATGCTTAGTCATTTCTTTATACATATTTTCATAAATCCATAGTCACAATTCCAGTGCACAGCGACTTTCCGAACGCACGGTAGATAATAAATTACCAGTTCTGTATCCAGCATTGGAGAGATAAGTGGCAAATGATCTAGTTTCGTAAGTGGTTTGCCACTGTGTGCTTGAACAATTATCATTGTTGGTGTAAACATGATGGTTATGCATATAGAGACCAGTCAGCAAAGAACTTCTCGACGGACAACACATCGGGGTCGTCGTGTATGCGTGTCGAAACTCAGCACCGCCGTCTCTTATCAACCGCAACGTTCGTGGCATGAAATTCAATGAACCTGTAACAAAAATAAATAAATATTAAAATAAAATGCATAATAATTAGAACCAACAAAATCTGGTGTGAAACACTCACACAACTTTCTCTTGCCAATTCAAATAATGACCAATATAACCTAACATTAGTAATAAAACACTAGAAATAAACAAAAAACTAACCTCAATAAAGAAACGACCCACCACGTTGGGGTAGAGGTAAAGTCGTCACCAAAATCAGCTGTTTAACAGCTGATTTCCAGAAACGAAGGTTCCTGGTTCAAATCCTAGTAAAGGTAGTTGCTTTTATACGGATTTGAATACTAGACAGTGGTTACCAGTGTACTTTGATGGTTGGGGTTCAATTAACTATACTCTCTCAGGAATGGACCTGATTCGGCCTCCAATGGATCCAATGGATCCATCCATTCCAATGGATCTGATTCGGCCTGGGTCTGTACAAGACTACACCTCATTTACACGTCATACACATTATCCTCATCTCATTGGGTCATGGGGGTTGCTTATTGTTCTAAATTGAACAGATTGCAACGTACACAAATTAGGAATAAAAAAAATAAAGAAACATAACCTAATTTTAATCATGAGTGAAAGACGCAAAATGAAAATCCACCTCAGTTTGGCTTAAAAATACGGATAATCACTCTTTCACGCTAAACTAGGCTCTGCAGAGAAAAATGCTTTAAATAAAAGTTGTAGATCTTTTAATTTCCTATAAATTTGATTATATACACTTTTGTCGTAATATCATACTAATCATACAAAGGAAAAATCATAAAATAATCGATTTTTCACACGTGTTCGTGAGAAAAAAACAAAATTGCTAATTACCGCTAAACTAAGCGTTATACACAAAAAAATGTTTGAAATAAAAGTTGTAGGATTTTAAATTCTCTACAACGTTTATTATATAAATTTTTGCGCTAAAATGCATATTAAAGCCGTAATCTTACAAAAAACAATTTCTTTACATGAAAACAGCCTCACTAAGAATTTCAGCAAACATGGCGCCTAACCTTTCTTGTAGAGCATAAAAAATTTAGTAGACCAGGCAATTTAAAAAAATTCGTACGACCCGTTTTTGAGAAAATCGCAAAAAGTGAAATATAACACGAATAAACTACTACTTCCGGTTGACCGATTTTGATGAAAATGTTCGTGTCGGGTCCGGTAGTGGTATGTAACTTAAGTTTCAAGTTTGTACGAGCTTCCGTTCTTAAGATATTCTGTTCACACACACACGCACGCGCACACACACAGACTTATCGCTAAAAACATGTTTTTTGGGTTCGGGGGTTTGAAAACGTGTAGATTCGGTGAAAATTCGATATGAAAACAATACTTTCCTTCCTATATATTCATATAGGCAAGAGAAAGTAAAAATAGCGAAAGCCCAATAACTTATTAAGAACACATACCAAGAAATATACAAGAAATATCTATCTATTCAAGCTTAACTGCAACACTATAAAACGGTAGTACAACCCAAACCCAATTACTGCTGCAAAACTATTTCTAATTTCAAAACTACAATGAGAATAAGAAAAATTCTTTGTACAGAAAGAAGAATCTTTAGGACTTACATAAACAAAAAACGGAAACTCAACGATATATGGATCTTAATGTTTAATTCTGAACTCTACCATAAAATCAAGCCAATTACTGACATCATGCGGAAGAAACGAATTTCTTTCTTCGGGCATTTACTTAAAATACCGGACAATCGACTAACTTAACAACTCATTTCTATAATTAACTCATTGAAATATTCTCCAAGGTGGTTGGCCAAAAAAAAACAAGTTATGCAGGAAATTAACAATGCAGAACAAGATCTTTCAGAAAAATCTGAACAGCTTAAGTTGCATAAAGATAAAAACACAAGATTCGTCGAAAAACTTGAGCTCCGTCGTCAATGATTTGTACAGAAAAATCAGATCCCAAGAAAAAAAACATAAGAATCTTAAAACCAAACCAAGAAGGATTTCTAAATTTCTAAATCAGATCCCAAGAAAAAAAACACAAGAATCCTAAAACCAAACCAAGAAGGATTTCTAAATCAGATCCCAAGAAATAAAAAAACCATAAGAATCCTAAAACCAAACCAAGAAGGATTTCTAAATTTCTAAATCAGATCCCAAGAAATAAAAAACATAAGAATCCTAAAACCAAACCAAGAAGGATTTCTAAATTTTTAAATCAGATCCCAAGAAAAAAACACATAAGAATCCTAAAACCAAACCAAGAAGGATTTCTAAATTTATAAATCAGATCCCAAGAAAAAAAAACATAAGAATCCTAAAACCAAACCAAGAATGATTTCTAAATTTATAAATCAGATCCCAAGAAATAAAAAACATAAGAATCCTAAAACCAAACCAAGAAGGATTTCTAAATTTTTAAATCAGATCCCAAGAAATAAAAAACATAAGAATCCTAAAACCAAACCAAGAAGGATTTCTAAATTTAATTTGTGGTCCAATGAGGCCGTAAAAGCAAAAAAAAACATAATATTATTTATTTGTAAATCTTAAACTAGTAAAATTTAATCACATTAAACCAATTTTGATGCAGTAGGCTACATGCCGTTTACTTTCTATCTACGCTTTCTCTTATACAGCTTCCTTAGACTCAAATCTTGTTCCTTTTAATGCAGATTTCACCTTGAGGAACAGGTAGAAGTCACATGGTGCAAGATCTGGTGAATGTTCTAACACTGAGATGTTGTACTTGGTTAGGAACCTCTTGACAGATAACGCGGAATGAGCTGGCGCATTGTCTTGGTGAAGAACCCATGATTTGTCCTTCCACATTTCGGGGCGTTTTTTCCTTACTCTTTGACGTAGTTTAGAAAGTACCTCAAGGTAGTAATATTGATTGCTTCAGGAACCTAGTGAAGGTACTTTCTAAAAACTACGTCAAAGACTAAGGAAAAAACGCCCCGAAATGTGGAAGGACAAATCATGGGTTCTTCACCAAGACAATGCGCCAACTCATTCCGCGTTATCTATCAAGAGGTTCCTAGCCAAGTACAGAATCTCAATGTTAGAACATCCACCTTATTCACCAGATTTTGCATCATGTGACTTCTACCTGTTCCCTAAGGTGAAATCTGCACTAAAAAGGACAAGATTTGAGTCTGTGGAAGCTGTAAAAGAGAAAGCGGCACGTGTCCTGAAGGAGCTGACAGAAGATGACTTCCAGCACTGTTTCCAACAACGGAAAATTCGCATGGAGCGTTGTAGGGATAGAGAAGGAGTGTATATTGAAGGTGACAATAAGTGATTATGTATAAAATTAAAATTAAATGTTTTACAACGTCAGTCTCGTTGTTTAATAGCCACACCTCGTATACCATACAGGGCAAGGTAAAGTAAAAGAAAAGAAAAATGACAAGTATTAAAAGTCTGGGCGTGGAAAATTCTGTACCATCGAAATAAATTTTCATTCATACGAACAGAACGGAAGAAAATGTAAAGGACTAAACATTTATTTCTTAATAAACAAGTAGATGCAGTACAGTATAGAAGTTACTGTGCAAGATGATATGGAGATGTTCATTAAGAAATAATGGACAGAAACAGACAGCTTTATCATCAGCTACATGCTGTACTAGTTAACTTTACATGTACAGTCCAGCCTCTCTTAGTTTGCTCCTAATGTAAACAAATAATGACGTCACTGAGCATGCGCATTATATCTAAATGTGTACACGCTGATTAAAAAGTAACAACTACATACTTTCAAAATTATTTAAATACAAAATACTTTTAAACGTATTATTATAAATTAAATTGTTAGGCCTACATCATATCACGACTGATGTTTTTAGTACTACTTTAAGTACTTATAATTTAAAAAAAAGTTATCTTAATAGGAATACGACATCCATAAAGTCACGGACTCTAGCGTGCACCCTGTAGTAGCTGGTTTTGGTTTGTTGACAGAAGGAGGAGCAAACTTAGAGCGGCTGAACTACAGATGTAGTTCAGTTGACATGTGCTTTAATAATAATTCCTCCTTTAGATATGTCGTACAAAACATATAAATAAATTTAAACACGCAAGTGAAATGTTTAAATTGTATTATTATTAAAGTTTTAACACGAGAATAACAGACTGACTGACTGACTGGCAAGAAGTTGTACATAATTTAAACAATAAGACAACTGGATCATTGAGCACGCATCAACACTATCAATGACTAACATGTACACGCACACGCACACGTACGCTAAGTGTGGTGTGTGGTTTATTCGCCCAATTATTATAAATAATTGACTCAATTTTATAACTCCTTCAAACACAACAAAGTATCATTTCCCTACCATGATACCGTATGGTACAAAAGTTATATCATTTCATGTTCGTTCATTTCCAAAACGACTGTGCGTCAAGTATACTACCCTATAAGAAAGAAGGGAGTAATTGCAAAACAGTCGGACGTTAAACCAAAAAAAAAAAAACTACAAATGCAATAAAAATACAATACAAAATTAATACAAATGCAACAGGAATCACGCGGTTCCGCTTTGAAATTTCGCACCGGTGTGAAAGTCATTTCACTGCGAAATAACAGCGAAACCGCTGTCCCGATATCACGACGGCTTTTTGAAACCAGCGTTACTTCTACCTTACTTTTGAGTTGAACGATAAAAACGCTGTTATAATGAAGGGGTAAACCTACCGGGTTGGTATAGGGGTAACGTCGTCACCGCTAGTCAGCTGTTTAACAGCTGATTTTCGGAGACGAATTTTTTTTTTTTTTTTAAGGCGAAAAACCTTGGCGAGGTTATCATCGCCTGTTGTTCTACACAAGGGTGTAAAAAGCCCGAGTGCAGAACGCCATTTTTTTTTTTATGTACAGGGTGATTCACGAAGATATGCAGAAACTTTGGGAGCCCATTTTACATGTAAAAATAATGAAAAAGTTCATATAAACATGGGTCCGGAAATGCTTCGTTTCCAAGTTACGGCTAGCGAAAGTTTCGCCTGGATTTCAGCTCTCCAGATGAAATGAGGTCTTCCTGGAATTCTGGTAAGGTAGATTAAGGAGCGAATTCAATCATTTCTTATGGTTTTTGATCTGATAAATTGAATAAAACAGGTCCCAGAACTGTAAGTTAAATAGTTTTAAAGAAAACCAGTGTCAAATGCAAAAAATGGAGTGAAAAACACATTTTTTCATCTTTGGGCAAGAATAACTTTGTTATTTCATCAAGAAACAGTTAAAATTTTTCAATAAAACATGTAGAAAATTTTATTCTGAACAAACCGGTGTAAATTAAGTACACAGAAAGCGAATAGTTTTTGAGAAAACTAGTGTCAAATGCAAAAAAATGGAGTGAAAAAAACACATTTTTTCATTTTAGTTTTTCCGGTTAATTTTACTTTGTACTCTTATGAATAAAAACTCATTTAATCAAACATCTATTCGCTTTCTGTGTACTTAATTTACACCGGTTTGTTCAGAATAAAATTTTCTACATGTTTTATTGAAAAATTTTAACTGTTTCTTGGTGAAATAACACAGTTATCCTTGCCCAAAGATGAAAAAATAAGTTTTTCACTCCATTTTTTGCATTTGACACTGGTTTTCTTAAAAACTATTTAACTTACAGATCTGGGACCTGTTTTATTCAATTTATCAGATCAAAAACCATAAGAAATGATTGAATTTGCCCCTTAATCTACCTTACCACAATTCCAGGAAGACCTCATTTCACCTGGTGAACTGAAATCCAGGCGAAACTTTCGCTAGCTGTAACTCGCTAACGAAGCGTTTTCGGACCTATGTTTATATAACATTTTTTCATTATTTTTACTAGTACAATGTGCTGTAGAAGTGGGGGGAGAACTTCATGAATCACCCTGTATATGAAATATCTAAAATCTTATAATCTAGTATCACAGACAGGCAAAAAAACGCTAAAAACACAAAAAACATCCACACATAAACTTAAACTTAATATCACAGTTAGAAAAGAAAACACAAAAATGATATTGACACTTATGTAATTAAAATCTTCACAACCAAACAATTAAAAAATCTGGTGTGAAACACTCACACAACTTTCTCTTGCCAATAGAAATAATTAACAATAAACCTAATATTAGTAATAAAACATTAGAAATAAACAAAAAACTAACCTCAATAAACATAACCTAATTTTAATCATGAGTGAAAGACGGAAAATGAAAATCAACCTCAGTTAGGCTTAGAAATACGGAAAATCACTCTTTCTCTCTAAACTAGGCTCTGTAGAGAAAAATGCTTTAAATAAAAGTTGTACATCTTTTAATTTCCTATAAAATTAATTATATACACTTTTGTCGTAAAATGCATTCTAAGGCCGAAATCTTTAAAAAATCAATTTTTCACACGCTTTCGTGAGAAAAAACAGAAAATCGCAAATTACCGCTAAACTAAGCGTTATACAAAAAAATGTTGGAAATAAAAGTTGTAGAATTTTACATTCTCTACAACTTTTATTATATAACGTTTTGCGCTAAAATGCATATTAAAGCCGCAATCTTAAAAAGAAAATGTTTTTACGTAAAAACAGCCTCACGCAGAATTTCAGCAAACATGGCGCCTACCTTATCTTGTAGAGAATTAAAAATTTAGTAAACCAGGCGATTTTTAAAAAAATCGTAGGACCAGTTTTTGAGAAAATCGCAAAAAAGTGAAAAATTATACGAATAAACTACTACTTCCGGTTGACCGATTTTGATAAAAATGTTTGTGTCGGGTCCGGTAGTGGTATGTAACTTAAGTTTCAAGTTTCAAGTTCGTAAGATGTTCCGTTCTTGAGATATTTTGTACACACACACACACACACACACACACACACACACACACACACACACACACAGACCAATCGCTAAAAACATGTTTTTTTGGGTTCAGGGGGTCTGAAAACGTATAGATCCGGTGAAAACTCGATTTCGAAAAATCGACATGAAAACAATACTTTCCTTCCTATATATTCATATAGGCAAGAGAAAGTAAAAATTAGGTTCCTGGTTCAAATCCAAGTAAAGGTAGCTGCAGTATTCAGATGAACTAATGTCCCCTAGCCGTGGGAATGAGAGAATGCATAACGCTCTCACTCGCACAAGCCATACCAATAACATTGTCGTATAATTTTACTCATTGTTGTGAGCAAGCGTTTATGTATGCAGTACTAACAAGCAAGATAACGACTGTAGTATGTTTTCAGATTTGGATTATAACGGTAAAGACCTTTCAGCGCATGCGTAGTTATGCCACATATCTCCCTCTCACTCGCTCGGCTATGGGACATTAGTTCGTGTGATACCTGTATCTTTATTACTTTCTCTTGCCTATATGAATATATAGGAAGGAAAGTATTGTTTTCATGTCGATTTTTCAAAATCGAGTTTTCACCGGATCTATACGTTTTCAGACCCCCTGAACCCAAAAAAAACATGTTTTTGGATTGGTCTGTGTGTGTGTGTGTGTGTGTACAAAATATCTCAAGAACGGAACATCTTACGAACTTGAAACTTGAAACTTAAGTTACATACCACTACCGGACCCGACACAAACATTTTTATCAAAATCGGTCAACCGGAAGTAGTAAACTGTTATTCGTGTAATTTTTCACTTTTTTGCGATTTTCTCAAAAACTGGTCCTACGATTTTTTTAAAAATCGCCTGGTTTACTCATTTTTTTATGCTCTACAAGATAGGGTAGGCGCCATGTTTGCTGAAATTCTCGGTGAGGCTGTTTTCACGTAAAAACGTTGTTTTTTTAAGATTACGGCTTTAATATAAATTTTAGCGCAAAAACTTATATAATAAAAGTTGTAGAGAATTTAAAAACCTACAACTTCTGTTTCAAACATTTTTTTGTATGACGCTTAGTTTAGCAGTAATTAGCGATTTTCTGATTTTTTCTCACGAAAACGTGTGAAAATACTATTTTAAGATTTCGGTCTTAGTAGGTATGCATTTTACGTCGAAAGAGTAGGGATATAATTAATTTTATAGGAAATAAAAAGATCTACAACTTTTATATAGAGCATTTTTCTCTACAGTGCCTAGTTTAGCGTGAAAGAGTGATTTTCCGTATTTTTAAGCCGAACTGAATTCGATTTTCATTTTGCGTCTTTCAGTCATGATTATAATAAGGTTATATTTTTAGAGGTTATGTTTCTTGTTTATTTGTAATGTTTTATTATTAATGTTAGGTTCATTGTTAATTATTTTTATTGGCAAGAGAAAGTTGTGTGAGTGTTTCACACCAGATTTTTATTTTAAGAATCTTGTGACATCGTTCGCCTCCTGTAAAAGACTCCCTTTTGTTTAGTGTTCCAGACACATGCGCAATGTGGCACTAGTAACGAAACAAGTCCCGCGTTCGTGGACATTTTACATGTGCGTGGTGTAGTGTGTATGACATATGAGTATGCATACGTGTGTGGTGTGTGTGTGTGTGTGTGTGTGTGTGTGTGTGTGTGTGTGTGTGTGTAAGTGTGGTGTCGTGTAGTGTAGTGTGTTGTGTGTGTATTTGTATATTTTATAGTGTGTGTATGTGTGTTGGTGGTGTTTGTGGATGCTTGCAGGGGCACGACACTGGAACAAACACGGTGTTCGTTCATAGTCGTGCGCTGCGCGTGCAAGCGTGTATTGTAAGTCTGTCACGCACCGGCGGACGACGTACGCACGCCTGTGAAGCCTAATACAGGAATAAGGAAACGATGTCAGAAATTTTCCTTACCAAGATTCTCGTTGTTTATTTCTCATCTCATATAACGTTGTTTCAACAAAATCAATCATCGGTAATCAAACCCAGGACTATCCGTTTTGTAGTCTTATCATATTGACCGGTACACAACGGATTCGGCTATGGTCCGTAGTATAAAAACATTTCCAAAAACGGTGTTGCGTAGATCAAACGTCAAAACCGTAAAAGAATTTTAATAAATTTTTAAATGAATTTGCTTTCATTGCTGTATAAACGAATGACAATACATTTTTTAAAAATCTGGTGTGAACCACTCACACAAATTTCTCTTGCCAATGCAAATAATTAACAATAAACCTAATATTAGTAATAAAACATTAGAAATAAACAAAAAACTAACCTCAATAAACCTAACCTGATTTTAATCATGAGTGAAAGACGCAAAATGAAAAATACGGAAAATCGCTCTTTCATCCTAAACTAGGCTCTGTAGAGAAAACTGTTCTAAATAAAAGTTGTAGATTTCTTAATTTCCTATAAATTTAATTATATACACTTTTGCCGTGAAACGCATACTAAGGCCGAAATCTTAAAAAAATCAGTTTTTCACACGTTTCCGTGAGAAAAAATAGGAAATCAGTAATTACCGCTAAACTAAGCATTATACAAAAAAATGTTTGAAACAAAAGTTGTAGCATTTTTAATTCTCTACATTTTTTATTATGTAAATTTTTGCGCTAAAATATATATGAAAGCCGCAATCTCTAAAAAACAAATTTTTCAAATTTTTTCTCATTTATTAAGGTTTTTTTTGTACTTTACTATAGTTCATTCCAGTTAAGTTGTCAGTAGATTCATTGGTGTGGAATGCGGGACGGCAACTGCTCATTGGTTGTTTCTGTTGAACGCAACAACCGTTTCACTTGTAGCCTGCTGCTGAGTCACGTAGGCCTATACATGCAATTATATCAGTTTTGCTTCTGCATTCGAATAGTGTAGTACCTACTTTCATATCCAGAGTCGTGTTAATTCTTATTATAATAGTGTTTGTGATATTTTTAAACGTATGATAGGCTACTAATATTTGTTGTTATTGTGTTGTTTTAATTTTAATAAGTAGTACTATTGGTTCGTAGTTACATTCTCTTTAATCAATAATAATGGATTCTCCGGTTAAACGAAACAAGCGCGGACAAGGCATTAATTCTAAACAAAAACTATTAATTATAAATGCTTTGAAATCTTTTAAAACTGAACATGCTAATATAACAATTAGTGAAATTGTAGCAAAAACTTCAGCAATGATAGGCGTCTGAACGATCAGTTTACAGAATAATTAAGGAAAAGAAAATTACTGGTTACGTCAGATCTCTAACTAAAAAGCGAAGCAGAGTTAACACGATTAGCAACTCGCTGGACGAAACAACAAAAGTTTCATTTAATTATGTTCATTTTTTAAATTTCTTGTTAAGTTACTTCAAGTTTTACCTCTACGTATGGGTAGATCTCTATCAAAATGCGGTTTGAACTGTTCCTTCGTGCACCGCCTGTGAATCGGAATTTATTTTGTAGGCACTGCCAACTTAACTGGAATAGACTATATTTGTATCGAAGTTTTGTGTTTTTCGGGAAAATTCTTTTTTGATCCTCTATATAAAGAGACCCCCGAGCGCGGTCAGTGAGTTAGTACTCGTTTGATCTTTGACGAGTGGCTATCGGGCGAAGTGCAGGGCGCGTTCCGAACATTGTGTTGGTCAACGATTGTTATACTATCATTGTGTGTGTGAAAATTGTTTTGTGAAAATTTATTGTGTATCTGCATCAAATTCAGTTTTTGTGTAGGCCTATTCAGTTTTATTTTGTATGTGTATTCTATAAAATTGATTGTAAGTAGTGCTAAGTAAATTATTTATTGTTTATTATTTATTTTAAGTAAATTATTAAGTTATTTATTGTATCACTTCATTTTTTTTTCTACGGCCACAAAGGACCACTTAAGTTCAATCTTTCAACGTCTAGCTCTTTCAGATGTTCCACCCAAACGCCTCCGCAGTTGTCGTTCCCGTACTTCTCCTCTTCTTCGCCAATAATTCTTCAATGTTTCGGATCTTTTCAGTCTCTCAGCGTCCGAAATCACCATGGCTTTCCTGACCCTCATTTGTTCCCTAAATTTAACCGATCGCTGTTTGTATGTCCTGTAGCTCCCTGACTTAGTTTTGAGGTCAGCTATTGTGATGTTTAGTTCCTCCATATCCTTTTTGACTTCCTTTATCCAGTTTGGTGTCATCTTCTTTTGCCAGAAAAACTCAGTCATCCTTCTTAGTAATCTTGTATCCTCCATTCTCAATATATGTCCCAGGAAGGATATCCTTTTTTTCCTGATGATACTGGTTAAAGGCTCAATTGCTTCATATACTTCCATCACTTCATTCACTTATCACTTCATTATAATTAGTTTATTATTTATTTTGTAAATCTTTTAGTGTAATAAATATTTGTAATTGTAAACTTTAGTGTATTAATTATTTAATAACCTAGATCCCGAAACGAACCTTAGCGATAAGTGTCATAATATTCATATCTAGGCAAGACAAAGTAAACAAAATGTAAGTAAAAAATATTTTTATCACTTGATACAATAAGTACATGTGATTTTTGCGTCACCCAGTACATTTGACGCTAAAAACGGGAGAGAAGGGAGTGAGTGACGGGGGTTAATATATTCCACACAGGTTCTTTCATTTAGCCATAGTCATCCTTAAAAATAATGTCTGTTGAGAGGTTTTGATTGAAATCTCACCATTGGTTGTTAACTGAATTGCAAAATTAATTCCATCTCAATGTTAAAAACATCTAGACATATGGGGACTTGAAAAGGGGGCCCCCTAAACCCTATTCTCAATGCCAAAATTATTTTCCATAAGCCAATTAATTACACAAAAGTATTTTTACTTTCTCTTGCCCTATATGAAAACTATATAGAAAGGAAGTATTATTTTCATGTCGATTTTTAAAAAAATCTGGTGTGAACCCTCACACAACTTTCTCTTGCCAATGCAAATAATTAACAATAAAACTAACATTAGTAATAAAACATTAGAAATAAATAAAAAACTAACCTCAATAAACATAACCTAATTTTAATCATATATGAAAGATGCAAAATGAAAATCGACCTGTTTGGCCTATAAATATGGAAAATCACTTTTTCACGCTAAACTAGGCTCTGTAGAGAAAAATGCTCTAAATAAAAGTTGTACATCATTTAATAATTATAAATTTAATTATATATACTTTTGTCGTAAATTGCATACTAAGGCTGAAATCTTAAAAAAATCGATTTTTCACACGTTTTCGTGAGAACATTAGAAATAAACAAACCACTAATTTCAAAAACATAACCTTTTATTTTAATCATGATTGAAAGACGCAAAATTAAAATGGACCTCAGTTTGGCTTAAAAATACAGAAAATCACTCTTTCACGCTAAACTAGGCTCTATAGAGAAAAATTCTCTGAATAAAAGTTGTAGGTAGATCTTTTTATTTCTTATACACTTTTGTCGTAAAATGCATACTAAGGTCGAAATCTTAAAAAAATCGATTTTTTCACACGTTTTCGTGAGAAAAAAAACAGAAAATCGCTAATTACCGCTAAACTAAGCGTTATACAAAAAATGTTCGAAATAAAAGTTGTAGGATTTTAAATTGTCTATAACTTTTATTGTATAAATTTTTGCGCTTAACTGCATATTACAGCCGCAATCTTAAAAAAGCAATTTTTTTACTTGAAAACAGCCTTTCCAAGAATTTCAGCAGACATGGCGCCCACCCTATCCTGTAGAGCATAAAAATTTAGTAAACCAGGCGATTTTTACAAAAATCGTATGAGCCGTTTTTGAGAAAATCGGAAAAAAGTGAAAAATTACACGAAAAAACTACTACTTCCGGTACACCGATTTTGATGAAAATGTTCGTATCGGGTCCGGAAGTGGTGAAACTTGTATTTTAAGGATTTTTCTTTACAGAGCCTAGTTTAGCGTGATAGAGTGATTTTCCGTACTTTTAAGCCAAACTGAGGTCCATTTTAATTTTGCGTCTTTCACTCATAATTAAAATAAGGTTATTTATGTTTGTGAGGTTAGTTTTTTGTTTATTTCTAATGTTTTATTTACTAATGTTAGGTTACATTGGTCTTTATTTGCATTGGCATGAGAAAGTTTTGTGTTTCACACCAGATATTTTAGTCTAGTTAGTACACGCTACCACCACAAATGCAGTATTTGTATACCACTACTAACAACGTAATGCATTCCTTCCAACTACAGTTGAGCCGTTCTTAGTTTGCTCCTACTGTCAACAAACAAAAGCCACCTACTACAGGGTACACGCTAGAGTCTGCGACTTTACGGATGTCGTATTCCTATTAAGTTAACTATTTTTTAAATTATAAGTACTTAAAGTACTAAAAACATCAGTCATGATATGATGTAGGCTTAACAATTTCATTTAGAAAAATACTTTTAAAAGTATTTTGTATTTAAATACTTTTGAAAGTATTTTGTTGTTACTTTTTAATCAGCGTATACACATTTTGATATATTGCGCATGCTCAGTGACGTCATTATTTGTTTACATTAGGAGCAAACTACGAGAGGCTGGACTGTACACGAAGCTGGGATTCAAGCAATACCTTTACAAGGTTATAACAAATAACAGACCACCAGGTTGGTCTAGAGGTAAAGTCGTCGCCAAAATCAGCTGTTTAACAGATGATTTTCGGAGATGAAGGTTCCTGGTTCAAATCCTAGTAAAGGTAGTTACTTTTATACGGATTTGAATACTAGACAGTGGTTACCGGTGTACTTTGATGGTTGGGGTTTAATTAACCATACTCTCTCAGGAATGGTCGGCCTGGGTCTGTACAAGACTACACCTCATTTACACGTCATACACATCATCCTCATCTCATTGGGTCATGGGGTTGCTTATTGTTCTAAATTGAACAGATTGCAACGTACACAAATTAGGAATAAAAATAAAGAAAAACAAAATAACGGATAAAAATACAATAATATTGTTATAATGAAGTGGCGAAAATAAAATCAGCTGGTCAAATAAAATCAGCTTCTCATAAACAGCTGACTGGTTAAATATAAAAACGAAGGTTTCCATTGTTGGGAGGCGGCCGCGGTTTGAATGGCTGACGTGTTAGTGGTCTAAATTGTACGCGATTCTTCGTTACGGTGAAGTTTGTTATTTTGTCAGCAGACATTGTATTTAATTTTTACTTTCTCTTGCCTATATGAATATATAGGAAGGAAAGTATTGTTTTCATGTCGATTTTTCGAAATCGAGTTTTCACCGGATCTATACGTTTTCAGACCCCCTGAACCCAAAAAACATGTTTTTAGCAATTGGTCTGTGTGTGTGTGTGTGTGTGTGTGTGAACAGAATATCTCAAGAACGGAACATCGTACGAACTTGAAACTTAAGTTACATACTACTACCGGACCCGACGCGAACATTTTCATCAAAATCGGTCAACCAGAAATAGTAGTTTATTCGTATAATTTTTCACTTTTTTGCGATTTTTTCAAAAACTGGTCCTATGATTTTTTTTTAAATCGCCTGGTTTATTCAATTTTTTATTCTCTACAAGATAGGGTAGGCGCCATTTTTGCTGAAATTCTTGGTGAGGCTGTTTTCACGTAAAAACGTTGTTTTTTTAATATTACGGCTTTAAGATGCATTTTAGCGAAAAAATTTTTATAAGAAAAGTTGTAGAGAATTTACAATTCTACAACTTTTATTTCAAACATTTTTTTGTATAACGCTTAGTTTAGCAGTAATTAGCGGTTTTCTGATTTTTTTATCACGAAAAAGTGTGAAAAATCGATTTTTTTAAGATTTCGGCTTTAGTACGCATTTTACGACAAAAAAGTATATAATAAAATTTATAGAAAATTAAAAGATCTACAACTTTTATTTAAAGCATTTTTCACTACAGAGCCTAGTTTAGCGTGAAAGTGTGATTTTCTGTATTTTTTTTTAAGCCAAACTGAGTTCGATTTTCATTTTGCGTCTTTCACTCATGATTAAAATAAGGTTATGTTTATTGAGGTTAGTTTTTTCTTTATTTCTAATGTTTTATTACTAATGTTAGGTTTATTGTTAATTATTTGCATTGGCAAGAGAAAGTTGTGTGAGTGTTTCACACCAGATTTTTGTAGTTTGTAAAGGTTAGTTTATTTTCTTGTCAAATAATTTTGTTAAATAAATATATGTGAACTAATTAAATTAAAGTTTACAATTTTACTTCACTATAACGAGTTGTAACAATATTTTTACAGTAAAGACGTTAAAAAAGTTATTTCAATCTAGATTTGAACTTTATAGCGATAGTTTTTGTATGGTCATATATTTTGACAGCTGTTACAGTTTTATTCAGAATTTATTACACTCGCTAATAAGAAATAATAATTTCCATAATCATAAAATAACTCTAGTACCTAATTAAAAAACTTTAATTATTTTCAGTAGTAAACCCAGTATAATAATAATAATAATTATTATTATTATTATTATACATAATTATGCTATATGATTCATAGGCGTATATATACGTACGTCATCATAAAAATGAATGCAACTTATATGATTTATTTTCCAGTTTTAATGTTCATTTATCTGGACTTTGTTTTATTTTAAGACTTTGCTAAGCTAAACTTAAATTACGATGCATAATTCATTATTCGATATAAAATGCCACGTTGTGTTTCGGTGATTTGCTGAAAGGGTGATATGATTTTCTTAGAGGATTTACGAACTAAAACGAGAAGTGTAGGGGTTTACCAGTACCTTCCTCATTGAGTAGGAAAGTATGCTTATCAGCATGCCAGGCCCTATTAAAAGCATCTACTTTTTACTTTCTCTTGCCTATATGAATATATAGGAAGGAAAGTATTGTTTTCATGTCGATTTTAAAAAATCGAGTTTTCACCTGATCTATACGTTTTCAGACCTTTGAACCCAAAAACATGTTTTTACCGATCGGTCTGTGTGTGTGTGTGCGTGCGCGCGCGTGTGTATGTGCGTGTGTGTGTGAGCGTGTGTGTGTGTGTGTGTGTATGTGTGTGTGTGTGTGTGTGTGTGTGTGTGTGTGTGTGTGTGTGTGTGTGTGTGTGTGTGTGTGTGTGTGTGTGTGTGTGTGGGTGTGTGTGGGTGGGTGTGTGTGTGTGTGTGTGTGTGTGTGTGTGTGTGTGTGTGTGTGTGTGTGTGTGTGTGTGTGTGTGTGTGTGTGTGTGTGCAAAATATCTCAAGAACGGAACATTGTACGAACTTGAAACTTAAAACTTAAGTTGCATACCACTACCGGACCCGACACGAACATTTTCATCAAAATCGGTCAACCGGAAGTAGTAGTTTATTCGTGTAATTTTTCACTTTTTCGCGATTTTCTCAAAAACTGGTTATACTATTTTTTTTTAAATCGCCTCATTTACTTGATTTTTTATGCTCTACAACGTAGGGTAGGCGTCATGTTTGCTAATATTCTTGGTGAGGCTGTTTTCACGTAAAAACGTTGTCGACACAGAATATATTATGTAGTTTGGATAGTACCCTTGACTACTACAAACATAATACAAGTAAAACGTTACTACTACTGACGCAATCTCTGACAGTAGTAGTGACGTAATGCATTCCTCTCAGCTGCACAAAGCTTGGCAACGGGCAGTACTATATACTGGGACTGGGAAGGGCGTGCATACGCGTGCGTGAGTGTGTCTGTCTCATTATGGCAGGAAGTGGGAGAAATGAACAAGTGTGCAACCCTTCAGGGAATTAGGATTTGATAGTGGCATACGCATACAGAAAACGGAAAACACCCCAATCTTCTAGTTACAGGGTAAAAAAAATAGTAGGTTTCTTATCGCATGGTCACCCAATTATATGACTGAAGCATTTAACAAAAGAAGAGGTACAGGTGTAAATTACACTAATCAGAGTTATCTCCTCTGAGAGTAGTGAAATTCATTATACAGCCAGACCCTGCGGTGTATGAAATGAAGATGTCATTCGCAGGGTGGAAAATGGATTCTTCCCAGATGCCCTGGCATGCTGATAAGATTACTTTTCCACACAGTGAGGAAGGCAATAGTAATCTACGTCAATACTTGTTTTACTAATTAAAGCCTCTAGACCAGTGTTTCCCAACCGGTGGACCGCGGACCAAAGGTGGTCCGTGAGAGCCTTCGGGGTGGTCCTTGACAGTCCGGACTACTTATAAAAAAGTAATATTTTCCCGTGATTAAATCAAAGTTACGATTTTCATTGAACAAGATATGTAAGTAAATACATTCACGATTCAGATTATATAAAGGTAGAAGAGTTGTGGTGTAAGAAAGCCCTGGGATTCCCCAAGATTCGGCAAGTATCTTTGCGGCATCTTATGATTTTTTTCAACCACTTATTTGTGTGAGCAGGGGTTCTCTAGTTTATTGTTAATAAAAAATAAACAACGAAATCGGCTAAGTGTAAGCAGTGATTTGAGAGTAGCTCTTACCAAGAGCCTAAAACCTAGAATTCCCTCAGCTAGTCAGAAAGATTCGTGCAAAAAAGTCGCATTAAAATTTTCATTTCATTTTTAATTAATTTTTTAATTTTCATTGTTATTTTCGACTAAGTAAATTCTGTATTCCTTATTTTATTAAAAGACAATTTACAATATTGAAATATTTTTACTTTTTGTGATGTACAATGTACCCTACTTTCTGAAAATAACAATTATATGTTTGTAATAATAGGTAATTTCTTAATTAATAATAATAGTTTGTTTCTGAAAATTTATTTTATTTAATCACCTTTTAATTTGGTTACAACTGATAAAAAAGCAAGGGCAGCGTTCATCCAAATGGCTAAACTGTTTAAAACGCACAATCTAAAATGGGAACTGAAAATCAGACTGCTCCGATGTTATGTATTTTCCATTTTGCTATACGGAGTAGAATCTTGAACCTTGACGGCAGCAACGGAAAAGAAACTAGAATCGTTCGAGATGTGGACTTACAGAAAAATTCTAAAAATATCTTGGGCGGACAAAGTATCAAACGCTAAGGTACTGCAAAAACTTAATAAGGAAACAGAAATAATACGCACTATAAAAAGAAGAAAATTGGAATATCTAGGACACATCATGCGAAACGAGAACAAGTACAAGCTGCTGAAATGCATTTTACAAGGAAAAGTACAGGGCAAGAGAGGCATTGGAAGAAGACGAATATCCTGGTTAAAGAATTTGAGAACATGGTTTGAAACATCCACTACGGGACTTTTTAACGCAGCAGTGAATAAAATCAGCATTGCCAGAATGATCGCCAGCATCCGGTAACGGATTGGCACTAGAAGATGAAGAGACAACTGATAAGATATAGGGTGATTCAAAAATAGCGCCGGTTTTGATATATCAAATTAAGAGATTTATTTTATTGAAAAACTGAAAATAAATACATCAACAAGTTCATCTTACCTTCCGATTTCATGTATGAAAAATGATGTCATGCATGTGTCCTCCTCTACTGCGCTGGCACGCATCAACTCTGTCCATGAAATTGGATATTACTGCACGACTTCCATTTGCCCGATAACCCCTCGAATTTCCTCCTTCAAGTCATTGATGTTTCGGGGTTTATTGGCATACACCAATGACTTCAGATGACCCCGAAGAGGAAAGTCACAAGGCGTCAAGTCACACGACCTTGGTAGCCATTGATGGTCGGAATTACGAGAAATTATGCGATCCTGGAACCGTTCACGGAGCAACAACATTGTTTCTCGTGCAGCGTGACAGGTGGCACCATCCTGCTGAAACCACAACTCGTCAATGTTCATTCCATCCAAATGACGCCACAAAAACTCCCTAATCATCGTACGGTATCGGTCTCCATTTACTGTCACGGCTTGTCCTTCTTGATTTCCAAAAATTAAGGGCCGATGACACCGCCCGACCAAAAGCCGCACCAAACTGTCACTCGCTGTGCATACAAGAGAAACTACAACTGAATCGTCAATCGGAATGTTCTCCAAAATAGAAATGAGGTCAAACAATGTTGCCAACCGATAAACAAAAATTTACCAGCCGTTTAAAAACCGGCGCTCTTTTTGAATCACCCTTTATAAGCAATAATGTAATGGGTGGTCCGTGGTAGTTCACTCTGAGGGTGAGTGGCCCGCAGACCACTGCTCTAGAGATTCAAACCACCCTTTCGGCTGATCACTTAAATAACAACAATTTTTGTACAAACAGACACTCAGAAAAGCCATCTAAATACATAATAAAGTGAATAGATAATATTGATACTTACCCAATTCGACATCCTGATCATCGGTAAGGATTAAAATAATATTAGGTTTCCTTTCTTTATGATTTTGAGACGAAAACGGCGGCGAATTATAATGTTTTCGCGGTTTACTCCTTTGCTGGGCGAACATATCGTCTTCAGCACCCCGCAATAATATCACCCAATTATAAATAAAACATAAACCGATGATCGTGTACGTTTCCCATTTTGAATTCAACATTCTAGCTCCCAAAATTAATTTTATTGCTAGAAATTTTTGTTGAAACGGCAGTTTTCGAATCAACTCCTCGTCTTTTTTTTTCTTCTTCCTCTTTCTAATTGACGTTCCTTTCACGCCGCCACTGCCTCTTTATGACAACATAGACGATTTTAAACTTTAGGGAACGGTACATTTAATCTACACTATTATGATGGCATTGCATTTTTACACTTCATTTTTCTTCGTTCTGTATCAAGTTTCTTGTTTCGGTTTATTCATTTTCCAATCTGAAACAAAAGTAAAATACAATTTCAATAACAGTACAATAAAAAAAATCTGTCGTGAAACACTCACACAACTTTCTCTTGCCAGTGCAAATAAATAACAATAAACCTAACATTAGTAATAAAACGTTAGAAATTTAAAAAAAACTAACCTCAATAAACATAACCTAATTTTAGTCATATATGAAAGACCCAAAATGAAAATCGGTCTCAGTTTAGCTTAAAAATACGGAAAATCACTGTTTCACGCTAAACTAGGCTCAGTAGAGAAAAATGTTTTAAATAAAAGTTGTAGATCTTTTAATTTTCTATAAATTCGATTATATACACTTTTGTCATAAAAAAAATACTAAGGCCAAAATCTTTAAAAAATTGATTTTTCACACGTTTTCGTGAGAAAAAACAGAAAATTGCTAATTACTGCTAAACTAAGCGTTATACAAATAATGTTTCAAAAAAAAGTAGTAGGTTTTTAAATTCTCTACAACTTTTATTATATAAAGTTTTGGGCTAAAATTTATATTTAAGCCGTAATCTTAAAAAAACAATTTCTTTACGTGAAAACAGCCTCACCAAGAATTTCAGCAAACATGGCGCCTAACCTATCTTGTAGAGAATAAAAAGTTTAGTAAACTAGGCGATTTTTAAAAAAATCGTAGGCCCAGTTTTTGAGAAAATCGCAAAAAAGTGAAAAATTACACGAATAAACTACTACTTCCGGTTGACCGATTTTGATGAAAATGTTCGTGTCGTGTCCAGTAGTGGTTTGTAATTTAAGTTTCAAGTTTCAAGTTCGTCCGATGTTCCGTTCTTGAGATATTCTGTTCACACACACACACACACACACACACACCAATCGCTAAAAACATGTTTTTTGGGTTCAGGGGGTCTGAAAACGTATAGATCCGGTGAAAACTCGATTTCGAAAAATCGACATGAAAACAATAGGCTACTTTTCTTCCTATATATTCATATAGGCAAGAGAAAGTAAAAAAAACTGGGACGAACCTGGGTTGGCCAAGTGGTAAAAGGCGCAGCGAGTCAGCTGTTAACAGATGAATTTCGGTGATGAAGGTACCTGGTTCAAATCCTAGTAAAGGTAGAGCGGACGCCTAATAAGCTTGCAGGTTTTCTGAAATGCGCAGAAGGTTTATTTGACTGGGTGTGGGTGTGTGCATGTGTGCACAAAACATCTCGAGAACGGAACATCGTATGAACTTGAAACTTGAAACTTCAGTAGGTACTACTAGAGGACCCGACACGAACATTTTCATCAAAATCAGTCAACCGGAAGTAGTTTATTGGTGTCATTTTTCAATTTTTTTGCGATTTTCTCAAAAACCAATCCTACGATTTTATTAAAAATCGCTTTATTTACTACATTTTTTATACTCTACAACAGCGGTTTCCAAACTTCTATCTTTTACGCCCCCTTTTACCAAAAAGAAAACTTCTCACTCCCCCTTATACAATTTTATTGGGCAATGAAAAATCACGTATTACATTGAATAACCATGTATTAATTTTTTTTTAATTTTTTGTAGCATTAGAAGTTGCAATTTAATTTTAACAAGAGACAAAATAAATCAGTGGATGGATGACCTTGCATTTTTTTTTAATAAAGGTTGATAATTAGAAAGTGCACAACGTAAATCATTGATAAAACTAACATTGCACCGATGCTTTGTTTTTATTGTAACAAGTGCTGAAAACACTTTTTCGCACAGATAGGTGCTTGATAAAGATAATTACAATTACTGCCGCTTGCTGTTATATACTGGGGTAAACTTGGTAATACTTAACCCAAAGTGATGTTTTGTCAATTTTATCGAATTCGTTTTTTGCAGCAGAAACATTTTTTATTTCTAAAACTTGTTTTTTTAAGTAATTCGGGCAGGAAGTCTATGTTGACACTGAAAGGATTCGTTATGGAGGGTAAAGCTATCTCGAAGTCCCGCGCTCCCCTTGACGTGTCTTCACGCCTCTCTAGGGGGGCGCGCCCCCCACTTTGGGAACCGTTGCTCTACAAGAAAGGGAAGGCGTCATGTCTTCTCAAATTCTTGGGGACGCTGTGCTCTCGTAGATAAAAATGTTTTCTTTTTAAGATTGCGGCCTTAATATGCATTTAGCGCAAAAATGTATATAATTAAAGTTGTACAACATTTAAAAACCTAAAATTTTTATTTCATCCGTATTTTTGTATAACGATTAGGTTTTTTCATGAAAATCTGTAAAACAAATCGATTTTTCAATATTTCAGCCTTAGTATGCATTTTATGAAAAAGTGTATATAATAAAATTTGTAGGAAATTAAAAGATCTATAACTTTTATTTGAAGCTTTTTTCTACAGAGCCTAGTTTAGCGTGAAAAAGTGATTTTCCGTATTTATAGCCAAACTGACGTTGATTTTCATTTTGTATCATTTTTGTTTATTATTATTAATATAAATAAATTAATATTGTGACACTTATTGCTAAGGTCCGTTTCGGGATCTAGGTTATTAAATAATTAATACGTTAAAATTTACAATTACAAATATTTATTGCACTAAAAGATTACAAAATAAATAATTAAACTAATTATAATTAAGTAATACAATAAATGATTTAATAATTCACTTAAAATAGATGTTGTTGTTTAGGTCAACAGCCGAAAGGCTGGTTTGAACCTCTAGAGGTTTTACTAAGTAAAAACGAGGAGTGAGGTGGTTTACCATTGCCTTCCTCACTGAGTTGAAAGAGTATGCTTATCAGCATGCCAGGCCCTCCGAAAAGCACTCACTTTCCACCCTGCAAATGACACCTTCACTTCATTCACCACAGGGTCTGGCTGCATAGTGAAATTCATTACTCTCAGAGGAGATAACTCTGACTAGTGTCTTTTACACCTCTACCTCTTCTGTTCTTAAATAGTTCAGTCATATAATTGGCTGACTATTTGATAAGAAACAGAACTATTTTTTTTTAGCCCTGGACCAAACAGATAGAGTGCAATTAAAATAACACTCCACCTCCCCGTTTTGGGCATTTAAAATAGATAATAAACAATAAATAACTTACAATCACTTTTATAGATTACACAATATACAAAACACAGAAACTGAATTCACAAAGACTGCACTTTAACTTTACACAATACCACACACTCGCACAGGCGATATAACAATCGTTACTCGGATACGTAATCTGTTTACGCACCTCGATAATCGCTCGGCAAAGATCACACGAATACTAACTACTGGACCCCGCTCGGGGCCTCTTTATATACCTTTTTACAAAGGTAGCTCCAGAGAAAAGTAGATAATCATGCAAACAATAAAGTACAAAAAATCTGGTGTGAAACACTCACACAACTTTCTCTTGCCAATGCAAATAATTTACAATATAATTTAACATTACAAATAAAATATTAGAAATAAACAAAAAACTAACCTCAATAAACATAACCTTATTTTAATCATGAGTGAAACACTCAAAATGAAAATCAACCTCAGTCTGGCTTAAAAATACGGAAAATCACTATTTCACGCTAAACTAGGCTCTGTAGAGAAAAATACGTTAAATAAAAGTTGTAGATCTTTAAATTTCCTATAAATTTGATTATATACACTTTTGTCGTAAAATGCATACTAAGGCCAAAATCTTAAAAAAAATCGATTTTCACACGTTTTCGTGAGAAAAAATCAGAAAATCGCTAATTACTGCTAAACTAAGCGTCATACAAAAAAATGTTTGAAACAGAAGTTGTAGGTTTTCAAATTCTCTACAACTTTTATTATATAAGTTTTTGCGCTAAAATTTATATTAAAGCCGTAATCTTAAAAAAACAACGTTTTTACGTGAAAACAGCCTCACCGAGAATTTCAGCAAACATGGCGCCTACCCTATCTTGTAGAGAATAAAAAATTGAGTAAAATAGGCGATTTTAAAAAAAAATCGTAGGATCAGTTTTTGAGAAAATCGCAAATTACTTAAAAATTATACGAATAAACTACTACTTCCGGTTGACCGATTTTGATGAAAATGTTCGTGTCGCGTCCGGTAGTGGTATGTAACTTAAGTTTCAAGTTTCAAGTTCGTACGACGTTCCGTTCTTGAGATATTCTGTTCACACACACACAAACACAGACATACACACAGACCAATCGCTAAAAACATGTTTTTTGGGTTCAGGGGGTCTGAAAACGTATAGATCCGGTGAAAACTCGATTTCTTAAAATCGACATGAAAACAATACTTTCCTTCCTATATATTCATAAAGGCAAGAGAAAGTAAAAATAAATAACCTTTTATTAATGAATGCTAGAAAAATCCGTAGTAAACAGGTCAAGAATAGGTCTTTTGTAAATAGAAAACATAAACAACCTGCCCCCCTCATAATAGCTGTACACAATACCTGAACTTTATAATAGACACACCTTTATCGTCATCATTGTAAAACTGTCATTCACTGTTGCTATTGTGTATTGTTATTTTTATTATTCCTTAACTATTTTTATGAATGTAATTCTGGAACCTTCGCGAGCGATCCCGTCATTTCTTCGATCTTGTTACAATATAAATTATTAATGAAACTCTTACAAAAACAGATACGGTCAAGTATCTCGGTCTGACTTTTGATAAACGACTAACTTGGAGCACACATATCAAACGGAAAAGTTTATTACTGAATTCCCGACTTAAACTCCTATATACCCTACTTCACAAACGATCAAAATTACCAATGGCACAAAAATTACGCATATATTGTTCTCTTTTGAAACCTATGTAGACCTACGGGTCCCAAATTTATGGTTCAACCAAACCCTCTAACTTGTAACGAATTCAAGCATTCCAGTCAAAAACATTACGATTTATAGCAAAAGCACCTCTTTACGTTAGTAACAAAACATTACGTACAGATTTGAAAACACCACTTGTACAAAATTCCATCGAATACCTATACAAACGCTTTCACGACAAGTCACACGAACACGAGAACCCCCTGGTGCGTTCACTTTCCACCGTCCTTTTACCTGATAATCCCCCTAAACGCCTTAAAAGATGCTGAAGTAGAGACCTGCTAATTTGATATACAAATTTCATTCTTGGGGAGGCACCAATGGGGGCCCTACCTCTCTCATGCCTACCATGTCATTTACATTATTGTCATTATCATCACATTTGCTTGTTGTAAAATTTTACAGTTGTAAAAATAAAGAATTAAAGAAAAAAAAATATTATTAATGGTTTTTCACTAATGTTAGGACACATTGTTCATTATTTGCACTGGCAAGAGAAAATCGAGCCTATGTTGTGATTGTTTCACAACATATTTTGTTTATCTTTGCAGATATGGGAGGAAAAGTAACGCCCATTACTATTTCTTCCTGCCGTCAACAACGCATACTTAATTAAACGCGTTTATTGCGTAAGTGTTTCACTTTATCATAATGGAACAATAATCGATTCAAAAAAATGTTATTCTTTTTAGGCCAAGGATATTTAACCAACCCATCCCTTTTCCAATTGCAACAAAACTTGTTCTACATAAAAGATAGGTGAAGAGTTGGAAAAAACGAGAAAAACTAGTACAATATAGTCACTTCAGTCACGAGTTTGCCCTCAAAAAACTTAGTACAGGTATGTTAATAACAAGAAAATATTGATTGGCCAATGTTGTGGTAGAATTTTTAGAATTTTGAAAATTGATGGGTAATGCGGGGGGGGGGCGCTACTACCCATGTTGCCTGAATTTGACTGTCTACCTGAATTGACAATGCAGTCTGTCAGTTCAGGTAGACAGTCCGACAGGATGTCACGTACACAAACTAGCAGCATGGATAGTAACATCCACCCCCCCCCCACCGCATTACAAAGTCTATTTTTAATTCTAAAAATTCTACCACAACGTTGGCCAATCAATATTTCATGTTACAGTATTAACATATCTGTACTAAGTTTTTTACGCTGAATAAAACGATAGTTTGCCCGAGCCGAACGATCGAGCGGTTACCAAGACAACAAGGGTTTAGAATACTGTTAATAAATCAAAATTTAAATATCGTATGAATCTGATATATCGTACACGCTGTAAGAATGTAATTGTCTATGCTGTGTTAAAATTTCAAACTTTTCGGTCAAATATTTATCGAGTTACACGTCTGTAAACGCATGAAATTTGTTGCGGTATCAAAAAAACCGGGTGTTTTTGGTCTTCCAACCTCGATATGGCAATTTTTAAACAACATAAAAGTATAGGACTGTTTTAGGTCAACGCAGCATGAAATGAGCTAAATTTTGATGTAAAGTATGTTGAAAAGGGAATTTTAGTTTTTTTAAAATATCTGCATTACTGTTTTTAATACTCTCATCTGTAGGTTCAGCTTTCTAACCAAATAATGATAGGAAATTTACTTGTTTGTGATTTTTGCCTTTTTGTGTTTTTGCCCGTTCCCATAAATTTAGATTTTTAACATTTAGGTACATTTTTCTCTGAAACCATTTAACGTACCAGGCTGAAAATTTACCAGTTATTTATCTTGTACATTCCCATATTCCGGCACTTTTATGACTTCCTCAAAAGCTACAAGATGCGTTAAACTTTAACGGATTAAGTTGCGAAAATGTCAGTAGCTCGAGCAATTTGACAACTACAAGCAAGTAAAGTTTCATTTTCCTATCGTTTACCAATCGTGTGAAAAATGTACCTAAAAATAGCAAATTTAACATTGACGGGATACAAAGAACAGTCTTCCCTTAATTGATTTTGGTGACCAATTATTTAACTCAGTTAACCTGAAACCTAGGATAACCGAGAACTTGCTGTATTGCGGTTTTCCGTCCATTAACCCGTTCAGTCACGAATTTTTATCTTAGAATTTAAAAAAAATTATTATATCCTTACCCATCGGGTTGGTCTAGAGGTAAAGTCGTCGCCAAAATCAGCTGTTTAACAGCTGATTTTCGGAGACGAGGGTTCCTGGTTCAAATCCTAGTAAAGTTAGTTACTTTTACACGGATTTGAATGCTGGACAGTAGTTACCGGTGTACTTTGATGGTTGAAGTTCAATTAACCATACTCTCTCAGGAATTGTCGGCCTGATTCTGTACAAGACTACACCTCATTTACATGACATACATATCATCCTCATCTGATTGGGTCATGGGGTTGCTTATTGTTCTCAATTGAACAGATTGCAACGTACACATATTAGGAATCAAAAAAAAATATATATATATATTCTGAAAGTACTATTTTTTTATTATTAAAACTTTTCAAAAGTCCCAATAGATTGCAGCACTTTCTGGACTCTTAAAGAATTTGTTCATGTATGTGGCCAATTTTACGCAAAGCGTTATGTGCCCAGTTTAATGCGCTAAGAATAGGTAAAATTTTATGTACATGGCCAAGGTGAATGAATGGGTTAACATAAATTCGTGAGCACCGATGACAAATGTATGTCACGTATTGATATGTTACCGAATCCATTAGTTGTTAGTGCTTTTCTATAGATAGATACTGCGGTACATAATCTAGTTGTTTTCAAATAAAGCAATAACCGACATACAAACAAACAAACAAAACAATTGTACCACATTTCTGTTCGTATCATGCGGAATGTGGTCAGATGGTATTTTCCAATTTTAGTACTCTTGTAGGCCTACCCGTCTCCTCGTCATGTGTCGCGTTCACCACCCTTCAGCTGTTCTCTTATATTGACATTCCATGAAGATACGCACACTAAACATTAAACCGCATTAAAATGGATATCGTTTTATATGTGCATAAAGTGGTACAGTTGTCGCTAAACCAATTGCGTTGTTCGTTTACAAAATATAAACCAAAATGTTGTGGTCTTTAGAGGCAAAATTCAATTTTGTATAATGTTTCTATAAACATTTATCCCGGATAATGTTTATTTGTTTGTTTAGGCCAACAGTCAATTTCGTTTACGGTAAAAATATTTTATAGTTAGAGAATTTTTTAACAACACTAAATTTTAATTATTTGAATTTTTTTTTGTAATCCCTAGTTTGTGTACGTTACAATCTGTTCAATTGAGAACAATAAACAACAACATGACCCAATGAGATGAGGATGATGTGTATGACATGTAATGAGGTGTAATCTTGAACAGACTCAGGTTGACCACTCCTGAGAGAGTATGGTTAATTGAACCCCAACCATCAAAGTACACTGTTAACCAATGTTTAGTATTAAAAACTGTATAAAAGTAACAGCTACCTCTACTAGTATTTGAACCAAGAACCTTCATCTTTGAAAATTAGCTGTTAAACAGCTGACTCGCGGCGACGACTTTCCTTCTAGACCAACCCGGTGGGTATAAATACGAGGGCCATCCGGAAAGTAGTACCCGTTTCCGCCGCATGAGGCGCTGACGAGGCGAGCAGCCGCCGGTCAAGGTCAGATCGCTTCAGTGGCTTGTCTGCCTTCTCTGTTGCAAGTTCCGCGACGCTAGCATTGCCTGTCTTGTTTCTGTGACCGTTCATAATGTTTAAAAAAATTGAGAACGCCGCCAGTTGTGAAGTGAGGGCTGTAATAAAATTTCTCAATGCAAGAAACGTTCGACCTTGTGATATTCATCGCCAATTAAAGGAAGTGTATGGAGACGATGTGATGGATGAGTCATCTGTTCGGCGCTGGTGTCGTAATTTTAACTTGGGGAGGGGGAACACACACGACGATGAGCGTTCAGGGAGACCATCTGTCATTACAGATCAACTGCTGAGATCAGTAGACGAATTCGTGAGGCACGATCGGCGCGTTACAATTGATGACATCTGTGAACATTTCCCTAATGTTTCTCGCACAATTCTTCATGAAATTGTCAAAGACCATCTGCATTATTCAAAAATTTGCGCAAGGTGGGTCCCTCGCATGCTTACAGATGAGCACAAAACCAAGCGTATGGCTGCTGCATTAACATTTTTGGAACGTTATTCTGATGAAGCAGACGCGTTCTTGAATCGCATAGTTACTGGTGATGAAACGTGGGTTTGTTATGCTTCACCTGAGAGTAAACGACAGTCAATGGAGTGGCATCATCCTCATTCACCAAAGAAACCAAAAAAATTCAAGACTGTTCTGTCCACCAGGAAACTTATGGCAACCATTTTCTGGGATCGACGTGGTATACTGCTTATTGATTTTATGGCCCGTGGAGACACTATTAACGCTAATGCGTATTGTGAAACATTAAAGAAATTACGGCGGGCAATACAAAATCGACGGAGAGGTCTATTGTCTGATGGCGTCATTCTCCTCCATGACAATGCCAGGCCTCATGCAGCGGGGATAACACAACAACTTCTGCAGCAATTCAATTGGGAAATTTTCGACCATCCACCGTATAGCCCGGACTTGGCCCCTTCAGATTTTCATCTCTTTACAAAACTTAAAGAGTTTTTGGCGGGAAAAAGATTTGACAGCGATGAAGAACTTAAAGAAGGTGTGACTACGTATTTCGATCGGCTGGCGGCGGAGGAATATGATGCTGGAATACAAAAACTCGTCACACGTTATGACAAATGCTTAAATTTGCTTGGAGATTATGTGGAGAAGTAGTTTAAGGTATGCTCTTTTCAATAAAAATGTTTACATTTGTTAATATTTACTTCTGTGTCTTTATTTCACAAACGGGTACTACTTTCCGGATGGCCCTCGTATATAAAAGCGGGAGAAGTAATTACAGAGTAGGAGAAAAGGGCGATACTCTCCTCCCTGACTCGTCATGTGAGAACAACAGATTCGCTTTCAACCTACTCATTTACTTGTATGTATCTTTTATAAAATTCTTGTCATTTACTACTTTATAAAATACCGAAAGAGTTCTCGTGATAACCATGTACAATACTGCTAAAATCTGCTTAATACGAGGGAAAGTCAATAACTGACTTTCCCTGCGGATAATAATTATTATTATCCGCAATTAAGTTATATTTTTGTTTATGTTGGCAGTACTGTCGTTTTTCGTTGATGACGCATGCTTTGTTTATTTGTGGTTATATGTATGCAAGTTTCAAGATGCTAGGTTAGTTTCGTTAACCCACCGGGTTGGTCTAGAGGTAAAGTCGTCGCCAAAATCAGCTGTTTAACAGCCGATTTTCGGAGATGAAGGTTCCTGGTTCAAATCCTAGTAAAGGTAGTTACTTTTATACGGATTTCAATACTAGACAGTGGTTACCGGTGTACTTTGATGGTTGGGGTTTAATTAACCACACTCTCTCAGGAATGGTCGGCCTGAGTCTGTACAAGACTACACCTCATTCACACGTCATACACATCATCCTCATCTCATTGGGTCATGGGGTTGCTTATTGTTCTGAATTGAACAGATTGCAACGTACACAAATTAGGAATAAAAAAAAAAAAAAAAAAAAAAAAAAAAAAAAAAAAAAAAAAAAAAAAAAAAAAAAAGGTTAGTTTCGTTACCGCTGTCATGCTGTTATTCATGGCTGCTCCGCTTTCTATTTGCACCAAAGAAGAGCAACGTTCAGTGATCAGTTTTTTGTGGTCGGAAGATGTATCGGGGCGGAAATTCATAGAAGACTTTCGGAACAGTACGGAAACAGTGTTTTCCCACAACGGAGTGTCTACAAACGGATTGAAAAATTCAAAAATGGTCGCACAAGTGTTACGCACGATGAAGGAGCTGGACGACCGTTTACCGCCGTAAATGAAGAAAACATTGAGCGTTCACGTGAAACGATTCTCTTAGACAGACGAGCAACTATTGACGAAGTGGCACATCGTCTGCAAATTAGCCACGGTTCTGCCTACAAAATTATTCACAACAAACTTGGGTTTCATAAAGTTTGTGCAAGATGGGTCACAAAACAACTGACACTGTTGCATAAACAAACGCGCTTGGACATCTGCAAAAAAACATTTGGATCGCTATGGTAACGTACGGGACAACTTCTTACACAGGATCATTACAGGTGACGAAACATGGATCCATCATTACGAGCCGGAGAGTAAACGGCAGAGTATGGAATGGAAACATCCAAATTCGCCGTGCAAAAAAAATTTAAGACCCAACTGTTAGGAGGAAAACTGATCCTTACGGTTTTTTGGGACTCACAAGGTCCAGTACTGGAATATTATCAGGAAAGGGGCACAACAATAAACAGTGTACGTTACAGTCAGATGCTTACTGCCAAGCTAAAGCCTGCAATTCGAAGCAAACGCCGAGGACTGCTGTCAAAAGGTGTTGTGTTATTGCACGACAACGCCCGTCCCCATACTGTTGCCCACACTGATGAAACGCTCCAAAAACTCAATTTGAAGTAGGCCTACTGGCTCATCCTCCATATAGTCCCGATCTTGCTCCTTCTGATTATCACTTGTTTGGTCACTCAACGAGGCATTAAGGGGCCGTCGATTTACCTCGGACGAAGCATTAAAAGAAGCGGTGCATTCCTGGCTCGCATCTCCACCAAAAACCTTCTTTTATGAGGGCATCAGGAAACTTGAACAACGATGGACCAAGTGCGTTGAAAAGCAAGGGGACTATGTCGAAAAATGATGTACTTTAAAGTTTCCTATTTTGATTACAATAAAATTTTATAACAACATTGCGGATAATAATTGACTTACCCACGTAGTAAGGAGTATTTAAACGTAAAATGAATCATTTTTAAATATATTGGAAATTATTCGATTATTTATTAGAAATGTAAAGTTCATAACTTTACGTGCTGTCTAAAAATCTAATATTTCAGGTCATGTAATAGCGTTTCAACATTAGGAATGTTAATTAGTTTTTTTAGTCACTTAAAACGGAAAAAATCTTAAAAATATATTTATGACACTATACAAAATATACTAATTAACATTTTACAAAATACAAATATATTTTTTAAATATGTAAAGGAATATTACGGAAAAGATTTATTACAGTTGTTGTTTAGGTGATCAGCTGAAAGGCTGGTTTGAGCCTCTAAAGGCTTTACTAATAAAACGAGGAGAGAGGGGTTTACCATTGCCTTACTCACTGAACTTAAAGAGTATGTTTATCAGCATGAGGGAACAGCATGTACGGAACGGAATACATGTACTGCCCGTTGCCAAGCTTTGTGCACCTGAGAGGTATGCATTACGTCACTACTAATGTGACAGATTGCGTTAGTAGTATACTTGATTCCAGTTAAGTTGTCAGTAGATTCATTGGTGTGGAATGTGGGACGGCAACTGCTCATTGGTTGTTTCTGTTGAACACAACAATCGTTTCACTTGTAGGCCTATACATGCAATTATATCAGTTCTGCTTCTGCATTCGAATAGTGTAGTACCTACTACATATCCAGAGTCGTGTTAATATTAGTGTTAATTCTTATTATAATAGTGTTTGTGATATTTTTAAACGTATGATACTAATATTTGTTGTTATTGTGTTGTTTTAATTTTAATAAGTAGTACTATTAGTTCGTAGTTACATTCTCTTATATCTCCGGTTAAACGAAACAAGCGCGGACAAGGCATTAATTCTAAACAAAAACTATTAATTATAAATGCTTTGAAATCTTTTAAAACTGAACATGCTAATATAACAATCAGTGAAATTGTAGCAAAAACTTCAGCAATGCTAGCCGTCTCTGGACGATCAGTTTACAGAATAATTAAGGAAAAGAAAATTACTGGCCAACTAACAAGCGAAACAGAGTTAACACGAATGGCAATTCGCTGAACGAAGCAACAAAAAATTCATTTAATTATTTTCATTTTTAAAGTTTCTTATAAAGTTACTTCAAGTTTTACCTCTACGTATGGGTAGATCTTTATCAAAATGCGGTTTGACTGTTCCTTCGTGCACCGCCTGTGAATCGGAATTTATTTTGTAGGCACTGCCAACTTAACTGGAATAGACTATAGTAACGTTTTACTTGTATTATGTTTATAGTAGTCAAGGGTACTATCCAAACTACATATATTTGGTGTCGCCGTCTACAGCGAATAGTGAAAACAGCACCCACGTATGTCACCCCACTAGGCAGCCTGGCGAAGTTGGTAACGTGCTTGCCTCTCATCATGCGGTCTTGGGTTCGAATCCCATTCAGGCACGGCATATTTTCATACGTTACAAAAAATCATTTCATCATTCACCGTCTGCATTAGCAGTAATTGCAGAACAGTCGGACGTTAAACAAAAAAAAACAAAAAAAAAACTAGGCAGCCTACTGCCCAGCGAAGAGCAATGAGATGATTAGTACAGTGATATGACGTAACAGCAGTCTGGTACTTCGTCTTTCCCCTTCATTCCGCAGCTGAACAAAGCTTGGGGACGGGCAGTAAGTTTACTTTGTCGTGAAGCGCCACAAGCGCTGGCGCTTCACAGTATAAAAGCTAATGGGAGAATACCGGATTTGTAGAAAATGTTTCTCTCTTCGATAAAACGATTAACGCAAAACCACTCAAAAATCACTTGGCACTGGTATGCAGTTTGCTTTTCCATTTTTGTATTTTACTTTCTCCGATGATATGGGAGCCTACTCCCATATCAAAACAAAATTTACCAGATTTTTTAAATTAAAATTAGTTTTAGCCTACTAAAACTAATTTTAATTTAAAAAATCTGGTGTGAAACACTCACACAACTTTCTCTTGCCAATGCAAATATTTAACAATATAACCTAACATTAGTAATAAAACATTAGAAATAAACAAAAAACTAACCTCAATAAACATAACCTAATTTTAATCATGAGTAAAATACGCAAAATGAAAATCAACCTCAGTTTGGCCTAAAAATACGGAAAATTAATCTTTCACGCTCAACTAGGCTCTGTAGAGAAAAATGCTTTAAATAAAAGTTGTAGATCTTTTAATTTCCTATAAATTTTATTAAATACACTTTTGTCGTAAAATGCATTCTAAGACTGAAATCTTAAAAAAATCGATTTTTCACACGTTTTCGTGAGAAAAAAAACATAAAATCGCTAATTACCGCTAAACTAAGCGTTATACAAAAAAAGTTTGAAATAAAAGTTGTAGAGTTTTTAATTCTCTAAAACTTTTATTATATAAATTTTTGCGATAAATTGCATATTAAAGCCGTAAACTTAAAAAAACTCTGTTTTTACGTGAAAACAGCCCCACCCAGAATTTCAGTGAACATGACGCCTACCCTATCTTGTAGAGAATAAAAATTGAATAAACCAGGCGATTTTTAAAAAAATCGTAGGACCAGTTTTTGAGAAAATCGCAAAAAAGTGAAAAATTACACGAATAAACTACTACTTCCAGTTGACCGATTTTGATGAAAATGTTCGTGTCGGGTCCGGTAGTGGTATGTAACTTAAGTTTCAAGTTTCAAGTTCGTACGATGCTCCGTTCTTGAGATATTTTGTACACACACAGACACACACACACACACACACACACACACACACTCACAGACACACACACACACACACACACACACAGACCAATCGCTAAAAACATGTTTTTTGGGTTCAGGGGGTCTGAAAACGTATAGATCCGGTGAAAACTCGATTTCAAAAAATCGAAATGAAAACAATACTTTCCTTCCTATATATTCATATAGGCAAGAGAAAGTAAAAAACAAAAAAAAATTTCAGGTTTTAAATTGTGCATTCTACTGCACGAAATAGTCTGATATATGTAGATAAATGAGTGGAGTATAAATAATTGTGAATGACTAAAAGCGGATGGTGAATTTCCTGGCTCGAATAAGACTGGTGCATAACCGACTTACGTATCTATCAGTACGGAGCAAGTTCAACGTACACAGATAGAGGTAGGTCTAATGAACCGGTGTCTTTAAACAACTAAAACACTCAAGAAGGCAGTGCTAAGAGTAATGGTAGCAACAAATAATTCATTAAGGCCACTTCACATTGCGTCTTCAATCCTTCATCTGAAAGACGAACAAAAATCGCTCGTATGTACTTTCAATCAGACCATACGTTGCAAAAAGCGTTTTTCATTGATCACCTTTTTTATAAATTAAAAATCTGGTGTGAAACACTCACACAACTTTATCTTGCCAATGAAAATAATGAACAATTTTTTTTGTCATCAGTCTCTCGACTGGTTTGATGCAGTTCTCCAACCTGTTCTATCTTGCGCAAGTCGTTTCATATCTCAGAAACTTTTATTTTTTTGATGAAGTCCCCTCTGATAGTCCTCGCCCGGAGATCCGAATGGAGGACTAGTTTATCTCTGGAATGTTTTACCAGAGAGGACGCCATCATAATTTTTCATATTTTGAAGTTCTCGAAGCTCTTGAAGATCTGCATATACTAAGTAAGCCTAACCAGAATCATACATGAAGGAGTTTCCTCACGATAATTCTAGTCTGACAGAAAAAGCTGTAGTTTACTGTTGCTTTCAGCTAATGAACAATATATTAGTAAAAAAAAACATTAGAAATAAACAAAAAACTAATCTCATAAAACAAAACCTTATTTTAATCTAGTTAATGATGCAAATGAAATCCAACCTTAGTTTGGCTTAATAATACGAAAAATCACTCTTTCATGCTAATAAATAAAAGTTGTAGATCTTTTAATTTTCTATAAATTTGATTACACACATTTTTATCGTTAAATGCAAACTAAGGCAGAAATCTAAAAAAAAATCCTTTTTTTACAGATTTTTATGAAAAAAAAACACCAGAAAATCAATAATTACCGCTAAACTAAGCGTTATATAAAGAAATGTTTTAGATTTGTAAATTGTCTAGCCTACAACTTTTATTTTATACTCTTTTACTCTAAATTGCATATTAAGGCCGCTATCTTAAAAAACCGGTTTTTTATGAGAGAACAGCCTCCCCAAGAATTTCAGCAGACATGGCAACTATCCTACCTTGTAGAGAATAAAAAATGTACTAAATGAGGCGATTTATAAAAAAAAGCGTAAAAGCCGTTTATGAGAAAATCGTAAAAAAGTAAAAAATGACACGAATAAACTATTCTTTCCGGTTAACCGATGTTTATGAAATGTTCGTGTCGGATCCTCTAGTGGTAGGCCTACCTAACTTAAGTTTCAAGTTTCAACTTCGTACGATGTACCGTTTTTGAGATATTTAAAATACAATCAAGATAGGTACACTTATAAAAAACATACAACTATAAACCTGATAATTATGGTCAAAACGTTATGTCGACCCGACCAGCAACAAATTCTTCTCTCTCATAAATTGGGTTCTGCATCAACCAGGACCGAATTTGTGTCCTGTATTACTTTCTCTTGCCTATATGAATATATAGGAAGGAAAGTATTGTTTTCATGTCGATTTTAACAAATGCACTCTTCACCGGATCTATACGTTTTCAGACCCCCTGAACCCAAAAAACATGTTTTTAGCGATTGGTCTGTGTGTGTATCTGTGTGTCTGTGTGTGTGTGTCTGTGTGTGTGTCTGTGTGTGAACAGAATATCTCAAGAACGGAACATCGTACGAACTTGAAACTTGAAACTTAAGTTACATACCACTACCGGACGCGACACGAACATTTTCATCAAAATCGGTCAACCGAAAGTAGTAGTTTATTCGTATAATTTTTCAGTTTTTTGCGATTTTCTCAAAAACTGGTCCTACGATTTTTTTTAAAATCGCCTATTTTACTCAATTTTTTATTCTCTACAAGATAGGGTAGGCGCCATGTCTGCTGAAATTCTCGGTGAGGCTGTTTTCACGTAAAAACGTTGTTTTTTTAAGATTACGGCTTTAATATAAATTTTAGCGCAAAAACTTATATAATAAAAGTTGTAGAGAATTTAAAAACCTACAACTTCTGTTTCAAACATTTGTTTGTATAACGCTTAGTTTAGCGATAATTAGCGATTTTCTGTTTTTTTCTCACGAAAACGTGAGAAAAATCGATTTTTTTAACATTTCGGTCTTAGTATGCATTTTACGACAAAAGTGTATATAATAAAAGTTATAGAAAATTAAAAGATCTACAACTTTTGTTTAGAGCATTTTTCTCTACAGAGTCTAGTTTAGCGTGAAAGTGTGATTTTCCGTTTTTTTAAGCCAAATTGAGTTCGATTTTCATTTTGCGTCTTCCACTCATGATTAAAATAAGGTTATGTTTTTGAGGTTAGTTGTTGTTTATTTTTAATATTTTATTAATAATGTTAGGTTTATTATTAATTATTTGCATTGGCAAGAGAAAGTTGTGTGAGTGTTTCACACCAGATTTTTTTTTTATTGGTACCGTCCTAGCTGCTAAAGGCAATTAATTAAATATTTTTAATTCGTACGTAAAAACATTACAGCTTGTATCCGACAACCGAGTACGTGGAACGTCCAGTTCTGCCTTAAATATAGTTCCATATTCATGGACATAATGACAAAGTTGGTACGATTTTTGGTTTTGTATATTTATTTGTTTGTAGATCGAAAATGATATGAAACTATAGAACGAGGATATAATATATAGTACGTCTATCAATGAAACCTGTAGTTACGTAATTGACTCGCACAAGTCACCCGCACGTCCGAAACGGTTTTGGACGTACCGTGTGAGATGGCCTTACGTGGACCGTTGGTCACGCGACATGACAATTGTGCTAATACATGAACGAACGTGTTAGTAAATATACCTGAGTATTTTTTCTCCTTTAATTAGTGAAGAAACAAGGTGTGGTTATAGGATAGTAATTAATCATGCAAACACTCATTACCCTTTCTGCTTCAAGTTTAGTGTCATAATCATTAATTATTACCAACTTCAGACCAAATACTCCTTTCTCTTGGGGTAAACTAAGTATATATATATTTTTTTTATTCCTAATGTTTGCCCATAACAGACAGGTGGGGTGTCAAATTATTTACACTCAATCTGTTAGTTGCAGGGCTAAAATAAATAGTTCTGTGTCTTATCACATGGTCAGCCAATTAAATGACTGAATCATATAAGAACAGAAGAGGTAGAGGTGTAAAAGACACTAATCAGAGTTATCTCCTCTGAAAGTAATGGATTTCATAATACAGCCAGACCCTGTGGTGAATGAAGTGAAAGTGTCATTTGCAGAGTGGAAAATATATGCTTTTCAGAGGGCCTGGCATGCTGATAAGTGTACTTTTCCACTCAGTGAGGAAGGCAATGGTAAACTACCTCACTCCTCGTTTTACTTAGTAAAACCTCTACAGGTTCAAATCAGCCAACCAGGCTGATGACCTAAACAACAACAACACAGCTTAAAATATCAAAATGATATATTTTTAAAAGGATAATGATAAGGGTTTTAAACCCTAGAACAATTTTTTTTTTATTCCTAATATGTGTACGTTGCAATCTGTTCAATTCAGAACAATAAGCAACCCCATGACCCAATCAGATGAGGATGATATTATGTATGACGTGTAAATGAGGTGTAGTCTTCTTGTACAGACTCAGGCCGACCATTCCTGAGAGAGTATGGTTAATTGAACCCCAACCATCAAAGTACACCGGTAACCACTGTCTAGCATTCAAATACGTATAAAAGTAACTACCTTTACTAGGATTTGAACCAGGAACTTTCGTCTCCGAAAATCAGCTGTTAAACAGCTAATTTTGGCGACGACTTTACCTCTAGACCCTAGAAAAATGCGCGAATTTATTCGCACGGGTCCACTATGCTAGCTGGACTTAGGACAAATAAATATTTATTATTTCATTAATAAATTAACTGAAACAGACGACGCAACAGAATAAAAACGATCTGTATTTGATTAACGAGATGATGATGATGATGAAGAAGAAGAAGAAAATAAATTAGAAGAAGTAAGTCATATAATACAGCAATCTATTATTTTTATATTATTATTATTATTATTATTATTATTAGCAGAGTAAAGATACTCCCATAGATCAATGAACTCTCGTCTGGGTACGATTGCAAAGCAAAGCATTGAAATATAAAACAGCATATACCATAATAATACTACAACAGAATACTTTTAACGTTGTGCAGCATAGTCCAGTAAAAATAGGTATACTACCATAACTGATAATCGACCGGAACCACTCCACTCATTCATCATTATTATTAAACGCTTTTATTTAACTTACTCTTGGATCCATCAAATCTTGCAACTTAAAATTTTAATACTTCTACCGTATCAATATGAATCAAACTTTGCACACTTGTTTATCTTCGATGACAATACGCTGTGGAGGTGTTTGTAAAAAAAAAATTTAAAATTAAAAAAAAAAATTTTTTTTAAATTTAAAAAACGCTTTTATTTAACAATTACTTAAAAAAATTAACTAAAAATAACAAAATAAAAAAAATTTACAAAAAAATCACAGAAAAAAAAATTACAAAAAAATAAAAAAAAAAATTTTAAAAAAATTTTTAAGAAACGCTATTATTTAACAATTAATCAAAAAAAAATGAACTAAAAAGAAAAAAATAAAAAAATTTACAAAAAAAAATCACAGACATTACAGTTAAAAATAAAAGCGTGGCGCATTAATACTCGTATATATAATATTTATTGTAAAATATTCGTTGTAAAATATTATATAGGCCTATATTAATGCGCCACGCTTTTATTTTTAACTGTAATGTCTGTGATTTTTTTTGTAAATTTTTTTCTTTTTTTCTTTTTAGTTCATTTTTTTTGATTAATTGTTAAATAATAGCGTTTCTTAAAAATTTTTTTTTTAAATTTTTTATTTTTTTATTTTTTTGTAATTTTTTTTTCTGTGATTTTTTTTTATACATACTATCAACCAGTACTGTTATTGTTGAGGTGATCAGCCCCTTTAGGCTGGTTTGAACTTGTAGAGGTTTTACTAAGTAGAAACGAGGAGTGAGGTGGTTTACCATTGCCACAACTCACTGAGTGAAAAAGTACGCTAATCAGCATACCGGACCCTCTGAAAAACACAATTTTCCACTCTGGAAATGACACCTTCACCTCATTCACCACAGGGTCCAACTGTATAATGAAATTCATTACTTTCAGAGGAGATAACTCTGGTTAGTGTATTTTACACCTCTACATCTTTTGTTCTTAAATGAATCAATCATTTAATTGGCTGATCATGTGATAAGAAACACAACTATTTATTTTAGCTTTACATCGAACAGATTGAGTGTAAATAATTTTACACTCCACCTGTCTGTTAGGGGCTGAATCAACCACTACTACAAACTAATAAATGCTTAGATATATAAATACAGTAATCCCTTGTTATCCGCGGGTTTCGGTTACCCGCAGACTTTGTCCGTGAACCTAAAACTTTCAAATACGTAAAGTACAGCCTCTCTTAGTTTGCTCCTAATGTAAACAAATAATGACGTCACTGAGCATGCGCATTGTAGCAAAATGTGTACACGCTGATTAAAAAGTAACAACAAAATACTTTCAAAAGTATTTTTCTAAACGAAATTGTTAGGCCTACATCATATCATGACTGATGCTTTTAGTACTTTAAGTACTTATAATTTAAAAATAGTTAACTTAATAGGAATACAACATCCGTAAAGTCGCAGACTCTAGCGTGCACCCTGTAGTAGGTGGCTTTTGTTTGTTTACAGTAGGAGCAAACTAAGAAAGGCTCAACTGCATGTTTTCTCACCTTGTGTACACCGTACTTGGTTGGGAAGTCATACAATTCGGAAAACATGTGTTTGAATAATTGTTTTGGCATCCGTATCATGTTGAGTCTCACACTAGTATGGCGACGGCCGCCATGAGCCAAGCTAGATTTCCGCGTAATGTACGTAGTGAGCCAGTCACTGGGTACCGGGCCCCGCTCACCCCATCGCCCCATCCTCATCCTCACCCCATCCTCACCCCAATACGTAAGCCCAGGCACCATACTGTAATTTCTCCGTATTTTTTCCTCCATGCGTCACTCTAACTTTTTCGTACGTACGAACTGTTTACTAATTTTATCGTACGTACGTACAGTTCTTTGTGTGTTCGACGATCCTGAAACGAAGCCAAGCATTTCTTCACAAACCATCCACGAGAGCCTCAGCATGGCAACGCACTAGCTGACCACGTGTTGGAGACGGATCCAGTCATGGAAAGGGCCCTTCAATTCAAAAGAGGACTCAGGAGCTGATGATAATATACGAAGAAGTCCACAAGGAGTTTGAAAAGAAGAAGCAAAGAGCCATAACTAACTATTTTAAAGCAACTTAAATTTTGTATGCGTATATTACTGTATTTATTAAATATTCATAGATTATAATAATGGTAAAATGTTCCTAAAACTATAAAACACTTAAAACGACTACAGGAATTTACCTTTAGAACCTAACCCCCATCTTTTCGTTCATTTCAGGTATTATTATCCGCGGTTTTACTAACCGCGGTAACCCTCCAGAACGTAACCCCAGCGGATAACGAGGGATTTTTTTTCCCTACTTGCATCCAGGAGACTCTAAAGGGAGTATAGGACATGTCAAGATAAAACTGATAAACTGAAAGTTTATCACCAATGATCAATTCATCACCACCAAAAAATTGTTTTTGCTACTGCTTACTTCAGTAGGCTTGTCATGAACCCCATTGAATCAAATATCACACAAAATAAAAAAGTCAAACACAATGGTTAATTCATCACTTACCAATAATTTTTTCCTGCTACTGCTTAACTCAGTAGGTTTGTCATGAACCCCTTTGTATCAAATAGTACACAATATTTGTTTAATTAGAAGTTAAATATTTTTCAATCAAAACTATTTAAAAAGGAATTCGTGCACACTGTAAAATGTTTCATCAATCAAATACTGTTTTAGTTTTTTTTTTAAAATGACTAAAATTGTCACAACTTTTTAAACCTTTACTGTATGTGGTTCATTATTTAAATTGGCGAGGGGAAGTCGTACGATGTATTTCACAGGAGATTTTTAGCTTGATATTACTGGACTACACGTTTATTGTTCACCGGTTTTGGATGAGTCAGTAAAACATTCAGTCGGAGTATATGAAACTGACAGGGCATTCCGTGTTCACCATCTTACCTCCAGACGGACTGGTCAAACTTCCACCTCTATCACCACCCGTCTACTCTACTACAACTAAAACTGACTGATTTAATCACCAATATATTTGTTTCCTGTCTTTATAGCAGAGATGCTCCCAAAAAAAGGAAATAAAAAACATTTCATAAATCTTTAACTTCAACAATTTTTTTAAATTTCTATTGCCTGTATATAAATATATAAGAAGGAAGGTATAGTTTTCATTTTGATTTTAATAAATCGAGTTTTCACCGGATCTATAAGTTTTCAGACCCGCTCAACCAAAAAAACATGTTTCTAGAGATTGGTCTGTGTGTGTGCGTGAACAGAATATCTCAAGAACGGAACTTCGTACGAACTTCAAACTTAAGTTACATACTACTACCGAACCCGACACGAACATTTTCATCAAAATCGGTCAACCGGAAGTAGTAGTTTATTCGTGTAATTTTTCACTTTTTTGCGATTTTCTCAAAAAACTGGTCCTACGTATTTTTTTAAAAATCGCCTGATTTACTAAATTTTTTATGCTCTACAAGACACGGTAGGCGTAATGTCTGCTGAAATTCTTGGAGAAGTTGTTTTCACAATAAAAAATTGTTTTTTTAAGATTGCTGCTTTAATATGCATTGTAGCGTAAAAATGTATATATGTAATAAAAGTTGTAGAACATTTAAAATCCTACAATGGTTATTTTAAACATTTTTTTGTATAACGCTTAGTTTAGCGGTAATCAGCGATTTTCTGTTTTTTTTCTAACGAAAACGTGTAAAAAATCTATTTTTTTAAAGATTTCAGCATTAATATGCATTTTACGACAAACGTGTAGCTATATAACCAAATTTATAGGAAATTAAAAGATCTACAACTTTTATTTAAAGCATTTTTCTCTACAGAGCCTAGTTTAGCGTGAAAGGGTGACTTACCGTATTTTTAAGCCAAACTGAGGTCGATTTTCATTTTCCGTCTTTCACTGATGATTAAAATAAGGTTAATCTATATGTTTATTGAGGTTAGTTTTTTGTTTGTTTCTAATGTTTTATTAATAATGTTAGATTATATTTTTCATTATTTGCATTAGCAAGAGAAAGTTGTGTGAGTGTTTCACACCAGATTTTTACGATTGCGGCCTTAATATGCATTCTAGAACAAAAGTGTATATAATTAAAGTTGTAGAAAATTTAAAAACTTACAACTTTTTTAAACTAATTATGAAGATCAATGAACACTCAGGTAGGTACAGAAAAGTTTGCTCAGTCACAATACTTCCACAGTCCTTAATACAAAAAATTAAAACGAAAATATGAATAAAAAGTAAAACGAGTAGAAAATTTCAGATTTTCCGTCCATCATATTTAGCTCAAAACTAAACTTTTTTTTAAACTAATTATGAAGATCAATATACCTCAGGTAGGTACAGAAAAGTTTCCACAGCCACAATACTTCCACACTCCTTACTACAAAAAAATTAACACGAAAATATGAATAAAAAGTAAAACGAGTAGAAAATTTCAGATTTCCGTTTATCTAATTTAGCTGAAGACTTAAGTGTTTTAAATCAAAGCGCAGTTGAATACAGATCGTAATAAGTAATGATGATACAGAGATTTTAAAACAAGTAGAATAAAAAACAATCTGGTGTGAAACACTCACACGGCTTTCTCTTGCTAATGCAAATAATTAACAATAGTAATAAAACATCAGAAATAAACAAAAAACTAACCTCTAAAATATAACCTAATTTTAATCATGAGTGAAAGACGCAAAATGAAAATCAACCTCAGTTCGGCTTAGAAATACGGAAAATCACTCTTTCTCTCTAAACTAGGCTCTGTAGAGAAAAATGCTTTAAATAAAAGTTGTAGATCTTTTAATTTTCTATAAATTAAATTATATACACTTTTGTCGTAAAATGCATACTAAGGCCGAAATGTTAAAAAAATCGATTTTTCTCACGTTTTCGTGAGAAAAAAAACAGAAAATCGCAAATTACCGCTAAACTATGCGTTATACAAAAAAATGTTTGAAATAAAAGTTGTAGGTTTTTAAATTCTCTACAACTTTTATTATATAAGTTTTTGCGCTAAAATTTATATTAAAGCCGTAATCTTAAAAAAACAACGTTTTTACGTGATAACAGCCTCACCGAGAATTTCAGCAAACATGGCGCCTAACCTATCTTGTAGAGAATAAAAAATTGAGTAAAATAGGCGATTTTAAAAAAAATCGTAGGACCAGTTTTTGAGAAAATCGCAAAAAACTGAAAAATTATACGAATAAACTACTACTTCCGGTTGACCGATTTTGATGAAAATGTTCGTGTCGCGTCCGGTAGTGGTATGTAACTTAAGTTTCAAGTTTCAAGTTCGTACGACGTTCCGTTCTTGAGATATTCTGTTCACACACAGACACACACACACACACACACACACACACACACACACACACACACACACACAGACCAATCGCTAAAAACATGTTTTTTGGGTTTAGGGGGTCTGAAAACGTATAGATCCGGTGAAAACTCGATTTCGAAAAATCGACATGAAAACAATACTTTCCTTCCTATATATTCATATAGGCAAGAGAAAGTAAAAAACAATCTGGTGTGAAACACTCACACGGCTTTCTCTTGCTAATGCAAATAATTAACAATAGTAATAAAACATTAGAAATAAACAAAAAACTAACCTCTAAAATATAACCTTATTTTAATCATGACTGAAAGACGCAAAATGAAAATCAACCTCAGTTAGGCTTAAAAATACGGAAAATCACTCTTTCACACTAAACTAGGCTCTGTAGAGAAAAATACTTTAATTAAAAGTTGTAGATCTTTTAATTTCCTATAAAATTAATTCTATACTCTTTTGTCGTAAAATGCACACTAGGGCCGAAATCTTAAAAAAATCGATTTTTCACACGTTTTCGTGAGAAAAAAACAGAAAATCGCTTATTACTGCTAAACTAAGAGTTATACAAAAAAATGTTTGAAATAAGAGTTTTAGGTTTTTAAATTCTCTACATTTTTTATTATATAAATTTTTGCGCTATAATACATATTTAAGCCGTAATCTTAAAAAAATCTTTTTTTACGTGAAAACAGCCTTACTAAGAATTTCAGCAAACATGGCGCCTACCCTATCTTGTAGAGATTAAAAAATTGAGTAAATAAGGCGATTTAAAAAATCGTAAGAGCCGTTTTTTGTCAAAATAGTGGAGTGAAAAATGCACGAGAAAACTAATACTTCTGGTTGACCGATTTTAATGAAAATATTCGTGTCGCATGATCTCGTAGGTTTGTTGTTTAGGTCATCAGCCGAAAAGCTGGTTTGAACCTCTAGAGGCTTTACTAAGTAAAACGAGGAGTGAGGTGGTTTACCATTGCCTTCCTCACTGAGTGGAAAAGTACGCTTATCAGCATGCCGGGCCCTCTGAAAAGCAAAAATTTTCCACTCTGCAAATGACACCTTCACTTCATTCATCACAGGGTCTGGCTGTATAATGAAATTCATTACTTTCAGAGGAGATAACTCTGATTAGTTTCTTTTACACCTCTACCTCTTCTGTTCTTAAATGATTCAGTCATTTAATTGGCTGAACATGCGATAAGAAACAGAACTATTTAATTTAGCCCTGCAACTAACAGATTGGGTGTAAATAATTTGACACTCCACCTGTCTGTTACGGGCAGATCTCGCAGGTAGTAGGTACTTAATTAACATTCAAGTTTCGAATTCGTACAATATTCCGTTCTTAAGATAAGTTGTTTTGTTTGCACACACACACACACACACAGACTAATCGCTAAAAAGATGTTTTGGTTGGGCTCTGGGACCCTGAAAACGTGTATATCCGGTGAAAACTCAATTACAAAATTTGACATGAAAACCAATACTTACCTTTCTATCATATAAAGCAAGAGAAAATAAAAAATCTGGTGTGAAACACACACACAACTTTCTCTTGCCAATGCAAATTATTAATAATAAACCTAACATTATTAATAAAATATTAGAAATAAACAAAAACTAACCTCAAAAACATAACCTTATTTTAATCATGAGTGAATGACGCAAAATGACAATCGAACTCAGTTTGGCTTAAAAATACGGAAAATAACGCTTTCACGCTAAACTAGGCTCTGTAGAGAAAAATGCTCTAAACAAAAGTTGTAGATCTTTTAATTTTCTATAATTTTTAATTATATACACTTTTGTCGTAAAATGCATACTAAGACCGAAATGTTAAAAAATCGATTTTTCTCACGTTTTTGTGAGAAAAAACAGAAAATCGCTAATTACTGCTAAACAAAACGTTATAAAAAAAATTTTTTGAAATAAAAGTTGTAGAATTTTAAATTCTCTACAACTTTTATTATATAAATGTTTGCTCTAACCTGCATATTAAAGCCGTAATCTTAAAAAAACTATGTTTTTACGTAAAAACAGCCTCACCCAGAATTTCAGCAAACATGACGCCTACCCTATCTTGTAGAGAATAAAAAATTGAATAAACCAGGCGATTTTAAAAAAAATCGTAGGACCAGTTTTTGAGAAAATCGCAAAAAAGTGAAAAATTACACGAATAAACTACTACTTCCGGTTGACCGATTTTGATGAAAATGTTCGTATCGGGTCCGGTAGTGGTATGTAACTTAAGTTTCAAGTTCGTACGATGTTCCGTTCTTGAGATATTTTGCACACACACACACACACACACACACACACACACACACGCACGCACGCACGCACGCACGCACACACACACTCACAGACCAATCGCTAAAAACATGTTTTTTGGGTTCAGGGGGTCTGAAAACGTATAGATCCGGTGAAAACTCGATTTCGAAAAATAGACATGAAAACAATACTTTCCTTCCTATATATTCATATAGGCAAGAGAAAGTAAAAACAATTGTTTTACGTGAAAACAGCCCCACCAAGAATTTCAGCAAACATGGCACCTACCTTATCTTGTAGAGCATAAAAAATTTAGTAAATGAGGCGATTTTTAAAAAAAATCGTAGGACCAGTTTTTGAGAAAATCGAAAAAAGTGAAAAATTACACGAATAAACTACTATTTCCGGTTGACCGATTTTGATGGAAATGTTCGTGTCGGGTCCGGTAGTGGTATGTAAGTTTAAGTTTCAAGTTCGTACGGTGTTCCGTTCTTGAGATATTCTGTTCACACACACACACACGCGCGCGCGCGCGCGCACACACACACACACAGACTGACACACAGATCAATCGCTAACAACACGTTTTTTGGGTTTAAGGGGTCTGAAAACGTGTAGATTCGGTGAAAACTCGATTTTGAAAAATCGACATGAAAACAATAGCCTATTTTTCTTCCTATATATTCATATAGGCAAGAGAAAGTAAAATGTAAAACGAGTAGAAAATTTCAGATTTTCCGTCCATCTAATTTAGCTTAAGTCTTACATGTTTAAAATCGAAGCGTAGTTCAATATGGATCGTAATAAGTAAGAACGATACAGAGATTTTAAAACAAGTACAATAAAAAACAAGTTTAAGAATAGAGAACAAGAGGTGAAAAAATTTGAGAAGAGAATAAAATTGAAGCCGGCACTATTAAATAAGAATAACAGAGACCAGTGACTGATCACTAGTCATCAGTCACTCTTACAGACAGACTTCACGTTGTACATAATCCTAGAATACCGGGTGTCTACAAAGCATCTCATCTTTTCAAAAAGAAACCTTTTCATATTTTTAGCGTAAGTAAAAAAAACTGGTAAATTAAATTACGCTAATTTTCTAGCTGATATCTACACTAATATAATAAGGGCTGTCACCGCCACCCCTTCTAATTAATCATTTACTGTGTTGCCGGCCTTTGTCGGCGTACCGACAAACCTTTCGGCTGCGCACCGACAGAGGCCTTTGTTATCAAGGTCGAGCCAGTAACCGCCTCCTACCACAGCGCTCTCGGCGACTATAAAAAAAAGCGCTCCACTGAGCCGAGAGATTCAATTCCGATCCAGACACAGAGAGAGATTCACTTCCACCAGTCTACAGCATCGACAAGACTTCCACCACGGCACACGGCTGCCGGACTCCACCGAAGACTAATTGACGACCCCGCAAGAGAGAAGATGATGGTTCCGCTCGCCGACCCGTCACCGTAAGCCGTCGACCGGACAGTCATCGTTCGATGACGCGAGCCTTACGCCCACCGGACCCGACGAAGCAGCCATCGACGCACTACTGCTAGGGAAGACGATGATGTCTCTGCTGGACGACGACACGCCGTGTCGCCCAGCCTCCGACCGCCACGACGACTACGACCAACGCTTCTCCAAGACGACCACCGTTTAAACGGCCCTTTTCAGGGCCACCAAACAGAAAAGGTTTGCCACTTAATGTCGCCATCCAATAACAAGACAAATGATGAAATTTTGACACCATACGAGGGGGTACCCAAAAGTATCCGGAATAGCTCTGCTGTGGGCGGAGCTTGTGCAGTACAAATTCCCGCCACTAGGCTGCTTGTAGCGCTACTCATTGCCAGTTCAATTCCATTTTGTTCGTTGATCTAGCTTGTTCTGTTCTCGTGCAGTGATTGTTCTCGCTAGTGCTGTTTTGTGCTCGTGTCGTTTTTCATGATGGCAAGTTTTAATGAACAACGTGCGGCTGTGAAATTTTGCTTCTTGCTCGGTAAAAACGCTGCGGAAACAGTTGTAATGTTGAACACAGCTTACAAAGACGACGCTATTGGAAAAACCCAAGTGTACGAGTGGTTTTTGCGCTTTAAAAATGGCGACATGTCGATTGAGAACAAACCTCGTTCTGGACGACCGTCGACTTCCCGAACAGACAAAAATGTTGTGAAAGTGAAAGAAATTGTACGAACAGACCGACGACAGACCATTGACTTTTTATCTTTAAGTGTTAAGAAGACTACGAAATAGCATTCGTCGTAAAAGACCTAACTTGTGGCAGACAGGGGACTGGTTTTTCCACCACGACAACGCGCCTGCACACACGGCAATCTCGGTTACCCAGTTTTTGGCGAAAAACGGCATGGTTTTGCTACCACACGCACCGTACTCACCCGATCTGGCTCAGTGTGATTTTTTCTTGTTCCCACGCATGAAAAGAGGCATGAAAGGTCTCCGATTTAACAACGTTGATGATGTCAAGAAAAAAACGACGGATGAGCTGGCAGCCATCACTGAAGAGGAGTACAAAAAATGTTTTGAACAGTGGAAGCACCGGTGGGACAAATGTATTAGTTGTAATGGAGAGTATTTTGAAGGGGATAAGGTTCTTTTGTAAAAAAATTAAAAAATAAATAGTTTTAAAAAATAATTCCGGTTTCTTTTGGGTACCCCCTCGTATTCATACTTATATTCAGAGCAACATTTTTTTTTAATTTTTAAAAATGATAAACCTAAGAGCCCTAATGAAGATTTTCATAAATATGTACCTATGTGTGTGCACATGTAAGTACATATTGCTGCTAAATAGATGGAAGGGGTTCGATGTTGATGAGAGACGTAAGCAGGAAAATTATCAAAACGTCGTTTTGTGTGTACTATTGTTAAAGACCGTACTTATTTATACTTTATACTATTATATAGTTTCGACTACATAAAAGTATAAATTTTGTACTTTATTTATTATAATAATATCAAACAGCAGTAAATAAATACAATAAAAATAAATACAGTAAATGAAAAAGTACAGTGAATAAACTACTTTTATTTAATCTAACATGTAAATGGTGTGAAACACTCACACAACTTTCTCTTGCCAATGCAAAAAATTAACAATAAACCTAACATTAGTATTAAAACATTAGAAATGAACAAAAACTAACCTCAAACACATAACCTTATTTTAATCATGAGTCAATGACGCAAAATGAAAATCGAACTCAGTTTGGCTTAAAAATACGGAAAATCACGCTTTCACGCTAAACTAGGCTCTGTAGAGAAAAATTCTCTAAACAAAAGTTGTAGATCTTTTAATTTTCTATAAATTTAATTATATACACTTTTGTCGTAAAATGCATACTAAGACCGAAATGTTAAAAAAATCGATTTTTCTCACGTTTTCGTGAGAAAAAAAACAGAAAATCGCAAATTACCGCTAAACTAAGCGTTATACAAAAAAATGTTTGAAACAGAAGTTGTAGGTTTTTAAATTCTCTACAACTTTTATTATATAAGTTTTTGCGCTAAAATTTATATTAAAGCCGTAATCTTAAAAAAACCACGTTTTTACGTGAAAACAGCCTCACCGAGAATTTCAGCAAACATGGCGCCTACCCTATCTTGTAGAGAATAAAAAATTGAGTAAAATAGGCGATTTTAAAAAAAATCGTAGGACCAGTTTTTGAGAAAATCGCAAAAAACTGAAAAATTATACGAATAAACTACTACTTCCGGTTGACCGATTTTGATGAAAATGTTCGTGTCGCGTCCGGTAGTGGTATGTAACTTAAGTTTCAAGTTTCAAGTTCGTACTATGTTCCGTTCTTGAGATATTCTGTTCACACACAGACACACAGACACACACACAGACCAATCGCTAAAAACATGTTTTTTGGGTTCAGGGGGTCTGAAAACGTATATTTTTTTTTTTTTTTTTTTTTTTTTTTTTGGTTTAACGTCCGACTGTTCTGCAATTACTGCTAATGCAGACGGTGAAGGATGAAATGATATTTTGTAACGTATGAAAAAATGCCATGCCTGAATGGGATTCGAACCCAAGACCGCATGATGAGAGGCGAGCACGTTACCAACTGTGCCAATGCGGCACGAAAACGTATAGATCCGGTGAAAACTCGATTTCGAAAAATCGGCATGAAAACAATACTTTCCTTCCTATATATTCATATAGGCAAGAGAAAGTAAAAATAAATACAGTAAATGAAAAAGTACAGTCAATAAACTACTTTTATTTAATCTAACATGTAAAGCAGTGTACTTCTTGTCACAGTGCAAAGAGCGTGAAGGAAATACTGTGAGTAGATAGGAGGTGGTGGAAGGGATACACGAGCGATAATTCGACCCGCCTAAATATTTCGTTCTTAGTATAGTAAAGTTCGCCCATAATAGACAGGTGGAGTGTCAAATTATTTACACTCAATCTGTTCGTTGCAGGGCTAAAATAAATAGTTCTGTTTCTTATCACGTGGTCAGCCAATTTAATGACTGAATCGTTTAAGAACAGAAGAGGTAGAGGTGTAAAAGACACTAATCAGAGTTATCTCCTCTGAAAGTAATGAATTTCTTTGTACAGCCAGACCCTGTGGTGAATGAAGTGAAGGTGTCATTTGCAGAGTGGAAAATATGTGCTTTTCAGAGGGCCCGGCATACTGATAAGCGTACTTTTCCACTCAGTGAGTAAGGGGCAATGGTAAACCACCTCACTCCTCGTTTTACTTAGTAAAACCTCCACAGGTTCAAACCAGCCTACAGGCTGACGACCTAAACAACAATATAGTAAAGTGTGGCCGCTATGTGTGAATCGTTGAACGTTTCATAATCCACTCGTAATGAAATACAGTACACCTATTGCTTGAGTCCAAGCTCCGTGTAGTTTGAAGGAATCCAGTGCGTTGTTATAGTAGTGGGAGAATTAATGAGCTAGTAGTGTTTCACAGCTGATGCATTTGTAGTGGTAGCGTTTACTAACTAGACTAAAAAATATTCTTATCATCCGGCGCATTAATTTAACAAATACCTACCGGGTTATTAACTTGGTCGGATTCATAATATTTTTTTTTTGTAATCCCTAATGCGTGTACGTTGCAATCTGTTCAATTCAGAACAATAAGCAACCCCATGACCCAATGAGATGAGGATGATGTGTATGACGTGTAAGTGAGGTGAGGTGAGGTCTTGTACAGACTCAGGTCGACCATTCCTGAGAGAGTATGGTTAATTGAACCCCAACCATCAAAGTACACCGGTAGCCACTGTCTAGCATTCAAATCCGTATAAAAGTGATTACCTTTTATACTAGGACTTGAACCAGGAACCTTCGTCTCCGAAAAACACCAGTTAAACAGCTGATTTTGGCGACGACTTTACCTCTAGACCAACCCGGTGAGTTACGGTCATAATATTAAACTTGCTAATTTATATCAAAATATGTAAATAAATAAATGTAATAAATACAAACAAATATTTTAAATACGGAAAGTTTAAAAATGGATGTTTTGTATTAAGAGTAATACAACAATCGTATTCCCAGCATGCATCACTCATTCATTATACCTCACCCGTACCCTTCACCCCGCAACTACGCGGAGCTTGGACCCGACCTATACTTAATTCAAAAAATGTTAAAAGAGTAGATAATAGAGTGAAAAAGTAACAATCGGGTTAGTTATAAAAGGATACCTATTTATAAAGGGTCTTTGTTGTACAACTAACGGGTGATTCAAAAAGAGCGCCGGTTTTTAAACGGCTGGTAAATTTTTGTTTATCGGTTGGCAACATTGTTAGACCTCATTTCTATTTCGGAGGACATTCCGATTGACGATTCAGTTGTAGTTTCTCTTGTTCGCAGTGTAGTACTCTCGCAGTCTGTGTCTAACCATGGAGAACTTTACTATTGCACAACGAGTGTTAATCGTCAAAACATTTTACCAGAGTGCAGAGAGTTATGCGGCTACTGTCAGGCGACTTCGCGGTACTCTAGGACGTAATGAAGCACCGAATGAATCAACAGTTCGCAGGCTCATGAAAAAGGTTTTTGAGACGGGTTCAACAGTCGACCTTAAAAGTTCTGGACGTCGTCGTTCTGGCCGAACTGAGCAGAACGTTGCGTTGCTTCGTGACAGTGTGGCTGTTAGCCCAGCAAAATCAATACGTCGCCGTTCTCAACAATTGGGTTTACGATGTTCTTCTGTACGGAGAATTCTTCGGTACGATCTCCAATATCACCCGTATAAAATTCAGTTTCTGCACGAGAAACAATGTTGTTGCTCCGTGAACGGTTCCAGGATCGCATCATTTCTCGTAATTCCGACCATCAATGGCCACCAAGGTCGTGTGACTTGACGCCTTGTGACTTTCATCTTTGGGGTCATCTGAAGTCATTGGTGTATGCCAATAAACCCCGAAACATCAATGACTTGAAGGAGGAAATTCGACGGGTTATCGGGCAAATGGAAGTCGAAACTTGTCGTGCAGTAATATCCAATTTCATGGACAGAGTTTATGCGTGCCAGCGCAGTAGAGGAGGACACATGCATGACATCATTTTTCATACATGAAATCGGAAGGTAAGATGAACTTGTTGATGTATTTATTTTCAGTTTTTCAATAAAATAAATCTCTTAATTTGATATATCAAAACCGGCGCTCTTTTTGAATCACCCTATATTTGTGAAAGGGTCGGTTGATTACCTGTAACACCTTCCATTCTATTGTTGACTTGTTTACAATACCTAGTTAAGATTTTTATAGTAAAAGGGGTTTTTTGTACTTTATTATTTGCATGCAATTTCTCTGCTTCTCTGGAATTATCTTTTTGATCCACCTATATAAAGAGCCCCCGAGGCGGTCAGTGAGTCAGTATTCGTTTGATCTTTGACGAGTGTTTATAGAGTGAGTCAGCGGTGCGTAGTGCAGGTCACGTATCTGGTCATTGTGTTGGTCAACTATTATTATTCAGTTTCATTGTGTGTGTGTGCATTCTATATAATTGTTGTAAGTAGTATTAAGTAAATTATTAAGTTATTTATTGCATTACTTCATTATAATTAGTTTGTTATTTATTTTGTAACTCTTTTAGTTGTAATAAATATTTGTAATTGTAAACTTTAGTGTATTAATTATTTAATTACCTAGATCCCGAAACGGACCTTAATGATAAGTGTCACAATATTTAACAATTTCGTGTAAACGTAAACGCGTGGTCAAAACCATCGAAGCGACGCCCACTGATGCACTTTTAGTTAAACGTTGGTGGGACATTTCGGTAAGAAAACTAATGGAAAATAAAAACCAAAAAAATTTCTGACTTCAAATAAATAATTAAAATGTACAGAAAATATTTGACGATTAAATTGTACGAATAAAAGTTTTAGGATACAGTAATTTTTTTACAATAAAACACAATTTTCTTGGTACTGTATTAAAAAACCCCAGCTTATCCGAAATCTGTTTACCCGAATTATTTCGGATTAGCGGGAGTTCACCGTCGTCTATTAGACGACGAAAGCAAGTTTCAAAAATCAAAAAGTTGTAGTTTTTCTACAGCTAACTCAATGAGTTTTGCGTCATCGTCTTTGGAAAAACTCATTTTTAACTTCCAGACGCATGCAACTGCGTCACTGCCATTACTCATCAAATGAATTCTTAAGAAGTGGTTCCGTTTTTGCGTCCGACGCAAGAGATCGCTTGCGTCGGCTGCATCGACTGCTTTGGCAACCAATCACCTGCAGCAGTTGCATGCTTTTTTTTTTGTTTTCGGACGTTAAACCAAAAAAAAAAAAAAAAAACCTTGCAACTGCTGCAGGTGATTGGTTGCCAAAGCAGTCGATGCAGCCGACGCAAGCGATCTCTTGCGTCGGACGCAAAAACGGAACCACTTCTTAAGAATTCATTTGATGAGTAATGGCAGTGACGCATGTAGTATTCGAATGCGACGATCGGACAAACGAAACCACACCTTTATACTGTGTATGAGTACGCCTGCGAAGAGATCCACGTTCAATTATAGACACGTATAATCGTTGTTAACCTTATAAAAAGGATTTAGTTTATGCTGCCCGTTGCCAAGCTTTGTGCAGCTGAGAGGTATGCATTACGTCACTACTTTTTTGAGAGATTGCGTTAGTATTAGTAATGTTTTACTTGTATTATGTTTGTAGTAGTCAAGGGTACTATCCAAACTACATATAGGTCTATTCTGTGTCGCCGTCTACAGTGAATAGTCAAAACTACTACCACGTATAAGTATCAGACGAACTAATGTCCCATAGCCGAGCGAGTGAGAGGGAGATATGTGACGTAACAACACATGCGCTGAAAGGTCTTTACTGTTCTTCTTCTTCTTCTTCACTTCCAAGGATTAGGTTTCTTGAACCTGTTCCGGTACCCATCTGTTCCTCGGTCGTCCTATATCTCTTCTTCCTGTAGGTTTGTAGTTTCTGGCGGCTTTTGGTATTCTCTCGCCTGGCATGCGATTCAAATGGCTGCACCATCTGTTCCTGTTCTGCTTGATTCTGTCTAGCAACGGTAAAGCATTCAGTGTTTTTCTAATTTCTTCATTTCGTAGCCTATCTCTTCGGCTGCATCCATATACACTTCGTAAGAATCTCATTTCTGCAGCCTGGATTTTGCTGTCTACCTTTTTCATATGTATCCAGGACTCACTGCCATACATCAAAGTAGGGACAGCAATTGTATCGTAAAACTTAAGTCTCGTATCTTTTCTTGTTTTCCGTTTCAGATGTTTATGTATATTACCACAAATGCTTTGAAATTTAGATAGTTTGTAAAGCACATCTTTGTCAAAGTCATACAAAACATCATTACCAAGATATTTGAAATGAGAGACTTGTTCAAGCACTCTTCCTCCTAATTCTATTTTAGTTCTTACGGTGTATTTTCCTTTAAATGCCATAGTTTTAGTTTTTGTCTGCGATATTTTCAAATTATATTTCTCAGACATTTTGTCCAACCACGCCCAACTACCACGTATAAGTATCAGACAAACAAATGTCCCATAGCCGAGCGAGTGAGAGGGAGATATGTGACGTAACAACGCATGCGCTGAAAGGTCTTTACTGTTATAATCCATATTTGAAAACATACTACAGTCGTCATCTTGCTTGTTAGTTTACTGCACGCATAAACGCTTGCTCACAACAATGAGTTAAATTATAAGACAATGTTATTGGAACGGCGCGTATGGGTTGTGTGAGTGAGAGCGTTATGCATTCTCTCACTCCCACGGCTAGGGGACATTAGTTCATCTGAATACTGTATGTCACGCACTAGGCAGCCTACTGCCCAGCGAATAGCAATGAGATGATTAGTAGAGTGTTATGACGTAACAGTAGTCTGGTACTTCGTCTTTCCCCTTCATCCCGCAGCTGCACAAAGCTCAGATTCATACAGTACAAAGTGATACATTTATTGTGATTAGTTTGTTATTTATTTTAAGTAATTTAACAGTAGTAATACTCTGTAATCAAGCCAGAGACTACATATGCTTGTGAGACCCTTTTCAACTTGAACACTCGATCAACCACGGACAAACTTCAAAAGATAGACAGAATAATATTAGGAACAGCCATCAATTTCAAGCATCAAGTCCAAGGAAAATGGTGGATAGTCCCCAACAGTATAGTTTATAAGGAAAATGAGCCGATATTGGACACAATGAGGTAGAGGAGAGTCGCTTTCTTTGGCCACCTTAGCAGACTGCCTGACTCAAAGACTCATTAAACAGCTCCTTGACTACCAAATGAAGAATTAAGATCCAAAACAAATGGATACAGGAAGTCATGTCACACATGAGGAACTTGAATATAAATGAAGAAATGATCCAGAGACGAGAAGAGAAGACCATCCTAAAGGAAAAGAGGATAACCCAACTGCCTTTCAGAGAGAGAAGACAGCCGAATGCAGCTGTAGCAGAGAGATTGAGAGCCACCAGGTCAAGGAATATGAAATTGATGTGGGAACGAAGAAAGCAACAGTGTGGTGCCACGGCTAACTCCTCAAGGAACGCATGTCCATGAGTGACTTGAGTGCTCCAGTTGGGGCGTAAAAAAACATTTAAAAAAATTAAAAAAATACTGTAATTCATACGTTGATTTAATTAACATCATTTACGGTAATTTATAGCGCTTAATATACGTATATTTTTTGTGATTTTAAACGATAGTTTGTTATTTAATTTACCCACATCCCGGAACGGATTTTAGAAAGATACGTGTCACAATACTTTCTATCCTTGTATGTAGAGTAATAGAAAGTAAAAAATCTGGTGTGAAACACTCGCAAAACTTTCTCTAGCCAATCCAAATAATTAACAATAAACCTAACATTAGAAATAAACAAAAAAACAAACCTCAATAAACATAACCTAATTTTCATCATGAGTGAAAGATGCAAAATGAAAATCAAACCTCAGTTTGGCTTAAAAATACGGAAAATCACTCTTTCACACTAAACTATTCTCAGTAGAGAATTATGTTCTAAATAAAAGTTGTAGATCTTTTAATTTTCTATAAATTTAATCTTATACACTTTTGTCTTAAAATGCATACTAAGGCCGAAATTTTAAAAAATCGATTTTTCACACGTTTTCGTCAGAAAAAAGCAGAAAATTGCTATTACCGCTAAACTAAGCGTTATACAAAAAAAAACGTTTGAAATAAAAGTTGTAGAATTTTGAATTCTCTAAAACTTTAATTATATAAATTTTTGCGGTGAAATGCATATTAAAGCCGCAATCTTAAAAAAAACCAATTTTTTTACGTGGAAACAGCCTCACCACGAATTTCAGCAAACATGGCGCCTACCCTATCTTGTAGAGCATAAACATTTTTGTAAACCAGGCGATTTTGAAAAAAATCGTAGGACCAGTTTTTGAGAAAATCGCAAAAAAGTGAAAAATTACACGAATAAACTACTACTTCCGGTTGACCGATTTTGATGAAAATGTTCGGGTCGGGTCCGGTAGTGGTATTAAACTTAAGTTTTAAGTTCGTACGATGTTCCGTTCTTGAGATATTCTGTTCACACACGCACGCACGCACGCGCACGCACACACACACACACACACACACACATACGCGCGCGCGCGCGCAGAGAGAGAGACCAATTGCTAAAAACATGTTTTTTGGGTTCAGGGGGTCTGAAAACGTGTAGATCCGGTGGAAACTCGATTTCAAAAAATCGACATGAAAACGATACTTTCCTTCCTATATATTCATATAGGCAAGAGAAAGTAAAAAGGTATAATTTTTAAAAACACCGGGTACTTAGTTTTTTTTATGCAAGACTTTTTTGTTGATTGCAATTTTACCACACATGCTACATCGTAAAATAATAACATCACACTATTCCTTAGTAACATTTTATTAAAGAAAAACATTTATTAATGCCAAGATATCATTTTACATAAAATTTCTAAGAAGACGAACAAATGAGTATAAATATTATACTACGGTATTTCCAATTACAAAAGACATAATTTTCGAAATATTTCTAATTTTTTTTTTTTTAATACAAAAAGGAATACTTCATTCGCAGTATGTCGCAGAAAACATAGCCATAGGGTGAGCAAAAAATAAAAATACTTTTCTCTCTCCTTATTACACTAATACACTACTACTTTCGGTTGACCGATTTTGATGAAAATGATCGTGTCGGGTCTTCTAGTAGTACCAAAGTTAAGTTTTAAGTTTCAACTTCGTACGGCCTTCGGGCCAGCCCAGTCAGTCAGCTGGTAGAAAGTCGCTATTATTGGTTAAGTAACACCGGTAGGGCAAACGAATTTTTATGGTGACCAGTTGATAGCCATCCATGAATAAACTCTACTGGGGGTCCCTGTTCAAACTCATGTCTAATCCACGTCAAAAAAAAATATAGCAAAAAGCAGCGATCAAATTGGGTAGTTGTCAACAATGTACAGTTCCCGATAACAAATAAAAGCTAAAACTTCGTACAATGTTTCGTTCTTGAGATAGTTTGTTCACACATACGCGCGTGCACACACACACAGTCCAATTGCTAAAACCATGGTTTTTGGGTTTTGAGGGGTCTGAAAACGAGTAGATCCTGTGAAAACTTTGTTTCCTAAAATCGACATGAAAACAATACTTTCCTTCCTATAAACATTCATATACGCAAGAGACTGCCCATACAGCCCATAACAGACAGGTGGAGTGTCAAATTTTTTACACTCAATCTGTTCGTTGTAGGGCTAAAATAAATAGTTCTGTTTGTTATCACATGGTCAGCCAATTAAATTACTGAATCATTTAAGAACAGAATCGAGGTAGAGGTGTAAAAGACACTAGTCAGAGTTATCTCCTCTGAAAGTAATGAATTTCATTATACAGCCAGACCCTGTGGTGAATGAAGTGAAGGTGTCATTTGCAGAGTGGAAAATAAATGCTTTTCAGAGGGCCCGGCATGCTGATAAGCTTACTTTTCTATTCAGTGAGAAAGGCATATGTAAACCACCTCACTCCTCGTTTTACGTAGTAAAACCTCTACAGGTTCAAACCAGCCTTCCGACTGATGACCTAAACAACAACAACAACAACAACAACAACATACGCAAGAGAAAGTAAAAAAAATCTGGTGTGAAACACTCACACAACTTTCTCTTGCCAATGCAAATAATTAACAATAAACCTAACATTAGTATTAAAACATTAGAAATGAACAAAAAAACTTACCTCAAAAAACATTAGTGAAATACGCAAAATTAAAATCGACCTCAGTTTAGCTTAAAAATACGGAAAATCGCTCATTCACGCTAAACTAGGCACTGTACAAAAAAATGCTTAAAATAAAAGTTTTAGATCTCTGAATTTCCTATAAATTTTATTTTATACACTTTTGTCGTAAAATGCATTCTAAGGCCGAAATCTTAAAAACAATCGATTTTTCACACGTTTTCGTGAGAAAAAAAAAGAAAATTTCTAATTACCGCTAAACTAAGCGTTATACAAAAAAATGTTTGAAATAAAAGTTGTAGAATTTTACATTCTCTACAACTTTTATTATATAACGTTTTGCGCTAAAATGCATATTAAAGCCACAATCTTAAAAAGAAAATGTTTTTACGTAAAAACAGCCTCACGCAGAATTTCAGCAAACATGGCGCCTACCCTATCTTGTAGAGAATAAAAAATTGAGTAAACCAGGCGATTTAAAAAAAAATCGTAGGACCAGTTTTTGAGAAAATCGCAAAAAAGTGAAAAATTATTCGAATAAACTACTACTTCCGGTTGACCGATTTTGATGAAAATGTTCGTGTCAGGTCCGGTAGTGGTATGTAACTTAAGTTTCAAGTTTCAAGTTCGTACGATGTTCCGTTCTTGAGATATTCTGTTCACACACAGACAGACACACACGCGCGCACACACACACACACACAGACCAATCGCTAAAAACATGTTTTTTGGGTTCAGGGGGTCTGAAAACGTATAGATCCGGTGAAAACTCGATTTCGAAAAATCGACATGAAAACAATACTTTCCTTCCTATATATTCATATAGGCAAGAGAAAGTAATAATGTGAAATGAGAGGATAGGGGTAAAATAGAAACCTCGACCAGAGAAATTGGTTTTTATTGTAACATACATTATTGTTAGCCTAATAATAGGCCTGTTCAGAAGACCGTTTATGCTTCTTTTAGCCTATCAGGCAGTAACAGGCATTACAAAAATACAGTGGTAATAAAAACAGACCGGAAATTGTGTTGTTCAACAAAGATTATTGTTATTATTCCTTCTAAGATGAGATGAGACGAAAAAAACATTTAACAATTTTTCTCACGAATTACCCACCACATTGTTACAACGTTATATGGGTATGCAATAACCATAGTAATAATTTAGAAAAAGATGAGGTATTAAAATGATTTTTGTTCATTCTCTATTTTGAAAATATATGATTGCTGGTATTATTTTAGTAGGCGTCTTGTTTTCACTTAATAGTTTATCATTAAATTCATTTTCACGCCACTTTAACCATATTGAGTCGAATGAAAAGTATTGTATTCGTGAAAAAATACTGTAAAACCTAAACTTAGATTCGTTAGGGATCTGTACATTCTAAATAACAAACCGACTTATTTTAAACTTACAAAAATTTTATTTATTGACACAATTTAATAGTTTACAATTAAGACTACTTAAAAATCTGATGTGAAACACGCACACGACTTTCTCTTACCAATGCAAATAATGAACCATATTATATAGCCTAACATTATTAAACAACGTAAAAATAAAATCTGGTGTGAAACACTCACACGACTTTCTCTTGCCAATGCAAATAATTCACAATATAACCTAACATTAGTAGTAAAACATTAAAAATAAACAAGAAAACTAACCTTATGAAACATTATCTTATTTTAATCATGAGTGAAAGACGCAAAATGAAAATCGACCTCAGTTTGGCTTAAAAATACGGAAAATTCCTCTTCCACGCTAAACTAGGCTTTGTAGAGAAACATGCTTAAAATAAAAGTTGTAGGCTAGATCTTTTAATTTCCTATAAATTTGATTATATACACTTTTGTTGTAAAATGCATAGGCCTACTAAGAAATCTTTTAAAAAAAATCGATTTTTCACACGTTTTCGTGAGAAAAAAACAGAAATTGCTAATTACCGCTAAACTAAGCATTATACAAAAAAATGTTGGACTCAAAAGTTGTAGGATTTTAAATTCTTTACAACTTTTATTATACATTTTTGCGCTAAAATGCATATTGAAGCCGGAATCTTAAGAAAAAAATCTTTTTACAAGAAAACAGCCTCCCCAAGAATTTCAGCAGACATGGCGAGAGACTTTCAGCCCCCAAGAATTTCCCAAGCTCCCCAAGAATTTCAGCGGACATGGCGAGAGAATTTCAGCAGACTATCTTGTAGAGCATAAAAAAATGTAGTAAATATGGCAATTTAAAAAAAAAACGTAGGACCAGTTTCTGAGAAAATCGCAAAAAAGTGAAAAATTTCACGAATAAACTACTTCCGGTTGACCGATTTTAATGAAAATGTTCGTGTCGGGTCCGGTAGTGATGTCTAACTTAAGCTTTAAGTTTCAAGTTCGTACAATGTTCCGTTTTTAAGATATTCTGTTCACACACACACACACAGCAATCCCTAAAAACATGTTTTTTTTTGGTCAGGGGATCTGAAAACGTGTAGATCCGGTAAAAACTCGATTCCAAAAAATCGACATAAAAACAATACTTTCCTTCCTAAATATTCATAAAGGCAAGAGAAACTAAAAAAAGCATATAAAAACCGAGTGTTGAAAATTCTGTTATTACCACAATATTTTCTCACGGTTTTATAATATATGCTTAAAAAATTAACAAAATATAAATCAACCTACGTAAAATGACAATCAAAACCAGTTTAAAAATACAACAATAATAAAAAAAACCATAAAGTAAAGGCGTTGTAATTTTGTCTGGAGATTGGCAGACAGAATAAATAACAAGATATAAACGATAGTTTCATTTATATTGCGGAAATGTCCACTCCGTACAATGCTGTGTGGTTACCAGACACACACATTGTTATTCATAATAAAAAGTTAACTTATAGAATAACTTATATTTAAAAAACGATTTCCTTCATTTACATTAATACGCCAACGCATCAGACATATGCTGAGTGAGCAGACAATGAACTTGTTCTTATAAGTATTATTTCATATTGCAGTGTATGCAATGCCATATGCACTGTCTCGTCTTTAATCCAATTGTGGTATAATTCTACTACAGCAAATAAAACGAGTTTACCAACGGTGCATATTAAAAATTGATGACCTCTTTATTTTATTTATTATTTATTACTTATTATTACTTACTAGCATGCCCCGTCGCGGCTTTGCACGCGAAAAATGGTGTAATCACTTTTTACTTTTCGTTTATCACTTCTTCGTTTATATCGAAGGCGAGATTCTCGTTGTTCCTCCGTTTCAAATGCTCTCGAAGTTGAAGCTTGGTCACGGTTTTGTAGAAGCGAGATTCTCGTTGTTCCTTAGTCTCAAATGCTCTCGAAGTTGAAGCTCGGTCGCGGTTTTGTAGAAGCGAGATTCTCGTTGTTCCTCAGTCTCAAATGCTCTCGAAGTTGAAGTTCGGTCGCGGTTTTGTAGAAGCGAGATTCTCGTTGTTCCTCCGTTTCAAATGCTCTCGAAGTTGAAGCTCCGTCGCGGTTTTGTAGAAGGCGAGATTCTCGTTGTTCCTCAGTCTCAAATGCTGTCGGAGTTGAAGCTCGGTCGCGATTTTGTAGAAGGCGAGATTCTGATTGTTCCTCTGTTTCAAATGCTCTCGAAGTTGAAGCTCGGTCGCAGTTTTGGGGATGGCGAGATTCTCGTTGTTCCTCCGTTTCAAATGCTCCCGAAGTTGAAGCTCGGTCGCGGTTTTGGAGAAGGCGAGATTCTCGTTGTTCCTCCGTTTCAAATGCTCTCGAAGTTGAAGCTCGGTCGCGGTTTTGTAGAAGCGAGATTCTCGTTGTTCCTCAGTCTCAAATGCTCTCGAAGTTGAAGCTCGGTCGCGGTTTTGTAGAAGCGAGATTCTCGTTGTTCCTCAGTCTCAAATGCTCTCGAAGTTGAAGTTCGGTCGCGGTTTTGTAGATGGCGAGATTCTCGTTGTTCCTTAGTCTCAAATGCTCTCGAAGTTGAAGCTCGGTCGCGGTTTTGTAGATGGCGAGATTCTCTTTGTTCCTCAGTCTCAAATGCTCTCGAAGTTGAAGTTCGGTCGCGGTTTTGTAGATGGCGAGATTCTCGTTGTTCCTCAGTCTCAAATGTTATCGAAGTTGAAGCTCGGTCGCGGTTTTGTAGATGGCGAGATTCTCGTTGTTCCTCAGTCTCAAATGTTCTCGAAGTTGAAGTTTGGTCGCGGTTTTGTAGATGGCGAGATTCTCGTTGTTCCTCAGTCTCAAATGCTCTCGAAGTTGAAGTTCGGTCGCGGTTTTGTAGAAGCGAGATTCTCGTTGTTCCTCAGTCTCAAATGCTCTCGAAGTTGAAGTTCGGTCGCGGTTTTGTAGATGGCGAGATTCTCGTTGTTCCTCCGTTTCAGCAGTTCTGTTATAAATTAAGTTCTGTTATGTTATAAAGTATTGCATGTTAATGCGCACTATAATTGATACGTTCAGTACGAGATGCAAGGAGGGAGTGAACTATTGCGCTCTTTTACGCATGCGCGCGTAATGTTTGTCAGGTACAATCTGACAACGCTGGCAAACGTTCTGATTGGTCTAAACGTGTTGAACATCAGAGCTCATCAACCGTGAAACGCATATAAGACAATAGTTACCGGTGTACTTAGATGGTTGTGGCTCAATTCACCATACTTTGTCAGGAATGGTCGGCCTGGATCTGTACAAGACTACACCTCATTTACACGTCATACCTTATTTTCACGTCATCATCATCGCATTGGGTCATGGGGTTGCTTATTGTTCTTAATTGAACAGATTGCATCAAACCCATATTCGAAATAATAATTAATCTACATGACTCACAAAATTGGTCTAAAGGTGAAGTTGCTGCCGCTAATCAACTGCTTAACAGCTAATTTTCAGATGCAAAAGTTCCGTGATTTAATTGGTACAATAGTATTGCTGTAATAGTAGAGCTGTTATACGGATTTGAATACTAGACAGTGGTTATAGGTGTAATTTGATGGTTTAGATGTAATTAACTATACTCTTTGAGTGTGTACAAGACTACACCAATTTACACGTCCTACGAGGTGTGGATATTAAATAACGAGACTGACGTTGTTAAAAAAAATTATTTTAATTTTATATATAACCACTTATTGTCACTTTCAATATACACTCCTTCTTTATCCCTTCAACGCTCCATTCGAATTTTTCATAGTTGGAAACAGTGCTGGAAGTCATCTTCAGTCAGCTCCTTCAGGACACGCGCCGCTTTCTCTTTTACAGCTTCCATAGACTAAAATCTTGTCCCTTTTAATGCAGATTTCACCTTAGGGAACAAGTAGAAGATAATAACATCTGATGAAACGTGGGTTTTTATTTATGATCCGGAAACAAAGCGCCAATCCATGCACAAGAAGACCCGAACTTCACCGATAGCCAAAAAAGCTCGAATGAGCAAGTCAAAATTTAAAGCAATATTCATTGTTTTTATTAATATTTGATTGTGTACCTTCACTGGGTTCCTGAAGATCAAACAATTAATCAATATTACTACCTTGAGGTACTTTCTAAACTTCTTCAAAGAGTAGAGATAAAACGCCCCGAAATGTGGAAGCACAAATCATGGGTTCTCCACCAAGACAATGCGCCAGCTCATTCCGCGTTATCTGTCAAGAGGTTCCTAGACAAGTACAGCATTTTAGTGTTATAACATCCACCTTATTCACCAGATCTTGCACCATGTGACTTCTACCTGTTCCGTAAGGTGAAATCTACGTTAAAAGGGACACGATTTGAGTTTTGGAAGCTGTGACAGAGAAAACGGCACGTGTCCTGAAGGAGTTGACAGAAGATGACTTCCAGCACTGTTTCCAACAATTAAAAATCTGGCGTGAAACACTCACACAACTTTCTCTTGCCAATGAAAATAATTAACAATAAACCTAACATTAGTATTAAAATATTAGAAATAAACAAAAACTAACCTCAAAAACATAACCTTATTTTAATCATGAGTGAATGATGCAAAATGACAATCGAACTCAGTTTGGCTTAAAAATACGGAAAATCACGCTTTCACGCTAAACTAGGCTCTGTAGAGAAAAATGCTCTAAACAAAAGTTGTAGATCTTTTAATTTTCTATAAATTTAATTATATACACTTTTGTCGTAAAATGCATACTAAGACCGAAATGTTTAAAAAATCGATTTTTTTCACGTTTTCGTGAGAAAAAAAAACAGAAAATCGCAAATTACCGCTAAACTAAGCGTTATACAAAAAAATGTTTGAAACAGAAGTTGTAGGTTTTTAAATTCTCTACAACTTTTATTATATAAGTTTTTGCGCTTAAATTTATATTAAAGCCGTAATCTTAAAAAAACAACGTTTTTACGTGAAAACAGCCTCACCGAGAATTTCAGCAAACATGGCGCCTACCCTATCTTGTAGAGAATAAAAAATTGAGTAAAATAGGCGATTTAAAAAAAAATCGTAGGACCAGTTTTTGAGAAAATCGCAAAAAAGTGAAAAATTATACGAATAAACTACTACTTCCGGTTGACCGATTTTGATGAAAATGTTCGTGTCGGGTCCGGTAGTGGTATGTAAATTAAGTTTCAAGTTTCAAGTTCATACGATGTTCCGTTCTTGAGATATTCTGTTCACACACAGACACACACACACACACACAGACACACACACACACACACACACACACACACACACACACACCAATCGCTAAAAACATGTTTTTTGGGTTCAGGGGGTCTGAAAACGTATAGATCCGGTGAAAACTCGATTTCGAAAAATCGACATGAAAACAATACTTTCCTTCCTATATATTCATATAGGCAAGAGAAAGTAAAAATTCGCATGTAGCGTTGTAGAGATAGAGAAGGAGTGTATATAGAAGGTGACAATAAGTGAATATGTATAAAATAAAAATAAAATATTTTACAACGTCAGTCTCGTTATTTAATAGCCACACCTCGTGCACATCATCCTCATCTCATTGCGTCATGGGGTTGGTGATTGTTCTAAATTGAAGAGAGGTAGTGACGTACACACGTTAGGGTTAAAAAACAAACAAATTTATAATAAAGGAATTACCATTTAATAAGAAAAGTCGACTGACTACAAACATTGATTTACAGATTAGGAAAAATTTCTTAAAACATTATGTTTGGAGTGTAGCATTATACGGAAGTGAAACGTGGGTGATAGGGGCTGTAGAACGGAAGAGGATAGAAGCTTTTGAAATGTGGTGTTATAGGAAAATGTTAAAGATTGGGTGGGTGGACAAAATAAGTAATTTAGAGGTTCTTAGGCGAGTGGATGAAAAAAGAAGTATATGGAAGCATCTTACCAAAAGAAGGGATAGGCTAGTGGGGCATATCCTAAGACATCCAGGTATTGGGCTATCAATAATGGAGGGTAACATTGAGGGAGTAAATTGTAGAGGAGGCAAAGATTAGAATATATAAAGCAAATTACAAAAGATGTAGGGTGTTACAGGTATGTAGATATGAAACGACTTGCGCAAGATAGAACAGGTTGGAGAACTGCATCAAACCAGTCGAGAGACTGATGATAAAAAAAAAAAAAGTCGGACGATTCACAAATAAATTGATAAATACAGTAGAATCTCGGTAGTCCGGCCGTGCAGTAGTCCGACACCTCCAGTAATCCGTCCCTCAAAATATTAGGCCTTAAAGTATGAAACCTCACCCAGGACAGATTTTGGTGAAAGATTTAAATTGAATTAGGGAAATCAACTCGACCTAATTACGGCGGATTTAATACAACATGTATGTTTAGGATTTGATTAAAGAAATGAATAAGCAGACCGTAATTATTGTTAAATGCAATAATTTTTGGCCTTTCATCCAAAACCCAGAACTGGGTCATACTCTATACTTCATGCTAAATTGACAACGAAACGTAATTCTCACAACACGAACACCCCCACACCGCACTAATCGATGTCGATAACCGATAATTATGTTCAGTAAAATTACTACAGAAGTACTCAGCAAACCTTTTTTAATTAGTTAATTTAATTTAAAATCTTGCCCATAACAGACAGGTGGAGTGTCAAATTATTTACACCCAATCTGTTCGTTGCAGGGCTAAAATGAAAAGTTCTGTTTCCTATCACATGGTCAGCCAATTAAATGACTGAATCATTTAAGAACAGAAGAGGTAGAGATGTAAAAGACACTAATCAGAGTTATCTCCTCTGAAAGTAATGATTTTCATTATACAGCCAGACCCTGTGGTAAAAGAAGTGAAAGTGTCATTTGCAGAGTGGAGTATGTGCTTTTCAGAGGGCCCGGCATGCTGATAAGCATACTTTTCTACTCAGTGAGGAAGGCAATTATAAACCACCTCACTCCTCGTTTTACTTATAAAAGCCTCTAAAGGTTCAAACCAGCCTTTTGGCTGATGACCTAAACAACAACAATTTAAAATCACATAGAAATCAATGCATATTCATTTTTTGTTTAAATTTATAATTTATAGTTCCAAAATTCCAACACATCCATTAATCCGGCATTTTCAGTAATCCGGCACCCTCTCGGTCCCGAATCGGCCGGACTACTGAGATTCTAATGTAAATTAAAATAAAAAATCTGGTGTGAAACACTCACACAACTTTCTCTTGCCAATGCAAATAATTAACAATAAACCTAACATTAGTATTAAAACATTAGAAATGAACAAAAACTAACCTCAAAAACATAACCTTATTTTAATCATGAGTGAATGACGCAAAATGACAATCGAACTCAGTTTGGCTTAAAAATACGGAAAATCACGTTTTCACGCTAAACTAGGCTCTGTAGAGAAAAATGCTCTAAACAAAAGTTGTAGATCTTTTAATTTTCTATAAATTTAATTATATACACTTTTGTCGTAAAATGCATACTAAGACCGAAATGTTAAAAAAATCGATTTTTCTCACGTTTTCGTGAGAAAAAAAACAGAAAATCGCAAATTACCGCTAAACTAAGCGTTATACAAAAAAATGTTTGAAACAGAAGTTGTAGGTCTTTAAATTCTCTACAACTTTTAATATATAAGTTTTTGCGCTAAAATTTATATTTGAGCCGTAATCTTAAAAAAACAACGTTTTTACGTGAAACAGCCTTAAGCAGAATTTCAGCAAACATGGCGCCTACCCTATCTTGTAGAGAATAAAAAATTGAGTAAAATAGGCGATTTTAAAAAAAATCGTAGGACCAGTTTTTGAGAAAATCGCACAAAAACTGAAAAATTATACGAATAAACTACTACTTCCGGTTGACCGATTTTGATGAAAATGTTCATGTCGCGTCCGGTAGTGGTATGTAACTTAAGTTTCAAGTTTCAAGTTCGTACAATGTTCCGTTCTTGAGATATTCTGTTCACACACAGACAGACACACACACCACACACACACACACACACACTCACACACACACACACACACACAGAGACCAATCGCTAAAAACATGTTTTTTGGGTTCAGGGGGTCTGAAAACGTATAGATCCGGTGAAAACTCGATTTCGAAAAATCGACATGAAAACAATACTTTCCTTCCTATATATTCATTTAGGCAAGAGAAAGAAAAAAAACTAACCAACAGAGAGGGCGATAAGTTGTTAACAAACAAGACCTTGACAGACGACAAGTTTCGTACTACTATAATTAAATTTAATGCTTGACTTGAGTTGGTGAGGTGTACGAATGAATCCGTGGCATTTAAGCCATTTAAGGTAATGAAAGAAGAAGTGAAAAGGCCTTTAAAAGAAGCCTAAATTGTAAATTTAATAACAGTTCTTCTACGCTCCGCTCCATCTTTAGTGGGACGACAAATAAAATGTTCTAACTCGAGTCTGTATCGCATCTTGACTCTTCCTAATATAGAATAATATCATAAGCGTATTTCAAGTTTGTTTTTTAGTTCATATTTCGTTCTCCTGCCCATAACAGACAGGCGGAGTGTCAAATTATTTACACTCAATCTGTTCGTTGCAAAGCAAAAATAAATAGTTCTGTTTCTTATCACATGGTCAGTTAATTAAATGACTGAATCATTTAAGAACAGAAGAGGTAGAGGTGTAAAAGATACTAGTCAGAGTTAGCTTCTCTGAAAGTAATGAATTTCACTATACAGCCGGACCCTGTGGTGAATGGAGTGAAGTTGTCATTTCCAGAGTGGAAAATATGTGCTTTTCAAAGGGCTCGGCATGCTGATAAGTGTACTTTTCCACTCAGTGAGGAAGTTATTGGTAAACCACCTCACTCCTCGTTTTACTTAGTAAAACCTTTAGAGGTTCAAACCAGCCTTTCGGCTATTGACCTAAACAACAACAATTCGTTCTCATAAACCTTTAAATCTCCGTTAATCTTAGGTGCTTCGTTTATTCGGACATGAATTGATCGGTACTGTTTAGAAAGACTAAAAAGTCTGGTGTGAAACACTTAAATACTTATTCTGTTACTTATGTACTAAATAATTTTAACAATATGATCTATTTTTACTTTCTCTTGCCTGTATGAATATATATGAAGGAAAGTAGGCCTATTGTTTTCATGTCGATTTTTCGAAATCGAGTTTTCACCGGATCTACACGTTTTCAGACCCCCTGAACCCAACAAAACATGTTTTTAGCGATTGGTGTGTGCGTGCGTGCGTGCGTGCGTGTGTGTGTGTGTACGCGCGCGCGCGCGCGCGCGCGTACAGAATATCTCAAGACTGGTCTTTTCTCAAAAACTGGTCTTACGATTTTTTAAAAAATCGCCTGGTTTACTAATTTTTTTTATGCTCTACATGAACAGGTAGGCACCATGTTTGCTGAAATTCTTGGGGAGGCTGTTTTCACGTAAAAATTTAATTTTTTTAAGATTTCGGCTTTAATATGCATTTTAGCGCAAAAATTTATATAATAAAAGATGTAGAGAATTTAAAATACACTACAACTTTTATTTCAAACATTTTGTTTGTATAACGCTTTTTTAGTGGTAATTAGCGATTTTCTGTTTTTTTCTCACGAAAACATGTGAAAAATCGATTTTTTTAAGATTTCGGGCTTAGTATGCATTTAACGACAGAAGTGTATAATCAAATTCATAGTAAATTAAAAGATCTACAACTTTTATTTAAAGCATTTTTCTCTACAGTCTACAGTCAGTTTCTCTACAGCCTAGTTTAGCGTGAAAGAGTGATTTTCCGTATTTTTAAGCTAAACTGAGGTTGATTTTCATTTTGCGTCTTTCACTCATGATTAAAATTAGGTCATGTTTATTGAGGTTAGTTTTTGTTTATTTCTAATGTTTTGTTAATAATGTTAGGTTTATTGTTATAATTATTCGCATTGGCAAGAGAAAGTAGTGTGAGTGTTTAACACAAGATTTTTTAGTTCATAATTCCTTCTTATAAACCTTTAAATCTCCGTTAATCTTTTAGGTGCTCCGTTTATTCGGACATAAACTAATCAATACTGTTTAGAAAGACTAAAATAAAAAAGTCTGGTGTGAAACACATACATGACATTCTGTTATCAATGTAATAAATAATTTTAACAATATGATCTATTTTTACTTTCTCTTGCCTGTATGAATATATAGGTAGCAAAGTATTGTTTTCATGTCGATTTTTCAAAATCGAGTTTTCACACGACCTATACGTTTTCAGACCCCTGAATCCAAAAAAAACATGTTTTTAGCGATTAGTCTGTGTGTGTGTGTGTGTGTGTGTGTGTGTGTGTGTGTGTGTGTGTGTGTGTGTGTGTGTGTGTGTGTGTGTGTGTGTGTGTGTGTGTGTGTGTGTGTGTGTGTGTGTGTGTGCAGAATATCTCAAGAACGGAATATCGTGCGAACTTAAAACTTAAGTTACATACCGCTACCGGACCCAACACAAAAACTTTCATCAAAATCGGTCAACCGGAAGTAGCAATTCGTGTAATTTTTTACTTTTTTGCGATTTTCTCAAAAACTGGTATGACGATTTTTTTTTTAAATGGCCTGGTTTACTAAATTTTTTATGCTCTTCAAGATAGGGTAGGCGTAATGTTTGCTGAAATTCTTGATGAGGCTGTTTTCACGTAAAAAAATTGTTTTTTTAAGATTACAGCTTTAATATGCATTTTTAGCACAAAAATTTACGTAATTAAAGTTGTAGAGAACTTAAAATTCTAAAACTTTTAATTCAAACATTTTTTTGTATAACGCTTAGTTTAGCGGTAATTAGCGATTTTCTGTTTTTTACGAAAACGTGTAAAAAATCATTTTTTTAAAGATTTCAGCCTCAGCATGCATTTTACGACAAAAGTGTACATAATCAAATTTACAGAAAATTGAAAGATCTATAACTTTTATTTAAAACATTTTTCTCTACAGAATCTAGTTTAGCATGAAAGAGTGATTTTCCTTATTTTCAAGCCAAACTGAGGTCGATTTTCATTTTGCATCTTTCACTTATGATTAAAATTAAGTTATATTTATTGAGGTTAGTTTTTTGGTTTATTTCTAATGTTTTATTATTAATGTTAGGTTATATTGTTAATTATTTGCATTGGCAAGAGAAAGTTGCGTAAGTGTTTCACACCATATTTTTTAATCAAAGATTATGGCAATCAAGGAAAGATGGCCGGTTCGGTCAAAAATTATACGTGGTAATCGAAATATAGAACAAGTTAAAGATTTTAAATATTTAGGTGACAAGATTTCCTACGACAAAGATGATGACGTGAGTGAAAAACTGGTAAAATTCAGCGCTGTATGAGGTTCTTATTCGCAGGACAATAGGAAAGAAAACGAAACAGGACACCCAAATGAAATTTTTATACATACAAAAATCTGGTGTGAAACACACAAAACTTTCTCTTGCCAGTGCAAATAGTTAACAATAAACCTAACATTAGTATAAAACATAGAATTAGGTTATGTTTATTGAGGTTAGTTTTTTGTTTATTTCTAATCATATATGAAAGACGTAAAATGAAAATCGATCTCAGTTTGCCTTAAAAATAAGGAAAATACTTCTTTCACGCTAAACTAGGAAATTAAATTTTATATGAAATAAAATGAAGTTTTATACAGCAATGGTTGTACCACTAATAACATATGGGTGTCATTACAGAGGAATGAATCTCCTATTGAGGCTATTGAAATGAGATTTTTGTGGGGAGTCAAAGGTTGTACCCGGTTAGATAGAGTACAGATATCAGATGAATTGATGTCCCATAGCCGAGCGAGTGAGAGGGAGATATGTGGCAAAACTACGCATGCGCCTGTAGGTCTTTACCGCTATAATCCAAATCTGAAAACATACTACAGTCGTTATCTTGCTCGTTAGTTCACTGCGTACATAAACGCTTGCTCACAACAATGAGTAAAATTAAAGACTACTAGGTGAACCTATGCAGGAAAACCTGCAAAAAAGTGTAAATTTGTTTTTATAGAACGTCTCCTGCTTCTCGGCCTTTCCCTTAATGGATGACTATCTATTAATTTCCTAATGAATGGCAATAGTTTCTAAAAAGAATCGAAAAAATCTGGTGTGAAACACTCACACAACTTTCTCTTGCCAATGCAAATAATTTACAATATAATTTAACATTAGTAATAAAATATTAGAAATAAACAAAAAACTAACCTCAATAAACATAACCTTATTTTAATCATGAGTGAAACACTCAAAATGAAAATCAACCTCAGTCTGGCTTAAAAATACGGAAAATCACTATTTCACGCTAAACTAGGCTCTGTAGAGAAAAATACGGTAAATAAAAGTTGTAGATCTTTAAATTTCCTATAAATTTGGTTATATACACTTTTGTCGTAAAATGCATACTAAGGCCAAAATCTTAAAAAAATCGATTTTTCACACGTTTTCGTGAGAAAAAAATCAGAAAATCGCTAATTACTGCTAAACTAAGCGTCATACAAAAAAATGTTTGAAACAGAAGTTGTAGGTTTTTAAATTCTCTACAACTTTTATTATATAAGTTTTTGCGCTAAAATTTATATTATAGCCGTAATCTTAAAAAAACAACGTTTTTACGTGAAAACAGCCTCACCGAGAATTTCAGCAAACATGGCGCCTACCCTATCTTGTAGAGAATAAAAAATTGAGTAACATAGGCGATTTTTAAAAAAATCGTAGGGCCAGTTTTTGAGAAAATCGCAAAAAAGTGAAAAATTATACGAATAAACTACTACTTCCGGTTGACCGATTTTGATGAAAATGTTCGTGTCGCGTCCGGTAGTGGTATGTAACTTAAGTTTCAAGTTTCAAGTCCGTACGATGTTCCGTTCTTGAGATATTCTGTTCACATACACACACACACACACAGACCAATCGCTAAAAACATGTTTTTTGGGTTCAGGGGGTCTGAAAACGTATAGATCCGGTGAAAACTCGATTTCGAAAAATCGACATGAAAACAATACTTTCCTTCCTATATATTCATATAGGCAAGAGAAAGTAAAAATACAATAGCTCTGGAAAGAGCTGTTCAAACAAGAGGAAATTATAGCAGAACTTACTGTACACTATTTAAAGTAACAACCACGCTGGTACGTTCTAAGCAGAGTGTCACTGCTCAGTATTCGGTTTTTTCTCTATGTTAATTTCACCGCGTTCCCGCCTCCTTGATTTCTTCGGTGTTCGTCGTCGTTGGACCACGACCATATGTTTAGTTGCTATAGCAACCAATTTTACGTTCTCTTGCCTATATGAATATATAGGAAGGAAAGTATTGTTTTCATGTCGATTTTAAGAAATCGAGTTTTCACCGGATCTATACGTTTTCAGACCTCCTGAACCCAAAAAACATGTTTTTAGCGATTGGTGTGTGTGTGTGTGAACAAAATATCTCAAGAACGGAACATCGTACGAACTTGAAACTTGAAACCTAAGTTAAGTACCACTACCGGACTCGACACGAACATTTTCATCAAAATCGGTCAACCGGAAGTGGTAGTTTATTCGTATAATTTTTCACTTTTTTGCGATTTTCTCAAAAACTGGTCATACGATTTTTTCTAAAATCACCTGGTTTACTACACTTTTTATGCTCTACAAGATAGGGTAGGCGCCATGTTTGCTGAAATTCTGCGTGAGGCTGTTTTTACTTAAAAACATTTTATTTTTAATATTGCGGCTTTAATATGCATTTTAGCGCAAAACGTTATATAATAAAAGTTGTAGAGAATGTAAAATTCTACAACTTTCATTTCAAACATTTTTTTGTATAACGCTTAGTTTAGCGATAATTTGCGATTTTCTGTTTTTTTTTCTCACGAAAACGTGAGAAAAATCGATTTTTTTAACATTTCGGTCTTAGTATGCATTTTACGACAAAAGTGTATATAATTAAATTTATAGAAAATTAAAAGATCTACAACTTTTGTTTAAAGCATTTTTCTCTACAGAGCCTAGTTTAGCGTGAAAGCGTGATTTTCCGTATTTTTAGGCCAAACTGAGTTCGATTGTCATTTTGCGTCATTCACTCATGATTAAAATAAGGTTATGTTTTTGAGGTTATTTTATTGTTTATTTCTAATATTTTATTAATAATGTTAGGTTTATTATTAATTATTTGCATTGGCAAGAGAAAGTTGGGTGTTTCACACCAGATTTTTCTCTATGTTAGTTTCACCGCGTTCCCGCCTCCTTGATTTCTTCGGTGTTCGTCGTCGTTGGACCACGACCATATGTTTAGTTGCTATAGCAACCAATTTTTATTTTGTGTTGTTCATTGTTGCGGGCGGCGTCGTTCTTCTCTTCTCATTCTCTTCAAGTCTACTTACGAGCATTGTGGTGGTTCTACGGCGATTGCGTTTTCTCTCAAGTAAGTAATTCATTAATCATTCTTTTATATAGTCACTACTAATGCGTTGGTATACTGTAGTTCGTTGAACTTGCCCTCTTCAACCTGAAATAGCTGTGCAAGATGTGGGAGGGATAGATAGAGAAAGAAAGAGATATATGCGTACGGTAGTACTGCATTCGGTACGCATTGCTTACCGTATCTCGTTCTTGTTAACTTCACGTATTTTAGACCTCCTGTTTTACGGTCTTAAATCAAAATATATGATTTTAATTACTTTTCTGCAAATCTACTTAAACAGGGGATTCATTTGAGCCTACTTCGGGGGAAAATTGGTGAAGGTTTAGGTGGTTAAAATCGTGTTGAAAAAGAACTTGCTCGCTATTAATATATATAGGGTGATTCAAAAAGAGCGCCGGTTTTGATATATCAAATTAAGAGATTTATTTTATTGAAAAACTGAAAATAAATACATCAACAAGTTCATCTTACCTTCCGATTTCATGTATGAAAAATGATGTCATGCATGTGTCCTCCTCTACTGCGCTGGCACGCATTAACTCTGTCCATGAAATTGGATATTACTGTACGACAAGTTTCGACTTCCATTTGCCCGATAACCTGTCGAATTTCCTCCTTCAAGTCATTGATGTTTCGGGGTTTATTGGCATACACCAATGACTTCAGATGACCCCAAAGAGGAAAGTCACAAGGCGTCAAGTCACACGACCTTGGTGGCCATTGATGGTCGGAATTACGAGAAATGATGCGATCCTGGAACCGTTCACGGAGCAACAACATTGTTTCTCGTGCAGCGTGACAGGTGGCACCATCCTGCTGAAACCACAACTCGTCAATGTCCATTCCATCCAAATGACGCCACAAAAACTCCCTAATCATCGTACGGTATCGGTCTCCATTTACTGTCACGGCTTGTCCTTCTTGATTTTCAAAAAAGTAAGGGCCGATGACACCGCCCGACCAAAAGCCGCACCAAACTGTCACTCGCTGTGCATACAAGAGAAACTACAACTGAATCGTCAATCGGAATGTTCTCCAAAATAGAAATGAAGTCAAACAATGTTGCCAACCGATAAACAAAAATTTACCAGCCGTTTAAAAACCGGCGCTCTTTTTGAATCACCCTTTAGATGTTATTGGAACGGCGCGTATGGCTTGTGCGAGTGAGAGCGTTATGCATTCTCTCACTCCCACGGCCAGGGGACATTAGTTCATCTGAATACTGTACGTAACAAAGCTATATGAGAAGAGTTAAATGTTCAGACACTGTGTGAAACACTAATAATATAAAAGAGAAACTGGTCCAACCATTTACTTCGCAAGCCAGCACACAGACTTCATCTGCGAGCATGGAAATATAAACCTAGAGGGAAGCGAGGCTTAGGAATACCTAAACAGAGATGGATGTCGTAACAGGCCTTTGATCCTAATCCTTGAGATATGATGATGATGATGATGATGTTGTTATGTCCGGTCCCCCAGTGGTACCTAAGTTAAGTTTCAAGTTCCAACTTTGTACTTCACTGAGTGGAGTACCATCGGTAGTATCATTCTCTTGGGGCACCCTATAACTCCTTAGTAAATCCAAAAATTTAAGAATTATTTCTCAACGGGGTTAAACCAGCCATTTTTTATATCACTGTAACAAAAACAATGAAACAAAACAAACAAAAATAGTCAAGTCACACGACCTGGTACGATATTGTTTATTTTACGACAAAGAATGACCTCATTAAATAAATAAATAGGGTCAAAAGGTCACGTGTGTGTTGGACTGTGAAAAGAAGGGGTGAGTTGGTGGTCAGAATGTAGGGCAGGGTTGGTGTCAAAATAGATTATTTATGTAGTTGTCTTTTACTGGCAAAAAAAAATCGTGTTTTATGTACACGGATTACGTTTTTTTTTTGTTTTGTTTTACTTTTACGTAAAAGAAGCAAGCAGAATATTTTCATTGTTAAAGAGTGGAATAGACAAGGGGTTGGGGGTTAGGGGGGTTGGTTTATAAGGTTGGCGTTTTGTTGAATGACGAACGAAGACGTGAACAGAGTTCTACCTCTCAAGTGTAAAGTGTAAAGTGAGGGGATGAAATATTCATGGATTTCGTGAAATGTTAAAGGTCTCCCAACCACCCTTAATACTTAACTCACCCCCTCTTTACCCCCCCCCCCCCAACAACTCTTCGCTTCTATTATATTCTATTCTCACTTAACGCTTTTCATGTGGCCTAAAACACACACACACACACACACACACACACACACACACACACACACACACACACACACACACATACAAAGCAAGAATGTGTTCCGTGAAATGCTTTAGTTAATAGATAAACAATGAAGGCCGTCGTTTATGTATTTAGTTTCCATTGTATTCGTGCCTACCAAATTTTAACTCGAAAAGTTTTCCTTCAATTAATTTATCCGTTCCCTAACACAATTATTGCATTAAAATTAAGAGTAGTTTATTGTTTTTCCCGATTTCACTCCGCTCGTCATTATTTCTAGGAACACTTGAACAAATCCCCTTAACAGGTAGGTAGAGTTTTAAATTATTTGCACTCGATCTGCTAGATCCAGAGCTACAAAACATCTGGTGTGAAACACTCACACAACTTTCTCTTGCCAAGGCAAATAATGAACAATAAAACCAAAAATTTGTAATAAAACATTAGAAATAAACAAAAAAAAACCTTAAAACACATGACCCACCGGGTTGGTCTAGAGGTAAAGTCGTCGCCAAAATCAGCTGTTTAACAGCTGATTTTCGGAGACGAAGGTTCCTGGTTCAAATCCTAGTAAAGGTAGTTACTTTTATAAGGATTTGAATACTAGACTGTGGTTACCGGTGTACTTTGATGGTTGGGGTTTAATTAACCATACTATCTCAGGAATGGTCGGCCTGAGTCTGTACAAGACTACACCTCATTTACACGTCATACACATCATCCTCATCTCATTGGGTCATGGGGTTGCTTATTGTTCTAAATTGAACAGATTGCAACGTACACAAATTAGGAATAAAATTTTAAAAAAAACACACAACCTAATTTTAATCTTTATTTTTTTTATTTATTTGTTTTTTTTTGGTTTAACGTCCGACTGTTCTGCAATTACTGCTAATGCAGATGGTGAAGGAGGAGATGATTTTTTTTTGTAACGTATGAAAATATGCCGTGCCTGAATGGGATTCGAACCCAAGACAGCATCATGAGAAGCGAGAACGTTAACAACTACACCAATGCGGCCGGCAAGTTAATCGGTAATTATAATCATGAGTGAAAGATGTAAAATTAAAAAAACCTTAGTTTGGCTTAAGTATACGGAAAATCACTGTTTCACGATAAACTAGACTCTGTAGAGAAAAATGATCAGAATAAAATTCATTGGTAGATCTTTTAATTTCCTATAAATTAGATTAATACACTTTTATCGTAAAATGCATACTAAGGCCAAAATCTTAAAAAATCCATTCATTTTACAGATTTTCATGGAAAAAAAACAGAAAATCATTACTTACCGCTAAAATAAGCGTTAGACAAAGAAAAAGTTTACAATAAAAGTTGTACGTTTTAAAAGTTTTATAAAACAACTTTGATAGTATACACTTTTTCCCTAAAATACATATTTAGGCCACATCTTAAAAAAACATTTTTTTCTACAAAATCACACCCTTCCTAAGAATTTCAGTAGACATGGCGAGGATCCCTATCATGTAGAGGATAAAAAATGTAGTAAATGAGGCAATTTTTAAAAAAAATCATATAAGCTGTTTTTGAGAAAATTGCAAAGAGTCAAAATTACACGAATAAACTACTAGTTCCGGTATACCGATTTTGATGAAAATATTCGTGTCGGGTCCTCTAGTAGTACCTAACTTAAGTTTCAAGTTTCAACTTCGTACGATATTCCGTTCTTGAAATATTTTGCTCACACACGCGAGCGCACATACAAACACAGACCAATCGCTAAAACATGTTTTTTGGGGTTCAGGGGGTCTAAAAACGTGTAGCCTATATCCGGTGAGAAATCGATTTCGAAAAGCCGACACGGGAGTTCGAATTCCCACACTAACTTTAAAATTTTATTTTATATCTTTGATAAATAACTTTTATCAAAAAATCTGGTCTGAAACGCTCACACAATTTTGTCTTGCCAACGCAAATAATGAACAATATAACCTAACATTAGTAATAAAACATTAGAAATAAACAAAAAACTAACCTCAAAAAACATAACCTTATTTTAATCATGAGTGAAAGACTCAAAATGAAAATCGACCTCATTTTGGCTTAAAAATACGGATAATCACTCTTTCACGCTAAACTAGGCTCTGTAGAGAAAAATGATCTAAAAATAAGTTGTAAATCTTTTAATTTTCTATAAATTTGATTATATACATTTTTGTCGTAAAATGCATACTAAGGCCGAAATCTTAAAATAATCGATTTTTCGCACGTTTTCGTGAGAAAAAAAATAGGAAATCGCTAATTACCGCTAAACTAAGCGTTATACAAAACAATGTTTGAAATAAAAGTTGTAGAATTTTAAATTCTCTACAACTTTATTATATAAATTTTTGCGCTATAATACATATTAAAGCCGTAATCTTAAAAAAACCAATTTTTTTACGTAAAAACAGCTGCACCAAGAATTTCAGCAAACATGGCGCCTACCCTATCTTTTAGAGCATAACAAATTTTAGTAAACCAGACGATTTTTAAAAAAATTCGTAGGACCAGTTTTTGAGAAATCGCAAAAAAGTGAAAAATTACACGAATAAACTACTACTTCCGTTTGACCGATTTTGATGAAAATGTTCGTGTCGGGTCCGGTAGTGGTATGTAACTTAAGTTTCAAGTTTCAAGTTCGTACGATGTTCCGTTCTGGAGATATTCTGTTGACTCACACTCACACACACGCGCGCGCGCGCGCACACAGACCAATCGCTAAAAACATGTTTTTTGGGTTCAGGGGGTCTGAAAACGTGTAGATCCGGTGAAAACACGATTTCGAAAAATCGACATGAAAACAATACTTTCCTTCCTATATACGAGTATTATAAATGCAGACAAGAGAAAGTAAAATAAGTATTAAAAATAATTTGTTAACTTAATACATCCAATCTGATTACTTGTCAATCAAAATGTAAAAAGTATTTCTGTTAACTTTTTATATACCTATTATAAGATATTCGAGATGGGTTGTTGTAGTCAGATTTAGAAGTCTTTCAGTAACTTTTCATGGTTGTTAAATGAAGCATTGTTATAATTGCGTGACGTTTACTATACGAAAATAAAATTAAATAAAAAACATTTTATGAATTAAAAATTGCAATTAATTCGAAATGTTTTTCATTATTTTAATTAAAATGTCAATGAAAATTAACAAAAAAAAAATTAATCAGTGTCAGATTTTAATCCACGACTCTCGTATGATAATTTTTTTTTTGTTTTTTTTTTTTTTAAACTTATTTATTTACAATCAGCCTTACAATGTGGCATTAAGCAAATCATTTTACAAGAACTAAACTTACGTGAGTGAAGTAGACAGCCTTTGCTCTCACTTCAACTAAATAAAATTAGAAAATAAAGTTAATAAAAACTAAGAAATGTTGTAAAGTTACAAAATTAACAAAAACAATGTAAATGAAGTAAACAAAAAAAATGAAGTAAACAATGCAAAAGAAGTTAACAATAAAAAAGTAAAATAAATAAAATTTTGAAATTTCACTTTAGATTAAAAAGTGTGATGAGGATGAGTGGTGAATTTAACTTGGTGTATGTATTAAAATCGTTGGTCTAAGTCGAGGATGTGATGTCTTTTGAGGCGCTTCGTTTCCTCACTGTTGTCCAGTAAATTTAATGCCAGGTGGTTCTGGTGATTGTTTAATCTTAGCTGGTACCGGAGGCTCAGCTCTCTTATATATGATAATATGAAACGTAAAATTTAAAGTGACGTCAAAACGCACACGGCTACTGAACAGATATCAACATACGCGAAATTTTTCTTGTCAATATCGATTAAAAATTTTTCTAATGAAATTTTTCATGAATTAAATTAAATTGAATTAAATTTTTTATGTCTATATCGAAATCGATTAACATTTTGTCATTATTTTATTAATAATTAAATCATTAGGTATTAAAATCTTTTGTAGACTCATTTTGATTCCCTTTCCTAACGACTGGAGTAATAAAAGTAAAATTACATTCATGTAATTAGACAACGGACCCGCCCGTTGGGGTAGTAGTTAGCGCAACTGGTTTCTACGCCGGAGTCCCGGGTTCGATTCCCGATCAGGTCTCGGATTTTTTCATCACTCATTTTAATAATTATCAACATTATCCATCGTCTGAATTAGCAGAAGTTGCCAAACAGTTAGACGTAAAAAAGAAAAACAAAATTAATTAGATTAATGTTGACAGTACATTGTCCAATGGTAAAAAAATTCCCTATAAAATTCCCCCTAAATTTCATGAGGTTGCAATTATTCAGTAAAATTGTTCACCGAGCGACCAGGTGTTCCTTAACACGATGTCGCCATCATAGAGCTTCTCAGCCCTCTCAACCAGGATTCAGGATTCTGTCCAATGGTAATTTCTCTATACGTCAAATTTGTTGGGAACCATAGTAAATATATTATTACTAACACTCCCGATCGCGGCTTCGCACGCGAAACATATATAATCAATTTTTACTTTCTCTTGCCTACATGAATATATAGGAAGGAAAGTATTGTTTTCATGTCGATTTTTCGAAATCGAGTTTTCACCGGATCTATACGTTTTCAGACCCCCTGAACCCAAAAAACTTGTTTTTAGCGATTGGTCTGTGTGTGAGTGTCTGTGTGTGTGTGTGTGAACAGAATATCTCAAGAACGGAACATCGTACGAACTTGAAACTTAAGTTACATATCACTACCGGACCCGACACGAACATTTTCATCAAAATCGGTCAACCGGAAGTAGTAGTTTATTCGTATAATTTTTCACTTTTTTGCGATTTTCTCAAAAACTAGTCCTACGATTTTTTTAAAAATCAACTGGTTTACTACATTTTTTATGCTCTACAATATAGGGTAGGCGCCATGTTTGCTGAAATTCTGCTTGAGGCTGTTTTTACGTAAAAACATTTTCTTTTTAAGATTGCGGCTTTAATATGCATTTTAGCGCAAAACGTTATATAATAAAAGTTGTAGAGAATTTAAAAACCTGCAACTTTTATTTAAAACATTTTTTTGTATACCGCTTAGTTTAGCGGTAATTAGCTATTTTCTGTTTTTTTCTCACGAAAACGTGTGAAAAATCGATTTTTTAAAGATTTCGGCCTTAGAATGCATTTTACGACAAAAATGTATTTAATAAAATTTATAGAAAATTAAAAGATCTACAACTTTTATTTCAAGCATTTTTCTCTACAGAGCCTAGTTGAGCGTGAAAGATTGATTTCCCGTATTTCTAAGCCAAACTGAGGTTGATTTTCATTTTGCGTATTTCACTCATGATTAAAATTAGGTTATGTTTATTGAGGTTAGTTTTTTGTTTATTTCTAATGTTTTATTACCAATGTTAGGTTATATTGTTAAATATTTGCATTGGCAAGAGAAAGTTGTGGGAGTGTTTCACACCAGATTTTTTAAAAATAAATATGTAACAGAATTTGTGTAGCTGCTAGATTGACCGAACACTCCAACGCGCAAACACACACACACACAGCACACACGCAAACACAAAGTTCTGATGAATTTCCCTGCGTACGTTTCTCGCTATTATTTATACGTATGTACTGTACTTCAACAATAGTACAGACACGCACACACACACACAAAACGACGTTTTGATGATTGATGACTTTCCCCGCGTACGTCTCTTCCATCATCAAACCCCCCTCATCTACTTCAACAGCAATAGACTAAGTACTCACATACGAACACACACATCTATGAATTAGTAATAAAACATTAGAAGTAAACAAAAAAAAATAACTTTATTTTAATCATGAGTGAATGATGCAAAATGAAAACCAACCTTTATTTGGCTTATTAATACGGAAAATCACTATTTCACGATAACTAATCTCCTTAGAGAAAAATGCTAACAATAAAAGTTGTAGATCTTTTAATTTCCGATAATTTGATTATACTCTTTTGTCGTGAAATAAATACCACTGCCGAAATCTTCAAAAAATACATTTTTTACAAACTTCATGAAAAAAAACCCAGAAAATTACCACTAAACAAAGCGTTATGCATAGAAATGTTTGGAATAAAAGTTATAAATTTTTAAATTGTCTACAACTTTATACGCCTTGAAATGCATGTTAAGGCCGTTATCTTAAAATTATTTCTACGAGAGCACAGCCTCCCCAAGAATTTCAGCAGACATAGCGCCTACCCTATCCTGTAGAGCATACAAAATTTAGTAAATGCGATTTTTAAAAAAATCGCAAAAGCCGTTTTTGAAAAAATTGCAAAAAAGTGAAAAATTACACGGATAAACTACTACTTTCGGTTGACCGATTTTGATGAAAATGTTTGTGTCGGGTCCTCTAGTATTACCTAACTTAAATTTCAAGTTTCAACTTAGTACGATTTTCCGTTCTTGAGATTTTGCTCACACACACAGACCAATCGCTAAAAACATGTTTTTTGAGGTTCAGGGGTCTGAAAACGTATATATTCGGTGAAAAATCGAAATGAAAACAATACTTTCCTTCCAATATATTCATATAGGGCAAGAGAAAGTAAAAATGCAGATATATAACGGGTGATTCAAAAAGAGCGCCGGTTTTTAAACGGCTGGTAAATTTTTGTTTATCGGTTGGCAACATTGTTAGACCTCATTTCTATTTCGGAGAACATTCCGATTGACGATTCAGTTGTAGTTTCTCTTGTTCGCAGTGTAATACTCTCGCAGTCTCTGTCTAACCATGGAGAAGTTTACTATTGCGCAACGAGTGTTAATCGTCAAAACATTTTACCAGAGTGGAGAGAGTTATGCGGCTACTGTCAGGCGACTTCGCGGTACTCTAGGACGTAATGAAGCACCGAATGAATCAACAGTTCGCAGGCTCATGAAAAAGTTTTTTGAGACGGGTTCAACAGTCGACCTGAAAAGTTCTTGACGTCGTCGTTCTGGCCGAACTGAGCAGAACGTTGCGTTGGTTCGTGACAGTGTGGCTGTTAGCCCAGCAAAATCAATACGTCGCCGTTCTCAACAATTGGGTTTACGATGTTCTTCTGTACGGAGAATTCTTCGGTACGATCTCCAATATCACCCGTATAAAATTCAGTTGACGCAACATTTGAAAGTGGCAGACCACCAGAAGAGACGACAGTTTGTTGACTGGGTATCGAGAAAACGGCAGGATGATGACACCTTCGCAAACAAAATCATTTTCAGTGATGAGGCGCACTTCCACTTAAACGGTTTTGTTAATAAACAGAACTGCCGTATGTGGGGTTTAGAAAACCCCACATACGGAAACTTGTCCCACATAGTCGAAACTTGTCGTGCAGTAATATCCAATTTCATGGACAGAGTTGATGCGTGCCAGCGCAGTAGAAGAGGACACATGCATGACATCATTTTTCATACATAAAATCGGAAGGTAAGATGAACTTGTTGATGTATTTATTTTCAGTTTTGCAATAAAATAAATCTCTTAATTTGATATATCAAAACCGGCGCTCTTTTTGAATCACCCTATATATAGAGCGCGGGAAAGTAAATTGTGTTTTTCAAATGTAATGAGGTTATACTTTTATAGCGGATACATTATCAATATCAAAGTTAACATTGAAATAAAATAACAGTATAAAAAATACATAAGAAAGTTATATGACCATAAATTCAAAAAATTTATGACAGGAAGCTGTGACATTAATTATAATTCCAAATTGCGTAGTTAAATGTACTATAAACAGAATAATGCTTAAAGGAACTCATTATGTCGCATCGTATTTAAGTTTATTAAGTCCTGTCGTATGTGGGACTTGAATTGGGTAAGTCTTCAAGATGGGAGGGGAACTTGTTTTCTTTACTCCTCCTCCTCCTTCGCCACTACGTTCGCTGCTACTTCGTCGACCCACAAGATCCCTCCGTCTACTTCATGTTGGTCATAAAATTAGTAATCATTAACATACATCTATTATTTAGTGCTTGTTTTTCTGTAAATATATTTGTAAGAACAAGCAAAAATATAGTCCGTACCTGTTCATCTCAAGGTTTATTTCAGCTACTGCGTACCACTTAAATACAGGGTTAGGCAGAAAAACCTCCCCTATTAAGGACGCTAATAAAAACAAAATGAAATAACGTTTGAAGTATTAATTTTTATTAATACAAAGCAGAGATTGTGCCGTTTAAGAAAATGTAAGTTTAGTTTTACAATTTTAAACTAATTTTTACTTTCTCTTGCCTATATGAATACATAGGAAAGAAAGTATTGTTTTCATGTCGATTTTTCTAAATCGAGTTTTTAACCGGATCTACACGTTTTCAGACCCCCTGAACCCAAAAAGCATGTTTTTAGCGATTGATCTGTGTGTGTGTGTGAACAGAATATCTCAAGAACGAAGCATCGTACGAACTTGAAACTTAAGTTACATACCACTACTGGACCCGACATGAACATTTTCATCAAAATCGGTCAACCGGAAGTAGTAGTTTATTCGTGTAATTTTTCACTTTTTTGCGATTTTCTTAAAAACTGTACCTACCATTTTTTTTAAATCGCCTCATTTACTTAATTTTTCATGCTCTACAAGATAGGGTAGGCGCCATGTTTGCTGAAATTCTTGGTGAGGCTGTTTTCACGTAAAACAATTGTTTTTTAAGATTACGGCTTTAATATGCATTTTACGACAAAAGTGTATAAATCAAATTTAAAGGTCAGAAATTAAAAGATCTACAACTTTTATTGAAATAGTTTTCTCTACAGAGCCTAGTTTAGCGTGAAAAAGTGATTTTCCGTATTTTTAAGCCAAACTGAGGTCGATTTTCATCTTGCGTCTTTCACTCATGATTAAAATAAGGTTATGTTTTTTGAGGTTAGGTTTTGTTTATTTCTAATATTTTATTACTAATGTTAGGTTTATTTTTAATTATTTGCACTGGCAAGAGAAAGTTCTGTAAGTGTTTCACACCAGATTTTTTCGTTATATTAACGTCCGACTGATTTGCAATTACTGTTAATGAAGACGGTGAGAAAGATGATAGATGAATGATGAATAAAGAAAAAATGACCTGACCGGGAATTGAACCCGGGACCCCGGCGTAAAAACTCATTTGCGCTAACCACTAAGCCACTGAGCTAGCAGATCGAGTGCAAATAATTTAACACTCAATCTGCCTGTTATGGGTAAATACATAAATATTGATAAAAAAAGCAACCACGACTGGCGAGTGGTTACTGTATTTGTTGTAAGTCCGATAAAGAGAAAGAAGAATTTCAGCAAACATGGCACCCACCCTATCTTGTAGAGCATAAAAAGTTTAGTAAATG